>CM030890.1:8075184-8675184 GCA_018136845.1 Heterotis niloticus
CTCTTATTTTGCCTCCCATTGTTGCCCTGTAGGATTGCAGGCGATAAGAAACAGCCACTGCTTTGCTAAATGCATTCTTTACGCACAGCAAGTCAGGTGGTAGGGTGCAGGAGATCCAGTGCTGAGTGACGCTGCTGCGTGTCTCTGTCTGCTGACTATCTGCAGCCTGCTGGTGCCTACCAGCGGGCGCTTACACCTCTGAACTCTTCCACACCCACTGGCAACACAGTGTCAGTTCTTACTTTGTGTGAATCTCCTGGTCACAAGGCATTTATGACAGTATTACCAAATGCAGAATGGAGAACAAGATTTAGCAGCTTTAGACTGTAAAGACTGGAAACATGACAACGCTACAGTATTCACCCTGTTACTGTACAGTTTTATCTATTATTGCTGTTGCATTGTTATTTCAGTGCTACTATTTCTGTGCATGTGTTTTCATCCTCCTGCCCAGGTGAAGGTCACAAAGGAAAAACCAGGCAATGAGGATCCAGTGCTGCTCTCCCCATTGTCGAAAGGGAGTTGGTTTGGAGAACAGGCACTGAAAGGGTGAGAACAAATGATGTAATAGTGCTCAGACTTACTGGGATATTTGTACCCGCAGTTGCAACACTTTGAAACTCATCTCTGGAAAAAATAAGCATTATGTTCCAAGCTGATTGAAATTGCAGGCTGCATCTGCGGCAGTTCTGCCCTCCACCTCAGCAGTGGAGCCGTTCACCCTGATCATATGCTGTTGTGCCATAGCTTCACGTGTAGAAATAATAGAGAGGTCTGAAGGATTAAACATGCATGCGTTTGATGTATACAGATTAAGCCTGTCTGTGATATTTTCTGTCAGTCTCCGCTGTACTTATTAAAGAAAGTTAATGACTAAAGGCTGGAGGACACATCATGTAATGTAGATGTAATGCTTCCCTCCCTCTGGCTTTTGTCCAGGGAAGATGTGCGGACAGCCAGCGTCATCGCATTGGGAGATGTGACATGTCTGGTTGTAGACAGAGAGTAAGTACTTCTGTTGGACCGTGGGGATATCCGTACCATGTCAGAGATTAATTGTTCCTGCATTGACCATAAATTATGTCTACATTTTCCAAGCCTTTTTAACAACCTGCCTTTTGCTTTTTGGCTCTGTCCTAATTCTATTTGTCTTTCATGTTCTTTGATATCTTCCTTGAAGGACCTTTAAACAGTTGATAGGGGTTCTGGAAGATGATGGCAAAAAGGTGTATGAAAGTGACGAGACCAAATCCAGGTAAGCACTTATTTTCTTCACAGTCTCATAAAACTACCTACATTGGAACCTGTTCTGTAGTTTCCATTGTCATGTTGTAGGTGTCCTGTGTATTTATTTGTGAAGTATATTGTTCAGTATGTGATGACCCAGCTTTTCTCTTTGACCATCTCTCATATATATTGTACTGGCCCAAATAGAAGATGGGGTTATTTCTGGAAATTATACCTTAAAAAAGTTGTGGTTGTTTTATACTCAAGGACTAGACTTATAAAGGCCACATACTGTATAACACCAGTGGGTGGCGTTACTTATCCTCTGGCATCAATTATCCACAGAAATGATCAGTTGGAGCAAGTAAGTGTGAAAGATGGCAAAACCTTGAGATGGTCTGGAAAAAATAGCTCCAAATTAACCAAAGACTGAGGAGGACTTAGGATGCCAGTTTTAAGTTAATGTCAATAAATGAGGCAGAGGTGTTAAACAACTCTCAAGCAGTTACAGAATGTCGTGTTGGAAGATGGTGCACCCAGAAAGATTGCCTTAAACACGCAGTTACGGTAAATATGAATAAATATGACTTTTCTTTCTAAAGACAAGATATACTTTTCCAAAAACCTTGTTCCAAAAATACAGTAAGTGTTGAAAAAGAGGGCGTTGTTTGTAATCAGAATCGTCTTATATTCGGAGCAGTACTTTGTTCTCCTTTTGATTTAAACCGATCATTATTTATTAATTTATTTTTTTACTGGGTCCAGGTTAGAAGCAGAGGAAGCCTTCTTCTCCTCCTTGTCTCTCAGTGACTTTAAGGTGGTCAGCACCTTGGGCATAGGGGGCTTCAGTCGTGTTGAGTTGGTGAGTGGGTGTTTCAGCTGTGGGGTTTATCTCCATCATCTCTCAGCCTTGGTAGCGACTGACCCATCATTTCCTCCTCTCAGGTGCAACTGAAGAGTGCCCCCAGCCGCTCTTTTGCCATGAAGGTTCTGAAAAAGAGACACATCATAAACACCAGTCAGCAGGGCCACATCCTGTCTGAGAGAAAAATCATGATGGAGGTGCACAGCCCCTTCATTGTCAGGTCTGCATACTCACCGTGTAGCCCACCATCCCCTCCAGCTTTTGGAGGAACCCATATACACGCCTGAAATACTCTGATCTTTATTTTTGATCTTTTAATACCTCTTACACCTCA
The DNA here is from genome assembly GCA_018136845.1 of Heterotis niloticus. Taxonomy (NCBI): domain Eukaryota; kingdom Metazoa; phylum Chordata; class Actinopteri; order Osteoglossiformes; family Osteoglossidae; genus Heterotis; species Heterotis niloticus. The sequence goes on from CM030890.1 coordinate 8,077,611, forward strand.
AACTAGCGCCTTGGGATTAGAATGATTTTTTAAACATGAATTACCAGTGGTCATCAGAAGTTCATAAGCAATAAATGGTGCAACCCCTCTGTTACTTTTATTTCAGGATGTACTGCACCTTCAGAAATGCAAAGTACCTTTACATGTTGTTGGAAGCCTGCTTAGGTGGGGAGCTGTGGACCCTGCTGAGAGACAGGTATTCAGGTGTTCAGGCCTGCATCCTCATCAAGGAGAGCAGGGTTCTTCTCTGGTTTTTTTTTTTCTGCATGTGCGTACTGTGTTGTAAAGAATGTCCATGTTTACACTGTGTATGTGTCTCTACCGGGTGCATGCGCCAATTTTTGATGCCATTTTATGTTTTTTTTTTCATGAATTTCACACATTTATGTTCTATTAATGCTATTGTACAATAATAATATACTAAGTACAGTGTTATATTTTCATGCTGGACTATTATCTGTTTTCTTTCTATATCTAACACCAGGACACTAAAAATAATCTACAGTATCAATGTTTAAATAATAATAATAGAGAATTATGGGAAACAATCGCAATTGCTGGTAGACACCCAGATGCCGATGGAATCAGTAACAAATATGGTGCCTTGTAGCGCCAGCCGAAGTTTTCATGCAGCAGATGAAGTATTCGTTGTCAGTGTGGAAGAAAAAATTATACTTCTACTGTGCCTAACATGTTGCAATGCTTACCTGACCATTTCCTGTATCCTGCATGAATGTGACAACCTGTTTTACATTTTGACCCCTTAGTGTCAGGAAAACCTGTTATCTGTTTTACATATGAACCCCTCATTGTTCAGAGAACTCGATGCCCGATTTACAAATCCCTCAGCTTTTGTAAGTTTCTTTGATGTACATTTCCTCACCCTAAGTCTTGCCCTATATAAACTGTTTAGGCCCTTTTTCGGGGAGAAACCTATTGGTTAGATTTCCCCCAGGTACCTGCTGTACTGAGACAATCGATAAAGGCGTTTGTTCTTGGCTGTTTAATTCCCTCGCGTCAGATATTAAGACCAAACATCGGAACGTGAAAATGACATGATTATTTTAATGGGATGACCTTCATAAATCTGGGTTGTCGTAACTGACGTGTCCTGCTTGAAGGACTGCTTGTATTTGTATTATGTATCTGTGTGTAACCGTCCACCGTGTCTACAATGTTCTCGTGCATGAGCGCATTTATCGAGTCTGTTTATTGTGTGTGATTTTGTGTGTGAGTTCCTGCTGTGTGTATACATGAATTGTAGTCCTTGCCCTTCACAGGGGCTCCTTTGATGATGGCACCACACGCTTCTACACAGCCTGCGTGGTGGAGGCCCTGGCCTTCTTGCACTGCCAAGGGATCATCTACAGAGACCTGAAACCAGAGAACATCATGCTGGATCAGCGTGGATACGCCAAACTGGTAACCACAGTTAGCGTAAAGAAACCCTTTCACACTTTAGGAAACAGTTTTTAGAAGGAGGGCGGAGGATAAATGCCCTGTACACCTGAGTTTAAAACATACAGACCAGTCAAGTGCATCCAGTAAGTTCACTCATAATCACTACTGGTTCAACTGGTGCCCAAACAGCCCTATTTCAAAGGTTACTATAGTACTAAGCATGATAAGTCATAGTGACACACCCAACTTCCATTTCTCATAAATGTGAATAGCGACTGAAAACCAGCAGCACCTGGAAACCATGGTAAATACAGGCTGACAGTTGCTGTGTTTAATAAAGAGTTTACCTTGAGGAAGAAGGAAGGATTCATTGTCTTTAGTCTTTTTGCCAAATAGATCAAAATTAAGACAAAGTAAATTGCATGAGCGTAGCAGATTACAGGCAGACAAACTGTGAAGGTTATTTATGAACATCTTCTAGTCCTGCATGTTTTCTGATTCACATTTTGTGAAAAGTTAATGGTGTTTTCATCATTTTGCCCCGGTCGTCATCAACACCTTTTACATCCCTTCTGTTCACGCAGACAGAGCAGTTCCCGTGCTGGGGTAGTTTTACTGACAATAAAACTGTTATCACCGTGATCCGTTTGCTATTAATTCTTGAGTCATTGCAGAATCAGTAATAATGTATTATTCATGCACAGAATTGAGAATTATGTTCAATATTTTTGGCACCTGCTACCGAAAACAATTGTCTTTTGATTGGGTTCATTTCACTACATTCCTTGCATTTCCCTATTAAATGTAAAATGTTTAATAAGTTTGCTTTGAGGAGACTGGATGGGGTCCAGTGGGTTTTGGTGAGTCTTGCATTGCACTAATTCTGATGATTTGGCTTCACCACGCTTGCTGGATATGTCTCTGTATTTTCCCCTGTGGCTTCCTCAGTTTCATTCCCTCATTTTTGACTCAACTTGTTTTTATGTTGTTATCCAAAAATCTGAAATATCTTTTATGTGACTGTGCTGTATATTATTGCAAGGCGATTTTTTTTTTCCATGGCTGCCTCTGAGGAAAAGCTTTTAAATCTAAAAGTGTGTAATGTAATTTGGTTTTTTTTTAGTATACCTTTTTAAATTACTTGTTGAATTTGGTCCATATAATCTTATTTTATTTACAGAAGATCAAATTTTACCTCCCATGCTCCAGTTAATGTCCCATTTTTGCATACCTTTGACATGATTTTTCAACACCTCAATTCACTCCTTTTTGACCTAAACTGGAAAGCCATGTAGGCAGTCTGGGTGGGAAGGTAGACCGATAAAAGTTTTATCTGTAGGGTGAATCATTTAGTAAATGTTTGGTAGGCCAAAGTCTCATCTTTTTTTGTGAAACATTATTGAAAAATATTTTTGGATATTTGGAGTGATTTGTGATGGAAGGGTACCAGCAAGAGTGAAAGGGAAGGTCTACGAGATGGTAGTGAGACCAGCTATGGTTTATGGGTTGGAGACGGTGGCACTGAGCAAAAGACAGGAGGCAGAGCTGGAGGTGGCAGAGCTAAAAATGTTAAGATTTGCATTGGGTGTGACAAGGATGGACAGGATTAGGAATGAGTATATTAGAGGGTCAGCACAGGTTGGACGGTTTGGAGGCAAAGTCAAAGAGACGAGATTGTGTTGGTTTGGACATGTGCAGAGGAGAGATTCTGGATATATTGGGAGAAGGATGCTAGGGATGGAGCTGCCAGGCAAGAGGAAGGGAGGAAGGTCTCGAAGGAGATTTATGGATGTAGTGAAGGAGGACATGCAGGTGGTGGGTGTGATGGAGAAAGATGCAGGGGACCGGAAGAAGTGGAAACTGTTGATCCGCTGTGGCGACCCCTAACGGGAGCAGCCGAAAGATGAAGAAGAAGATTTTTGGATATTTGGACTCCAACTAAATTATGAAAAGCCTTGTGTTCCCACTTTAGCAGAATAATATTCAGGTCTTGTAACTGACTTTTTGCACTTTATCCTACACCCATAAATGTAATCATATAATAACTATTGCTGAGTATTTTGTATTGTACTGTTGCTTTTAAAATTCTTTCTTCCTGCACACTATTGATATTTGTATGTCCATTTCCACTGCTAAATTTTGCAGTGTCATTTCACATTGAAACTTCAGATGCGTTTCTTTGTGTTTTAAAATTGGAGACCTTTGCTTGTTGACTGTAAAAGCTGGAACACCGTAGATTCCTTGTGGCTATTTAGAGTTATTAGCATACCATCTGCATTCACATTAGACTTCAGTTTTGACCCTCACATGAAGTGCAAGAACAAAAAGCAAAAGGGAGGGCAACTGTTCTTCAAATAAAAATACAGACGTGTCACTTTATCCGCAAACAAACATGCAGAAGGGAGAACTCAAGTGTGTGTGTGTGTGTGTGTGTGTGTGTGTGTGTGTGTGTGTGGGGTGCATGCATTCTAATCCTTCCTAGGCTGACTTTGGCTTTGCCAAGAAAGTGGAGTTGGGTAAGAAAACCTGGACTTTCTGTGGGACCCCAGAGTATGTGGCTCCTGAGGTCATCTTGAACAAGGGTCATGATATCGCCGCAGACCTCTGGTCCCTGGGCATCCTCATTTTTGAGCTGCTGAGTGGAAGGTAAGTTTGAAGGGCAGCTGAAGGTGATCACAGGGCCTATGTTAGGGCATGGCGTGTAGTTCAGGGCTAGCACTTCTCCTGTTTTGAATCCATCATACCATCACAATGTTTTTTTCCTCTCTTGTTCCTATGTCCTTGCTCCCCCACATCATCCTCTAACTCTGGCTCCAGCCCTCCATTTTCAGAGTCAGACCCCATGAAAACGTACAATGTAATTCTGCGTGGAATCGATATGGTGGAATTTCCCAAGAAGATCAACAAGAGCGCTGCAAACCTCATCAAGAGGCTGTGCAGGTCAGACACAGAAACGCGTACTCACTCTTGCACACAAGTGCACTGTGTGTGTGTGTGTGTGTGTGTGTGTGTGTGTGTGTGTGTGTGTGTTTGTGTGTGCACGCACATTAAAATTTGTGTGTCACGGACTTCTCTACTCAGAGACAGCCCAGCAGAGAGACTTGGCAACCAGAAATATGGAGTGAAAGACATCCAGAAGCACAAGTAAGGCTCATAGTGTATAGCAATAAAACCGCTGCAGACATTTCCTTTATTATAAGAGCAGTAAGGGGTTCCTGGGACACTTATCGTTGAAAGACTGCTGGATGAAACTCTCAAAAGTAAAACATTTGCTCATCCTTGAGGGAGGACCTTTAACATCATCAGCCTCCATCTCGGTGGTCCAGGCACAGCGAATGCAAAGAACATGAGTCACAGTAACAGAATTCAGTGATCACTGACAAAACCGTGTGAATGTTTTCCAGGTGGTTTGAAGGATTCAACTGGGAGGGAATTCGCAAAGGCACCTTGACCCCCCCAGTCATTCCTAACGTAAGGGAACCGGGGGAGCGTGGTATTCTCCGGTGGGAAATTGCATCATTTACCAATGATGAGCCATCACATCCATCCTTTGTGCCGTATTGTGTTCGATTGTCTGTACTGAGATCAATTTAAGTTTCGCACATGAATCCGAGATTAACAAATTAAACAGACTTAAGTTTGAAGGGTAAGTATAACTATTCCGGATATAAATAAATGTGTCCCATCATTAGCTAATCTCATTTTTATTTTAATCTGTGCCTAGAAATTTTAATATTTTTGTTTGAAGGGCACGTAATTGAACAACTCGGGTCTGTTCCGATGAAACACATGATTCACGATAGATGAGGTGGAGCTCACACTCGGGTCTCATGATGAATTGGTCTGTGTGGTCATTTTGATTTAAATAGTTTGTTAAATCCCGAGAGTGTAAAAGCTCTGCATCGCGGGGCCGGAAACGGGAAACTTCCGAACGCTGACAGCATTTGTCCAAAATGATGAAATGCTGCTCTCCAGGGGTGGTGGTTACTGCAGAACACTTCTTGGACTAGTGAGAAAAGATGGTTGCGTGAATGTTGTAGATGGGACCTTCTATTTGTCACTACCCGAATCACCACTGGCAGTACTGCGGTGAAAGTACCTAAATGTGAGTTACTCGGTGGCCGACTACAGCTGTTCATGTGCCCCAGGTCAGCGGTCCCCTTGACACCAGCAATTTCGACCGCTTCCCCGAGGACAGCGAGGACCCACCGCCAGATGAGGAGTCCGGCTGGGACGTCGATTTCTGAGTGCATCCATCCAACGGGCCTTACTCTGGAATGGAATGGACGCCAGCAGGGGGAGCCACTTTCAGAAACTTGAAGGAACGGTGATGATCTCCTGCACAACTGACTAGCTTTTCTTCTCTGGAAAACAGACCTTCAAGAGAACAATGCAGTTGTTTGCAGGACAGCAAAGTGAAGGGCTTGGATTCTGTAGTCCCTGAAACATGGGGGATGATACATACATCTCGTACGTGTTTTATAACTAATCTTACGGCTTTATTTGATATTTTTAAATAACATTCTAAATCTTTAAAATCATACAATAACATTTGTCTTGGAATGAGGACATACAAAGCAACATATTTCAAGGCTAAAACCTTTTGTATATTTGTGTGTATCTTTCACTGATTTAGTCACAGCTGGATAATATAAACTGGAATTGCTCTGTTTAATTCGCCTAACACATTAAAGTATAGGCTTTGTGTAAATATGGAAATATTTAGACTATTTTCAGCATCGCAGATTGACATTGAAATAAACTACCTAGAGGCATTTTAAATAATCTGTGAATAAAAGCTGTGGATTTTTTCTTGTCCACCGTCAAATCATTTTAGGTAATTTTATTAACACATTGCTGTGTATAATAAGACTGAATTAACAGTACTTTGTATTTTATCCCCTTGTTCATGCACGTATTTTGTATCTTTTGGTCCGGAAATGGTAGCCATTATTCATCCATGCTTTCATCCATCATCGGTAACTGTTTGTTTGAATGTCATAGCTGGTCATTTAAATGCAGACAACATCATGAAAAGCAGAGTTACCATGGTACCCTGTACTGTACTGAATCAAAAGTGGGAGTTGTCAGTGATGTTGCTTTTGTCTGTTGTGTCATTTGACTATGTTTCTGACCCGATTTCACGCAGAGGAGACAGACGGTCTGTAGTGGACATAGCTGGGCACCGACCTGTTGAATATCACTGCGCTACACAACGATATTCTGGACTTTAGGGCCATTAAACTTGCCTGAGTGTTTGGACACTGGACACACTGACAGCTTTTGTCTAAGGCCAGCTGCTTGAGCTGTGTGAGGAGAAACAACACATGGGTACATGGGTGTGGAGTTAATTTCAGTCTTTTATGATTAACTTCTTGTCCAATGCAGGGTCCTGGTAGTCCAGAGTCTATTCCAGAGGCATAGGGTGTGGTACATCACGGACAAGGCAACAGTCTCACATACACGCAAAGGTCTAATGTAGAGATGGTGGACGTCAGGTCGAGGAAATAATAACTGCTGATAGCAGTCATTTTCAGTCTGCATTGGTGCCAGGATATGGGCACCGCAAAAGAAGCACAGTGCAGCAGCGCAAGACCGGCTATTTGGGTTACTGGCGGTCTTCACTGTCAGAGCATACAGCTCTGTATTCCGAGCAGGAACACGCGGAGAAACAAAGCAATGGCAAGGAAGTAGCGGTGGGAAGTGGAGCACCAGTGAGTGTGACCGGAGAGTAAATGGCAGGATATCCCAGCATCAGCTGAGACACTCACCTCATGGGCAGAGAACATGGGAGAGGTGCGTGTAGCAGGATAAACCAGCACATCTGGTTCCCCCTTTCTATTGGGTGTGGCCGTGTGTCACATAGTTAATGGCAGGGTGAGCACACAAGGCATTTATTTGCAGAACTTGTGACAAGATTCGGTATAATATACCTGTACAGACTATGCAGAGTCTCCAGTACCTTCTCACCCTGTGTGCTGTTTGTTTGCATGTGCAGACCTCAGTGAAGTCCTTCTGCAGCAGAGCAGATGGTGGGGGCGACATCCTGAAGCAGTCAGTCAGTACAATAAAATGCAAAAAAAAAAAAAAAATCATAAACATTTTGGAATTCCAGAGCAAAAATTGTACAGTTTCAGGGGAAATGATACTCACGCTCACCAGCCACTTTATTAGGTACACCTGTTTAATAGGACCCTCTTTTGACTTCAAGGTGCTGGACTCATTTCCACTGGGTTGGAAAGCTGCAGATGGTTTGATGGAAGATTTAGTCCGTGTACATTGCATTTCAGCTCATCCCAAAGATGCTCTGTTGGCTTGAGAGGTGGGACAGTACAGGCTGCTCCAGTAAAATAAGGTAAAGTACAGTTATGTTTGTGGAACTGCAGTGTATGACAATCCCACAAGGCTCGCTGTTTCAGAAATGCTGGAAGCACTGTGAGTGGCACCAATGATCAAGCTGTGTTCAAGGTGAATTAGACCACACATTTTGCCCAGTCTAATGGTCAAATAGTAAGTGGACTTCTGTACCTTGTCTGTGTGCTTCATACACTGAGTAATAACAATGCACAGGGTGAGCTTTGTCTAAACAGCCTTGTGTACCTAATAAAGTGGCCGCCATGCGTATAAAATTTTACTCTCTTCTCAGAACTGAAAAAAATTGTATATATATTTTTTTTTTAGTCACCCCATATATACACAACATATAATAAAGAGCTTAATCGTAGTGCTAAGTAAGCCTATTGAAATATTCAGGAAAGTAACTGTCTTTTAATATAAAGTTGCGAGGTTATTTTAATACAAATAGAAATTACATATCTAGAGAAACAAGTGTTTGGTTTTTTTTATTTTTTTTATTTATCTGAAGTAATGACTTTACATTCAGTATTTTTTCCAAAAGAGAGATTTGCCAGAAAGATTAAGAACGACTTGCTAAATAATCCGGGTCACAGTAACCGAACATGGGTTGGTGGTTGAAGTGCAAGAAGGAAACAGAGCAGCAGGAAAAAACCTGTGAAACAGCAGCCATTGTATTGTCACCAGGGGAAGAAGACAGGACAGACTGAAGGGATGGAGGGCTATAACATTGATATTAGGTAAATTACTTCATTAGATATTGTAATAATAATAATAATAATAGAGAATAGAGAAACCTGCTGTTGCTGAAGAGTTTTACTATAGTAAACACCTTTCCCACAACCCCAGCAGAGCTGCACCACAGAAGATGGCGAAAGACAAAGCGGATGCTGGCTGAGGGACTTTCATCACCTGCAGACCCCGGCCCTGTCCTCCAGGTTGGCTTTGTTTAGCAGAATTTTGGGGAAATGTCCACAGCGACGAGTGAACTTGTTTCCGAGCTCCTGAATGACCCCCGCCGCCACCGTCTCGGCTCCCCCAGGGATAGAAAAGGGTAGCAGAGGTGCGAATGCCATCCGCAAATGCGCTGGGGACAATTTTTGGTTTCCTAGTTTGTCTGCGTGCATTGGGTTTGATGATGTCGCTCCGTGGGTTATGCGTGGTGCAACTGGGCTGGACTGGGTTGGACTGAACTGAACTGGGCTAGGTTGGGTTGGGCTGAGTTGGACTAAGCTGGGCTGGGCTGAGTTGGACTGGACTGCGTTGGGCTGGGCTGGGCGGCGGCGCCATTGCCCACCCCGGGCCCGGGCTGCAGGAGGAGCCGCGGCTGCGCCGTCCCTCCTCCTTCCCGCTCCGCGTCAGACGGCAGTCAGACCCGCTGCAGCGCTTCGCTCAGGTAGGACCGTCGTTTTACCGCCGCCGTTCCGGTTCAAGTTTGCGAAGCCATCTTAAGTCGACCAAGTCGCGCCCGCAACGCGTGTGAGTGTGAGAGAAGGAGGGAGAGAAGGAGGGAGAGAAAGAAGGAGAAAAACATCGAACGGCAAAAAGTTGGGCTCCTCATGCATTCCGAAGTCCTGCGTGGCTGTTGTTGCTCTAAGCTTAAGTTTCAGGTTTTTAAACTTTAGAAACCCGGCCGCGCACTTCACAGCATTTGTTGCACTTGTTGAAAGAGAAAAAAAATATATATATATACTTAATTTATTCATTTTTAAGCGGTCGTGGGACGCGGCAGTCGGCCGTCGCGGAGCTGCCTCAGCTTCTTGTGTGCGTGGGGTTGGTTGGGCGTGCGCGGCTCCGGAGGGTCGGGATTTGGGGAGCCGTGCGGGATCTGTCCTATCCTGCAGGAGAAGCCACACCGGTCCGTTCACCTTTCCAGCAGCCCCGGGCGCGCCTGCTCTCCCCCGTCCCACCCTCAAACGAGAGAAGTAGAGCAGAATGCAGTAAAACGCAGTAAAACAGCACACAATGCAGCGCGGGGCTCCACTGCCATACTTGCACGGCTGTGGCCAACGCGAAATTGTTTGCCTCTCGGTCTCTTTTAATTCCTTCGATTCTTTCCAGCAGACATGTTGCCAACTTTACTGCTTGCTCCTGCAGTTGTGGGCTTTCGGCGATGGGTTTGTACGCAGAGATCCGTAAAGGCGTACGGCCATTTCCCCAGCGTGGGAAAGCACCGTGGACGAGAGTACTACGAGGTGGAGGTGGGATTCGACCCCAAGTCCTTTGACGCTAAAGCAACCGCTGTAACCCTCTCGCCACCTGCCGCCTAGGCCGTGAAACAGAAGTGTTTGCGAGGAGGAGATCCTGATCGCCACAGCGGTTAACATCTCCTCCCTGCATCCCTTCATCCTGGCACAAAACTCCTGTCCTCCTTGCAGCTGCCTCCTGGAGAAGAAAACAAGCGTGTCGTGCGCTAACCTGCACTCGGCAGTCATTGTTGTGGTGCACGTGTGTGTGAGCTGGAATGATGCCTTCGGGCCTTTTTCCCTTCTCATCTGCAAAAACGCAGCAAACCACTTCCCGGTGTGTGTTTACTGTCGGCTGTTTCCCTTCGCGCCCAGCGGCCGACTGACGGCGACACCTTCGGGAACTCTTCCGCTCTGCGAGAAGAAGCCTCGAAGCTCCTTCTTCCTCCTCCTCTCGTCTACGGTTCCTTCCATTATTCAGAAGCGCTTTGATCGTCGGGGGCGCGATGGCTGCCTGCGAGCCCTGAGCGCTGCTGGTCTTCCTGGGGCGGACGCTACGCTTTCAGGAGAGGGCGTTTGCCATCCTTTACCGGCGTGTCAGGTTCCTGACAAAAGTTTTCTTTGCATACAGTAAGCCGGGAGTTTAAATCGTCCGCGTGTTAATTCGCCTCCGCCCCCCCGAGGGGGGGTCCCGGCTGCTTCGGCTCAACCTTGCTGACATTTACTGCTGCGGTAAAGAGCAGCGAATCTCCTCCGGTTCCCAGCCGGGACCCAGGTCCGTCTCTGCTTGTTGTTAGTAAATAAAGACTACAGTGTGCCTGCTTTTGAGTAACTTACCGCCTCCCCCACCCCAACTCCGTGCCGTCCTCTGAGCAAGTGCCAGAGCTGCACAATGGGCCCTGTCTGGCCCTCACAATGGCCGCCGAGGGAGGGAGGGTGGGAGAACGGCACCCTAGAAAAGCAGGGAAAAGTGGGAATTGTTTGGCATTTAAAAAATTAGATAAACATACATTTGGGCCTGTAACTTGCACGCGTTCGCCTCTTTCATGCCGCTATGTCTTCCTTTAAGAAGCCACAAGGGGCCCCCAGGCCAACGCGGAGGTGGTTGGGACCCTAGAGGCGAAGGACCTGTGGGTACCGCACGGTCGCATCCGTTCCACCCTATTTAAGTTAGCGGTTCCCTAAAAGGAGCCGCACAGAGGCGATGGGGGATGGGAGATGGGGGGGTGGTGGTGATGGGAACTAAACTGAGTTGCGGTGTTTCTTTAAAAGTGGGCAGCGGGGGTGAGGGACTGAGGGGGAACAGCTGACATCACCCTTTATTCTCTGTATTTACGGAGGTGGGGGAAAGAAGTGGGTGAGAGTTGAAGGGGCCGTTTTGTGAGTGTGAGTGTGAAGTCAGGGTGGGAGGGGCTTCCTCCAGTGGAGGGGATTGAGGGGCAGCGGGGGCTCAGGACTTTTAAAAATGTAGAACTCGGAAGCAGTATTCGCTGCCAGGGTGGCTTGGTTTTTTCTCCACGGCAGCTGATCCTCCTCCCACCCGGGTTCCATGCGCTCATGCCCCAGCACTGTGGGGATGAGGGGAACACAGACTGGTGGCCCGGCGTCATGTCCTCCGCTGTCCCTCCCCCTCACCCCATCTCGCCACCAGGCTGGGCCCGAATGGCATGGCGAGCCTCTGTCAGCCCGCTTCCGCCTCTTTTGCTCCTTTCTCTCATCCCCTACTTCCATTTTCATTCTCTTTGTCTTGCTTTGCCCCCCCAACACACACACAAACACACACAAAGCGCCGTTTGCTGTTTGGTGACTGTCTCCGTGTGGCCAAGAGCAACCTTAGCGCCTGTTCCCTCTCAGCCAATTGCGATTGTTCACCCACTGCCCCCCAGGGCCCACATTCACTTGCTCGCTCCATTCATTCGCACCTCCTCCTTCGCCTGCATCTCTTGCAGTGTCGGTGTTGAGCGAAGCCTGGTGCTCCTGGGCTCCTCCGTCACCTTTCCTCCCTGCTCGTGCTCTTGGGAATACGAGCAATCCAGGACCTTGGCTGTCCCACTTTCTGTTTTATTTGGGTCTCAGTTTACTTTGCCTTTAATCTAAAATCCCCCCTCGGCTGGGTGAACCTGTGTTGTTCTGTAGGGGCCGCTCCTTCCTCTGTGTGCATGGGGCACTGTGACGGGGACAGAGCTCCTGCCAAGCTCATCTGGCCTTGCCTACCACTTGTCACTGTGTCTCCCTGTGTGATGATTTCCAGTCCCGTCTGCTGTGTTCCCAGTCAGTGTTCCTCAGCTGCGGCTGTGTCCATCTCTGCCCCAGAAATGCAGCTCCAGGAATGGTTGCGCTCACTGCGCCCCTGCGGAAGTGTCCGCATCCCAGAAGCCGAGGAGCTGCGGAGCCTCCTGCCCTCCCTGTCCTCCCTGTCTCTGTCACCTTCATCGCTACTCGGCCTGGGGGCGCTGGCCTCCATCACGGCCTACTGGCTGGCGACCAGGCCACGACCCATCAAGCCACCTTGTGACCTGCATGCCCAGTCCATATCTGTTCAGGTAAGAGGGGAAAGGAGGCAGGAGCTGCGTCAGTGGAGGGCTTTAACGTTCAGCCAGTCGGGGAGCGTAGATAAGAGGGTCTGTAGTGTTCGCGTGTGAACGTTTGTGTCCGGCTGACAGGGCGAGGGTGAACACAGCTCCTTTAAGGTGCACTTTTGTTGCAGGGAAACTCCACCTGCCGGCGCTCTGCTCTGCTGAAAGATGATGCGCTGCTGGAATTCTACTACGAAGACACCAGGACCGCCTATGACATGTTCCAGAGGGGACTCCAAGTGGCAGGTCAGTGCAGCCAGCGGCAGGTCAGGTGTGTGTTTGTGTTCGGTGCAGCCAGGAGTGTGCAGCATGTCTGGGTGCCCCCGTGTCAGCTTTACTGCCTTCGCCTCATCCCCCAGTGCGGTGCAGCGGGACTCAGTTTTAAGTGGCTGCCGTCGTCGATCCCAAACTGCTGCGGCGAAATGGGGTAGAGGTGGGACTTGCTGTAGTCCCCCACCGAAACGTAGTGACAATTCGGTAGCAGAAACCGGCAGCAGTGTCCCAAACTATGCTGACCCGGTGGGTGGCACAGGGCCTCAACAGGTCGCACTCCTGCCTCACATCTCCTGGCCTGGGAATGATCTCGGTCTGCGTGGAGTTAGCAGCTTCTCCCTATGCTTGAACGTTTCTGGTGGATTGGTCACTCTAAATTGCTGCATGTGTGTTCACGCGCACAATTGCGGTGTTGGACTGGCATCCAAGGATGTACCCTGCTTCACGCCCTATGGCTGAAGGATAGATTCTGAACCATGGTGACCCGGCACTGGACCAGTGATTCCCAATAACAGATGGGCAGATGTTGGGCTACTGTGCGCAAACTGCTTGGCTGTGTCGCCCTACTGCTGTCCTGCTGGGTTCCCACCGAAACACCTCTGATGTGACCTAGAAAAGTGCGCTGCCAAGCTAATCCACGCCACGATGCCTTGACTTGAACTGAGCTCTTGTTCTAAGCAGGCAGTGGGCCCTGCCTGGGCTACAGGAAACCGGGGGAGCCATACCAGTGGATCTCCTACACCGAGGTGAGCTGGAATCTGGGCCACCCCAAATGTTCATAATCACAGGGGTCAGTATTGCTACACCGGGTGGTTCTGTGCAGTGTCTTACATCACCTTCAGCTATGTTTGTGGGATAAAATCCAACGTCCTCCTGGCGGCACCGCTACAATCCTCCCATCCGTCTTGTTTTCAGGTGTCCGAGCGGGCACAGATCCTTGGCTCTGGCTTGCTGGCCAAAGGGTGCCGTCCCAGCCCTGAGCAATTCATCGGGATTTACTCGCAGAATAGACCCGAGGTTTGGCACCGCTTGCCCGCCTGCTGCTCCTTGCCTGCTCTGCCACCACCGAGAAGACGGTTCCTTGCTCAGTTTTCGGCTGCACAGGCAGAGCAGTGACATAACAGATATTTTGAAGTGCAGCCAAGATTGAATCGTATGTCTGTTGCTCTGTCTCCCCTTGCTGGCTCCAGTGGGTCATTGCAGAGCTGGCGTGCTACACGTTCTCGATGGCCGTCGTGCCGCTCTACGACACGCTGGGCCTGGAAGCCATGGTGCACATCCTCAACCTGGGTGAGGAAGAAAGACGCAGTTTGCTTTTGCACTTCTGCATGGTAACAACGCGCCATCTTTACGAAACGCGTTCTCTTCTCTGCCACCTGTAATGTAAGAAGTGTTGTTGCTCGCCCATCCCAGCTGAGATCTCTCTGGTGATTTGCGACCGGGAGGAGAAGGCGCAATCCCTGCTGGATAACAAGGAGAAAGGTGTGACCCCCAGGCTTTCCTGCTTGGTGCTCTTCAATCCATTCAGCGCATCCCTTGTGGAAAGGGGTAGGAAGTGCGGCATAGAGATACTGCAGCTGGCTGAGATCATGGTGAGAGAGAAAAATAAGTGGTAACAGGTGCTTCTACTCACTGCCAGTTTTTTCATGGTTACACTGTATGGTCAAAAGTATGTGGACACCTGAGCATCACCCCTGTACGCGTTTGTCCATGGGTCAGGCCATTAACATAGAGTTGTTCCACCTTGGCTGCTGTAATAGCCCCCACTCTTCCGGGAAGGCTTTCCACCAGATTTTGGGAATTTGCGCCCATTCAGCCACAGAAGCATCGGTGATGTCGGGCGAGAAGGCCTGGCATTCCAGTTCATCCCAAAGGTGTTTGGTTGGGTTGAGGTCAGGACTCTATGCAGCCACTCAAGTTCTTCCACACCAACCTGGGCAAACCATGTGTTTATGGAGCTCACTTTGTGCGGGGGGGGCACATTCACACTGGAGCAGGAAAAGAGCTTCCCCCAAACTGTGGCCACAAAGCTGGAAGCTTGGGGGAGTTTAGAATATGTTTGTATGCTACATGGGTCCAGCTGAAACAGCTCAACTCAACCATTATAAGGGGGGGTCCACATACTTTTGGCCATGTGGTGTATTTTAACGCTTAACAGTAAGCACAATGTCTGGTTTAATAATGTTTAAAAATAGCTTTTTGCATTTCAACAAAAAGTTTTGTTGCATTTATCTGGGTCTGTGTGTGTATTGCAGGATCTTGGACGGCAGAATCTCAGGAATCCCGTGGTGAGTTTGAAGTGTCTTCTGCTCCCTGTTCCATTTTTGGGGGCCTTTACGTTTGCATACTATTGCATGTGTCCACCTTGGAGCAGCCCATCTCAATTGTATATGTTTGTCTTACAGCCACCCCGACCTGAAGACCTAGCGGTTGTGTGTTTCACCAGCGGTACCACAGGTGTGCATTTAGTGTACGAGCGTTGTTCCAGATTTTGACTCTCTGTTTGACGCTGAAACAAAGTCGATTAAGCAAAGTTCAGCGAAGATTGCAATGTCACTTTCTCGATGGTGAACCCCCCTGCCAAAGTTTCTATCTCTTGCACTGTCTGTTAGGAAAGCCCAAGGGAGCCATGATCACCCACGGCAACATTGCATCCAACACCTCGTCTGTCATCAAGATCCTCGAGGTCGGTCTGCCTCGTCCCTGAAGACTGATCTTTAACTGCTTGCCACACACACTCCCCACCTCCCGTTCTGTCATGGAGAATGACTGCTGTCATTAGCGAGAGTCCTCACCGTGTCAGGAAATCATTTTCAAGGGTCTCCTTTCCCTTGATTTTTCTGTGCAAAATCGCTGCTCAGAACTGTGTGGCAGCCTGTAAATACATCATTCAGATTAAAAAAAAAAAAAAAAAAAAAACTGATCGATAGAAATGAATATTTAATCATATTTACTTACACTACCTGGCCAAAAAAAAAAGTCACACACACTAATATTTTGTTGGATTGCCTTTAGCTTTGATTCCGGCACACATTCGCCATGGCATCCTTTCGATAAGCTTCTGCAATGTCATAACATTTATTTCCGCCCAGAGTTGCATTCATTTTTCGCCAAGATCTCGTATCGATGATAGGAGAGTTGGACCGCTGCGTAAAATCTTCTCCAGAACAAGATCCCAAAGATTCTCAACGGGGTTAAGGTCTGGACTCTGTGGTGGCCGATCCATGTGTGAAAATGATGTCTCTCTCATGCTCCCTGAAGAACTCTTTCACAATCTGAGCCCCATGAATCCTGGCATTGTCATTTTGGAAAAAAAAATCCATTGATGGAAAAACCTGGTCATTCAGTTCATTCAGGTAGTCAGGTCACCTCATTTTTTGGGCCCATAAGGTTGCTGAATCTAGACCTGAGCAACTGAAGCAACCCAGATTATAACACTGTTAAATCTAGGTGGTGACTTTTTTTTTGGCCAGGCAGTGTACTAAAGCTAGTATTTCATTCCCACCATAATTTTTTTTTTTTTTTGCCTCTTTACAAAGCTAAAGAATAATGAAAGGAAGGCATTGTTTGTTTCCTCAGGGGTCGTTTGTGATTCGGCAGGAAGACGTCTCCATCTCCTACCTGCCCCTGGCCCACATGTTTGAACGCATGATACAGGTATCCCAATCTTCCCCTTCATCAGGGATGTAGTGTGTGATGCACATCCACCTGAGCGCCTCCTTTTTTTTTTTTTTTTTTAAAAAACCTCCTCCAGGTGTCCATGTTCTGCCATGGTGCCAGAGTGGGCTTCTATCAGGGTGACATCTCTCTGCTGATGGAGGACATCAAGATGCTGAAGCCCACTTTCTTCCCAGTGGTCCCGCGGCTCCTCAATCGTATCTACGACAAGGTAGGCCTGCACTGGCGGTGCTGGAGTCTAGAACACAGCAACTGTGCTATTCAAGCAGATGCTGCAGCACCGTTTGGATGAACAAGAAAATGTTTAGTGAAGTGAAACGAGGTACAGTGATCAGTTTGCGGTGTGCGCAGATAATGGGCTCAGTGACCTCCCCCCTCCGGCGGGCCGTGCTTCATTACGCTGTGAGGAGAAAGCAGGCAGAGCTCAGCAGTGGAGTGGTCCGGAACAACAGCCTGTGGGACCGCCTGCTGTTTAACAAGATTCAGGTGGGAGCTGTGAAGTGGTTTATAAATACTTGTGGTTCACACTGACTTGATGGTAAATGAAACGCAGGTGCAATGAAACACACGCATGAGCGCGCTGTGCACTTGAGAAGCTTTGCGGCGGAGCCTTGTCGCCAGCAGACTGTAAGGCAGCGTAATGGGTACACAGTCCGTGTGTGTGTTTCCGCAGTCCAGTCTTGGCGGCAACCTGAGGTTCATCCTCACCGCATCGGCCCCCATCTCCCCCACGGTGCTGTCCTTTTTGAGGGCCACGCTGGGCTGCCTGGTGAGTGAGGTTCCGCCTGTGGTGTGTTTGTGTCTGTTTTGAGTGTAATGGCGCACACTGAGCTGTCTACTATGTCCCAGATCTTTGAGGGCTATGGGCAGACCGAGTGTACAGCTGGCTGTACATTCTCCATGCCAGGAGACTGGACTGCAGGTAAAGACACCCCTGGTGAAACAGCAACGGGGAAAGTGGAGATGAGGAGCTGTGTCCTGTATTTAGTAGTAGTCACTAGATATTCACTCTGGATCCACATCATCACCACGGTAGGATTTTTTTTCCCCAGGCTTGGTCTAAACCAGTGGACAATTTAGTCAGTGGCAGGCAATGGTGTTCCTCTTGATGTGAACCACCTAATGCTGTTCACAAAGCAGGCAGATGCTAAACGCTCCTTTGCCCCCACTGCGTGTCGGTCGTCATGTCAGTGAATGAGGTGGCTTCATGGTGGGCTGGAAGGGACTGCTCATTCTAGCATGTGTTGCTCGTGCTTGTTACTGACTAACTTTGTCTCTACCCAGGTCATGTTGGCGCTCCCCTTCCCTGTGCTGTGGTGAAGCTGGCAGACATCCCCGACATGAACTATTATGCTAAGAATGGCGAGGGAGAGGTAGGGGGCAGCAGGGGTAGAGGGAGTTGAGGGAGTAGGAAGACCAGGGGGTAACTAGGGTGGAATTGAACAGCACTGGCCAGGTGACCTTGTTTAAGACCATCCATCCATCCATCCATCCATCCATTTTCAAAAATCGTGTCCTGAGCAAGTAGTCCAGAGTCTGTCTGGAGGTACAGGGTGTGAAGCAAGGTACACTTTGGAGAAGATGGGCAATCTCTCACACACACAAAACCCAGACGTGTGAGTGATAGAGTAGATAATAAAGAAAGGTAGAAGTATGCAGAAGGACATGCTTACCTGTTTAATGGGTTTCCATAACTGAATAGGCGGTTGTGGAGATGATTTTTTTTTTTTTTTTTTTTTAAGCAATTTAAAATTAATTCTAATGTAGCTGTAAGTTAGTAATAAGTTGTAAAATAAGTGCTACTCAGTGACATTGTGTGGTCACATTCGGGAGTTGTACCCTGCTTCCAGGACACAGCAGACCATGTAGCCCTGTACTGGATGGACGGGTGGGTAGAAGTGTTAGTGGATCTTTTAATTTGTTGGGCTGAGGTTCTGACTCTGTCCCTTTGAAAAGCAGAGGAACATAAGTCTTATTTGACTTACATTGATCGTGATGTGAACAGACTGGTCCACACCATGTTCGTAAGTTGAGAACCAAGTGTGTTTGAACTGTGGGAGGAAACCCCTGTGAACATGACAACACGCAGACTTGCACAGAAGGAGCCAGACTGAAACCCTCGTTCAGCCCCACAGACCAGGAGCTGCGAGGCCTTGGTCCTCCTCACTTTCTCATTATCAAATTTTATTTCGGTGACTCTCTAGTGATTCACACAGGCCCCCCCCCCATTCTCTTTTCCACCTGTGGTAAGATCTGCATCCGCGGTCACAGCGTGTTTCGGGGTTACCTCCGGGACGAGGAGCGGACAGCGGAGGCTCTGGACAGCGAAGGCTGGCTGCACACCGGGGATGTGGGCCAGTGGCTGCCGGTGAGTTTCCCCATCTCTTCTCCTCTGGCCGCCGCAGTGTCTGCGTCTGCCCCGCTAACGCCACTCTCCTGGTACATCCGCCAAGCGCTCAGCCCATCTGCTGAGTGACAAACTTAAAACGGGCTCAAGGGTTCCAGCCAGCTGACTCACGCTCCCCATCCACCTGCCTCCCCGTCTCTCCCCGTTCCGGCGGCTGTGCGATCACTCCTCAGAATGGAACCCTGCGAATCATCGACAGGAAGAAGCACATCTTCAAGCTGTCGCAAGGAGAGTACATCGCCCCGGAGAAGATCGAGAACGCGTACATGCGAAGCGTGCCGGTGCTGCAGGTCTTTGTGCATGGGGACAGCCTGCAGGTACGCCGTGCAGCGCGCGCGCACACGTTCTCACATGCACCGTGAAGCAGCAGCATAGAGAAATTAACACTTGAATTATGTACCTTAAAACGCATTTATTCACACTAATGCATATTTATTGATCACATAATTGAATAATTTAGCATAATATTTACTCACTGCCATGTGAATATCCAGTAAGTTTTTCAGCGTCTCTCTCTTATTTTTTTGTTTTTTTGGCCAGTCTTACCTTATTGGCATAGTCGTCCCTGATCCAGAGGTGTTCACGGAGTGGGCCAGGGAGAGGGGCATTGTGGGATCTTTTGAGGAACTGTGCCAGAATCCGGTGAGTGACTGCGGAAAACCTCACTTGGGTGCGTTGTATAGTAAACGGGGGCATTTCTAGATTTTGAAATGGTTTGAGAAGTGCCACTGATGTAGAATTTTGAACGAATTTACACTTGGGAGCTCTGTGTTTCGAAAAATAAACATTTTAAACTGCAGTTATACAAACGCTTCACATTAAGCATTTGGGAAGGTCCCCTCTTCAAAATGTATAACAGCAGTTTAAACAAACTGACACCCCCCCCCCCCCCAATTTACCTGCTGGTTATTGCATATAAAAAACTTTATGGAGAGGAGGCTACAAAAGCAAAGCCCTGAATTTCACCGTTAGTGGACAGAAATGTCCTACAGGGTAGTAAGAGGAAAGGCGGTGGGTTTTACTGTGCTTGTGAATAACAAATGAGGAAATTCCAGACGTATTAGTTAAAAGATCAGCAGCATGGACTTTGGTGTGACCACCATCAGTACACGCTAGCATAATACCATACCTGTGAAGTCATCCTGAAAACAATGAGAAGAGTCCACACACAGAACCCCAAGTGGACAAAAGAGAAAAGGATTTTGGGTATCTACTAGCCAGATCAGGCTACAGCTTGGTCTACATCATACCCACGCATGTGTCCGTTTTAAGACAACAGTAGGGCAGTGAGGAAATGGTCATCAGAGGCTGAGATGCTGCTTTGAGCCCCGGTGCGGGGTGCTTCATACCCTCCCTTTCTGTCCTGTGCTTCCTTGATAACAAACCGTTGGTTACAAGTGACCTGAAGGCTCTTCATCAGAAGGAGAGTCTTCTGTGCTGGTGATGGGGAGGAACTGAGGTTGGTGCAGAGAGCTGAGGATGAGTCAGTGATGCCAAGGACATCTGTAGGAAGAACGTGGAGGACAAACTGGCAGTAAGCAGAAACTGGCAAAAAGCAGATCAGTGGTTCTTCAAGGGATGACCATGATTTTCGAAAAAAAGTCTGATGAAGGGCTCATTGCCTCTCAGCCCACCAGGTCGCACCTTTGTGCTGCATGGATACCACTTCACACCCACCTGTGCCTCTGCATAGAACACCATCTCTCCACCTTCACTGAGTCACTGCATGCTGACCTGAACACGACAGCCTTTTTTTTTTTTTTTTTTTGGTCACACCTGCTATCTTTCCACCTTCTGCCACCACCTGGTCATGCTGGATTGTTTTTCCCTACCTGACCAGGTGATGGAAGAGCAGCAGGGCCTCATGGCATTAAGTCCAAGGATGTTGAAGCTGTTAAGTGTTTTCCAGTGTTTGCTCAGCTTGTGCCTGGAAAACTTCCCAAGTTACATGACCTTAAGCAGTAGGAACACTGTGAGAGGGACATCAAGACCATCACACTGGCATCTTCTTGCAGCTTGTAGGATACCCATGTGACAGAGTGTAAGGCTTCTCTGAACTTTGTTCTCCAAATTTCATAGTCAGTGGCCAGATTCTCAAACAACCCACGACAAGTTGTTTTTCTAAAAGCTGAAGAATTGTAGTGTTTACTTTCTGTCCATCAGCCTTCTCTCTCTTCCTGCTCCAGGACGTGAAGAAAGCCGTGTTAGAAGACATGACTGCAGTAGGAAAGGAAGCAGGGCTCAAGTCTTTTGAGCAGGTGCACAGCAGTCTTTTATAATCGTCGCCTAAGCACGCAACTGTGGTGTAACTGATAGGACAAAGCCCACGTTTGCCTAAACCTTGAATGAGGAACAAAGTTCCCAGGGTATCGTGAAGAAAAGTGACAACTCTCCTGTTTGTTTTCCTCCAAGGTAAAAGACCTGTACCTGCATCCTGAGGTGTTCAGTGTAAGCAATGGGCTACTCACCCCTACGCTGAAGAGCCGCCGAGCTGACATTCGCCGTGTCTTCCACCAGCAGATCTCCCACATGTACAGCAAGACACCCATTTAGAGAGGGACACACACAGAGACAGACAGAAGGATGCTTGTTTAGCAGCTCCCCATGTACAGAGGAGCCTATTTAGAACCCACAACCACGTGCACAATGAATGACCGGATCATTTCTGGGCCGAGTATGCATAACCGCAGCGTTTCAGACTCAGGTTAGCAGAGGTGTACAAGCGTATGTTGCTTCTCATTTGAAACTCTGCTCTTAATCACTGTGCTTCACATAGTTAACATTTTAGCAAGAGAATATGAACTGATCTAAATCTGGAATATATTTTTCAACGTAGGGTTTCATGATGTACGGTACTGAAGCAGAAGAGGGAGTCGTAATCCTGCTTTTGTGGTCCTTGTTACTTGACTGTGTTTCTGACTGGATTTTACGTAGCACAAAACAGACAGTCCGCAGCAGACTTAAACACTGCACGCGAAACTTGTGGAACATTGCTGCTGTTAAATGTGGTCGCGGTTGGACCTCTGGATACACTGACCACTGCATTGTAAGCCCGTGCGAGGAGGGATTCCTTCAGCGTGTGGGTGTGCAGTGTAATTCGTCCAACCCTTATCGGTAACTGTGGCGGGATGCCAATCCATCACAGGGCAGTCACACACATCACTCACGCATACAGTGAGAAGGTATTGGAACAATGAGGTAAATGGGTTATTTTTGTTTATAACATTATTTCTGGATAGAGTTTTACATAGACAAATAATATTGGAAAAAATGGCATTTGTGTTTAGTACCCCGAGTTCAGCTGAGCAGCCGTATTGGGACAGCCGAATCTGGCGCAAAGGTGGTTAAAGTTCGTATTTGGTCGCATACCCCTTGGACACAATTACCAGTGTCCCATTGACCGATCGCCTAGGCTTGTCCAACATTTGCACTTCTCACTGCATACACACAGTAAGGGAGAGCCACCCATTGGAAACACATCTTTGGACTGTGTGAGGAAACCAATGCACCTGGAGCAAACCCATGTGAATATGCAAACTCCACACACAGATCCCAGGCCACAGTCCAGGGAGGTGTGAGGCATCAGCACTACCTGCTGTGCCACTGGGGCACCCAAGTTTTTATTTTATTTATAACATAGCATCAACAGTTCACTTCAGAGCCCTCAGACAATAACATTCGTAAGACAGACAAGCAGCAGCCTCTCAGCGTGTCATCCAGGCCCACTACATCCAGGCAGAAGATCACGGAAAGAGCCAGAAAGAAACACTCACTGCTGGGAACAGCCCAGTTTTGTGGATCTGGTGCTCTTTGGTATTCATTGCTTTTGTGTGGTTTTGTCTCGGTGGCAGGATGTTGTCAAACTCTCCTTGTGAAGAATGTCTGTTAAAAGGGGCAGAGGGACTTGCACTGCAGGAGAAGCTAACTTCTACCTGATGTGGTCACAACCGTAAATTCATATATGCAGTTTGTACAATATGCATTAAATCTGTAAATGGCAGGTGCATTTTGAACTGTAAATATTTAAGATGACAAATTGTAAACTATTTGACTAATTCCAATGGTTGTAGGAACTTCTGGTCTGTACTTTGAATTGATAAATAAAAATGGTCAATTTTAGTTTAGATTTAAATCATCTGAAATCTTTGGTCATCAACTTCTTCCTCACATCCAGTGAGTGAGTAAAGACTCAGGAGGAGAGCCGTATTCCCCAAGTAAGATTTTGAAATTTTTTTGGCAACAGCAAACTCACTCAGCAGATACGGTTAAGATGGCTTAGAAATTATTTTCTGCTCAGGTAAACTGCAATAAATGATCTCCCCACATTGCTTTAAGGTAGTTCACAGTTATCTGCGCCAGGATGCTCAGGCACTTCTTAGTTTTGCTACGTTTCATAGTTTCCCTTAGCAGGACCTTCATGACCAGGACTTGCATGGGCCGGTTTCCGTATCTCCTCATTATTTTATAATATCTCATTATACCGCCATCGCTACAGAAAATGGGACTTGACTTTGGAGTTGTGAATAATTCACACTTTAGTAACTTTTAGGCCAGCAGGTTACATTTATCTAGAAAAAACCAAGCATTTGCGGATGTACCTTAGTACCACATGGCCAGAAGGGGGCAGAGAACAGCCGTGTGCCACAGAAGATCTCGAGTTAATAAACTGGCAGCCATTCACTTAGCTAAAAAAAAAAATCATATACTAACTGAGGTTGTTGGAGATGCTGTGAGGAATTGGGGTTGGAGGCCATTTGGGGTAGCAGCGAGGCTGTCAGCAAGACCCTGCAGGCGCTGTAGTGGTCACAGCCTCTGGAATCAGAAGTCTGAGCCTCACCTCCTGCTGCTGAATCCTTGGAACAAGGTATTTACCCTCAGCTGCTGCAGTAAAAATGGGGGTCATAAATACTATACAAATGGGTAAATTAATCTAAGCACATTAACACTGTTGTTTAAATGTGTCAGCTAAATAAATAAATATAAAAGTGGGGAACATTATCAAACCTGTAGCTTTTTTTTTTTTTTGAAGCCAAAGTTTCCTTCTCAGTTTTTACACAAGGTTAGAAACCGAATACACTGTTGTCTGCACCCTAGGTGCAAGTGAGAGGGATTCTACGTTTCATGTGTTCTTCCAGGGGTTTCTTGGTGGGATTTCAGGCAGAAGAGTGCAGGTGTTGAAGGGACTTGGGTAGCAACCAGAACACAAAGAACCAGGGGGTGAAGGACATTGCAACAGCATAAGCTCAGGGGGCGAAAGGCACTCGGGGAGGGCGTCTCGTGGGAGGACAGGGACCCTGGGCGGCAAAATGGACAAGAGCGGGCGACAGGGACATGAACACTGAGTGGCAGATGGTGAACTGTGAATCATCCCATTAAAAAAAACAATGTTCTGCAAACAGGACGGAACTGCAGGGCGGCTGAGGAAAATGAGGAGGAAAATGAGACTTACTGAAGACCAGAAGTCGCACTGTGGCTGCAGGCTTGCGTACGATTCTCCAGAGAAAACGCCACACAGGCTACTGCGTTCAACACAAGACCTCTTGTATTCATTTATTGCTATTTATGAATACGTACATTCTGCAAGTAAGAATGTGCTATCAAGACAGACTTTCTTGACAGCTGATTGTGAACAGCAATTTTTGTGTAACAGACAACATGTTAAATAAAAGTTCTGGTCAATAGCAGAGGAGAACACAAATCTCAAAATACCCCTGAACGCACCAAACAAATTAACAAAAACTTAAGACAACAAGATTTAAAGCAAACAGGCTCTCCAGTTAAACAGGTGACAAAATGCAGACCAATAATGAACTGAATATGAAAAGATTACTGCTGTTCGCACAGGTAAAGTCTTACACAAAGCCAATATCATAAAGACTGTGTTTCAATTAACCGTTCTGAAAGCGAAGTGAATCCAGAATGACTTCAGACTGGAGAACACATCTCTCGGCACACCGGCTTTACACGTTCATAAGCAGTTAAAATTCAGCAGTGTCTCGCTCCAATGTTAAGCTGACGTTGGGAAGAAATGACAACACATTGCTCTGCACCTTCAGATCAAAACACGACACTGCTGTCCACACAAAACTGATTTAAAGAAAGAAACATACCACAAAAAATAATCACTTGGAATCACGTGCATCTCATGAAATACGCACAAGAAAAGGTTTCCCAGCACATTAACTGACGGGGTTTACGTGGGCCTGCGGACACCTCCAATGCAGCACAAGTCAGCATTTGGAGTGGCAGATACACGGAGGTTCGCATTCCTATTGCCCTGCATGCTCACTGGCCCCCAGCTGATGGCCCCTGAGACAGAATCCAAGGGAAAGTACAGAAATATAAGATGTAAATAGAAGAATACCCAACACTAGGAGGACGCAGTAATCCTTCTGTCACTAGAGGGCACCAGAGGTTTGCAGTAGCTTGACAAGTTGAATGTGACTCGGGGGTCCACATTTGTGCTCGCGGGCTTTGTTACGGTCAGTGCCACAGGACCAACTGCGCTCTTAACAGCCTTCCCCTTCCTTTCCGCAAAAGTACTCTGGCTGCAGGCGCGGCGGGCAGAAGGGGGCCGAACACACCGTACAGTACAGTGCCCATTTTTAAAAGGGAGAAGGCAGCCACCAACGTGACACTGAACCAAGCCGATACCTTACAGGTCCTCCATGCAGCCGAGTTCAGGTCTCTGAAATGAGGGAGCCAAGTCCCAGATGTGCGCTATGTAGTGGTGCTGCATGGGCTAAAGCTCTGACTGCTACTGGTGTGCCCACATGTGCAAGACTCAGGAGCAGCAGAGAGACTGAGAAGTGTAGGCTCCTCATCTGACATAACTGGGTCACACGTTACTTTAATGGCTTGGTTATAGTGTTATTACTGTCATATAGCAAAAGCAGTTATGTTGAATGCTGACTAAAAGGATTAAAAACAGTAAGCAGGTTGTAAACCTTTCAAATTAAAAACCTAATGATTTATATTTATAGAGCATTGACGTGACACAAGTCGCTTAAATGACACTTAATTCAAACAGTTATCACACCTCAGTGTTTAGACCCCTGGAAATGGGTTAAATGACTGGTAAAAAAATAATTTTAAAAAAGGCTGTTAAAGTAACAAAATTCCTAAAAACAGTATACATTTAGCATATTTTCTAACAGAATTTTGGACACAACAATGTGCACTGTTTGCTTAGAATGGCTACTTACTGATGGCTTTGAGAATGTAGTTTGAGAAGTCGTCTGTGGTTAAGGGGAAAGGGTGTTTCTGAAGGGAAACTGACATTAAAAAGCAGGATAAAGACCACAAGAGATAGACGCAGAGCTTCAGTCGTCGGCCACGATGGACAGAGCCCGCAGTTCGTTGAGCTTGGTCTCATTCTCCCGCTCCCTCTTCTCGTCCGTAAGGTTACCCTGGTCAATCTGCTCCGTGAGCTCACTGAAGATCTTGTGCATCTCTGTGAAGTACACCACCTGAGAAAGGAGGAGTAAGGCACCGCTTTACCAAAACAGGTCAACTCCAGACTGGGACTAAGAGCAGACAAAGGACAAAAGGCTTGTGAAGGTGTCCAACATCAGGCCTGAGCAGAAGGGGAGCGACCCGACACCAGAGGGGAGGGGTCCGGCCACAGGGCACCAACTACACAGCACGTTGGCTTCCCATTTCCCAATTCACACAGGACTCGGCAGACGGCACCGCTCAAAGTGAACGACCCAAGATGCAGAACATCACACTTGTCAGTGGCCATGTCCCCTTCCTCTTTCCTCTGGCCTTTTCGAACTCAGGAGCAGAGCGAGCTAACCGCTAATCACATGCAAAGCAGCTGTAACAGAAAGCCCGCTTCAGTGGGCAGTGACCCCCGACTCTTCCCTCCCGATCGTTGCAGCAGAGAGCCACTGCTCGCCCAGAGCTTTTTTGACACATCCCACCCCTGCTTCTTCCCCCGGTTCATGAGTCAGGGTCCTGGGAGAGTTGCTTTGATGATTAATAGACTTTAATCACATTACAAGGCTCCGGAGGAGTAGGCTGGGAATGAAAGCACTGGGAAGTACAACGCTTGAAACCCACACACACTTGGATATTTATTCATGACCCAGTGTGTATGGAGGAGAGCGCAGGGCTGCACTGTGTACACACGCATGCTTCAAAGGCAGCATCAAGACAAAGGGACCTAAACACAGACTGGATCGCTGGTGCTGATGGACACGATAAAAGCAATTTATCCACAAACATTTTGTTGTGCTCAATCACAGTTTTTTGTACATTTTAGGCATTTTGGACACTTTGAATGCAACGTCCTCCAAAGCTGCTGGTTCGTGCACCTGTGTTTTGGCCAAGCGCTACTGTAAGTGTGAACATAAAAACTGGAAATCGTGCCGAAAGAATACAACCTAGAGTTAAGTATAACAAAAGAAGCTACCATTATAAACCATATGTTGGTCACTGACCAATTTTGCTCTTAGCTCTTGAAAAGACTCAAACCATCCTTTAACCAATGCTTAAGTTTACTTTGATATGCTGACTACAGCATACGTTTCATCATTGAGTTATATTAATACTTTACTGAACATTGAATGTTTCATAATACAATTGCATTTCTTAATTTATTAAAGTCAAAAAATGCCCTCCTAATACATAGGGCACTCTTTGGCTTTACGTTGAATGTGAAGATGCCCTGATCCATTTGTATGTGAGACAGAAAAATGAAATGGAAAACAAAAAAAGCCATTGCTGTGTTCAATAAGAGGTCCATTTGTTCTGTTGTCACCGCTGAGAATGAAGCAGTAAACCGTGGACAGGGGTCTTCGATGTGGCGTCTGCTCTCACCCCACTGCCTGCTCAGCGATGAGCTTCTGCAACTCAATAGTCTCTCCTCTATGGCTGTATACTTATTAACAACAAGCTCAGATGTTCTGGTAACATTTGGACTAATTTTGGCAAGCGGAGGGGGACTATTTGTGCCAGACCTACTGGCATCGTGCCCTCACAGAAAAAGGATTTCAGTCTCCAAAGATTTCTTCATCTAAAACCTCCTTGCATGCAAAAGCTTATGGCAGCGGCTAGTTTACTATATTTACCAAATCTCTGTATTAATTGCTTTTCTTTAACTGTTTTGGAAGCGTTATCTGTGACCGACTGTATGTTGTATATTTAAGGATGATATCATGTCAGTCTGAACGGAGAGGTATGAAAACAGCAGCACTACACACACACACACACACACACACACACACACACACACACACACACACACACCCCCGGGGGGGGGGGGGGGTGACTAATGCTGCACAGGTACAGCAGGGCTGAACCAGTGATCCAGAGGAAACAGCTGCGCTTCCTGGATCTTCCTGTCAGTGGTGCCAGAGCCTCGTGGCTGAGGACAGTGAAAGTGCGCAGGAGCTAGAGGCAGGCTGCACTAGCAGGGGTCCGAGGCAGCTGACCACCCAGGAGTGACTGTGGGGGTGAGAGTTTCCTCCACTGGGGAAAACAAAACAATAGAAAATCCTGGGGCTTTGGTTCACACGGCTGGCGGGCGTGCGAGCCCCCATCAGCAAGGAGCCCCCGCACACAGAGAGGACAGCTGGGGTGTGTCCACGCAGCACACTTCCCATTCATTTATTCCTCCCCTTTAAAAGCTCCACTTAGAACAACTTCTTCCAGCAACCTCCCACTGGAACTCATATAATCTAAGCAGCATGGATGTGCACATGCACACACACCCTGAATGTGTTCTGAAACTGGGATGTGCAAGAGCAGATACACACCTTGGAAACACAACTCCAAACACCGTAAAAATTAAAAATAAATACAGAGTAAGAACTTCCGCCGTGGTTCTGCTCTACAAAAGTACGCATCCTCTGTGTGTCGACAGCACCGTTTATAAGCGCGGTACAAGTCACTGTTATCAGTCCTACCCAGCAGAGACACACACGCACTGGGTCCAACTGCCTAAAATGCACCAATTCTTCACTTTCTCCTCCCACCAGATATGGAGCACCACCCCCGGAGACCGCAGTCAGGCCAAAGACTGCGGACCTGCAAACACCCTTCCCATTAACCTTACAACACAGAGGGCTTCACGTTCCTGACGCCTCTGAGAAAGGTCATTCATACACAGGAGTGTTTGAGGGAGCTTCTGAACGCACGGATATAAGCAAGTCATAATCAAGAACCGTAGACAAGAAAAAGAACAACTTGTAAATTGCCTACACAGTTTTCATCCACGCACAGATTTCCCTTCCACATACACACACGCACAGGGCACGGCTTCTCCTGCACGTTTCACTTGTCAGCCGTGTGCCTGCTGGCATGCATCTCCCAGAAAAATTGCAAAGTTTTATCGTCTGTAATAACAACAACAATGAGCCCCGACAGCAATACATTTTAAGCAAAGGACTAAAAGTTGAAAAGGCAAATGAAAGTCTTACATAAAACCTGAAATGATGAAGTCTAAACAGAAGAATCTATTGAGAATACAGCCAATAAATGTAGTCAGAATCTACAGAATATCCTCTACAAATTGACAAATGGGTCTGTGAATTCCATTCACTATTGTTTCAACAAAAATTATACTTTATAAATACCTTAGCAGAGTAATTATTAGTACTGCCGTGGTAGATAGTGCTTTAATAATAATCATTATTTTATACTCACATTTAAAGGCAACTTCTAAAAGTGCTTTTCAAAAGGAAAAATATATATATTTTCACGTACAGCTTTAAAGCCACTTACAGTAAATATTAGCATTTAAAAAAAGACAACAGTAAAAGAACTACAGAATCCAGCCATTCTTGAAAACCACTTGTCTTGTGGAGGATTAAGATGGTCCAGAGCTTTTCGCAGAAACGCAGGGTGTGAAGCAGCATAAATCCTGAATAGCGCGATACTCCTTTTCAAGGCACATGGACACAATAAAAAGTGTTCACCCACACAAACACAGGGTGAACATGCAAAATCTGGACCTGCTGCACCAACAGTAGAATAAAAAGAAATTTAACAGATAAACAATGAGAGAAAGGTACAAAGATGACAGAAGGAGCATCTAAATGTTTTATATTCATGCAGCTTTGAACATGCAAGTCTGAATCCTGGATTTAAAGGGATTCAGAGCAGTTCAGTATTCTAAACTTGAATATTATGTCTGTTTAAAAGGTAAAGAAGGATTTTGCACATTTGGTGAACGATGGTTGAACGTTCTGCAGCTCATAATACCATATAGATTATCTTCAGCAACTAATTATGTTATGCAAGGGAAGCCAGAACTTATCCAACAACACTAGTTTCTGTCGCCATTGTTTATGGTTAAGTCGTCTCCCACCTACCTTCATAAATCTCCCCTCTGGCAGACTGCACTTTAAGCACCTTAAAGCTGAATAAAGTCTAATCAATGCTTGACCCTACCAGGTGACTTCTCCTTCAGGCTTTGTGTGCTCTGACCCAACATTCCACCTCTTTAGATACTTCATCCTCGATTACTGTGTTACGAAACGACCAACCACTGCTTGGTGTGTGGCCTAAGGTGTCCAACAGCAGCAGAAACCTGGCCTTGTGCAAGCTGCCCGCTCAAAGTGGACCACAAAGCACATGAGAAGTTCATTCTCCCGAGGAACACTTCTCAGAAGAAAAACAGACCGATTTACAATGGTAAGAAACAAAAAGGTCACAATTAAAAAAACAAAAACAATAAGCAGCAAAATGAATTGTCACACAATGGCAATTTGTTGTAGTGAAACAGCTTAACAGGTTCATAACATCTTTATTCACTAAGGTCTTTGCAGGCCCACATAGTATTACTCACGACCAAAAAATTATATGGGGAGGGGGGGGGTGCTGGTGCCAAACAAAGTGGCCAAACCAGGCCTGAGCTGGTTAAAGTGAGACTTCCTCTCCTGGGAGATGCCCAGCCTACAGAAGAAACCATCTGAAGCCTAAGAATGATTTGGCCAAGGAACCCATGTGATTTGAGCTTCTAGCAGCAAAATCAGCATCTCGCCCTTGGCCTCTGGAAGCCCAAGAACGATCAGATCAGGACACAGCAGTAAAGAACCGAGACGGTTACAAGCCTTTCGAAGCCATGTACTCTGCTTAACCAACAAACTGCAGAAAGTGAACAGATCTTGTGGAAGAAAACTCTAGAAAAGGACACAAAACACTATCACTTTCAAAGATGCATACAGAAAAGGCCATTATAATAAACAAACAAATAAATAAATAAAAGCTGTAAAAAAGGCTGCTTTAAAAGACAAGTTAATGGATTAAGATGACTAAGCCTTATAAAAGAACTTTTATTTGAAGCTTGATGATTGTTTAAGATGCATTCTTGTGGTTATGTTTCTCCAAAACCCACTCCCAAGCACCAATAACTTCCCAGAGAATGACAAGATATGACAGCTGCCTACAGGCAAGCTCTTTATACAGAACAGCTGGTAGCATGTTAGGTAATGCCCTGGAGTAATATCCAAGTCTCAGGAGGGACCCTGTTGTCTATTTATGCTCTTAAGCATTTAATATAAAGTCCTTCCTTTACAGACAAAAATAAATAAGTGAAGTTATGATGGATCGCATTTGATACTATCGATACTATAATACTGCTAATCCTCTCCTGGGTAACAAATCAGTGGTCTGCTTTCCCAGTATTCTTCTACGTTTCACTGGTGTGTTTCTATCAATAGATCACCAAAGCTCACCTGTGCCCGGATCAAGGCCTCAAAGCTGGGTTGGAAATAGTCGATGCGACTGTTGTAGAACTTTGGCATCTCCTCCAGCAGCTGCTTGTTTTTGGCCTCAAAGTCCTCCTTCACTGGTCTAAGTTCCTCCTTGGCCTGGTGGGTACAGAAGCCAAACACATCAACCAACTTATAGCTTGCATTGTTTCTCCTCTTGTTCTGCATGAACAGGCATTGCCAGTGGTATCAATTACAACAACAGGGCACTCTACTCTCAAGAAAGTATAACCTTGAAGACCTGTAACAGTCATGAACAACCAAAAAGATCATGACCAACAAAAGAGGGAGTAAGCAGGCACGTGATCTGTGGGTGCCAGCCTCAGTCACTGATATGAGAGAAGTGTCCATGTTTCTGTTCGTGTAGAATTCTCATGAAGTGGGCTAACTTAGTCAGGAGTTGGTTGCATCGACATTCATCCATTCATGGCCCACTGCAGTCCGCTGCACTTGGGAGTTACTCAAGAGCCTCCTACTTACAGCTGCTGAGTATGCACCCATTCGAGAGGGGAAAAAAAGAGAAGCAGCGCCCCCCCCACCACACACACACACTCTTCTGTCTCTGTGACACGACAAGCGAGCTCACGCCCTCACTGCATGTGGGTAGGTGTGTATGCGGGTGGAGGCAGTGCTACGCTTGTAACGCTGTGTGTGTGTGTGTGTGTGTCTGGAGCATGTTTCAGTAAAATGTGGCTTTTAGTGTGTCAGTAGATGTGGGCCTTTGTGTGTGTGATTGTGTGAGAGATTATTTGAAGAACCTTTCATTGTTCAGTTCTTTATCAAACCAGGGGGTAGACTCTTACTGAACACATCAACAGCAGGGGGTGTAGCAGTTAAGAGCACAGGGTTTTTACATGTTAAATAACCAACAAAAAAAAAAACTAAACCAAAAAACAAAAACGCCTTCAAAGTCTTGAAGACCCACGTGTACAAATAGCTGAAAGTGTGAAATAAGCAAAATAAAACATCTTTCTAGAAGACAAGTTGCCTAAACATTTGTTTTATGTTCAAACTGGCCACAGGAGGTAGCCAACAGGTGAATGTCAGCATTACCTGGTGCAGTTTGACCATGTTGGGTCCTGTCTTCTCCTTCTCCTCATACTTCTCCACCTTGGACTGGAGCCTCTTGTAGTCCTGAAGTGCCTGCTCCCGTCTCTTCACGGCCATGTTCAGGCTAGGGAACACACTGCTGTACCTACAACAGGCCAGAAGCAGATCAGAGACATTGATGTTGCTGCTACAGAATAGGGCAGGCAGTCGATCCTGCAGAGTCTTGATGCAGAGGCCAACATGTTTTCCAACTCTTATTCCACAAAAAAAAAAAAACCAGTCTGGT
The DNA here is from genome assembly GCA_018136845.1 of Heterotis niloticus. Taxonomy (NCBI): domain Eukaryota; kingdom Metazoa; phylum Chordata; class Actinopteri; order Osteoglossiformes; family Osteoglossidae; genus Heterotis; species Heterotis niloticus. The sequence goes on from CM030890.1 coordinate 8,110,541, forward strand.
GGCCGGGTGGACTGTGGATCCAGTACCGGAAGCAAGAAACATTTGCTAGTTTGGAGTGGATTAGCGATGCCGTCAAAACTGCAACACTGCATTGTAACTTTGTGTAGATGTGGGACTTTCTGAGAAAGTGCAGCATGCACAGTCCTTTGTGAGATTCTGCAGCTACTGGGAACCATATGAATGGAGCCAGCTGAGCAACAAAGACTGAGAAAATCTATTCACCCAAACACAAGTGTGTCCTTACATAGACATGGAATAGACAGACATCAAACATGATAATACGGTTGGAGTAACTGGCTCTTGAGCCAATTAAAACAGTACAAATGACACAGTGAAGCTAATTTTGTTGCACTTTATTTATTAAAGAGCAAATATAAGCATAAGGAGAGAATCATGAAGTTCAACAGATGATAAAAATAGGAGAGACTCATCTGTATCTTAGCAACAAGAGGCAGCACCTCATCCTGGGACTTTGCTCTACCGCACTGGTTTTCTGCCTGGTTTTACTGGGAAGTGCTGTCAAGAAGCAAATCAGACACTCCTAGAAGTTAGGATGATGACTGAGTGGTGACTGCGGTTTTAAGGACTTTTTAGGAAGCTTGAGAGGAATCACCTCAAGCGTCGGCAGTCACACATACAATGACTGAAGTGGGAACTGCATTTGCCATCGGGGACTGAACTTGCCAGTTCTGTGGGACTCCAAGGCTCACTGAAAACTGGCAACAAATATCCATACCTGTTTTAAAAGCTGAATCCAAGATGTGTAAATTGATGTAAATTCATAACATCAACACACCAAGTCAAAAAAATCCACCACATAATTCAGTGATCAGTATTCCAGCATTCCTTCCAGCATCATTTGGTGGCTAAAATGCTAAGGGCTGTACCTTACAAACAAAATAATGGAAACACAAAAAAGGATTCAGTTACAAGTAAGCAAATATTGCAGACATCCACACATTACCTTTAGTACTGTTGTGAACAATCATTAGTTTATAGAAATCAAACAGTATAATTATTACTATTTTTAAACAGTCTAAATTGTATTTAAATTGCACTTAAATAAACTAATAAAGTTTCTTCTATTATACAACAAAAACTGAGACTTAATAGGTGGTACAGTCCATTTCATCAAATACTTTCTACATGTGCCCATAAGCACTTTTACAGCAAAGTTTCTGTATGCCAGTGATAAATCTACCTAATATGCAAGTTTTTTAATGCAAAATGAAACAACTAAGAGAGATGAAAATAGGCCAGAAAGTTTGCACCCTTATGTATCACTGTTATAAAACTGTAGAACTATTTACTACAGCCAAGAAAAACTGATCAAAATCAAGTCAACATAGGACAGAAATGGGAACAACTACACTGGAAAAGAAAGTCAAAGCTCCATGACAAAGATATTCAGACCACACCTCTTTGACCAAGCCTATACAAAAAATGCACAAACAGTTTCACAAAGCTGGTCTGGCTACCTTTTGGAAACTGTACCCAAGACCAGTGCGTGAAGAGGTATCGTGTAGTAATGAGATCAAATCCCAAGTCCATGAACAGTGGAAAAAATTAATATGGCATGGAATTTGTTTGCATTCAGTTGCGTTCCATCATCCAGACTGCACTTCTTAGCCAAAAACCAAAAGACAGCCTTCAGCCCACACTGTCAGTTTCTAAGTCAAACTATTGTGTAGGATCAGTTCTCCTGTGGGAGTTAGCGAGACTCTTTATGGTCAAATGTATATAACAGCCAAGAAATAAGGAGCCATTTAAGTGGTCAGGGGAAGCCTCTGGAGCAAATCAGAGTGAAAATTGTGGTGTCTTATAACATACAAATAGTTCCAAGACTAAAATAAATTTAAGGATGGTTCCATATCTACCAAGACAAAGTTCTTCCATGGCATTCCTCATACCAACCATCAATGAACATTTATGAGACAATTTCTACATCCTCCATCCCTCAAAAAACATCAGGCTTCCCTTCTGAAAGAATGGTCCAACAGCTCACCATACACAGTTCAACGCTCATGAGTGCAATCCAAGCTGTTTTCAAAACAAAGGGTAACCCTGCTTCTCAATACTTGATATTATTGTATATTTTTAGTCAGTACAGGAATGGGAGAAACATAAATGCGGTTATGTTGTTTTATTGCACTGTCAAAATGCACATAACAGCATACGACTGTAAGAACAGAAACTGAGGCTTTTCAGCCGCTCTGCTGTCATATACATTGGAATTGGTCCACAGTGAATTAAATTGGATTACAGTTCTGATAACTGATCCAAAACGTCAGATATTCGGAAGAGGGCTACATCCACAAAGAATTTTTTAACACCAGTTATGCCACAGTCATTACTTATTTATGGAATAAATCACTTTGTTCATTTGGTCATGGGCAATAAGAAAGATTCATAAATAAATAAGCCTTACACATCCACCGTGAAGAAGACAAACACTACTGAATAAATATAAAGTCGACTCGATCAGTCAAAAACAATACTGAAATAAAAGTATTTGTCCAAAAACCTACCGAAGTACAAAAGTATCAGGTCAAAAACCTACTCATATCAAATGAATATACAATATTAATGTCTGGGGTTTATCCTGCAAACAGTATATTTAAGTTTTTTATTTTCTTTAAAATATCTGCAAAGAAGTTATTTTGGCTCTGACAATTTAGTGTTACAGCATATGAGTCCAACATAAAAATACTGATTGGAAAAATATGTGTAAGTATAATTTGTAAACCAGGCAAATGTTGATAACGCTCTCAAGGGGCTTGAATAGTTTTGCAAGGCACTGTACATCATCTCAAAAAATAAATCTTTTGTGCCAATAAAATTAGGCACTGTAAATTAGACCAACCAAATAAACACAAAAAAAATCAAAGCCTGTTAGGTATTGTTATCACTTTGACCCATTTAGCTATTTTAAATTTCTTTGTCCACGAACAGTATAGCTAGTTAACTTTTACTTGAGAAATTCAAAGAACGTATTTTATGCAAGGGTGCTGCAACTGGGAATTGAACCTGTATCCTTTGACTAAACATTCAGCAGAAACCTTTAAGAAATGGAATTTATAACTCCTTACCCATTTATATAGCAGGGTATTTATATGACAAAAATTAGACTCAAAGTCAATACAGAAGCACCAGGATTCAAACAGACAACCTTTAGGGTACAAGTCATTATGCTGAACCATTACACGACCAAATTTACAACAAAAAAAAAAAAGTCCAGACACAAAAAACCACCAAATAAATGAATAATGCCGGTCAGTTAAGATGCTCAACATCCAAAAAAAAAAAAAAAATTACTTCTCGTAAAACATGGAAGAAAAGGACTATTAGGGAGAGCAAGAGAGGGATATGTAACTGTATGAGATCTAAGATGTGAAAACTGACTTCATTAAAACATTTCTGATTTATGTTATGTGGCAGCACTTCATATGCAATGCCGACACAGAATGTTTAACTGGTGAGAACTAACATCCACCCATTGTAGAACTTCTGTAGATCTTTTTATAATCGCAACTGCTACAGTTGTTTTATACATTTTTATTTGTACTTTGTAAACATTTTAATATACTGTACTCTAAACTTATGTATTCACTTTTTAATTAAAGTAGCAGTTATGTGAAATATTTATACTTAGTGCCTTTATTTAATTTGCTTACTGTTCAAGGTTGTTTGTTGTAACCTATTTAAGGGTTCCAAATATGAACATTTCAATCAAGTGGGAAGAGGGGGGAAATTCAAATAAAAGTAAAACCCTGCTACACAAATTTGGTATGGTCATGCTTTGGGTGAACCGGTGACCGTAAATAACCTGAAGTCTGTGTGTGGTACATTGCATCTGCAAAATAGATACACGTAATGCTTTACACAGTAAATCTAGCTGATCTGAGTTTTAGCTATGTAAAGTGCAACTGTTTAAACTGGATGGGGTTTTCTTGTATAGGGAAAATTTCATCCTTTGAAAGACAAAGGCGACAACTTGTGTGAAGTACAGGTTGATGCACTGCCGGGATACTTTTAGCATTAGGATGAACATGCAGCGGTTCACCTTTTATAGATGTCTAACCAACACATAACTAGACTGCTGGTTCAAGTGGGATGTAATGGTTTCCTGTTAGGAAGAAAAGAACTAATGTGGAAAAAACTATGCAGTTTTAACTATAAAATCAATAAAATGTGTTCACAGCATTCAGAAGTTACACCCAGCAATAAATTACAATAAATCCCAAATTGGTTTACAGAGTTAGTACTCAAACATTTGTTATACATTATCAAAGATGAACATCTGTCATAGCAATACCCTGGATGCTGCCTTTTTTAGTAAATGAAAACAGATAATTCACCAAAATGAAATAAAGTTAACCTCAAAAAAATACAACATCTGTGTACCTGCCATTGCTGACAATTACTCTCTTAGTTTGGAGGCATGTGCGATTAGCAAATTAAATGTCACATTAACATATTAATAAATATGAATTAATGAGCCCTCGCAAACTTTCTAATAGTCAGTTCAAAAATGTGATTTTTAAGTGCAACTTTTCAATAAATAGAATACTTCTCCCAGTAATACTCCTGACAGTCCAAATAATATGAGTTCCGGTGTTTTAACCTGAACACATTTTTAGAGTTCTTTTCAAACTTCTGCTGTTCATGTTAGTGAAATGCAAAACATTTCGGTTAAGCATCGTCCATACGGCAGACTCGTCAAATAACTTCAAATAGCAAATATTTTAAAATTCAGCTCTCAACTGACCAAGTTGTTAGTGAAGGAGGGGAACAACTCGGCAATACTGATTAATTCTGAGTGAGGAATGGTCAAAGAAATTCAAGGAAGAAAATTAGCTTTGAGATAGACTGCAATCTTTTAAAATCTTTTCTGCTATTTATTTGCAGGTGTATTTTCACCTAAAGCACAAGAAATCATAAGCAAGGGCCTAACTCAAAAAAAGAATATATATATATACGTCACATTGTAAAATATACTGTAACTTTAGCTTGTCAGAGCATATTTCATTCATAAAAATATCCTACAACAATGAGTTTAAGAGGTGGGCTCTTCTGGGGAGCGCCTGTGACATCAGAATCCTCCTGTGGGCCAAACAACCAAAAGTAGGCCCTAAGGTAAAGGAAGGAGGAGGGTGTCTTGGGACACAACCTGTGCTCCTTGCTCGGACAAGCCGAGAATTGTTTCCCCACAGGAAGCATAGGGAGCGGCCCTCCGTTGCCGAGGCGACGTCATAAGGCCCAGCCCGGCCTGGCAGCCCACGCTGACTATTTATATGCCGCTCCCGCAGGTTGTGTGCTTTCTTGCACTCTCCCTCTCAAGAGTACACAAACACACACGCATGCCGCGGGTACCTGGGGATTATGTAAGCACCCTCCTGGCATGGGCGAGCTCAGTCTGCATTTGGTTTCATCACTGCTCGTGCAGGCGGCAGCCTTGTCCTTAGCACACCTGGCTCCTTGCTGCCTCAGCATTTCATTTCAGGGCCCAATGTGACCAAGCCACCACTGATGTTCCCACAACATTTTATAGCTCATTTCAGACCTCCAGTGAATTTTAATATTTCGCTCCAGTTGCTAAAATTCAACAATTAAGCAAATAAGATCTTAATTCACCGACAGCGTGAGGGAGAAAGGAACCAGAAATCTCATTCTGAGAGTCACCTCACTGTCACTTGCCTTGTACGGTTTTTTCAGGAAGGGATTTTCTTCTGATCAAGTAGCTGTAGTGTTTTTAGGAGCAAGACCACCATGGCTTAAGACTGACTGGCCCTGACAAGCAGCACCACAAAGATATGATTCCAGGAAGCTGGGCTGTCTCACAAAAAATACGCCACTTGGCAAAGGCAGAGGAAACACTGGTGAAGGAAGCGTTGTGCTAACGGGCCGCAGACGTACAGGCCTCTATGGGACAGAAACAAAGGAGTCTGAAAGACAAAACATGAACAGTGATAGCCCTCCAAACGGGACGAGCATGTCTCAGAGGCAGCTTCGTCAGAGTCAGTACCTCCACAGTCTGAACGTCCCCAGGGCTCTTCGCTCCCTCTCTGATGGCATGTGCAGACGGCGTGGACAAACAACCACAAACTACTACTGGGAGAAGACGGCTAACTAGATTACCCGCAATCCCCAATGTAGTCATTGGATGTAATACATGTGGGCTATATCGAGGTCCTGTAAATCCGCTTTTGTTGGGTTTGGGCAAGAAAGCAGGGGTACAGAGTATAGAGAAGGCAGTGGAAACCAGGTACTGTCAGGGGGTTTGAGATAACTTGGCTCAGTGATGTCAATATTGTGCAGGCTGACAGAAACCTGCTGCCTAATGACAGAGTGCACTCTACTTGTGGGACAGTCAGGCCACACCATCCCTGGTCTGGGGCACACCCACGGTCCAGCCCAAAGGACAGCTATATTTGCACCTTGCCATCTTGACGGGAGTGTGCATCCCTCCACTGCACAGACTCACATAAAAAGACAACAGCCCAGGTCTGGGTGTGCCGAGTGGTAAGATGGAAATAGCACTTTTTTTTAAATGCATGCAGTGGCCAAGCCCATAGATCACCAGCCCACATGGCAACAGTCAGGGTGTCATTTCAACCACATAAACGTGAGTTTTCCACCTGACAAAAAACTACAAATCAATTAATTCATCAAATTACAATAAAATAAACACTCAGTTTCTTTGTCTTTACTTTTGTAATAATGTTGGACCATGCCACTTAGGAGGCATGTACTTGGCATATAAAAACAGATGAATAGAATATCAAGAATATCAAACCACTCCACTCATGCACTGCCTTCTAAAATCAAAAACGTGTCCCTTTTTCCCCAAAGTTTTGTTGGCGCGACAGAAACTCAACTTGCTACAAAAAAGAAAATTTTTGCTCTGCCACAACTTGCCTATGTGTGACGTTTCGTGCAAACTGGAGACAAGATATGACGACAACAGCTTGGAAGAGGGCGCCTTTGTTTCTCAATAAGACAAGAGCGTACTAAATGATATTCACGAATGCTCATGTTTTTAACCTTTCTTTTTACAGGAGATCTGTTTTCCTGTAGCTTTACAAAATAAAACTTAAGTTATCAATAAACAATCAGAAAATGTGTGAAATTCCACTGTCCATGCTAACAGACATCTATTATGCAATGTGTAATTGTACAATCCAAATTATTATTTATTTAAACTGGTGAAGCTTTTGTCAAAGACCATTTACAGGGAGGCACTATGCACTATCTACAATAATTCTTGCTGAAGCAGATAAGTACCTTGCTCAAGGTCATTACACTGGGAGTGGGGTTTCAGACTCAGGACCTTCTTTATACAAGACAATGCTTCTAACCACTACCACAAACAAAACAAAATGTCAGAGTGCATTTTTTCCCCATGTGGAATGTAAAGAAACACCACTAGAAAGTTAATGACATTGTGACAGTCAACTGGTGGCCCAAGTGTGCTATCAAAGAGACCTTCTCTTTATGATGTACAACTCAAATGTCCTCAAGGACCCCACTATACTGGGGAGATCATTAGCCCAGCCCCAGCCCATGTGACTGGAATGGCTTGTGTGCCAGCTTGAGTCGGGTGCACACCCTCTGCACTTTAGGAGCAACTTTGCTGAAAGGGTCTGGAGCCAAGTCCCAGATAACATGCAGCTGTATGCCTACACACCCTGTGCCCTCCCACCTCCTTGTAAACACAATGATGTCATCAACCTACCCTTAGGACAGCAAGAATCCCAAAAAGAATAAGAGACAGAATGTGCATGACAGAAACATAGCGAGAAACAAAGAAATGATATATAGTAGCCAAAACTTGGTAGACTTTTTTTTTTTAAAGTGTTGCTGAGTATTTTCTGCGCTTAACCAACAACATACATGCATTTGCATGTGTATGTTTAACTAGGTAATAAGCTAATGTAAAAACAGACACCAACTGAGTGAACATTTAAATATGTGTTGAAGACATTGGCACCCGCCCCCAAAACAAATGTATTTTTGTCTTTCTTTCTTTAAAAACATCCCATTAGAAGATTTTTTGTTGCTTAAAGAACCAAAGCAGACCTGTACTTCAAGCCCCATTCACTGATTTATATAAAAACGGACTTTTAAACTAATAGCCACAGCAGAGAAGGGTGGAGACTCCTAAACAGTCAAATTACTCATTGTAATTATCAGACAAACACGCTTGGCCATTAAGAAGCTTCTTATGCATTCTTGGTTAATTTCTACTCCCATTTAAGATGCCAGACCTTTTCTTGCAGACACAAAAAATGAGAATTTCAGAAAACATAAAGAAAAACACAAATAAGCACTCTTTCCCTACTAATGGAAATCTTTGTATGGAGGGAAGCCTTAATGTATGGTAGATTAACTCATACAGAATTATTTCTTCAGATTGTGAATTAATGAGTCTCAATGTAATCATCGTGTCCCGTTGTGAAAGGTTTATCTGTGCACTACTGCTGGAGAAAAGCTATCAGATTTGAGATGGAAAACTGCTAAATATCTATCATAACTGCTGAGAAGAACTGGGTGAGTTTCAAAGAAATACAACAAGTTCAGTGTCTGCAAGCGTAAAACCTCAGGACCCAAGCCCCCTCCAAAAGGTGTGTGTCTGTGCACGTGTGTGTTGTGATGTCCTGGGACAGTCCAATTCTCTGACCAATCCCCTGCTTTTGGTCCAGGAAGCTGGGCCTGCTGCCACCTTCATAGTCTGCCCACACGTCCGCCCGCCGCCCACCAGGAAGAGGAAATTAGAACCATTCCATCCTGTCACAGCACCGCCACCAGAACATGCAGGGGGGGCATTGTGTATGCACTCAAGACAGACAGACAGACACACACACACACACACAAAACATGTAAAAAAATAAAATAAAATACAATAGACAGACACATCCAAGCACTTATCAATCTTTAAAAAGCACAACAGCGCTGCTTGCTTAAGACTATTGGATTACAGTTTATAAACACATTCCAGGGCAGAAAAGTGGAAATCATACTTCCTGCTCACACACAGACTGCTGACACTGTAAAGAGACATAAATTGTCTCAAGTATAGGATGCATGCATGCGCGTACACACACACACACACACACACACACACACACACACACACACACACACACACACACACACACACACACACAGCAGACAGAGGCGCGCGCACACAGACAGTGCAGGGGCGGCAGAGGGAGTGGTCAGGTCGACAGAAGGGATCCCACGCCTGTCTTCCGAATGCTTGTTAAGGCCCTGCTTCCTGTTCCGGGCCCCTCCCCGGAGGCCTGCCCAGGGAGGGAGGTCTGACAGGCCTGGGGAGGGAGTGCACGGAATGGGCTGAGGGGCAGGGAGCCAAATAAACTGTCTTTCCAGACACACCGCCACCGCAGCGCTGCTCCCTTTGCCATTTTACTGTCCCCTCAGTCTTATTAAAAGGCCTTTCTTAACCCCAACAACCCTAGCTCTCCTTCCGCTCACATGGAGAGCAGGGCCAGATTAAAAGACACACGCTGTGTGTTGGGTGACTGGGTGCAGGAATTAAAGACGATACTTACTTTTTTAGAGGATCGATTACTGTCTTCTGAATCTGGTACACCTGTGAAGAAGTTGGCACACAGGTTAATAATGGAGAAAGCTGACAGAACACCGCATCCGATGACCACAAGGATGACTGCTAAAGAATGTGGTTTCATCTTTGATTCAGATTTGTTCATTGACTGATTTTGAAAAGGACAGGGCTGTAACATAAAGTTCCCTTTTAGATGTGGTGTGAAGGTGAAAAGGTTAAGAATCCCTATTATAAACACTCCCAGTTCAGAAAACTGTACTAAAGTTGAGGAACAAAGGTTTGACTGAACTCTCATGCACTTTTCAAACACTTGCTGACAGCCGGATATCACAGCCATAAACAATTAGCAATTTTGCTTTTCCCTTTTATTTATTTATTTATTTTTTGCTCCACTGAAAAGCTCATCCGTATTCTCGTAAAGGAAGGGGAGGGTTCAGAAACTTTTATTACGTTGACTCTTCTTGTACGGAGGCCCTGAGGAACAGACCCTGAATATTCATGCGCCGCATATAACAAAAGGACCCAGCTGTCTGGGGACGGACATGAAAGGAAAACCCCACTGATTCTAAACCCTGCAGAGGGTGGAATGCTTAACAAGATGAAAGTTTTCTTGCAAACAAACATTTTAACAATAACAGTTTATATTTTCTGCATTTTCTTTATTCTTGCCTGAACCAAATGAATCACGTGTGGAGTTTAGGGTAAGGTGGTGGCAAGGGGGTGGGGTAAATGTAAGTAAATGAACAACTCGGGGCCAAAACAACATATCTGTATGGGAGCCCATGAAGGCCACCTGAACTATCCTATGAGCTGTTTGTTCAAAAAAACAGCAGCAGCATTACAGATTAAAGCTAAAGGAGAATGAAGCAAGTCATACTTGCAAGTATTTAAGAAGGCACCGATTGGGGAATACATGAGCAGAGGGCACAGAAATTTTATGGAAAAATTAAACCTACCCATTACTTTTAATCTGACCCCATATACATTTAAAACTGTACCCTACAAACAAAACAGGTTTATGTGCCATATACCATTTTGCAATGGTGAAAAGGAAAATGGTACTTAACAGAAAAAAGCAGAATCCGAACATTAACAATCATAAATGTATGTTAAAAAATAAAGCAAGTCAATTTTGCTTATCAGCATTAATTGACATTTCAAACTGTGAAAAGGTTCAGTAAAATTAAAGCTATTGTGGTAGTTGCTGCTGTTGCTGTGCTGAGAGAGAGAGAGAGAGAGAGAGAGAGAAAGAAAGAGAGAGCGCGCACAAACATGCAGATTTGCTAGAGCAAGCCAGTGCCCTTTCAGTGCAGGGAGCTGGGGCTGTTCCAGCGAGAGCCCGGCAGCGCCTGAGGCCGCTGCTCCAGCAGCAGTCTCTGTGAGTCACAGGCCAGAGGCCGCCCGGGCGCGCAGCCCTCCCAAAAATACATCCCCCCCACCCGCCTGGTGAGGAGAAATCGATACCCAATGTGCATTGCAGCCCCGGCCGCTGCGCTCCTCGCCACTTCCACTTGTGAGCATCCTCGAGGCACCGGCACTGCGGCTGGCCAGTGTAGTGCCGCAGGCCCAGCGCTTCACCAGCGGCTGCTTTAAACACACAAATAAACACGGAGCTGGACCCCGCTCCTGCCTTCATTATCTCTGCACGTTCTCTTGCTGTCCCCCCACCCCCAGCCTGCCCACAGCTATACATCTCTGTTTGTAGCTACGAGGTGCTGTGCTTGGAATCTGTTGCTGCACCTAGAAAGCAATGCAAGCTGTGCAGCAGAGGGCCTGGGCTGCCTGTGAGATTCAAAGCCATTTAACTGACAACTGAGACACCACTCACTACTTTACTACTAACATGGTCCCTTGTCACTGTACCTTGCTAACACACTGAGTGAATTGAGGGTATAGTGCCGGCAAATAAAAGCTACAGTCTTAAATAAGATCTCAAAATACAAACATTGTGTGTGGTTGGACTTTAGTATGGCTGGACTTGCAAAGAACAAAAATTCCTTCAAATGTTAACAAGTAAACAAGAATTTCAATGTGTCTATGGGAGTCTCTAAAGTTATTTTCCTGATAATGCACCAAAAATGAGTTTGGCCAGAACTGACTTGCCATGGAGAAATATAGGAGATCTGACGTCTACATCCACCCTCCATGTGGACATCTGTGGTCTGGAAACACCTGCACAACACTCCTACTCGTTCCTCTCTGAGAGCAAAGGTCCAGTCAGACAAGACAAATTCTGCTTGGTGGATTTCAAACCTGACCTAAACTCAAAATAATGACTTGGAAAAATATCATTAAGACAAATATCTTTAAACAATCTGGACTGTAAGTAAGTCAACTCTTTGCTGCAATTGGCTGAACTCACAAGGATGCAGTAAAGAGGAGTTCTGCTCCATCCCGATGACAACGGACAGCCACAGCTTGAACCGTATGCATATAAGCAAACTGTTCCCAAGAAAATGAGCAAGCTCACAGCCTGCATTGCCAACTGGCTCAAACTGTACACGGTGTGTGACTGTAACCCCCAGACGCCCCGTGCATGACTGTTTAGGGCTCAGGGCTGGCTGGGTCCATCAGCAGAGGAAGATGAAGAAATTAAGCTCAGCAGAGGATGCGTGAAGCAGTCTTGTGCAGCAGTGACACAGAAGATGACTTGCCTTTCAATGGCCACCTACACGGCAAAAATGATGCCTCCGTCCCAGAACCCAAACGTACAGCCTCTGTTTGCTGAGTGGCACAAAATTCATTCATGCTTTGACATCTGCCTATAGGAGCCCACATTCCAACGCTTTTGAGATGGACTTTCCAGTTTGGCTAAAGTGAAGGTTATGAGGGTTACATGAATTCTAAGCAGCCGTGAAAGTGGCAAAAAAATGCCTTAGGATTTTGACCCAGGAAAACCTGCGGAAAATGGAGGAAAAAATATCCTACTATGAAACGAATTGTACTCTCCACACATGGTGTAGAGTATTGTTCTTTTAATAGGCGCTATTTTATTACACACTGAATTGTAGGTGTGTGGAACACAGTACACAGCCTCCATGTGCTGCTTTACCAGATTTTCATCTATAAAGGCGGATGACGGCTGATTCAAAAATCTGCTGCGAGAACGTTTACTCATACCCAATCTGCCCAAGAAGAGGAAGTGTCGGTTGGGAGGTTTCATTATTTATTCACAAATGTACTTTGCATAACAGTTGCCCATGCAAGCCTCTAGAGTTCAGCTGCATAACGATGTGATGCCTTGGACTTTCACAGCTACACACATCCTTCGGGCGGACAGCAACATTTACATTCTGCAAAGCCAGACCTCACCCGGGCCATGAAAGCCATGCCTTTGTTTAGTAAAGCACTGGCTGAGCAGCTCCGGTACAAGGGATTCGGCTTCGCTTACACAAGAGCCTGGAGAGGTAACCTGTCCCCTAGGGGACATGGAAGCACATTTAGAGTTTAAATGGAGAATTCTGCCCATCGCGATAATATCGGAAATACGAAAAAAAGGTGTCCTGTTCGTCATCAGAGCTTCTCAGAAGGGATACCGTATTGTGTTGAGTCTGGGTTGCGCCTGTACGGGATGCTATAATAACATTGTTTCGATAAGAGATGGGATCCCACTATGTGTTGAGTATGACAGCTGCAACGTTTAGATCATGGTGCCAGTTCATTAAATTAAAAGTTAAGATAAATACAGAGACATGCAACACATTAGGTTAAAAAAAAAAATTGAAAATTGTTCTGTATGCCCATCTAAGTTATAGCTGAAGAAGTGGAGAATGTCAGTGAATTCTTCATAACTGACTTCATATGCATCTTCAAAAGACCAGAATGATTTCCTCTGTGATTTCACCGGCTTTAAAAGGAAAAATGTCTGATGCCCTGCAGATACTTTATTTTCAATGCTTCTACAATTCCCCTTGCAATTACCTTCAAGTTGTGGGTTTAATCAAATGTTGCAGTAAACACAGTATTTACTCCTCAAAAAATACAACAAAAACAATAACCCTCCTGGTGGGGGAAAAAAACAGCTCTTAGAAAGGAGCACAGCTGATCCAAGGAGCACCCAGATCCCAAGAAACCATACCGTGGCACTACAGAGTGGCATCAGCAGAGAGCAAGTGTTATTTTAAACTTCCTGAGTGAGTCACCAGTGCATTAACCCACATGCCTCTGTCACACTGCCATGCCACTAAAAGACCAATGAAATGCAAAGGGACACCCTGAGACCCACCTACCAAAAAGAAGGTCAAGAGGGCAGCGGGGGAGGAAACAATAAAAGATGCATAAGACACATGCATTTACTGTAGATGTTTCCCAATCATATGAACATGTAATCTAACATAACATGGCGCAATTCCTAGTTACTGGGTTTCAACCTTCAACAGGGAACACATCACAGTGTTGAGTGAGAGTGAGAGCGGAGACACCAACCTTCTCCTGGTTGAAGGAGTCCATCCGGCGCATGGCTGTGTCAAGGGCTGTCATAGAGTCCAGGAAGGCCTGGTCTTGCTCACACAGGGGGTTGCTCAGCAGGTCCGCAGAAATCTTCACAGCAGCTTTGGACATGGCTGCAATGAAAACAGCGGACTGTGAGGGTCCATCTGCCTTGCCCTGCACTCACAGCCACATGACCAAACCAGCACATCGCAAGCGGACTCAAGCGTGGTCAGGGATGTGACCCTCTGGTTCATGTGTTAAACTGACCGAGGCCTGAATGAAGAAGAGCAGACACCAGTCAGCAGTGGCAAGCACCGCCGAACACAGTGTGGAAATGCAGCTGAAAGAAGCGTTAGTTGAGAGCATGGTGGAAATTAATATTCACAAATGTACTGTGAATCTGTATAAACATTTCAGTGGTGCCAGGCCCAATTAGGGATAACATCTGCACCTCTGCCATTTCATGACATAACTCACACAGAGCATGTAAGATCACTGCTTCACAGTGAAGACTAATGAAGGAAGCGTTGTGCTCTTGCACTGGCTCTTACAGCCTGGTCATTTTACTTGAGCGAGACAGTTCTGCGTGACTCATCAAGAGCCTTGGTGCACATAAAGTCCAGATTGGGACAAATACCACTTTCAAGCTCATCTAGCTTTCATCGGGGCTGTTTTCGGTCAGGTTTCTCATTTTCACACTAAATATACACAGCCAGAAGTGGGCCTACATTTCACAAAGTGTGATATTAATATGTGCCATGAGGCTGAAAACAAGAACATTTGGCTCGGTAGGGATACCATTATTTTTCTTATGTTTTTTTTTTTTTTTTAAATAAACCTTTATTTGTCTTCAGCATCTGGATGGAAACCATATTCCTGTCCTTAGTTCAACTGAAGTTAAAACATTTTAACTAAAGTTCTTAGCTATGTTCAAGTTCTCTAGCATGACTCCTCCTTATTTGCTAAACTAGCTAATTTGAATTACCTACTGACTTCATTTTCCACTTCAATTCCAAATCTTTATTTATACCCAAGAGCACCAATTCAGGAAGCATTTAATTTCATCCACGACCAAAATGCTTATTATGAGCATGCCTGTCTGAAACCCACCTTGTGTCTCTAAGTTTAAAAAAAACAGACACTTAGTCCATATCCAGTGCTGAAACGATCACTAGGCTGAAAAGGTAACTGGAGTAATTTTATATTTACTTTTTATGATCTCGTGATTTTTTTCAATACCTATTTTCAATGTGTTTAAACTGGACGCAGCAAGTGTAGAGACAGGGTACACGAAGACATTTACAAACAGAATTTACGAACTCACAAAGCACAAATACATACACTGTACTGATATCATTGCTCCATCCTAGACAAACTAGAGTATGAGGGTGACAGATTTAGTTTCGGCTTGAAACTCGCTTAAGTGAACCAGATACAACCAACGTCTTCTTAAAACAGGAAATGACTGTTGGCAAAAAAAAAAAAAAAAAAAAAAAAAAAAAAAAAAAAAAAAAAAAAAAACCTGAAAGGCTGCTTAAATGCACCTTTGTTTTCTTGCTTAGTCAACATCTCTTTGGAATTCCTTTTAAAACTTTTACTGACTGAAATGGAAAGACGATCAATTAAAGCTTCTGCACTGGGTAAACGGGGGCAGAACGGAAGTTCGGGGACAGATCTGCAGTAAACAGGGAGGAGACCTGTGCAACAGATGGGGTTTATTAATTAGAATGACGGAGATGATGGCTCACTTACTTTGATGAGGCTTCCCATATTCCAAAGCATGAAACAAAGGAAATTAAACCCCCCCTTACACAATACTCCACCCTTGGAGTGTAGACGATTGATGTATCGACCAAGGGCATATCTTGTCTGTTTCAAAAAACGAAAATAAAACTGGGACAAGAGCCTCTCTTCCCTATCAAGGGGAAACAGAAAAGTCGCTCAGAGCTTGGGCATCAAAGTAGAAAGAAACATACTTTAACCTTTGATGTCAAATTTTAAACACCCTATCAAAATAAAAAGTTCTTATTTTAATAACGGAGCAAAATCCGACTCGGCAACTTGTCGTAAACAAAGAATTTAGTTGAATTACATGCAGTAGTTACGTTAACTAACACGATCCAATTTTATTTACCGATAAAATTCAGTTGGACAAATACACCCATCATGGAATCAGAATTTTATGTGTTCTATACAACTTGTCCATAAGAGTTGCATCAGAACACAAACCAAGCTATTCGCAGTAAAATCTTAAATCTGTTCCCTGAGCAATTCAAGTTCTCTCGAAACATACACAAGTATTAATAGCACCATTACATAGCTGAGCTTTATAAAAAGCTGCCCCTTTGTTTTATAAGTTGCTACTACCTGTGCAGGTTGAAGGGACTGAATAAAGTGTTACAGATATTCTGACAGCTGAACGCAAGTTTCATAATTATTTTGCCATTATGTCTCTCATCGCTCTCAGTACAATTCAGCTCAAACTAATTTACACTTTAAATTACCATCGATATGAGTGACACCTTTTCCGAGCAACTTACAAGGTCAGGTAATGTAGTATTTAACCACTTATAAGGTAAAGTATTCTTACTTAATCAACTTAGGTTAACCAAGGCAAGTGCAGCATGACCAGGCCTGAACTGGGACCATCCTGACTGCAAGGCCAGAGCGAAAACCATGATACTACCGGCTGTTTACTGTATGTGCAGTAATATTTTTCGATTTTCAGTTCTCGGATACTTCATTATTTTTTTAAACCAATGAGCAAAAAATGCAACTGTGAAAAAAGATTCTAATAACGCAAACTAAGGTGGAATCCATTCTTCAGTATACATTTAAGTTTTGTTTGTGGGAATGGTTACGGCTATGGAAAGGAAGGAGTGGGCAACTCATTAAATTCATATAAAGACATTTCACACCAAATTTGGTGCACTTATAGACCGGATAAAAGTGTTTACACCAGGGTGAGCGCTAAGCGCTCCTAAAGTCTAGATAAGTGAAAATCAGTAATGGGAATCTGTGTAACAAGCAAAGAGGGTATTAACTATGTACTGAACAAGAAATAGAATTAATGAAAAATAATAACTTACTTACATTTTAAAGCATTATTAATAAATTATAATTTATCATTATTCAGCTTTTATTTCCACCCCACAATCATCACATCACTATGTAAGGTCAAGACCAACCTATATCAGCTTCTGTGCTCTTCTTCATGTCTTTATGAAGCTTCTTAGTCTGATCTTCCAATCTGTCAATGAAAGAAGCAAATGATAAGCTGCTAAGGCTGATATGTATTTTACTGTATTACTATCATTGATTGCAAATACCACTGCTGCTTACATTTGGTCAATACATTTGATAACATATACAGTAAGTGACTGCCGAAGAGTGAATTAAAAATCATCAACGCTCAACCAGTTTTTTTCCCCCCCTAAATTATCACAATCATAATCCAAGTCCTGAACTACAAGTAGAAGCTATGCTCCTAAACGAAAGCAAGGTACCTTATTTTATGACACAACCTCGAAACATTTTTGAACAATGCAAAAGCACCTCTGCCGAACAATTTATTTATTTATTTTGTCAGATAATAGAAAGTCGACACCGGTTTTCTGACTTGCGTGTCACGAGGTAAACGCTATCCCAGCTTCAGACTACACATAAGCGTAGGAGAGGGAGAACTACACAGAACTTTGCTCTTGCCTTTGCTTGGGGCATTACGCTTTACGGGCCTTGCAAGTCAGACATACCCAGGACACTGGCTCACGGCTCACAGGCCCCCCGACACTTTTTGCGGGCTTCGGGGGAGGGGTCCGTCGCCCCCGGCAACAAACCATTTCGCGCTTCTGTCCGGCGGGACCTTTCTTCGACTCCCTATGCGGCGTGCGGCAAGAACTCCCCTAACAGATAATGATTAGGCCCTGCAGATGCTGGCAGACGCAGCGCGCACCTCCATCTCAATTTCATGTGTTAACACTCGCACCTCAATTTGCACAAATTGTGTATGTTAGCACCAGCAATTACCCGATTACTGGCACTGGGGGAGCTGTTGCTTACATCAATTAGGAAATAAATTAAGTGCTCTTCAGCTCCTCCACCGAGGTTGCTGTCACACTAATTCTGAAGATTTCATTAAATCATTAGAATAAAGACTAAATTAAAAAAAAAAAAATTTAATTTAAAATAAAAAATAAAGCTCTCGGTGAGATCAGATCTGACCCAGCATTTCAAGGCGGCCTCCTTGGCGAGTTCCAGACCGTGGGCAGAGAAACGCCCGTTCAAGGCCCCCTGACTTCCAAGGTGCAGGGCTCCCAGATAGGGGCGCAGCGAAATGTTTAGGTTTTGAATAAGTATATAATTTGTCGAGCGAAAGAAATAAAGGCTAAAAACCACAAACAGATGTTTTCATAAGTAAATTCAAATATCTGCTTGGTGTGATGATTTGCGGTGTCACCATGGGAGCAGTGCTCGGGAACGTCCATACAAGCCTGGGCTGCCTGTCCCTGACACCCCCACCCTACTCCTCCTTACTCATCTGCAAGGCATGTAGCTGGAGCGTTATCTCGGTCTGTACGGCGTGAAACCTAAACCTGAGTGCTTCCCACTCAGTCTGAAAACCCCTCCCGCTCCCCCAACCAGGCAGTCTGAAAGCTGGGACACGCACATGACAAAATGGATAAACGGGGCTTCCCGCTTCACGCCACATCACTAATACGGTGGGGTTTTGTCCTCACGCTGCCACAGGCTGACGGAGGCATGTGGAAACACTTTGCTTGAGGAGCCCATAAGACAGATTGAGTCCATTTAACACTTTCCCTTTCACAGTAGGTCAGATTCAAGCAGACATCCAGTGAGCGCATACCCCGACTCAGGAGGAACTCGGTGCAAAGTTGTGAAGGCTGTATAATAGGTGTGAAACCAGAGTCTAAGCTGGGAAAAAACAAATGCAGACCTGGTATTCACTCTACCACAGCAACCTCTAATGGGCCAGGCTCAGCAGCACGTTCAGCAAAAGTTACAGAAGCTGCACTCGAGCAAAGACTGAGATGGTGACTGTGGACCAAGGGAGACTCTTATTCAAGAAACAGCAGTTTTATAGCCATCACTGAATATAATTAATCACAGACAACAGTTCATTTTCTCCCACATAGACCTTAAGAAAGGAAACACTTGTGCTTCAGATTCTATGGTCATTCCTTGTTCTCTTTGCCATTGTTAGCCTCCATTTGCCTCAGAGGACAGACACCTCCCCCCCACAAAAGCAACTGTGCGCTGAAATACTTATGTGGGCGGCTTCTGACATGAGTGTTCAAAAAAAGCAAAGTGACATGCAAACTTACTTCTGGAGTTTGTCATATTCACGTTCAAAGTCTCTCTCGACCTGTGGACACAGAACACACACACTGAGGTGAGACTGCTTGTCACAGTGTTACTCTGAACACGCCGTTTGGACAACAAGCCTTGGTGTCTAAATGGCTGATATGGCTTCTCGCTCTCCCTCTCCCCATCGAGAAAAACAGGCCTTTGCCAGGGCAGTGGGAGTGAAAGGACTGCCGCCAAGCCCCACCTGCTGAATGAGTCAGCGCAGCCAACTCACATGTACACACAAAGAGACACATATACACACGCAGATACACAAGCACAAACCAATACTTTCTTGCAAAAACACATACGCTCAAAAGACGCAGAGATAAACTTCCATACTTACACACACACACACACACACACACACACACACACACACACACACATTCACAGAGTGAAACATAAAAAACGCAACACTAAATGCAAAGAACCGCAGGGAGACCTGTACATACAAGCACACTGAGAAAGACATGCAGATACACAAAGCGATACACACAGTTAGAGAAAGGCACACAGGGAGGCAGATACCACCCACAGACATACACTTTGTAAGCCAGGCAGACACTCATAAGCAGACGACGACAGACACACACATACGCAGAGAAAATGGAAATTTCTAATTACATTAAGGAAAACATACTGAATCAGCACATCTCCATTCTGAAGAAAAGGGAAATGAGAACAGGAAAGGGACACCAACACTCTAATAGGTTTACAGTATGGATGTGCTATAGGAAAACATTGCTTTCATTGACATTTCATTTCCATAATTTCATTTTAGCACTCTCATTTAAAACAACAGAGTTGGGCAAACCAGTGGTTCTTTAAACCGATCCTTGCACGTTAATGCATTATCGCTGACTGCTCCAAAGTGTCAGCACTCACATTTTGCCATGCCTCTTGATGCACCGCCGGCAAACGTGCCCAACACAAGGCACTGTTTGTCTCTGACGAGTGCAAATATGCCACAGGGTTACCTAGATAAATAGGAAATCTAGAAATAAAATTTCCTACTGGATATATATACATCAGTTGAAAAAATGTTCTCATGGACAAATACTTTTCACATGGGAACTAACTCACAAACATTTCAAATGATCAGATCTCTAGCAACAGTTCTAAAAATAAATAATTTTTTAAAAACCGCCGGTACAATTCCCCAAGGACATAACTGTTGAAACTTTTAGTACAACAATAACTTAGCTCTTAGGAGAAGTGGTTTAGTCTCAACTCTGGCCTTTATCAATCTCTGTCCACAGCTGTGAACCCCGCAATCTCGCTGTATATTGTGTAGCATAATGCCACAGATTTGCAATGACATTGTGTTTTTCTCTGGTATGCTGCATCTTTGTGATATGCCCATTACACTAGTCTTTTCCTTTTAATAAACTGAGCAATACACAGTGCAGGACTTTTCTCTTTTTCTGAATGAGAAAGTGGAACGTGAATAGGCAATGGCTAACAGCAGCCTTTTGGTCCTGCTGTTGTGCCAGTTGTGCCGAAGTGCCAGCGGTGAGGCTGCAGCTGCCCAGACTGCCGGAGACGAGCCGGTCAAAGGCAGCGGGGGCTCCTGTCTTGAGGTTCTGTGGGCTCAACGATAAACAAACACTGAAGAAGGAAGTGGCCAACTTGTCACTGAAACCGCTCCAGAGGGGCTGCCAGGCCCCCTGCCGGCCTGCCCGCTCCCAGGGCTCAGGCCTCTGATGTCACAGGAAGCCAGGAGCCCATTCCGGCAGAGTGGAAGTGGTTTACCCCAGCGGAGAAAGCGCCCACACGCTGGCCTTGTCCGGTGTGCTTCCCCACACAAAATCCCTATCCTCAAAATTTATGGTACTAGTTCACTTCAGTCTCTCCCATTTAACTAGTGCAAAATAACACTGAAGGTTATGTAAGGAGCAACATTGTAAAATGCCCTGAGTCAATTTACTTATGGGATACAGACACCACAAGGAATGCAAAACGCTGCAGATTTTTTTCTTTTTCTTAAACTTACGAACAAGTCTAAGAGTAGTACCGGTAAAAAGAACAGGCCACGATTCATATGTAGCCCTCAGTGCCCAAACAGTCAGCAGCATACCTTTCAGTCTGAGCCTGGTTGTTTTAGCTACTGCGGGGGGTCCCTGGTGAACCCAAGGCCAACAGTCCACGCTATCACACAGGGAATGGTGGGGTACAGCTAAAGTCTGGTAGCAGACTACCTTGGACATGCCCAGCAACAAAGTTAAGAAAAATTTAAAGGAAATGTCTAACTTCCTTGTGAGCAGCAGAAAATCTGCTGCTATGCAAGTATGTGTTTATAATCGTATAACCATAAATGTATCCATATATGTAACATACTAATATGTTTACAAGATACGTTTGTGTAACCCTAACTAAATGCAATTTAGAAAGAAGAATATACAATGGTATTAAGAACTACCTTACCATATTATAGGAAACCAGCTTACCGTTTTTGAAACAATCTGCTTCTTCGGTTGTCCAATCTTGAATGGAATCCTAGACAAAATAATGTGAATAAATACCATGAGTCAAAAATAAATAAGCTACGATGACAAACAAGTGACTAAATGTGCCATACGTCATTGCGACAAGTGAGAAGATGTTCTTGATGACAGTTCAATTCAGTTTATCACATTCACAAACTTGAGAGAGAGGTTGGCCAGCAAAAATCAAACAGTTGCAGTAATTTTTCCTTTACTGCAGTGGTATGACATTCAACTACTACTAAAAGATGAAACAACAAGTCAGTTTAATACGGACTGCGAAATGCAGTATGTCCATCTAACCACTCCACATGCTCCTCATTTCCTAATCCAGGCCATGGTTAAAGCCTTCCTGGACTATGGCCACTCCTTTCTGTCTGGTCCTCCAGCCTTAACCATGAAGCCTTTCCAGTTGATCTAGAAACCTTGCGAATTCATTTGCATTAAACAGGTCAAAATTTTCCAGTCTATCTTCCTTCAGTTTCCCTTCCTATAACTACCTTTATTAAGTTCAAGACACAGCCCTCAATACAGCCCTCAAGTCCACTGTTGGATCTGTTCCCCGACACACATACTTTTCCACCTCTGGCCACTTTGGTTCTGGCTCCAATATGGTGCATTGAGCTACCTTTCTCCCTCAGAACTGCTGAATACCATTCTGCATTGAAAAATGGCTCAAAACCTAACTCTTTCAGACTCATGTTTCTCGATCTCTCAATAGATGCATTGGCTTACACTGCACCTTCTGTTACAATCATCTTTGTATGTCCCCTCTGACTCTTCATTCTGTAGGAACCCATTCAAGGAATGTGCGGCAGCAAAAATGGGGGCATAAAACAAGCTTTCATAATCACTTATGTGCATCTAAGGTTCATTGCCTGTTGTGAAATGCACTTCTGTACATTAACTTGCACAACGCTTTGAGAAAAGCTTATAACAAATTAACAAATGTAAACGTAAGAATGAAAATCAGATGATAGAGGCAGCGATGGACAGGGCTTAGAAACCACAGCAACCTTAGGGCATGGTGGCAGGAGTCTTATAAATGTATATTAAATGGTTAAGGGTTGCAGGTAAGTGTGCAAAGGCTTCTTAAAAAAAAAAAAAAAAAAAAGGCACTGGCAAGGCAGCATCTTCTCCTGTCCAGATGCGATTAACCCCGGCCCTGCCACAGTGCAGCTTGCGGTCCCTGCTCACTTCCTGTCACCACGCTGCACATCTGGCTCCCATTGCTGGCGGATGTCACTAATTAGAACTGCTTTGTCCCCTCTGCCCCACATCCCTCTCCTCCACAACCACTAGATCCCCCCAAGTAACCCTCCAGGCCCCCCAGTCTGGCCCATATGCTACAAACACCAAGTACTGTCAGTTGTTTCAGTTAGAAACCTCAGCACCCATGGTAAACAGTTTAGCCCCACTACCAATCCTACTACCAGGCATGATGATCCCCAAAGTGTCCAGCTTATAGGTGGCTACAACTGCAGGTCTTACATCTCATAGAATAAGCTACTTTTTCAGGATACAATTGTTTCTCGTTCACACAGGTATCTTCCATCCGCCTGGTACCAAATTTATCCAAACAAATAACAGGAAGGTGAGTTCAAAGAATGTGGATTGTAAAACGTTGAAAACTATACTGGCCATATTTTCAGTAAGAAAGCGCAGCTCCTGAAGGGTGTTGCAAAAGCCAAGAGAAACTTGCGTAGGCCTCATGGTGATCACGACAAGGAAACTGGGAGTGTCAAAGAAATTTCCTAAAAAACCTGAGCAGCGCTGAACTGAAGGTGCACCCTGCCCTACTGACACCTTCCTCGCTGTCTGACAGGTGTCGCCATTCCTGCATTTCCACTGGAAACAGTCATACCTTAACGAAAAGTGCTTGCGTCGACAGCCGAGTTAAGAAATGTGGTTTGACAAGACAAAGTTTTCACTGGAGAATAATTTTTTTTTTTTTGAAAAGGTTACTGAACAGCAATGCTGAGCATGAAAGTAATCATTTCCCACCTTAGCAGCAGCCTAAATGCCACTTGTTTTTTCAATTCACTCGCCGGGTGGCATGCGGTTCAAATGTTAGTTCAGCCGTGCGTTTTCTTTACATGAAATGACTATAAGGCTTTTAAATTTATACTCGAAGGCAGGAGGAAAATCATGACTAAGCTCCCGAGGACTGCTTTCACATTCTACTCTATGTGATAAAGTTGCATTCTGATCTGGTGGGGGTGGATCCGTGAGAAAGATGACTGACCAAAGGGTGCCTGCAAACACTCTCATTGACGTGAGACTAATAATATCTAAGTCGACTGACAGATGGCTGCTCCTGTCATGCTTTAGGAGGAGGCAGAAGCGTCAGAGGCAAGGTGTGTAGACCAATAAGATGGAATGGCAAGGGTGAGAGGCTCTTCAATGTTGCACAATGAGGAAGTTGCAGCAAACTGCATGACAGCTCACTACGAGGGCAGCTCCATCAAGATGTTGATCACATCTCTGGAAAGTAGCTAGACTGGGCTCCAGACTCCTTGGACCCATTTTTTCGAAGGTGCCTGGTGCTCCCTTCTGTTTTCCTTTGGCTGATTTAAACTTTGTTTTCTTTAACCACACTGTAACCGTGCCTATTTACAGACTCCATGGCTCCATTTAAAACACTGACACAGGTAATGACTGTCCGGGCCAAATAAAAGTATTTGAGGTTGATAAAAATAAAAAGTCATTTGGAAAGCAGGATTTGAAAACTGTTCTTCCTGAGGAAAACTACATTCACCTGTCATACTTTTTGTAAGTAAACACCATCATGGAAAAGTACTTTGTCACCCACTTGAATTCCTCAAGGGCAGAAGGTGATTCATACTTGCACCAATGCACTGTAACCAAGATCCTGTGCCAGTGCCTCTGCCTAAACACAAATCACAGGCCTGTCAAATATGAGGGTTTCATTTTTGCTACGTACGTAAAATTATTATCGTTTCTATTGTTAGGGAAAAAAAAACAGGCAGCTGCAAACCTGACAGTGATGATAAGCAAATATTTCAAGTTCCTTGAGAAAAACAAATAGAACGCAAGTCACCACCAAATCGACAATAATGCATCAAGAAACACACAGACACGCCTTGCCCGACCAACTGATAAAATAAAGGGCCGATACACTTAAGTTACGCACCTTGCTTGCTCAAAATAGTTAACAAGATCCAATGCAGGTAGAGGTAAGACATAAGCACAGGGGTCATTATATATTATATATTCTTTGCCCACTCCTATATTTATTTTCATATGTATTTCAACACATTAACCTAGCGCATGCAATGAACTCATGGCTACTGTGGCTACTTGTGGTCCCCAGGAAAACCTACTGGAAGCACTGATTTCAACTACAACTTGTAAAATGATAAATATAAAAATAAGCTAATAATTGAGATAGCAATTACTGTTCTTCATTGATATAACCAAATTCAAAGGAAGTGCATCCACGGACAATCAGATGAATTCATTTTAAATAGCCAGTCATGAGTTTATGCTTGACATCTGACCTAGACTGTTACGGTACACAGTCACATTTGTCGGTAATGCATTTCTATGTTTTTTAAAAAAAGAAAAAGCACACACATACCAGTTCATTTCTAAAGACAGAAAAAAAACACACACATATATACATATATATATATACACACCATTTTATATTTGTGCATGTCTAGATATGCATTACGTGTGTCTGAGTTATGAAATGTAACTAAAATAAAGCGAGGCTAAAACTGGAAAGAAAAACATTTATCATGTGCTGCAGATCTTGCAAAGGCCCCAAAAAAAAAAAAAACTTTTTTTTAAAAATTTTTTTAAAGAAAGCATGTTAGAGGTGTTCTATAACTGGAGGAAACGTTCACTTTGTAATGATGCAACAGCCTATTTCTGAGAGATTTCCCCATTTCCAATTTTCCTCACAACAATTAAACGTTTAAACTATTTTGCGTAGGTATAATTACGCCAAATTATCCTGGAAATGCCCAAGCACAAAAGGTAAGGGCATGGACCAAGTTTCTAAAAGAGCACATTGTAGGTCACTCCAGAGCAGGTAAACAGGATGTCCAAGACAGCTGCCCTTTTAATCAGCTAATCATAGGTGTATGCACCATCTCGGATGTTTACTTCAGAGCTACAACAGAAAAACCCAAACCCAGAAGTTCAGACCCCAGAATCTATTCAGCCACTCACAGAAACTCACTTTGAAGATGAAGAGTTCAAATAAAAATAATAAAAAATCTGAAGCATGACATACTCTAGCCGGGAATATTTTTGTGATTGACTGGTGAATTGTAACATCTCCTGCAGTAGACATCTTGGTTACAGCTATGTTGCCATTATTATCCTACAAACTGTGAACACCTCCAGTTTCTCTCTGTATGCCGAATGTCCATGTAAAAGTGAATGACTAACACGTCTTCACCTTTACTCGGGCAGATGATTATTCATAAAGCAGATGAGCAGAAGGGAAACCCAGAGCACCAGAAAACCTTTAGGTGTTGGTGGGTGGCCCGGAATCGTGGATTAATCAGTTTGTTATAAAAAAGTACCTCGTTCAATATCATCTCTAAACACAAGGAAACCCTCTCGACACACTGCCTGCTGGCCTTGCTCAACACTCAATGACATTTGCGTCATTAAATCTTTATTTCCTGTACTGGGGTAGACAGAGGTTCTACTTTCAAAGTCCACTGGCTGTTACAATCACAACTGGGAGCAAAAATTTGTGTGCAGCTCAATTTGTTTTCAGCTCCTACATCACTTTTAGTACTAGATTACAATCAATTCATGCTACGTAATACAAAAATCCTTCCATTTATTCACAATGCATGATCTGTAACAACCTCAGATAGAGCGACAATAAATAAAAATACTCAGTAACACTTGTATCCATTGTCATTCATTACATGTCTGGGGTAAGGTTGCCATGGTCCCGAGCCTACTTTGGAGATGTACAGCATAAGGCAGGGTACCTTGGACAGGACACCAGTGACTTATTCTCTGTGCTTCCAGGACAGGCTGCTGGACAGTTACTGACCACAAACAGTTACTGATAATCAATGAATTAATTGAAGAGGTCAGGATTTCTCTCTCTCTCTCTCACTCACACACACACACACACACACACACACACACACACACACACACACACACACACACACAAAATATATAGGTAAACCCAAGTATACTGTAACAGCTAATCTTTAATACCAGCTCATGGTTTGAACAGCTTTCTTAATATCTTGTCCAATGTTCGCTTTATTTCTATGTGTTTGTGCACTGTCTCCATTTTAATCTGACAGAGCAGCAAAAAAAAAAAAAAAAAAAAAAAACGGGGTGGAAAAAAATGATAAAGAAGGTAACAATGCTCAAAAAGCATGTACAACTGAGTATTTACTGCCATGAAAAAAAGAGGCG
Organism: Heterotis niloticus; assembly: GCA_018136845.1. NCBI lineage: Eukaryota > Metazoa > Chordata > Actinopteri > Osteoglossiformes > Osteoglossidae > Heterotis > Heterotis niloticus. Next base: position 8,137,835 of record CM030890.1, read on the forward strand.
AGTCACCCACCAGAAATTACTATAAACTGTTCTTATTGCTCATGTGCACAATAACAGTTCATTACAGTCAACTGTTATTTAAGCTGATCACTTCACTGTCTTTTATAATAAATTTTTGGCTAAAGAACACGATTCCTGCACCAGTACATGGCGTTCTGCTGCCCATATTACAAGGTGTTTTACAGTCTTTTCGTGACTTTTGGTCTGGGGAGGGTGTTTTTGGATGGGTTGGGAATGCATCATTATTTTTGTTATTTAAAAAAAATAAAATAGCATCCCGGTAAATTCAGCTTTGATTTGTTCTCAGGAATGAATTAAGTGTGTAAATCTGGGTTTACTTGCACACGTGTGCATATACATAACAAAATACTCACTTTCTCAAGAAAGGCATTTCACGTCAAAAAGACTAGTTTGGTTGACATCAAATCCACACTACAGCTGACGGCTCTTTTCCACTCATTGTAGATCTCCACATTCAGTTCCATCAAAGGACAAGTTTCGCGACATTATAAAACAAAAATACAAGACAGGCAAATAACCCTACAGCTAGACGGGCACTAGTGTAACACTCGGGCACCATAGCTGTAAGTGGATACGAGGTGATGGGGAAAAAAAGACTGTATGTATGTTCATTCAAGTCACTTCATCGCATCACAGATCACAGTCATAAGTAGAAGAAACGGGCTGTCACTTCACTGAAAGGCTTTACCAAACTGAAAGACTTCCGTTTTTGATATTAGGAATAGACAAAGGGTTCTGCTATGCAGTTAGATGGCGTTTAACCCAAACAGATATTAATCGAAATGCACAAGAGAGACCTCTGCCAACAAAGCTTGCATTTTTCTGTCAGAAAGAAACTATAAAGCAAAGTGACGGAGACTCTCCGTGGACATGACGCCACCAGTCAGCATTAGCGAAGAGCTGTTGCCTTTTCAAGCCGATCAGTAATCAGCACAGGAGGTCTTTATCACAGGGGACCAAGGCCTGGTGTGAGACACGCGATTGTTCTCCTCGCTGACCCCAAGCCCAAGAGCTCACGTCATGGGGTCCAGTGTAAATGCCTAGCTGGAATAGTTTGCGCACTGCTGCCCATAAAGAGGCTCTTTGACTGAACCATCGCATCACGGCGACCTTGTGGTTCACTGTATGGATGGACAGAAATGGAGCTCGCCAGCTATTGAGTCTAAAGGCTCGTCTGTATGACGCCATTTTGGCTTCTTTGTTGCTTATTGTTTTTTTTTTTTTTAAATCTTCCCTTTCCTACCCGAATGTAAATGGAGGTCAGTGGAAAACGCACACGCTGACGACGGTAAAAGCACGCAACACGTCGACTTCTCCTCCTTCTTCCAGTAACGGTCCTTGCGACATGGGTTTTACTGAGCCCCCTGCGCTGGAATGTCAAGATGAATCACTCTCCTTGTGTGCACTACGGGGAAGAATGGGGAGAAAGGCTGCCATCACTGTGACCATACGCACAACCTGGCATGCTTCCACTTTCCATTCCATGCTGATGACACTAACAAGGCAGCTAAAGCAACTTTGTTTGTTATATCAGTGTACGCCGAGACACGGAGGCCAAAGTCACGCCAGACCACCGGTCAGCAATTCGAGGCCGCAAGAGCTCCAGATCGAGAGACTCCTCAGTACGTGCCTGTACCAGAGCTCTGGAAGTTGCCAAGCCCTAATCTGTCCGCCTGTAACTGGAAAACCGAACCTGTTACACAACTGAAACCACTGACACAAATGAGGGCTGAAAATTCAGACTGTGTGAGATACGATGAGGAGGGAACATCCAAATTAGCACAGAATAAATTTGACCTACACTGAAAAAATGTAATCATACAAAATGACTCATGGCAAAAGGGTTGGCATTTTGAAGCCGTTTGACTCTGAGCAACGTACTACTGAAATGTAAGCGTTTTCTCCGCGTCACGGTTATCCTAATCCTGTAAGTCTCTGGTTTAATACAAAACATCCCGAATTCAAAGATTAGCAGAAAACAATTAATCATCGGGGCATCAGAAAATTACAGTAGGGACCCCACCACAACACGATGTGCGATCCAAAAAATTCAGTTAGGAAAAATGGGGGGTTGACTAACTGCATGGTTAGCGAAAAATACTATTTTTCAGTCGGTCTTCTTGTGTGAAAAGAAATGTGAAAAAGTGAAAAAGTCTGAATTTGTTAGTGGTGCAGGAAATAAATGAAGCACTGCAAAAAAAAAAAAAATGCGTGTCACAAATATGAAAAATAATAGAATTATGGAATAATAACACCGTAACGGTCTGCTTCAACCGTCCTGCCGCCGGTGCGACAGCAGCAAGGCTTACGAGACTGGTCTGTGGGAAGACGAGCTTTGTTTTGCCAGCATACCGGAGGTACGGTACATGAGGATGGAAAGAATCGACACAGCAACTGTTTAAAGCTCTTTTCCAGCAACCTTAACATTACAGGTTCGAATCCCATTCCTGTCGTAGTGCACACGACACAGCAAGAATGCTCTGCTGTGTAAATGCATAAATCACTTATCGAACACTTGGACAAGTTTGAGGGCTAAAGAAATGTTAATAATAATATAGTAACAATAACAGCAATAGGTTCCTTTCCTGTCAGTGACAACTGCAAGTATACTTCCCAAAACTGCCAAATAAATCTAAGTGGCTACTCAGCTCAATATACGACTGGATATGTGTTTAATATATTGTCACTGTTTGACAAAAAGTGCTGCAGACACAAAAACGCTTAAACAGATAAGAAAACGAAGTAAATAAACGAACAGAATAGGAGTTTTGTGGAAATAAAAAGTGGTGGACAGAGTAAATGCATGAGCAGGAAATAAAATGCTTCCCTGAAGACAAACAGGATTTGAAGCAAAAATGTATCGCCTGTCTGTTTTATTACCGCACCGAGCTACTTTTATATTTAAAAAGTAATGTCCATTTGCAGTGTTCGCGTTGACAAACAAGATGTTTTGGTTCGGCTGCACAAAACTGGCCGGCGGTTCAGGGTCGACGCAAGCTAACCGGCTAAAGGTAAAGCGGCGTCGGCGAAAATCGCTCGCCGAGAAGAGAAGCTCGGACTCGGGCGCCGAACGACGCAACTTGCAGCGCTTACCAGCTCATCTTGCTCTCGCCTTGAGCGCACGCTTAGCACAGACTTTTGCCGGGCCTCATCAATACTTGCCCGCCATGAAACAAACACACTGGCCCGCAGCTTCCAGGAAGTGGAACAACCGGTTTTCATCCTGGGGTCAAAGGTCACGCCGAAACTACGGCAAGCGAACGGGCCGCTGGCCGTCTCCCCGGCGACCGCGACCGACCTGCTGTTCCGCCGGCGTTGGACATGGTCTTCCCCTACTTTATTTCACAGCCTCGTATCATTAAAGTTCCTCTAAAGAGAAATTAAAGGCATATTTCGAAGGAATTATAGTGCACATTTGTGGTGCTTGGGACGTTCAGGTTGATCCTTGTCCATTTTTCGCAATCATTTATACTGCCATCCTTGTTGAAGCACAAAAAAAGCAGAAATCTCAGTTCAGGAGTCCAGGTAGGGATGTATAATAAATGCATTTTATATATTAACATTATTGGCATCAACCTATATATATATATATAAATATATATATAGCATTTTATATATATAAAATGCTATATATATATTAGCATATATATATATACACACACACACTAAACCCATTTATCATCCATCCCTACCTGGACTCCTGAACTGAGATTTCTGCTTTTTTTAATATATACTGTATATATACACATATTCCACTCTAAAATCATTTATCATACATCCTTACTTGGATATATACAATATTTACACTATATATTTTTAGTGTAGGCTGAAAAAAGCTCAGGTTACTGCGGGTGGTGTTGAAATATACTTCCATATTCCGTACCTCAAACTTTGTGACTGTAAAATATAAGTACAATTATGAAACAAAGTATACTTAAACACTACTTTATTTTTCAGCGTGCACTAAATTAATCACACATTAATTTGCCATTTTAGTATAAATCCATAATAAATGAACCATTAAGTTTGAAGTAGAGCATTAGTAGACTCACCGAGTAACTCTTGGAGGCGCTTTGGGTGAAAAAGATACCAAAAAACCTGTTAGAGTTTCACAGAAAATGACACTGAAAGCTACTGCAGGCCATAACTACTGTGAATTTAAAAATACAGACACGCTAATTCGATTTAATTGCTCGACAATGATAATTTTCTTGCGGGTTTCCGGATATTCTGTTAAAATGTGATGAATTACCACTAAAAAAAGGATGAATCACACAAGAATTGATTGTCAGCAACACAATATATTTACTGTCGCATTTTTCTGGTCACAGTGTAAATGGTACACAAATACAGTTTTTCGTTGTCTTTATTCAAATGCTTTATGCATTAATAACAAAACATTTGCATTACAACAAATTGAAGAGCCAAGTAAACGTTGGGGTAAATACCCTTCCACAAAATAATAGTTATTATAGTAAATTTAGTTACAATATTCATAGTTAACAGGATGTATCTGAGCACACTTTACCTTATTATAAGGTAATAAAAATGAAAGCAATCAAGTAAAAATATCCACAAAATCTGTAACAGGATGCATTGTACCCTTCAAACAAAATAAAACTAAATTGTGTTTTAATTCCCGAATGTAGAAGGTCTCGAAAGGTTTCGGCTTTGACAAACAGTTGTTCCCGTTTCTTTTTTCTTTTTTTTTTCTTTTTTTTGTACAAATAATATTTTCCATGCAGAAATTAAGTTGTTGAGCTCAGCCTTTGGTCCTGTTGGTTGATGCCAATAATGTTAGAAACCTTTTCGTGCAGTGACATGCAAAGAAGAATTAATCGATTCAACAATGTCAAGGAAAATCTACTAAACGTGGAAAGAATTCGAACGTTTGGGGGAAGGCCCAGCGCCGAATTACGCGGTGCTGCGCTGACGGCGAACGCGGCGACTCTGCGCCGGGCCCGTGAAATCCGCGGTCGGCGCTGACCGATTGATGTATTTCAAAAAAAGAGAAACCACGATGGCAGCGATCATTTATTTGGCGCTCAATGGCTCTGGCTCATACGGACAAGACGAGACGCGTCCGACGCAGCTGTCAGGGTTCGCACGTTCGGAGCCGGACTTAGACGCGGAAGGCTTAGCCTCGGCATCCAAAGGTCAAGCGGAGACAGCTTTACGCGACGCTCAAACTAAACAAATAACCACAGACATCAGCACAGGACCGACTGTATCTCAACCCAGACCAAGGTCACATTACATTTGATTTCTTCTGTGCAGTCTTCGTATTTTTCCTAATCAGCCAACTTTGCAGCCCAATTTGGCACGCACGTATCTGTGTGATTTGGCGCCCGGCCAAGCCTGAGCAGCGAGCAGTCAGGTTGAGGCCAAGAAGATTTGAAGGAAGAGGTAAAAGTTTGCTTTCTGTGGAGGCTTTTGTTTGTCCGGAATCATAATTACAACAGAACCATTCTTCGCCCTGATATGTGTGCACACTGTAACAACTTAATGTTGCTTCTTTATAAGAATTATTTAGCATAAAGGCAAATATAGCGATCGCCATATTCATAATAGCTTGCCGCTCTTGTTGACAAGTCAGGTTTGGCTTCGACAGTGAAATTTCACTCCTCCTTTAAACGCATCATTGTCTGTAATCTGAAATAAAGGATTAAAGTCTCGATCCAAAAAAAGCCCGAGATGCTAAACCGAATATTCCTCGGCAGTAATTTTTAGTTTGCGGTTTTTCGGTATAGCACGCACAACATACGAAACGGTTCACGAGAAATAGTCCGAATTTTGTTCTGACCACCTTCCCTATGGGTCTCGCAGCACTGAATGTGGCTTTTTTTTTTTTTTTTTTTTTTTTTGACAAGGATGGACAAAAAAAAAAAAAACTGTCACCTTGTCTCAAATTAAATTTTTAAATTTCTCCACTCACCTACAGGAGCTCTAAATATTTTAATAGCCATAATGAAGCCGCAGCACATTCACCCATCATTTGAATACCTGATAGGTATAACACAAATATCATCTTTTACCAATGGCATGCACTGAGGCATGTAAGTGGTGTAATAAGAGAATTTTACACTGATAAATTTTTTTATTTGCATTACTTAATTTTATACACAAGAAAAGCATGAAAGCATGAAAGACTAAAAATTCTAGGCCAGCTCTGAACAATTGCTGTCATGTCCTTTATTGTTTGTGCGCTGAGATTCATGTGTTGGGTGTCTACCTGGTGCAAAATACGAGCATATATTTGCAACGTAAAGGGTGACTTGACTGGATGGAGTTCCTTTGCGTGTTTAATTACATGGCAGGTAGTTTGGCTGCCAGATGGAACATTCTGGCATCTTTTTGTTTCTTTTCTGAGATCCGCTTCCACCCTGTTCAGAAGGCTGGCTAAACACAGTTTTCGTTCGACACCGAGCCACATTCCTTTCCATAAATCAAAACAGTAGCCCTCACCAGCGAGCGGCAAATCCACTGGGCCAACTATATGATCTGGTGAGAAGTGACCTTTCTATTTATACGGGTACTCCTTGGCCCCGGTTTCTGAACCTTTTTGGCTAAGCGAGAAAGTTAAAAAAAAGAAAAAAAAAAGAAAAAGCCAGCAGCTATTTTTGAAAGTAGGCTCTACTAAAATGCGCCGTATTCCTCACCATAAGTACAGCTGGAATAAAGACATCACTCCAAACTATAACAGGCTAAAACAGCTTCCCAAATCTGGCGTGATAATAGTCAGCACCAAATCTATTGAGACAGCAAATACATACTGATATGGATTATTGTTTTTGCCCTTTCCACCTAAGAACCAGACCTGTCTCATCTGCTTAGAAGTTCATTCCCTAAATCATTGCATGAATTTAAGTCAGAAGTGCTGCACCAACTAATGACTCATGACTGATCTGGGGGTTTACGGCTGAGGATAAATTTAAAATAGACGCTGAACCATTGCGAGGTCCAAAGCAAACTGCGGCGCAGGCCAGAAAATCGGTGTTTCACGTAACTTAGCTTAGCATCGCCTTCCGATAACTCACATTTTCAAATTTCGCCTCCGCTAACCCGCTAAAACCCGTTTAACGGCATGTATTATTATTATTATTTTTTATTTTATTTTTTTTGCAGAAACGAGGCGGCTTCGCGCTCGATCGCGGAAAAGCATTGTATTCCGCGCGGAGTGGCGCGCAACGTTTCGGTTCGCGACGAGCCGAAGGTAGAAGCGAACACCGACGCAGGTGAGACAAAATGAACGTTCTTTCGAGTCAGACGTTTCTAAAGCTGGCGCCGCCTTTACATAGCCGATGAAAAAGCACGTTCGGCGGGCTACCAAAGACAATGCGGCGGAGTTATTCATTTATCCATTTAAATAAGCGGGGAGAAAAAGACTGCCGGAGCCATCGGGCCTCAGTTAATTGGAGACAAGATGGCGGCTTGCCAGGAAGCGCGGTGCGCGCAGGAGAGCGGGAATCTACAGGGACGCGTTTCACGGTGCATCCGTGCCCTTGCCTCGCCGCTCTCTCTCCCGTACCCCTCACCCCTGCAGGGGTATTTTCAAGGTAGAAGAGCCACCCCGTCGGTTCAAATGTTATTTTTAAACATCATCCTTTTGACAGTTCTGCAGATAAACCAGCAATTAAACCGGAGAGAAAACATTCAATGCAAATAAATACCGACTCCGTTTTTTCAAACAAGGCAGCGCATTTTTAACAAAACAGTCGTAAATATTACATTTATTCATCTTCTAATTTGCTTTTGATGGATAATGGCAGTAACCACGTTTGGGTGAAAATATTACTTTCGACTTGGTCGTGTGGCACCCCGCTAACCTCTGGCATCAAGGCAACAGCTGAGCAAGACGTTGAAAAGAAAAGCAGCCGTGCGGTTTAAAGAAAGAGGAAAATAATAGGATGGATGCGATAGTGCTGTCAGCTTAGGCCGTGGAGTATTTTCGATGCCTCCATCTGACGTTGCTTTATTTAATGGCAGATAGCAACCGCTTGACACTTGGACTCAACGGAATGTCAAAGGAGGTCACGAACCGCTCTCTTCCGCGGGATGGAGCATTGAGAACAGCGTACCGGGGCCTCGCTCATCTTCAGAAAGACGCAACGGAAAGATATTCGCGTTTATCGTGCGGGTGCCGTGCCAAATGCGCAGGAGTCGACGAAGCTGCGTATTTCGGGTTGCCGGCGCACGAGGGAGAACGGCTCAGCGTGTCACGGCCGTGCGGCGGAACTTCCGGCGTCCTCGCGAGTGTGAACAAACGCGTTCGAAGTTCAAGAACGTGCCCTGGCCCACACCGGGTAAACCTGCCCGTGACGCCGGGTATCGGGCGAACCGCACCTACGCCAATTTCCAAGGAGCAAAACTCAGCAAACGGCCACGGTTTGGGCAGTTGAGCACAGCACGGGGGCTGCTTTTCAAACACCACGCAAGTAAAATACACAAAAAGCATTTGTCAAATATTCCTCTTGTTTATTCATTTTGCGAACACTTCATTCAGTGTATCTCCAGTTGGCTTTGTTTTTGTATTTACATCTCGTAGAACATCTGATGATTTAAAAATAAAAGAAAACGCACCACATTTGACACTGTCTCAATGCTCCACGCTGACTCGGACGCAGCTGTGCTGTACACCTGGCTGTGTGTTCGGGAGGCAGGTCCTAGTCCATTGTGCAAACACACTCATTACCATAGAACATTCCGTACTCTATTTACAAATATTTTGCTTTGTCAAAAAAGCATTTTAAGAAATCAGTTCTTATAAACATTCAGTCAGTTTTGTTGTGTTTGTATAATCATATACATACATTTGTATGTATATATATGCACACACAATGTTTAACACTAAAGACGACCATTTTTACATTCTGGGTATAAAAGTTGTAGTAATACATATGCATTTCTGTCTGTACAAAAAAATTCTCAATCCCTCATCTTAAGTTTAAAAATTCCTCCCAGTGTTTCCAGCATGAAGTGTAACCGTGGCAATACTCTGCAAAATGAGTACCATCTCACTCGCCTGGTCTTTAATAGCTTGGAGTTGCATTGAAAAATTTCGAAACCATTTTCCTCCAACAAGGTCTCAGCAGGCAGGCTTATAGCTGGCAGGCTTCAGTCAACAGCAACGCACACGAGCGCTTTAAAATTCAGTTCCCTTCACATGCGCAGATTTTGTTGATTTGCAATACAGTGGCAGATGTGCTCGATTCAATCCGCTTTAACGCGGCTACTGCTGGTCTTGCTAAGTGAAGTTATTTCAGTCTGAGGCTGGCTATGTAGCAGTGTACCTAAGATACGCGTGGACTGAGCCAAGAGTGGTTCTCAGAACCGAAAAAAGACACAAAGTGATGAAAACAAGATATGCAAAAAAAAAAAAAAAAAAAAAGCATTTTTGCTTTTTTCAAAGACGATGATTCGAGCAACATAAATCTGACTGTGCCACAGCTTCCTTCTGTTCCCTTAATATCGCTTAGATCCACGTTCGCAACTGCGCCCAGGCAACCTGACAGCAGTTACTCTGGATCTCAGAATTGGGCTGTGAGGAGAACCAGACACGGGAGGCAGTTGTCGGTCTTCATGCAGAAACGATTCTTGTTGAATTAAGTTGTCATTTTTTTTCCCGTGCCGTCTGCGAAAATTCAAGATTTACGTTGGCAAGTGAAATACAGCCATTTGTAAAAGAGCAACAGCTTTTTCCACACCAAAAAGCAATAAACGGAGATGGCACTTGTGTACGGACGGTAAATGGAAACGTGATAAACCGTTCCTGCATTCGGGACGTGAGCTGGACACATTATACCTGTTTAAAATGTAAAGAGCTGCGAGCGCTTTCATCTAGAAGGCATAGGGATCAGCCACAAAACCAGCCTCTTGAGCACTATTCAGATCCATGGGATTTTTCGCTATTCCCAGGCACAATTTAGAAATAAAAGTGGACGTGTCATCACATTACACATATGGCACATTAAGTTTTAAAACAAATATGTCAGAAATGTAGCTCTGTACACAAAGACAGGGATTTGGAAAAGTTTTGCGAATAGCGTAGAATAAGCTGTACCCAGAGAACGGACTGATATTCCAGAACAAAAATAAACGTGTAAAAGAAAATAAAACAGCCCTAACATACAAAGAAGAGCTCACCTTGTTTTGTCAATTATTGGATTTGTTTGTCTGTCTGTTTGCTTGTTTGCTTTTAAGCAGCATCGTTACAATCTGCCTATTACGCCAAAACTGGCCTTTCTGACTCTTCGCCCTCCCCATTCCAGATTCTTTGTGGGTTTTCTGGAGACATGAAATGAAAGCTGCCGAAATCAGACTGGACTCCGCACGGCTCTGACGCGACCCACACAGCAGTGCAAGGCCACCGGGGCGTGCCGGCCCAACCCTGTCCGTGGTCCTCCACTGGCAAGCGATCGGAGACACAAAGCCTTGGGTGTCCCCGCTCCGTGCGGACTGATTCATGACCTCCTTTTCCCCGTCGCTCCACCGAAAGAGTCTGCCTGAATATCGAGAGGACAAATCACCTGGAAACAAAGTGGTGGGAGGAAGAAAGAGAGAAAGAGAAAGAGAGAAAGAGAGAGTCCCATATTTGTCTCATTGCAAAAGCAGGTTCCCATCTGCTGGTAAGAAACTCGTGGGTTTGGCTCCTAAGCACAGGTGGTGACAGTCATGATGCTTCCAGTGCTGGCCCCTGCAGTGCCACAGGAGCTGGGGGGAGAACTGTGGCTCGTTGACGCCCCGCTCCCCTTATCTGACAGCTTCTTGTCCTTCTGCTTGAGGTGCACCTTGGCGTGCCGCTTGCGCTCGTCGCTGCGGGCAAACTTGCGGCCGCAGAACTCGCAGGAGAAGGGCTTCTCCCCCGTGTGCGTGCGGATGTGGGTGGTCAGGTGGTCGCTGCGGCTGAAGGAACGCATGCAGATGCGGCACTGGAAGGGTTTGTGGCCCGTGTGGATGCGCAGATGACGCGTCAGCTCATCTGAGCGCGAGAAGCGCCGGTCGCAGTTCTCAGCCGGGCACGCGTGCGGCCGCTCGTGCACCGGCGTTTTGCTGGGCCGGTTTGGGTACTTCCGTGGCCGGATTGGCTTGAGGGTGAGAGTCTGTGGGGGCTGGTGGTGCTGGGGAGCATGCTGCTGTCCGCCTATGAAACCCGGATGGATCTGCTTGTCCTTGAAGGCCCGGATGGTCTCCAGAGGAGTGATAGGTGGAGGGTTAAGACGGATGGGGTCCATCGTTTGGAAAGGCTTGTGCTCCATCACACCAACCTCCCCCTGGTGGTGGAAGAGGTTATAATCGGGGATCATGGAGAAGAGGCTGCCGTCCATGGAGGTTTTGGTCGTGGTGGTGTGATACTCAGTGCCGGGATAAGGTAGGGGGGTGGTGGTAGCCACCGGGCTGTGGTGAAAAGAAACCTGCTCCTGGTACATGTCACTGCAAGAAGAGTATGCGGGTAGGGGTGCACCGTATACCTGCTCCAGCTCCGAGTTCTGAGCGTTCATGCTGCCTGAGGATGCGGAGGTCTGTGTGGTAATGGTGCCTGGCGACGGGGACACACCCAAGATGCCCGCGCTCACCAGACTGATGATATTGTTGTCCGAGCACCACCCAGAACCTCCGATCCCGCCTGAGGGAGGTGTATCAAAGGCAAACTTCCCCAAGTAGGTCACTGTTTGTCCGCTGCGGTTAGACTGAAAGCTGGAGCCGTACTGGAGTTCTGCTGTGCTCTTCTCACTGCCCATGCCCAAATCCATGATATTATCTGGAACACAAGGAAGGACATGAAAATAAACTGTAAGCAAGCACGCTTACACCTTAAAACAATATCTGAAAAGACGGCACAAATGAATTAAACAAGGCTGTCGCGATAGTCTTAGGTGGCTTCAAGCAAGTCAGCAATTAATCCACAAAGGCAAAGAAAATCTTCCCTGTTTCTGAGACGAAGCTGCATTCTTGCCGTGAGTCAACATCACAGAAAGTTTTTTTTGGTATTTCAAGTTTAAGATAGCAACCATCTGCCAAAATGTGATCGCTTACAGACCTGCAAGTGTGTCTCCGAACTCCAACCGAAGACACTGCTAGTGTTGCTGTGAAAGTTTCCTCACTCAGATCCCACGAGCGCACATAAATCAAAATCTAAACACCCCCTATGATCCAGTTGCCTCACCGCTTTCAGGACAACAGCCACATTTCATTACGCGCCGAGATTCCTTCCCAATGGGGCGCCAGGCAAATGCTTACTGCAGTCACTTCGAGTGACTAGCGCTACACTCCAGGTAAGTTTCTCCCTGCTGCATTGCAGCCCAAATTCCCACAAAATGCCCCACTTTCTGAATCTTTTTTCTCCAAAAGTGCCCAGTAGGACTTAAGACCGCACATTGTTTCATTCAGAGAGGTTTCATCTAAAATGACCAAACTGTTTCTGATTTCTTAAAATCCTCTTTAAAATTCACAAAGGCAAAATAATAAATAATCGCATTATAGCTGCAGTGTTGCACCAGGAAAATAACATTTTAGTGGTAACCACAAGACATGCACGATCATTATAGGAAACACACACATCTCACGATGCCCTCACATCATCCCCAGCACAATTTGAGGGTGTGTTCTTGTATCTTTGCAGCACACTATGGGTTGGGAACGCGAGCGTACAGCTGAGCATACTGTTCATCTCGACTATCTTTAGATACCTCTTAGTGTGTCAAATTCTTTATGATAGTCACACCTCCACAGATACCAGCTTTTACACAGCAGTAAATTTTACTCTGGCACTGCTTATACATCCAGACACAGTAATTACTATCTGTTTACCAAAACTTGGCTAAGTGGAAAACACAATGAAACAAACAAAACCACAATTGCATATAGTCTGCAGTATTTATCCAACACATTGGGTATTTGAGAAAACCTTGAGATTTTAGGAATTTGCTGTGCGTGTCGTGATTTTGACCCCTGTTACATCATAAATATCATAAACCACAATAAATACATTAAAATGATGGGAATTGACAGGACAGCAAATTTTCTGATGCCTGTGTGGACACAGTTAACCAAAACTGAATTTATGCACTTCAAACTCTTACTGTACAAAATATGACCTCCCCTGCAGGTGATACTGAACATGGGGTCAGTAAATAAAGTTTGAGACATGCGAACAGGTAACTAGGCGCTGAAATGAAGTCAGACGACCGTGTCAGACTTCATCATCATACACCTACTAAAAAGATAAGGGACGTCTCAAGGCATCTCAAGTTAACAAAGGTGTTCCCATGGAAAGCAGCACCCAATCGTATGTCAATAAACGCTGGACTTAACTAAAGAAATTGTAGAAAATATGTGGATCACTTCTAACAATTATTTCCAATAAGGAGTCTTGTTCAGATACTACAAATAAGCAGAACAAAAGAATAGAAATGTGTTGTTTTTTTTTTTGCTCTAGGGACCAAGAAGCTACTAAATAACAGTTTACTGATACAAATTGTGCTAAAAGTTGCTGAGTGGTTAAGGAGAAATAATAGACTCCGATGGGGGGATGTAAACCACATGCTATCTTTTTTCCACGTTCAAATGGACCTTAGCCATGTTTGGGGGTGACAGGAGAGAATAAGGATGAAAGTAACAGAAATGATCGTTTACAAAAAGAAAGTGTACATTCTGTCCTTGCATTATAACGTAAGATGAGTGAGGCGATTTATGGCATTCAGTATAAAGGTAATTCGGTGGGGACAAAAATAATGTATTAATATGACATTTAATCACCATTCGCAGGATAAAATACGCAAGTTATATATCTACTTTTAGTTAAAAATATCCACAAATTATCCCCAGATATGTAAAAACCTAAGCAACTTTGTGAACCAGTAAACAATTTGTCCTCACAGCATCATACAAGTGATTCTGACCACTTGGAGCTGAAATGAATGACATTTGTGCTAAAACTATTTGACTGAATGTTGTCCAACACTGAAAAATATTACAGTTCATGTCCAGTCGTTGGCTGTTCTCAGTGCCGCACATACGTTTCTGTCATGAGAGGTGCGTACAGGTGTGACATTTTTTTTTTAAAGTGCTTTGTCTTCTGACAAGTTAATGCTTTGGTAAATTTTCAGTCATTTGTTCTTCCCCAGCTTCATTCGTTTTTTCCCCCTCAGGTTCGTTCATTTGTTTTATCACAACGTAAAATGCATTTAAAAGTACAGATCAATCCTTGGAATCGTTACTAATTTATTAATATGCCATTTTCCTTTGATCGGTGATTAAACTTTACTGTAAGTGACACGAGAACATACTTCAAGCTGAATTTTAGCTCAAAGATAACCGGAACAAGCGAATAAAATATTAAGATATTAAAACATGTATTGTTGGCCAACAGGGTAAACATTATATAGCATCGCAATGTTACACGATTGTCTTAAGATAAAGAAACTACCGAAATCGCAGATAACTATAACTGCCACTACTGAATTAAAATGGCCCTTCGTGTGGTTTAGTGGGCTTTATTTTAATAAAAATCAAGTCAAATAAATTAATATCAATAGCAAAGGTCCATTGTGGAAACATCAATAGGTATGTAGATACGTGTGCACGGCGGTAAATCCCCTCATGACTTTTATGTGCAATGAAACTGTAGTAAAATTCAAGTTGTGGGTTCCTGTAGGGTGGCTCTAAACTTTGAAATGGACCTGCCTGCCCACTAAAGAACAAGAGAAGGCTGGGGAAAGGTATCAGAAAACTACCAGGACTGTGGCTTGCCATTGTAATACGACATTAATATCCAGAAAATTAGATGAGGGTACAGTATTGCATTAAAGAGCTCATGCAAAACCTCACTGAAATACAAACGCACATTTTTTTTTTTTTTTGCCAAGTGAAATCACCCACGGGTAATATGAACAGTGCCTTCCGACGTAGTGTAAAATATCAGCATCAACTGTCTTTCGTGTCTTGTCAAAGAAACTTGTGTCACGACTGTTAAAATTATTGCCAATAACCATAGCTACAAGGCGGCAGCAGTGTGGGCGCGCACACCGAAACACACCCAGCGACGAGGGGGCAACACTAAAACGCTGTGCCAAAATCGCGCTGAACACTTCTGCGCATCAGGGTGTGTAAAAAATCGGCCAGCATGAGCACATCTTCGGCGATGAAGGTCACGATGGCGCAAAAGGGCGAACGCTGTGTTAAGTTTCGCGCACATGAAAAAGGCGCAACGAACGCGAACCGGCTGCGCTGGAAATAACGGAGGGCGAAAAGCCGAGATCCTCGTAAAGTAATCGCCAGCCGACAGGTTCGACAGTTACTAGATGTACCTGGGCACGGTGTAATATCAACTGTCAGGCGTCCAAAACGCAGTGATATCTCGAAAGCAAAAGTAAAAGCGAAATGCACTACAGTAGCCCGTACGGCGAAGGGAGTGCGGCCGCACGGCACGGGGGTGCGCAAACAGGTGTCGGCGGCTCCGTGCGCTCCAGCATGCCGGACAACTGTTGCCCGATCGGCGCTCCGGAGCGCAGCGACACGCACACGAGCACACGCACACACAAGCACACGTCCCCGCATCGCATTACACATCGCAGCACTCCGCGATCCCGTCGCAAGCGTCGCATTAAACAGGCTGTGGTTTAGCGTCCCGTCCTTACCTGTGTTCATCTGAGAATAGTGAGAAATAGAATCCGTGCTGGTGAAAATATTCATAGACGTAGGAATGTCCTCTTCGGGATACAGGCTCTCAGGAATTGTGTTTATTAAACTGCTCATGGTAAGAGGGAGCTTATCCGCTAGTTTCCCTGTCATAGCAGTCATTCAGCCTGTCATCAACGTGAACGCGTACGTATCCTTGCAGATACAGCAGGGCTTCTTCTCCGACTGTCAGCACGGCGACGAACTGCGATTTGTCAAATCTGTAACACAGACGGAGGACAGAAAGAAAAAAAAAATCCAGCTGATGTTGTATCCAACAGAACAGAAGTTCTTTACGAGCGCAGCGCCGAAATTCTCTCTGCTGCTGGCGAAATGTATTACGGCGGATAAACTGCTTAAAAGTGAATTTCTTCAAAGGTGATTGTTTGCTTGCTGTTGTTTTTTGAAAGTCTTTTTGATCAGTGATGCGGTGGTGTTGGTAGAACAAGTGCAGCGCTGCTCGGTGTATTGCTCAGACAGGGAACTCCAACGCTTAGCCCGTATTAAATAGTGGGACGGAACAGCGCTGTGACGTAGATGACCATTTAAGGACACACAAAGCGAGACGGCGCGACTCACGTCACCAATGGAAGCTCCTCATAGTGGAACATTAGACTCGGCAGCAGGAAGACGGTGTGAGAGCGGCGGGCTGCTCGGGGCAGCGGAGCACACCTGCCTGCGCTGATCTCCTCTCCGATTTACAGGTTTCCTTCTGAGCCCTCACCTGCCAAGTTAGATTGCGGATGTTTTTTTTCCTGGGGTTCACATACGTGGTACAAGCACACGTTAAAAAAAAAAAAAAAAAAAAAAAAAAGAGACACACTCGAGCTGAGAAGCATCAGTGTGCCTGGCTGTCGCCTTGAGGTACATACCCGCATCTTCTCCCGGAGTCAGAAGAAAGCCGCGCAAAAAGTCCACTGAAGCAGTAGGATGCACCGTTTACACTTTTGCCTTTTTTTCCCCTCCCACCTGTGGATTTCATTGACTTCAGCAGCTTGGTGTTAAGAGCAGTGCTGAACTTGGTGCGCAAACGGTGCACGAGGCTGTGTAGAGAGGAGCAGGGAAATAAAAAAGTTGTCAGGAAGGAGTGCTGCAGGTGGGTTAAAACTCAAACGTGGGCCGTGGTCCCACGTAGCTGAACTCAAGCAGCATAACTGCGATAGTGTTTCTGGTGACTTCTAAATAGCTTCCAAATACTGGGTGGACTTTCTCTTAATAGACATTTTGACGTTTTCATCACCTCTGTTGTTATGGCCATCCTTTCTTTGCATGACACCTTGGTCCAAGCCAGTTTAGAAGAGTAGATATTTAACTTTGCCCATTTATACAGCAGGGTGTTCTCATTATATCTTTTCATGGTGAGGGCCTTGGTAAAGGGTATTGCAGCAGGAGTGGGATAGGAACCGAGAAGCGTCCATTTTTTTCTTCTGCGCAGATGAAGCTGGAAGCAGCTTCTTAATGGAAAAAAAAAATGCTGGAAGTGCTTCCCATCCATCGCAAGGTGCAAGCCCTCACAGTAAGTAAGTACAGGAACGGTAGTCTGGACGAGATTGAAGCATCAAACTGTACAGTATTTCACATTTCACTCACTTTCCACCGGGGCCAGCTTTGGGGTCGGTTTCGCGGCTGCTCAGCGGGTTTTACGGGATGGCCGAGCGGGGCCGCATCGCCAACGTCCTTCGCAGTGGCGGCACGCTGGCGCCACCGGTTTCGAGGGCAGCTCTGGACCTCTCCGCAACCGACCAAACGCCACCGCGCTTTCGAGAAAAGTGCCAATGTTCCTCATTCTGACCGCAGCTGCTGTTATATTTCAATATTCTGCGGGCGCTTTGGACCCCTGACGAGACTCAACCGGGGTAACACAGACACACAAAAGTATTCCTCTTTCAACAGGTCGATCGGGACGCGGCGCGGCAGCCGTGAGACACACGAGTTGCACAGCAAATGGTTCATAAACACATTTTTTTTCGTCGACTGAATTTGTGACGAGAAAACATGTCGCCGCGTCGAGGAGACCCGGCGGACAGTTTGCGGGCGCGCGCGCGCGCCCTGGCTCGAGCCCCGCGAGCCCCGGCGCGCGGCCCAAGTGGAAACTCCAAATAAGGCGTGGATCCGGCTCCGCCCCTCCCCTTCTGTATTTGGTCAGCGAAGTTCCGGCTGAGCGAACGGCAAAGTGGAAAAGACATCGGAACCCGCAGCCATTAAAGGAACCGCAGAGGGCGAGACGTCATGGGTCGAGTTTCACCAGTTTGGAAACCCGAGAGAGAAAACATCTTATCTGTTTCTTTTAAAAATAATACGCTCTGAATGGGAAGCGGGGCCTCGCGTTTGCAGTTATTGACTTTGTTGCCGTCGTGCGCTTTTAATAGCGTGCAGGGGAAGTCCTCTGAACTCGCAAGCGAGGAGTCGCTTTTAGAAGCGCGGCCGTGTACACCAATGCCAAAAGTTCAATATTCGATATAAACGTGTTCGTGGTGAAAATGTGATTTAGGCTCTAAATGCCACTTTTCCTTTCAAACTACATGTCTGCTTGAGACGATCACATTCGGTGAGAAATTGCAGCAGTTTTCCTAAGCAGGACACCTACTGCCACCGATGCCGTACTTCACCTCGTGAACCTCAGTCAAGGTGAAGAATACAAACACGGTTTTACGTTTTAACCCCAAGACGGCAGCTGCCTATATTCAAAGACCATTATCAGCATCTAAACATTTATTACTCAATATTCACATCTTTTCAGGCAAAATCAAAAGTGCAAAAATGTACTTGTTCGTCCATATTATTTGATACAGGGCTTCTGTTAAGATATATATTTTTCAGTGGAATTCAACAGTTTTTCTACTTGGGTTTTTCGTGATTATCATTAGCAAACAGGCACGCGCGTGTACAACAGTGCGATAGCTGAATTAAACCCCTGCGATTTGGTTGGAGTGCTAATACGGCCATCGAGTCCGCATCCAAGAGGCCTAAGGAGCTTAAGCCAGTAAGCTTTTCCATTCCATTGCGATATGCTTTAGACTGAGCAGAATACACCAACAAAGGACCACATTGAGATGCGAGAGGAACAGAGGAGGACAGTGGGAGTAAATACCTACGTTTCCCCGGCACACTTGAAGTGCTGCTGAAGATCTGGTCACCTGACCGACACCTCTGCATTCCGTCGCAGTGCTTCGCATATGGTCGGCCCGGTTCAGGTACTCACCTGCGGCAGCACCCGGGTGCACCTCATCCGCGCTGCCATTTCTTGTAAAATTAGAATCCCTGATGGCAGTTCTCAGCCTTTTCTTTTATTTGAAAGATTGTTCTAAAGGATCCATTTTTTCACTGAACTGACTGTGTGGGAGACAATCTGACTAATGCGGGATGTTCAGGGGGCTTTGGCAAACACGCAGGGGTCCCCTGAGGACTACCTTGCTAATTGGGCTGGAGGAGCGCTGTGTAGCGGAGGCACGAGGTAAGGAGAGTCATTTGTCATTTGGGGGGTTCCCTCAAGCCCTTTACCCTCAGGGGCTCAAACGTACCTTTCCTTAAGCGCAGCACATCATCGAAGCACTGTGTCCTGCGTCGTGCACAGCGATGAGCCGCGGCCTACTGTGAAAGTCGGCCACATCTTTATCATCACCGCGGAGGAAACAGCCGCTGAGCTGACAGAATCCACGGTGAAATACAGCCAATAGCGTTTTAATAAAAGGCAGCGCCAGTGTGGAAGTCAAACAGCAAACAGCAGTGACCCCGGGGGAATTGTCACATGGTGACACAGAAAATGAAACCTGACGCTTAATGACATATACTAAAAAAAGAGGATCATCCAGAGAGGTGCTTTTTTCACAGGCAAACAGCACATTTTCCATTCCTTTGCATACACGCACAAACGTACTGTACTTTCAACATCCATTGTGAAGCAATATAGCATGCTGTAAAAACTACACTTTAATAATTTCATCACAAGCCGCTTTCTTCCCAAAAAAGAAGATGTGATCAGGAGATTCGGTGCAATGCCTTCATTTACAGCCCTAAGGACCAACCAGTCTGCTCTATGGGTCAGTTCTTAACTTCATTTAAAATTCAAGCCTTTGCTGACTTTCTTGACCGACGTACGCGTAATTATAACAGAGCAGGTTGTGTAGTGGTTAAGGAACTGGACGTGCAACCAAAACGATTACAGGTTCGAATACAAGCTGGCCAACTGCTGTTGTACTTTTGGGCAAGGTACTTAACCCTTACCTCTTTAAGTGACTATTCAGCTGTATAAATAGTAGCATGCAATGGTAAACTTTGCATTAATAAAAAAAAAATTTAAAAAAATCCGCTACATAAATACAGCAACTATGGTAATAAATAAAAAAAAGCAGGCCATTATAAGTACTGGAAAATGCAAAGTCATGAGAACAGCAATAAGGGATAATGGTTACACACAGTGACTCAATGAAATAAGAAACATAGGCCTCTTCAAGCCTGGTGACAAATCACTGTGTAGGTGTCAATGTCTAAATATTACACAATACTGCCAAGAAATTCATTTGGTAAGAATGTTTTCCATCTGACATAAATCTATTTTCTATTAAATCCTGCGCTGTCTCATATTTCCGCATACCTGTACGACAGGTCTTTGATGTCCACCGACAGAACGCTTACAGGTCGCACGCGCTGCGCGCACAACGCTGGACGGGGAGGCGCGAGGGGATCGATAAAAGCGCCGGTTCACCCTCCGGCACAGCTCGCCCGGTCCCCTCGAGAAATGCGTCCGAGAGGTGACGCCCCACCCTGTACGACATACACGCCGGGGTTCGGTCCGCTGCCCTTCCCCCGTGCCCTATAATTGCTATTGCTATAATACTGATTTCAATTAGTTGTCCAGCTGATGTGAGCTGGTGGGTGGCACTGACGACAGAGGAGGAACCTGGCCAGACTGGCCGAGGTCACTGGAAGCCCCATGGCAGGCAGTTGGTTACATCATGTTAACCAGAGCTCCCCTGCTTGTTTGCATGGGGATTCCATGGAAGCGGTGGCCCGTCCCAGATGGCTATCGGACTGATTTCAATACAGTGTGGAAAGACACAAAGCCGCTATGGGTAACTAATCAAATCAGCTGTTTTTTTTTTTTCCAGCTGCACACAGGCCAATTCAAATGGCTGTTCCTCGTTGTTATTATATCCCAAGGCAATGAACGCTACTTATTCCTTACCGGAAGGGATATGATAAGATAATTTATATAAATTATGAAACGATTATGAAACGATTGCCCTCTGTCACATTTCATCATTAAGGCCTTATAATATTAAAGGGCAGGGCCTACGCTGCATCCATGTGACAGTTTGCCTGATTTAAAGTTCACGTAGCGCTAGAGACAAAAAATAATAATTTGCATAGACAAAACTAATCCGAGAATAAATATTAAAATAGTAGGCAAATAGCCGAAGTTTTAAAGAAACGACACTTTTCGCCTACAGACGCTCCTGGTGATCCAAGGCGTCGTTCGGTTTTTTTTTGTCGACGTTTTATCCCTATTGGAAACTTGCAAGGTGGTTTGCCGTTAGTAAAACGCGAAGTCAAAGTCCAGTTTGTGCTGCCTTTGTCAGAGAGAGGAGATCATCGGCGAAGCCCTGTAAAGCTCACGCATTACCGCGTGCCTTCTACTTGCCTCCGGCTCTGCCTCCGCCTGGGCTTTTCTGTACCTGCAAAGGTGATCCCTTTAATGGATGGACTACAGTTGCTAATGTCATACCGCCATCTGATGCAAGATGGGTGGTTCTTCTCTATACTTTCATCGCCCATTGTGCCCCCGGGGGGTAATTACTTTGATGCACATTAGCTTGTTCAGCCATTTAGAAGGCTGAGTAGCTTTTACACTGAATCTGCACTCAGCACAGACGGAATATAGATGGGTGGAAATATTTCAATACATTCCTCAGTGGCAGCGATGAATGCTCAACAGAAAAGCATTGAAATAAAAAAGAATAACACCGATGTAGACAAAACAGAATAACAACTTGTAAATAGCGCTTTGTGTGTTTAAATCACAAATACGGTTAGGCAATTCAAGTAATTAAACAGCTTCTTTTGAATTAATGTTACTTTGAATAAATTAAACAGTTATTAAATACTGCTTTCATATTGACTCCCACAAGATGTACAATTGTTACATAGCTCTTTCTGAAGGGATAGAATTCGCTTTTGAATTATAAAATCTCTTCAATGTCACAGATGGTTAAAGCGTTTACTTTTTTTGTCCCTCTGACAAACGGTTCATGAAGCGAAATGGAATCAGTGTCTCCCTCTGTGCCTGATGGTACTGAGCGACAGAGCAGAGCCCTTTTGGTGACCTGGAGACAGTTATCCACTGTACACCCCGTCCGGGGGTGGGGGAAATGGGGAAAACGTGAGGGAAATATGACCCCGGCGGAGCAGTGTTCAGCTTCTCTCTGGTATTCCCCTCACTGCTTCTTCTCCTTGTGCTTGTCTCTATCACCAAGCTGGGGGCATGCTTACCTCTTTTGGTTATGACATAAAATATTTCCATAGATACAAAGTTTTGGCACCAAATTAACCAACAAACTATGCAGTGTAATTCTAGCACTTCGGTGATGAACTAACTGCAAAAAAAAAATAAATGAATTTTAAAGAAGCACATTCCTGTTCCAGTCTGTGTTAAAGGTTTAATGGCCTTCATTGTGATAATCTCTAAGGAGAACTTGTGTGATATGCGGACCAAAAAGCGTGTGAATTCTGAAAATCTGCTGGTCATGGACAGATGATGATAGACACAGCATGTGACAAATGCAGGGGGAAGAATGAAAAGGACAGCGTAGATGGCTGCTGGACTTTGATGCTAAAGCTGCTAATGCCCCATGGCACACATAACCTTTTAACTAAATAAAAAACTTGGGCCATCTTATCAGGAACCTAACTGTATTCCATCCATCCATCCATCCATCTTCAGTGGCTGCTTACTTAGTCAAAGGAACTGCGGTTTGGTAACTTTCAAAGAGGTGCAGCGTGAAAATCAGACACGGGCAGATCTATAGTTCCAATTGACATCGTAACCCTGGAGATGTGAGGCAGCAGCGCTGTCGGCCAAGCATCCATATTAACCGTAAATACCAAAAATACATCCTGCCATAGTGCGGCAATGTACGACAAGTGGTTATTTAATGATCGCAATGAAAGGTGTGCTGCATCGTGCAGGGCACCCTTCAATTGTCCCTTGGCTAAATGCAGGTTTGCAGGCAATGGCATTGACCAGCCATGACACGCAGTTCATATTTCCCTGCTCCTTAAGATGAATGCAAACCACAGCAATAAGTCTGCTTTTCGGCTCCCGAATTATTTTCATCAACTCAAAGGAGAATCTCGAGCAGACGGAGAATCTCAGCATTTTGCTTTCGACTTTGGCCTTGTCCTCATTTGTTCTGAGTGTTGAAAATTGCTCGGCGGCACACGGGTGCCTCACCTAAGAGCAGGGCTGAGCAAACCGTTAAGCGCATTTTTCGCTTAGAGCAGCTCTGAGCATCTCGGTGACTTGATGCGCCCACGGCCACGGCTGATGTTTTGCTCCATATTAGGACTGTTTTCCTTCAGCATTCCTAGCCCTCGTTGAATCTAAGGAAAAACTTAGCTCAAAAATGTATTCGAGGGAAAAAAAAAAAAGACACGTAACTTGCTTAAAAACGACAAAGGTGCAAACGGAAAAACATTCAGGATCACGCATAAAGTTATGCTGGAAAAATGGTAACAAAAAAATCGCAAACAAATAATATTACTGCATACAGCAATGATTTCGGGAGTCTGTTTTTGGTTTAATTCTGCTTGAGAGAAGAAGTAAACACTTAAGGAAAAGATAAATGAGAGCAAATAGGAGACAATTAATCGATGATCTCCTGGAGTTCATTGAGAGGCCGCCGTAAAGGTTTACGGGGAACGGCTTAGCGTCCACCGGAACAAAGACCAGCATCACCTTACGCAGGCCAGCTGTCTGATGAGACATCACCGGAGGGTCAGTGAAGCTTCCAATGAGACATCGATCATCACCACATCAAAGTCCCCCTCTCAAATCCACCTCCTTTCCAGACAGCAGTGGTATTGATACCAACCTATCCTTGAAGGATCAGCCACTGGTCAGCAACATTAAAGCTCCCATACTCTGCTCGCAACTGTGCCCTGCCCTCCCCACCACCACAGAGATCCCATGTATAGCCTGAAAAATGTATGCATGTTCTCAGCGGCGTACTATGTCCACAAGCAATTGTCCTCGGCAGGTTCACACGCTCCCATGCCTTGGAATAACTCCAGGTTATGAGACCAAGAAGCATTCAAGAGGATTGACTCAGCATTGCCTTAAAGCACTACAACTGCACTACTATTTGTGGTTGTGGTAAATGGAAATGTAAAATTGACACTGACAAAAACAAAGTGTTCCTTTCTCATAAAATAAATGCCATGCCCCCCTCTTCCTTGACTTGTCTCCCCCCCCCCCCCCCATGCACACCAGTCTTTGGCTTTAAGTAGTTTGGTGGAGTATTTTGGTTCAAGTTCCACTGTGGCTTCCGGCTCTGTTGCGGTCTTGGTTCTACCGCCCACTTCCCTTCTGGGCCTGACGTATTTCCTCACTGAATTAGAATAAACTCTTTCCACACAAAGAGCTGTCATATCAGGCCCTCTTCCCTTTGCGTTCATTAGCAACTGGAAAGAAACGTAAAATCCCCCCAACACCCCGACATGGTCAGCACAGGGTCTCAGCTTTTATAGCAACAACAGGGGGCACACGATTTGGCCACATTTGCTGTTATGGAAGATACTGTGAGGGGAATTCAAGTTTTTCTTTCCTGAACAATAAACCCTGCTAAAATTTAAAGTTTGGTCAGTAAATCAGAGTCACTATCATTCCAGTGGTAGTGCCCATGAGAAGAAATTTCACTTTAAATTAAGTCCTAAAATAAAAAAAGAATGCAGCTCTGTTCAATTGTAGGCAAATTAATCATATATTTCATAACATTTATTTTTTGTTTTATTATATAGCTTTACTTTTAAATTCCACTGCTATGCCAGTATGTATTCATTTCTATAAAGCTGTAGCAGAAATTTTTGCTTGGAGAAGAAAATGATAACCAAAATTAGAACAGCTGACATCAAAAGTAGTGAGTATGTGTGTTGGCAATATGGTGGAGGAGCTAACAGTTTCTAAAATACCTGAACATTCACCTTTTTCCAATGCAAATCGAGAAGCAATATTGCTAAGCGTGGCAAAGTGGATAAATAACATATTTTGCATAAGGATCTGCTTGTTGAAAGCCGCAGTCTGAATTTTGGTGAGAAGACAAAGAAAAACAAAGAGATAAAAAAAATGACAAATACGTGAATATATTCCAAAATACCTGGGGTGTTTGCTCGCCCTCACACGCACCCAGCTTAGTTTCGTGATCAAAAGCTGTACGAAAGATGAGACAAAAGAACGCCGCTTGCATTAAAACGACAGAAGATTATGAAAGACAGCAGGACAGAACAGCAGTTAGCAGTACGGTCTCAAGTCCGCAACCAAAATGAAACGAAAAAGCGGTTGACCCAAAATATATGTGTCGCTGTACTTTAATAATAAGAAATGTTCACCAGTTATATGCAGAAGCTGTGAAGTTTAATTCAGGTTCACCGAAGCCATCAAGATTTATTTCATAAAAAGCGAATTTTCTCCATTAATGCTGGTTTGACAGTTGTTTGGGCAGCTTTTAGTAAAATTCAATCATAACCTAATGCAAGACTCCATATGAAACTGAAACTAATGCCAAATGACTCCTAATTCTCATTATCGCAACCTAAACCCCCTGCAGGAGAACACATACACTAAGGCACAGTATCCCATAGGCAGATTTAAGAGCTTTAAGAGGAGCACAGTAAACATTCCATGTTAATAATAGTAGGGGAATTTTTTCATTTATTTTTTTTAAAGCAAAAGCAAACACCTAATCTACTCCTCAGATGGCATGCGCCAACAGACAGTTGGCCAGGCTGCACCCCTACTGTCGGTGGCTGGGAGCCAGGGGTCAAAGGTCACAAAAGGCTCTGCCAGGCTTGTTTTGTGTCTGCTAGTCCTTGGCGTTGCGAGTGAGGAACTGCACCGAGGCCACAGGGCTCCCCAGACCGAACCTCTGAGCGAACGCCTGTGGATCCCAGTTCCCTGGAAAAGAAGCAAAGTCTTGTGAGATTAGCGGCAGACGGCCCCCAACGACAGCTCGGCGGTTCCTCGCGATGGGTCAGCGTTCACGGAGCGAGTCTGGGCAATGCCATAAGCAGTTTCTGGAGAATAAACAGATCAGATCAGGTTATAGGTGCAAAACCTTCCCCTTGTAGACCTGCCCGCTCATCCAAGAGAGCGAACCTCATCCCGAAACATGCACGTATGTGTGTGCAACCTGCCATAGAGACACCTATTTTCCCAATAAAGATTCCCACTGCAAGGTATTAGTCAAGTGGCCATATAGTCCACTCCACAGGCACCTTCCCCGCATTTTCAAAGAAGCCAGACGCCAGAGCAGAGCACGTGGCAGTGGGACGTGAGTCACGGAGAACAGCGCTGCTCAAAATAAAACATGTTGCCGTAGCGCCGGGGGTGGCAGCGCAAGGACGTTTTGGCAACGGCAAGACGATTCGATCGCCTGGACCGCTTTTTTCTTT
This sequence comes from Heterotis niloticus, assembly GCA_018136845.1. Lineage (NCBI taxonomy): Eukaryota > Metazoa > Chordata > Actinopteri > Osteoglossiformes > Osteoglossidae > Heterotis > Heterotis niloticus. The sequence continues at coordinate 8,164,196 of CM030890.1, forward strand.
CCTTTTTTTAAAACAAACACCAGACGGCCGTCCGGCTGGTATGACAATATCACTTCGTGGATTTTTTGACAACCACCCCATTCCCAGCCCCCTCCCTGCACGCGCAAATCTGAATTAGAAATCCAAGATGACAAACTGATTTTATTTTCTTCTAGCAGTTGAACATTAACTTTTTCCTTGGTAAACAAAGCTTTGAGGGCTGCGGAAGGAGGAGAGTCTTGGCCTGCTGTACGATGTAATGATGGCTATTTTAAGTCTTATGTTCAGAGCACATTTCTTAACGCCTGGACCTGTTGTAGCATTACCCCCTCTGTTTCAAGGTACCAAAGTAGTTATTTCTGTAAGGCCAAGTGGGTCCAAACCATTTATGAAAATCAAAAGAATACAGGACGTGGAAATTTATATAACATGTGCACCGGTCGAAAAAAGAGAGCAGCTTTGAAAAAAGAGCGGCGGTACACACGGGAGGGGACAGAATTGTGAACAAACAAATCGGCAAATAAGCAAATGCGAAGGACGACAAATTCGACTCTTGTGAGGGAAACCCCACTCACTTCAAAGCTGCAAAGCTGACCACATCCTGGAAAGAGCAAGCCAGCGCTGCTCAGTGTGTGTGCATGTGTTTGTTTGTATCACTGTGTGTGTGTGTGTGTGTGTGTGCGCATGTGTGTGTGTGAGAGAGAGCGAAATAGCAAGAGACAGAGAAAAAAAAAAAGATTGAGAATGTGTGAATGTGTTAATGCATGCATATTTTTTTGTGTCTTTGTGTGCTTTGGGGCAACTGCATTCCATTCATCTGCAGTGTTTTGTAGGTATGGCGTGGACGTAGATGACAGTCAGAACTACTTTCATCGGAAATAACTTTGTGTGACCTCACAGGAGAAATGCTTTAATGGTGCTGTCTGCATTGGCTCCCCGTGAAGGATCGCATTCCCATGTAACTCCAAAGCTGAAAAATCGCAACCCAAGTAGCTCTAATCCAATAGAAGGAGCAATAACAGCTCCTCAGCAGTACCGCAGCAACCATTACCTTTAGTTTCCTAATAAGAACCCGGTTATATTGTCCCTCTGACTGAAACGGGATACACTCACTGCAGAATTCACTTTACCATGTGCCAGAAACCATGATACTTATGATAATAACAATAACAATAACAACAAGAGATGAGGCAGCTCAACTGTCCATATCCTTATTTAAACACCAAAAATCTTTTAAATCTCTGTATCTATACATCTCGATCTCTGTCCGTTCATCCATTTCTTTGTTTGTTCTTCATAATAATCTTTTTTTTTCTTTTCAAGCCACAGATATGAAAATTGACATATAGGTACTTGTCACCCCACGTGAGGTTTCTGCATTGTTGCAAAGTACATACACACCCGGGGCTACACACATCAGTGAGGTGTGTCTCCAGGCAGTTCCCAGCTAACTTTTCAGAATGAAGACAGCCGGGCTACTTCTCACACACACAGTAAAAAAACTAATAAAGTTTGGTGACATATGTTTTGTTATTCATTTTCTCCTTTCCACTTTTCTACTGGACAATGACCAGCATGTTGCTCTCTGCCATGTCTGCCTATTCAACAGCACTATCAATATTTATGTACTGAATGCAACCATTTTAAGGGCAATACAGTTCAGTGGTATATAATATGTTATTACTATTTACTTTTCTACTTTTTGCACCGGGAAGTGCTAGGTAACTCACGTAGTTCTATAATTTCTCTATATACTAAATTAATTATTCATTTAAAGAAATACATATACACAAAAACAAGTCAAGCAATATATTTACATTTTGGTAGAAAGACAACAGACAGCCATCACTGCCATCCTGTGCTGAACCCATAATGCAGCTTAACCATAGACCGGCACACGTCATCTGTAGGCCCATCTAGTCGTAAAACATGCGGATGGATTTTGTTGACACCAGGCTGATCTCACATTTTTACAGCTGTGCTGCAGACCTGAACAAAAGTGCATGCTAGGTATCACACAAGTAACACAAAAGGCTTCTCGCTTGGTGCTAAAATTGAGAGTCACTGATCAAATTCCAACATTCTGAGCTAACAAAATACATGCAGGTGGGTGGGAAACACAAAACACAAATGGAAATTCCCAGAATACTGAGAGGCGATCTCGGCCTTTTCTTGACAAAAAGGGTGGCAAAAGTCTAAAAACACTTAAGGAAAAACAAATGACAAATTATATACATTTGAATTAACCATCTGTACATCCATCCATCATCATTAATGACATTAATCTGGTCAGGACTGCGGCCGCCCAGAGTCTATACTGGAATCAATGGCTGCAAAGGTCTGAAAGCTACACCCTGGATGTGGTGCCAGTGCATTGCAAGGCAGCTACACATACTCACAGTCACAGACACGTGCACACACTACAGGCAATATCAGATGAACCACGTCGTCAGGCTGTGGGAGGAAACCAGAGCACCCGGAGGGAGCCCACGCAAACACAGGGAGATCATGCAAGCGCTACACTGAGCTGGATTTGAACACGAGCCCAAACAACCCAGGCCCCACGAGGCGGCAATGCTACTTGCTGAGCCTCCATGCCATCACATCAACTACACGGTATTACAACCTGGAACTGATTCTACATAATTTCAAGCAAATTAATTGCCTATATATAACATCCCACATTATAATGATATATATATATATATATATATATATATATATATATATATATGAAAAATAAGGGTTATAATCTTCTATGATAACTGGTTCTAGTATGGACAGGGATCAGTACCTGACAGCAGAGACACAGCTGTTCACAAACTGCACTGCCTGTGCCAATGAGCGCAGGAACAGCTCGGGGACACTAGCAGCCATCGGTGGCCGCTGACAGAAAGGCGGGGGGGTGGGAGGGGGCTATAATTGAGTGAGGGAAATGGAGTTGAATGACCCACAATTATGAGGTGACAGGGCCTCGCGGAACCCTTGCAGCCCTCCACCCCCTAAGGGAAGATACGCTGTCACCTCTGCCAATGTAGACCCCCGTCTGGGTTCACAGGGGCCAGATTGCAGCTCCCTGGACCCGTGCCTTACCCAAGGGCCGCGTGTCATGGTAGCTGATGGATTTCAGATCATCTCCAAGCCAGAAGCACGGCCCGATAGGTGTAATCGACACCCGCGAGGAGTCAAAGACAATTTCAGAAGCTGATTATAACCAGGCTGGCGAAGGCCTTGGTCTGAACCGCCTGTGTGAGCTGACGCAAAACAGTTAAGGATGACTTAAACAAACAAGAAAAAAAAAACATTAAAGTACACAAATTCTGAAGCAAAGTGGAACATTTTACAAATGTACTTCTCACAAATCATCATTATCTAGCATTTTTAAATGTGGTAGTCTGCTGTGCACTTTCAAAGACACCAACTGAGATGATCTGATCTCAGGCAGACGATAAGATCGTGTGTAGGCCTGGGTGGCAACCTCTTCAAAGCTATCTGACATTAAGGTCTTTCTCAGGGACCTTGCCTGTTGACCTCTGGCATTCATAGCTTCTGGTATAAAAGTTCCACTTTCTCCATAACTGGTCCCCTTCCAACAACTGGCCTGTTTCAGCACAGCCACGCTGTCGGACTCGCTGGGATTATCCGAAATGGTGTTCAGGTAAGATGTGCAGCGGGGATGGTGGGCTGTGGATGGGGAATCCCCTCTGGAGCTTTAGCAGACATCTGTGGCACCTTAGGTGCGCGCGCGCGCGCGCACACACACACACACAGATGACATTAGGACCTCTTTTTGGCACCTAGGCCGGGGAAGGGATATCACAGGTGCACAGATTGGCTGATCTCCTATAAATAGTTGGGTGTCTGTTTCTGCTCATTTCCATTTCCCCAATCCACCTGCTAATGGAAAGTGCTGTGGAGACCTACGGGTGACAGTGCACTTTTCACTCGCTCTCCTTCCCTTACGCTTGTGCAATATGGGAAGTGAAAGGTCTGACTGTTGGTACGATGGGGCGGGGTAAGAAGGAGGAGGCCAGCGCGGGGGCGGTGCTGCGCATTAACCCTTTCGCAGAGGGAACTTCTGTTAACCTGCTCTGTTTATTTGTTTGCATGCACCACGTCTTTTCTGAGTAGGTGTGTTTGGCTGGTGACCTTAGATATACTCGGTATCTGAATAGGATCGACGTGACCTTTAAGAGTGAGAGGAAGCAGGGGGTTTCTTCTGCTGTGTAAGGTATTACTCATCACAACACGGGCGACCGCAGCCCTGGGGCTGCCCACTCACAGAGCTGCACTCCCACGTAGCCATCTGCAATATCACTGTCACAGCCATGTCCACGGTGGCTGCTGGGGACTCGCTCCCAAGCCAATACGTCTGCATTCGCCGGAGCTGACATGGCAGCTCAGGTACGCTGGCATAGCTCCTCCACTCCAGCAAGCAGATGGTGTCTTGCCATCAGTCCACACGATGGAGTGCTTTCAGCCCACTGGGGCATCATGAACGCGTGGCTACCTGGGTTAACAACCGTGTCCTCTCAGCTCCTTTTTTTTGGCTCCCTGTGTCAGTGCGACTTCTGCCTGAGACTCAGTACTGGTGTGACCCCAGTGTGCCCAACTTTACCCGCAGTCAGTGCGGTTCCTGTCTGCGGTCGCTCTGATTAATGGCAGGAGCTCTCGGTGGGTGGGAGACCAAGGCCTGCGCATTACTACACTGCAACATTGCAAATGGCTTCAATTACCACATACCACTGCTGAGCAGGCAGTATCGATACAGGGTCCGGTGGAGACCCAGTTTCCAACAGACCTATCTTTTGTGTTTAGTGGTTCCTGGTCCTCTGAACATCTTGACACTGAGGCGCCGATGCTCAACTCAACGTGAAAAATTCAGACGAATCCGTATGCATCACAACTGCTAGTCAGAACTAAATCAGACTTAGGAGACTTTATATGGTTCTGGGCAACTCCCTTCAGAGTTGATTTTAATACTGTTGCTTTTATTGTGTGAACTTTAAGTATAAGACAAATACTTGCTGAAATACTGTAACACATGCTGTACACAATTTCACAATTGTTGCTCACACCCTATCTCAAGAGCTGTCTAAAAAACTCAAGTTTTTTCCTGTTTCTAACATGTTAACTCTAAGTTGAATGTGTTCGAATCCTCCGAATCAAACTGCTGCTTTGATGTGTGAATACTTAAAACTAACTTTTGTTGAAGCCAACTTCAACCTCAACTTCACCTGTCAAATGTATATCTTTGAATCAGATATTTTCCTTAACAACAAAATATACTTTAAGCTATTTCAAAAACTCTTCATTATCGTGTCTAGCTCTGGTCCAAATTTGATAGCTTCAAGGCGTCACTAAAAACAGCTGAGAACTCCTGGGTATGCTTTTGTATATTTAAACACTGGGCTTCTGTGGTCATGTTTAAAGAATCAGCGATATAAGAGGTCATCGATACAGTATTCAACTCTGCGTCCAAATATTCACTTTTATGCCTCTTGAAAATTTGTACCCAAAATGAATAATCTAAACTAAAAACCAAATAAAATTCAAAGGTCACGCTAGTGAAAATATTTAATTTGGATGAAAGGATGTACTGTAGTGTTAGGAATGTAAAACTATGACTTTAATTCCAGCCCTTGAGCTCTCCACCGGGGGCCAAATACCTTAGGTAGGTCATTGTGCAACGTAATCCAAAAAGTGATTAGTTATATCTTCTCCGTTCAGAGTACTGAATAAACAAACAAAACTGTCCATTTTACGGACAACACATATAAAATTCCACCAAAATTTGAAATATCTTTTGAAATTGTTCTAAATACGGTCATTTACTATGATAGCTCAAAGGGCTAAAACAGAAGAGTACTATAGCAAGGGAGTGCTTTAGGAGGTGGCGCAAACTGAGGTATTACTGTATTTTGAACAACGTCCCTTGATGCACACTGAGACCCTTCAGGTTGACACTAGCGTTGGTGCTCAACCACTGCTGCGAGCCACAGCTTCTACAGCAGCAACTGTGTAGCGAGGGTTTCCACAGGACCCCCCGCTGTTCCGTATCTCCAGAAAGGAGAACGATACGAGTGCTGCACTGTCACCTCTTTGTTGGCAGAGTGGTGTGATGGCACTGCGTCTGTGCCAGCTGGCTGTGCCCACGCCTGCCCCTGCTCTCTGCCCCCGTCCACCAGCCCCCGCCGACCTGGCCCTCAGCACGGGGAATTCCCGTCATCGCCGGCGGCAGGAGTGAGGCCTCCCACGGGTACCAGCTGTCCCCGTCTATCCACTAAGATGACCCACATTCATGCCGGCAACACCAGCGTTGCCCGCTCCCCAGTGCCTCGGACCAAACCCTGCCCCTTCTCTAGTGGAAGCAATGAATCACGTCTGAGCTGATACACCCGTGGCTGCTGCAGCCGCACTCATTAATTCCTTCATTGATCACAAAAAATGAGCTAATTGGTAGTGTTGAAATTGAGTCAGCGATTGAGGCCCTGGAAGTGGACAAGGCCATTAGGAACCTCCTACCCACCACGGGCGACTCTTCCCCCAGTCACATCAATTAATGTCATCATCTGTGAAAAATGCAGATGTGGAAAGAATGGCCTCTCGCATACAGTATGGATGACACTTCTAGAGGGGCGGCGGGGCAGGCCTTTGGCACCCTGAAGAACTTGGGACGTAGGTCCACGTCTTGTTGCTGCTATGGCTCGTGGCCAGATGCAGCTTCCAGGTGGCCACCATCCAGGCCAGGTCTTGAATATGTGTCTTCAGGGAGGGTGCAGGTGCCAGTTCCTGCGGATTAATGGTTGCCACGTACAGTGTAGAAGTAGACGCTCGTCTACTTCAAAGGCGCACACACACACACACACACACAATCATTTCCCCCAATGCCAAGCCACTGGACACACAATATTATTCTTCCAGGGATATCAGGAAGACAGGAAGAAGCCTTAGGAAGAAGACAGAGGCTACTAAATAGTCTGCTTACACAATATTGACTCCACTTTTTTAGTAAGAAGGAGCAGTTTATATGACAAGAGCGGTATTTTCACTGTAAATGGTAACATTTCATATTATATGGGTGATTATGCCATTAATGGGGAGCTGTCTGGTTCTCTCTCTGCACACCATACATCAACAGGCCAATTCAAGCAACACAACAAACAATTGCAAAGGGGGAAAAAAAACGGCATCATTACATGTCAGTAACAGCTTCAAAAATACATCTAAACCAGGCCCATTAATCAATGTTGATAGCATAATAACATTTACATAGAATATTTTTCATAAAGCAGGGACATAAAGTACACACAAATGCTCAAGAATGAAATGAAAAAGAAAGAGTTTGAAAGCATGAAAGTGTTTTCCACAGCGCAATCCTTCTTTTTTAACTGACTTTGACACTTCCTTCACACCTTGATAAGATGCGAGATTTCCAGATAAATCTCCCCAAATGCCGCATGCAGCCTCGCGCACGAAACCCTCAAAAGTGTACATATTTTGATGCGCCTTCCGAGGTCTGACATCAAACGAACCTCAACGTAATGTAACAGGATCGTTCGCAGACAAAGCTGTCAAGACTTCAAACGGCGCGCTGACTGGCAGCTGAACTCACCCGGCGCAAAGATCGCGGCGGTCTCAGAGCGCGCCTGTCTCTCCTCCGATCAACCCTTGTCCGCCTTGAGCGGAAGCGACAGCCGGACACACCCCGCACCGGTGCCGCCCCGCACAACTTTCTGGCACCATCCGCAGAAGACAAAGCAAACTCCACTTTCGTGACATGAATGCCACCACGGGAGCTACGAGCGGAGCCGGCTCACCCACCCACCGAAGAAAGCTCGTATCGGTGACACAACAGATTACAATGACAGGATTTAGGGGCTTGTTTTTTGAATGTAGGGTGTAGCAGAGGCAATGGCAACCCACCCCCGGGAACTTGCTGATGTTCCTGAAAAGGCCGGATATTGGCGTGTACGCGGAGTGGGCCTTCTTAGGAGGCTACCACGACCGCCGAACCCCCTGCATGATGTGCATGGCGTGGCCTAACGGAATCCACGTGGCGGGTCAAAGCAAGTGCACCTGTGCTGCACTTCTGCAACAAGGAAACCAGGGAGACCATGGGGCCGCTGTATACTTCTGGAAGTTGTGACAGTCCGAGAACCCCCCAATCCCAGCAGCGGGTTAGCCAAGAAGTCTTGGGCGTTATGGGCTCGCGTGGGCACCAAGCACTCTGACCATGACCCGGTTAGCGCCAGTCCTGCGACGCTCACTGACTCACTAACTTTATTAGCATCCCCCTTATTAGGTTGAAGCACTTTGGGAAAATAGTCTTCGGAAACTGGCTCAAGATGCCTTGATTAAGCGTCTTCAATTATGTGCGGAGCTGGAGATGTCCCTTACTGGAAACAGTGGCGGTAGCAGAGGAGCCCGACAGCGCAATAAGGCCGCTGTGTGCCGAGCAACATCCGAGGAGCCGCTTCCATACACGCACGGCTTAAGGATACTCAGGGCCCTAAGGCGCAGGGCCACTATTAAGGACCTTGTGGTGCTGTGCAGATGCAGGAGTGAAGAGCAGTAAGAAGCATGGAGGGACATTAAGCGTGATCCCCAGGCAGAGGGTGCAGCAGTTGGTCCTGACTGAAGGGTTTATCAGTAACTTCAGCACATTGCAGTCTTGTTTTCAGTGTGATGAGCATGTGGGGACTCACAGTGGGGTGTGTTGGGGCAGCACATTTGGGCAGTGAACGAATGCGGGATGTATTTAGTGAATGTGCGCGAACGATTTGGGCAGTGAAGACCGCGTGCGTGCGTATGTGTGGATGCTGACCACCTGGAAACGTACCAAGTGAGGACTTCTCCTCTTCACTGAGGCCGAGGGCCCTGTCGCTTGGCTGCTCGAACAGCAGAAACTGGTAGCGGTGGAGTCCTGTTTTTGCCGGAGGGGTCGGTCGTCGGTACTCTGGATAAGAAACAGTTAAGGTACCACATCTATTTACACGCACACCACATTCAGTAATTCAGTAAAGAATTTGGAGGATGACAAAACACAAGAAACCGTATGCGAGGAGTTAAACTAATTTAACAGATTTAACTAGCAAACCACCTCTCCCTGCTCCATTTCGTCCTGAAACACTCGCCTAATGGGACAATTTCAACTCCAAACTGGCAAATGTGCATCTTGGTTGCTACTGTTCGTATTAGTTTATGCGCTTTTTGTATTTGTGAGAATTTATAGTTTCGTCTGTGTTTCTGAAGCACCTGAGGCAGCTACTTGGGAAGGGCGCTGTTCAAAACCAAACTGGGCTGAACTGAACAAGGCTCAGAGTGACGCTGAGGGGAACTGAGCACGAGCAGAATTTCAGCTGCAGTTTTATTGTTCGTTTTCTTGCCATTTGTTTTGCTTCACTCACTTAGTGTACTATACTATGTGTGAAAATACTGTTAGGTGAAAAATTTTAATGTATTTTCCTTTCTTTCATTTAGCTGCCATGAATCTTGCGAGGCGGACCTGGGTGGTGACAACCCCTCATGCCTCTCGCACAGGTTGGGGACAAAGAAGCCACCCTGATGGCTAGAGGTCACTCAGAAGCTTGACCCTCCTCCAGGTAGCCTCCTGCCTACCATCGCTGAGTGAAAAGGGCAAACAGGGAGTAGGGGACATGCCAGCGGTGAAGAAACGCACGCCTTCTGGTGGACCTGCGCGTCAGCGCACATTACTGGATCCCACACCAGCCGCAATGCCCAGTCTTCCCGTGGGTTGCCAGGGGATCAGGGATCATCCACCACCACCAGCAGAGATAGCGACAGCAGCTCCTCTTCGTCTCTAGCCTAATGCTCCTTGGCTTTATTGTATTTTATTATCAGTTGCTGCATTTGAAGGCTCAGGTAAGTTGCTTAGAGAACATTATCCACGTCTGTGCTTTGCATAAAAATTTTATAGACAGTTTGAAGAGCGTCCTTCTAGGTGTAGAATCCCATTAACACCCACACAAAACAAACAATGAAAGAAGCAAATAAACAAAAACACACATGCATGCGCGCATGCGCTCTCTCACACACACACACACACACACACACACACACACACACACACAAACAAGGAACTAAGGAAGGAATTCTTACCAGACAAAACAGAGCCTTTGATGTCCCCTTTCTGCAGATCACTGCCCTGTGGGTTCAAAGGATGCTAAGGTCAGCCCTCTGTGACAGGGACACAGTTAGAAGTGGCAGCAGGTAGCATAGCTGCACCATCTGACTGTGGAGGTTGCAGGTTTGAATCCCATCACCTGCTGTACTACACCTGGTCAAGGTGCTCACCCTTAATTGCTCCAGATGCAGAAGTCCGTCAATGTCATATGTGTTTTTGGCTGAATGACTAAGTGTAAAGGCGTCCTCGGTACTTTCTGGGAGGCCGGCTCCATACAAAATTGTAGCAGCAATGAGGGGCCTTTGAGACCCACTAGCCATTTGTCACCAGTGGGTTAAAATTTCAGACTTAGTGGGCAATGGTCTCAAGAACCAGCCATAGCCTACGGTGGCTGAAGGCTTACAGGAGTCAAGTGTTCGTCCTCATGGGATCACCATTCTTTAACACCTTGGCCTCAAAACCAATACCTAGTGAAATCATGCCTGGGATTGGTTTTCAGAATGGCAAATTCCCATTTTATTAATTGAGCATGAAACCCTGGTTGCCTAGGAACGTCGACGGTGTCAGAGACGTGCCGAATTAAGCGCGTATTTCTTCCTCTGGACATTCTAGCCCGTTGTGCTAAACCCTCTCTGCTAGGCGCACTCACAGGCAGGCGTGCAGAAAGCAGTGCTGTGGACCGCTTACTTTACAGAGGCGATTATTTACTGATGTGAGCTCACACCCTTGTGTGGGTGGGCAGAGCGCTCTGTGTGCCATTTGTGAAAGTGCCCAGAAGCCACTCTTGTGGTGCGTGTGGAAGTCCCCTCAGCAACCTTAATATTGTGTCAGCCAGCCGCATTTGTCAAACAGAAAGACAATGTCAAACGTGCCTGTCGTACTGTGTTGGTGTCCCACACCTCGGCCCTGTTTACCAGACACACGCTCCCCCTAAAGGGCTCTGCTGGAACTGCAGCCAGTAAACGCTGCTCAGGTGGGTCCTCTTGCGCTGGTCTCATTCTGACCCAGGAACAACGTTAGGTATCTGTCGTTTACGCAAAACAGCACATATGACACATGCATGCTTTTTTACCGCTTTTGCTCTCACTTCCTTAATTCCATCTGCAGGAAAACATTTCTTCAGGTGCTGCTCACAGGCCGTGCTAAGGTTATTCATGCACAGCTGCTGCGCTTCGCTAGCAGCTAAAAAATGTCCATGATTCCTTACATCTTACATCTCTAAGGCGACCTGCAGAAATTTGCAGCAAGGTGGAGACAACAGTGGGTGATGTCAGCACTGGTGACATCTGTGGCCTTGACAGGACCTGAACTCCAATGCTCATGTCCAACTGCTCACATCACTTCTAGTCTGCATTAAACACAAAATAATAAGATGTAAGTGTGGCAGGGAAAGGTTTTATTTACTGACATTTGGACTGAAATACTGATGTTTTCAAACCCAAATTTCACGCTTTGTTCTTGATTTTCTCTACGTTACCGTTTCAATAAACAGAAAGTGCAAGAACGCTTGCAGATACAAGTAGAGGAGAGCAATGCTGCGAAGATTTTCACTTTACTAATGCTGAAACCACCAGCTATAGCCAAATATGGCAATTTCTACACAAGAGTCATGAAGAGAAGTTACTCGGGGGAATTAAAAGCAAACTGCAATATATCCAATCCTGCAGCTCCGACATGTCTTTAGCCCGAAAAAATATTGTCAGGAGCCAAAATCAAAGACTCTCTTAAGTTGTATTCTCTGTGACTTCATCTGTGATTAGAAAAGTAGTCAAATCCATTTCATCCATGAGATGAAGAAATCATGTTCAATTTTCTCCACATCGGCAATTTATTTTTTTCTACCCCCCCCCCCCAATCTTTGATTCCCTCTCAAAAGTGTTCTCGGAAGTCCTTTGTGACAGTTTCCTTGTAGAAATGTGCAATATATTTCGGTCCGATTGACGGAAAATCAGACAACCCAGGGAAAAAAGCTACCTAGCTGGACTTTTTAAAAAAAAAAAAAATTTAAGAAAGATAATATATTACATTAGGAGTAAAACTAAAGAGCAAAGGTATGCATTTTCTTCTCTGGTTACAGTGCTTTTTAAATTTTGTCCTGTGGACATGACTCTGCTTCAAAAGGCTGAAAATTCATAATATTTATCCGCAGGACCTGCCTTAAGATAGCGTGTTTATTTGGCTTATTGTGACCATTGTTTGACCTCATACCCAGCCACTTTACGGGAATGTAATGTAAAGGCCGTGGTATCAGACAATTCGTGGCGCTGAAGGGATCCCATGAGGTTTGGCTTCAGCAATAACATGAATCAACAAGCGAGAGTAAAAACGGTGCTCACTGCTCTTCCCATGTGGGGAAGCGTGGAGAGGACGGTACAAAGAATTTACCTCTGGGATTTCTCTTTGTTTTCTCTCTGAAAGATAAAATCATAAAATGCGACCCGTTTAGTGCCGATTCTATTTTCTCGGTATAAATCTGGCTGTTACAACTTCCTAATAATGTGTCCTTGTACAGTAGGTCCAGGAAAAAATACTCACTATGGTTTAACAGTATAAGCTGATATGCGTGAATGTGATTATAGCATCGCGTCACCCTGATTTTCCATCATTTTCTTTTTATTTCTTTGGCATCACTTAAAAAGGAAATGTATCCATTATCCAGACTATTAAATTGGAATTTGTCTTTATTTTTTAAACCCTGTGTAGCATAACAGCCTTTTTCAATATTACTGTTTAAAGACGCTCATATATTATCAGAGCAACTCGAGTCGGAGGAAATATTACCGCTCTTAGTGGTTTGACAAGAATACCAGCATATATTTGCCATGTTTCAGCTTCTGAAAAAGTTTTTGCTGACATCTGGTATTTGCAGTTTCTTTGCTAAACACTCCTCTGCAACAACAAACACTGCGAGGAAAACGGATAAAAGAATAGAGAAGGAAATTTTTAGCGTAAGGACAATAGAGTCTGATATGGAACATGTTTTTAGCAACGTTAGGTCTTTCAAAAATATATATATAAAAAACAACAACAGTCCAGAAATAAGTCTGTAATTGCGATAACACAACCGAATGCACTGCTGAGAAACGTAATCTCTGTTAAAATCACCTACGTTGAATGTAACTGACCAAATGTACTAAAATTACTGTGACATCTGCTGTTTACTAAACACTACAGGTTTTTTGGACTCAGGAAGAATGCCTGAGTGAAAGTTTCTGGAATGATCCACTTTCATTTCAGCCCAGTGCTGGTGTATCAACAAAGAGTGATCTCCAGGGACCTGAAGAAATATAATCTTTTGGCAAGTGGCAGATTTTGGACGAGAATTCAAATTTCATTTGAATTTTTAAATTTTTTAAAAATTCATTTTAACTTCTGTTTTAAGTTTAAGATATCAAACCTGCTTGGAGGTGCAGGTGTTTTGCACTGCACAACAACTCAAAAATGTGAAGTTCACCGAAGACCATCGCTGGGTTCACTAGCGCTGGTTGGAGTTCAGGGTTCCTTGAACAAGATTAGTGCACCGACCCCCCCACCCCTCAGGGGAGCAGTCAATAGTTCCTTCCCAGTAATTCCCGGAGTCCCACAGTGGTCGACAGCTTCTGATGCTGATGGAGTTATCTCTGCAGGTTGGTCTCACTGCACGCGAGCTGTCACTGCGCATTGCGCATGCAACTGCAACTGGCCAGGTAGGCACCTACAAAATACCGGACACTCAGCTACGAAGGATGACCTGGTCCGTGGGGACATGACTTGCATTGTCAGTAGAAAGACACGGGTTTATAAAGAAGCCGGTGGGTGAGCGCATGGAGAGAGCCACGTGCAAGTTTCACGTGCATCCGTAAATGACAGTTACAGTACAGCAACGATGTAGAAAAAATAAACTCTGACCTGAGTGTACTGATACTGTAATCTACTGTAAAATTTCTCTTTCTAAAGAGTCTGAGCTGCATAGTTAATCTACCATTTATACATTTAACATCACCATCTGATACTGCGCTCAGGTTACAAAAACAGTACCCAGAAGCCAAAAAGACAAAATTAAGCCCAAATAGATATGTAAAAATGTTCAAGTGTGAATGACTGTTGCCTAACCCCCCGTGATCAGGGGAAAATGCTTTATTTAGAATAAGCAAATAAAGCCTGCTGAATCCAAACTCATTGCCATAGCAACAGGTAGTCAACATTTCAGAGCGAAAGTCACAGTTTCCTACTGAGACCGCTTGCACTGATCTCTCTCAGCATTTCGCCAAGCACGCTCACACAGAATCTCTGCCCTTTCACTCCGCATATCTCGGGGAGCTATTAATGATATTTGCCAGAGGAGCAGGAGAGAAAACATGGCATTCAAAAGTTTCGCAGCAAAAGGCGGATCCCTGAGCAGAACCTGCACATGTGCACACGCGATCTTGGCTGCTGTCTGTTTCGCAGCGCAGAGCAAGGCGCCATCAAAGCTTGTGCCCAAACCCCTGCTGTACCCGCCAGGCCTTTTCGGTGCCTGGCCTGGGACGGAAGCGTGCCATCCAAGAGCCAGACTTGCAGGAACGTTTTTCAAGGAGGCCCACAGAGTCGCCATCGCGCATCTCTTCACCGTTTGCCGCAGAATGAATTTAGCAGAATGGGAGAATCTCGAAGGGGCTGGCGCTCTGCCCCCCTGGAGCGTGCAACTCTGGACAGCTTTGGCTATGGGTCTGGTGCCTTTTTACATGACGGGGAACCATTCTGGAGGAGGAACGTTCTCGTGACACTATTATCACACCCTGAAAATGTTTTAATGCCGGTCATGGTCATTCACGACAAAGCTTGAGGACAAGCCAACGCGCAGATTCGTACTGGGTGCACAGCGGTTTCAGTGACAAAGCCTTAAGGTGTTCAGTGACTGATTTCACGCGTCGTGTGCAACGCTGACTGACAGTCAGCACGGCAGTGGTGCCGAAGGCTCTCGCGCACAACATGACTTGAAATTATGTAAGCAGTCTTGTATCTGATGTGTCATGACAGGAGACATAAGGCATTGTCATCGAAAACAATACCGTGCAAGTTTTCGTGCCCTGAAATTTTGCTGCCACACTTTGTGCAAGGTTATAACAGCTGTTGCCACGGTTATGACAGCTGCCACGATCTTTTATGACACGTTGTGACGTGCGCTGTGACGCGTTCGCAGCACCGAGATGGTATCATTACGAAGAAATTATCAAAGCGCATCGAGCACAACATTTCGGTTTGTTGGCAGATGCTTTCACCAAACGTAACTTGGACGGCCTTCAAGCGTCGCTATTTGCACAGCGGGAAAATTTTAGGCCGATCACTAAGAACAAAGGGCGCGTTTCAGACTTGACTCCTCAACCATTTTGTCAGAGGCACAATTCCCAAACCAGAAAGTGATGCAAATGTCCACTCCTTTAGGACCGTGCAACAAAGCGCTCACGACAAATGGTGTGAAAGCAGGGAAATGAATTCGCAAAGTTTTAAACGTGGCTTAGAAATGAAAAAACCCTTCCGTCCGTCTAGAGGAGGGAAATTAAATTACAGGTGGTGCTTAGGAGATACTAAAGAAAGAAGAACAAGGTAATAAAGATGGCAGCTAATCATAACCGTGCTCAGGAGGAACACGTCTGGAAAGGAGAGAAGCGGAGGTGGCGGGAAGCAAGCCTCTTCCCGTGTGGTGGAATAGCTCATTTACAAAACCATGAAACGCGGCTTAATGGAGGATCCATCCCACACAGCACTCTGCTCAAGTAAAATGCATTGTTGTCTTTTCGCTTCTTTTGTGTCAGAAACAAAATTTACAAGAGAAACACAACATGCCAAGTCGAGTCTACAAAGCACAACAGGCATCCTATTTTACCAGGAACGGAAACAAAACGTAGCTCTTATTAGTTTTGCAAGAGGGGAAAAAAAACACGTTATTTTAGATGAAATGAAGAGTCCGTTTCCCCCCCCCCCGTGGATAACAGTGAGTCACTCGGATTAAACAAGTGTCTGTTTTTCCAGAGGTTATCGCTAACAAAGCACAGAAGCGGACGGCATTGTATAGACTACTAACAGTATAGTAATATCAGCCCATCCTTGGATCCCGCTTTAACCATCGGTGCTCTGATTTCTCACTCTTCTCTAATTCTGTAACAATAACCACAAAAGAACAATCATGGAATTATTGCGTGTACTATGCTTGAGCGAGCATTCACACCCAAGGTTGCAGAAAGCGCACGGATAAAGCTGACAAAACTCTGAAAAGAGACTAGACAATTAATGATAAAGGGATTTTAAAGGGTACAACTGAACGTCGAAGAGGGCCACGGCGGACGGCTCCAATTTTTCAATTCCGCCAGTAGGCCGGTTATTGTAAATGTGCGGCACAGACAGTACGGTGTACTTGCTAGTGACGTACCAGCAAATTCTTGAAATGCGCACAGGCTCACCATCTGTGTTGAGGAAAATAGCAAGAAGCAGCTGAGACAGAACACACTCGGCGGTGCTCTGGGTATCTACTCGCGAGCTGAGGTTATGTGTGAACGCATCGTGTGGAATTTGGCACGCGGCGCTCGTGGGAACGTACAGGGGGAAATATCTTCCTCTTAAAGAGGCAAAAAGCAACACTTTTTTCCCTTAACGTGGAGAGCTGGGAAAAAGAAAACGCGTGCGCTCGTGAGTCAGCTGGACTCGGGCCTCCGGCGCAGGTTTGTCGCTGCCAGCCAGGCAGAGGGCAGAGGTGTTTAGCCCCCCCAATTCCTACAGACTGACCACCAGCGTCAGTGCACGGCACAGCAATACATTGGTTTTGCATTTATTTGGCTGAAAGCTGTGCCCAGAGCGAAAAATGGATGCGGACGTCTGGTTAACATGCAGTAAATTTATTCATTTGCAGAACGTAAGTAAAACTTTAAAGAGATTAATTCTGCTCATTTCAGCAATTAATCGGCAAAAGTAGGTAAGCAGCAGCGATTCAGGTCCTCTTAAACTTTGCAAAACGTATATTAGGACTTTATTAAACAATTAAACCTGTTTAAATCAAATTAGTTTCCCTGTGTCGAGAAGAGCTGTTAATAGAACAAATTATAGTGCAAAAAAAAAAGAGAATAAGAATTGCAGTGGTACAGCTGTCAACAAACTTATTTGCTGCAGATCTACAGCATCGTACTGTGTGTGTGTGCGCGTGTGTGTGTGCATGCTTCACATGCAAAATTACAGCCCCCATTATTCCCCAGTGTTCATCCTTTATGCTATTGAGCAGTTTTATCCAGACGAGAGCTAGAAGATTCAGAAGGTTTACTCTTGCAGCACATTTAAAAATCAGCATTTTTTCTCCCTTAACTGGTTCGTATTAACCCAAAACAACAAGATCTTTCGAGATCTAGAACCACTGAATTTTGATGGTACTTCCAGGACTTTGACGGAGCTAGATAGGAGGGAAGGTCTTCAAACGACTGGTCAAACCATAAAGACAAGCTATGGCGACACCTTAGTGCTCCCCGTGTGCTGCGGTGGCGCAGTCAAGTAAAGTGAATTCTGTAGGAGTCTCCAGAAGGGAATATCCTCCTGCAGGACTCACCTGGTGGGAGGGTGAATGGGGTAGGTGGGATGGGGGGGGTTGCCTGTGTGCCCACCCACCTGTCTCCTTGGCTGTGTGGGCGAGAGCAATCCTCTGTCAGCAGGGCTTGCTCACGACAGCCCCCCCACACCCATCACTGCTCCCTGCAAACCCACACCTACGACAATGAGCACCCACGTCCTCCCAAGGCAGGGACGAGGGCATCGCTTTCTGCCGCTTTAATCGCAGTCAGGGAAATAGACGAGGAGAGAGCGTGACAGATGGCGTTCACAGCTCTATTTCTGAGGCTGGACTTTCACCACCCCTCCCCCACCCGCACTCATACCCAAGCCCATGCCAGCCTCCTCTCCAATCGCTTTCTGCTGAACCGAAGCCCATTCTCCGCAGAGTTATTGTGAATTAGTGCAGCACAGGCACCGTTCCCTGCGTGCAGCAGGACGACATGTCTCTAACTATTGGTGCTGAGATGTGTTCCAATAGTGTGACATAATCCATCGAGCAGCCTAGCACTTCCTTTGCTCTGCCTGCGGTTACGGTACCTAGCAAGGCGCAGGGGACACTCTGTTCTTATCGTTCTACTCATTACTTCATTTAAAGGACGCTTTACGCATTCCGGTACAAAGCTAAGGCGCCAAACCCTGGACTGGGTGCTTATATTTTAAATTGTGATGATTTCACATTTGCTTGCCTATTAATTCTTTTAAACCAGCCTATTTCTAAATCGTACGACTTTATTTATAAGGGAATTATGTCTTTGCGCTCGTATATTTCACGTTGCATTTAATGCTCAAATTTTTAAACGTTGTAACACTTACTTTGCAGAAACGGAGATTCAAATACGATGCCAACCACCCACAACCACCCACAATGTCTCCCTCCTTCTCAACTTTTTTGTCCCAGTTGCCGATGACCAGTATCCTGCACCCAGGTAATATTCTGCAGGTCACTCTGTGGCCTTCGACCGTCATTTTACTCTGTACGACCTCACCGGCTGGGAAAAGTCACTATCCCGATGAAAGACTGTTTTTAAAGATGCCTCCTAGCTTGGTTTGAGCTCTACCTCCAGACCGCAGTAAAAAGTCCTCTATTATGTACCTTCCCCTCTACATTAGATGCCTGAGGCCTTCTGCAGCATCAGTTCCAGCTGTAGTGTTGCTATTCCAAGACTCCTTCATCACCCAGGAAAATATTCAAATTCTTCCCGGCTGGCCAGAAGTGCAGAAGGACAGCCATTAACCCCTTCACTTTTTCCCCCTCACAGGATTTATACACCTTGCTCACCACTCCTGCCCCCGGTGCCTGCCTGCTTTGTCACCCCCAGCTATCCAGCAGCTCTCCAACCATCTTAAAATCTTCCTTCCGCAGTTCTAAAAAAGCTTGTCATATATTTTTCTACAAACCCCCTACCACTGCGCACCCCTGCTCCCAGCTTCCTGTCTCCCTCCACACATTTATTATCAAATTCTAAATTTTGGCACTGACATATCATGCCTTTATAGGCCCACTAAATACATCGCACTCTGCCAGCACTTTCTGTACTATCCTTGGCCTTCTCTCTATCTCTACCCTCTCCAAACCCATGACAAAGTTTTGCTAGTTTTCATCTCCTGCCCTTCAGTGGAGGAACGAACCACCCACAGCAGTCAAAATACTGACGGGTTAGCTACCTTCAGCTGCACTCAGCCGTAAATACATCTCCTTAAATAGTACCTGGGATCCTCCAGCACAGGCCTGTCTTGCACATCTGCAGTCGATGCCCTCTGTATGTTCTCAACGTGCCATCATCTGACACTGATGTTTAATTGCACCGTACTGTACGTGCGGTTTATTCTTACAGTAGAAACTGTCGATTTTTAATTTTATTTACGCTGTATATATAGCTATAAGACGCAGAGGTCCTGCGACAGCGTGTTATGGTTTTGGGGTGCTGCTTCGGTCAAAGAAACCGGGGGGTCCGCACGAAGCCATCCTGAGCGAGAAGGCGTGGGCAGCATATAGGTGACGTTGTGGGGGAGCGACTCCGGATCTGCTCCAGTGCCTCATCAGCTCCACAAATTAACTCCTCCAACAAGTCCGCCAGCAGACTCATCACTTTGCAAGATAAAATCATTTACGCCTGCTAATAAACACGGCTAACAATGCAAACTGACTGCTTAATAAGTGACTTGCGTGTTAACTGGTCTGTCGCCGCAGACCCTCAATACCTTCTAACGTATTATTAGCATTACAATAGGCGTTATTACTGCATTACTCAAGTTAAAGACCAACCAGAACCGAAGAAAGAGGGACTTTCCCCGCCCAAACAAGTATTTTACACTGCAAATCTGCAATGCAGCTGGCAAGGTGAAAGGCAACTCGGGTGTTGAAAGCTATGGGGCAGCAGCACGCTCAGCTCTGCGGTAGCCAGTGCGTGGGGTCCCAGGATGCCTTGCGTAAGCGCTCGGTAATGCACAGGATCTATCTTAGAATGCATTGCGTGAACGGGAGTAATAAAGGAAACCTCCGGTAGTGTGAAGTCGCTAAATGCTTTCTAACTGACTGCGAGTCAGTGTCCCAGTCACACTCGTCTGTCTTTTCCGCAGGATGAACCGATCTCGGATCAGTTTATTAAGGACTAAAAGTAAGAGGAGCGCCCCCAGCTTTGGTTCCCAAGGTAACAGTCAGTTAGACTGGGGGCAGACTGACTCATTTGGAGGGAATCCTGGAACAAGGCAGCCCACTCAGCCCACCCCCAGCTTCAGCAGTACAACAAGCAAACAAAAAGCTGACAAGTCCCCACACAAGGGCTTCCCACTCCAGGGGGATACCATCAAACCGCCTGCCAGAACCTGCAGCACCGTGTGCCTGTGGGATAGCGAGAGACCCGAGGCCCGACAGCAGCATTAGGCTACCAAGCACCAGCGGCCAGGCCACAGTCACACCATACGAGTTACTACCGTATGCTCAGCAGACCTTGAAATAAAGCAACATCTGACACCAAGGCACCCAAGAATAAATGAACAGTGGCTGTCCGCTACCGTTGGAGCAGTCCCGGACCACAGGTGGAGCACCGCTCTAGCGGTTGAAAAATCAGGAGTGACACAATCCAAGCGTTCACCCTTAAAATGCGGCGTATGAATCTTAGGCATAAGACAGCGGCACAGCGATGGTACCGAGAAGCTCTCTTTAGAGTGACTACACAACCAAGAGTCATCTGCTTCATCTCAGCTCTGCATATAAAGAAGTCCAGACAGAGACAAGAACATAAAAACAAAGAAATCTGTCAACGGCAGTGTTTAATGTTTGCAGGCCTAGCGGCAGGGCCTAAGCAGAGAGGCAAACTAGTTGACGTTTCAGTCTATTTTGCAGTTATAAAATAACAGGCACGCCCTGCCTATTGTCGAAACTTGGAAGAGACCGAGGGGAGCCGGACATGAACGAAGTCAGAGAGGAGTTGGAAGAGGAGTAGGAGGAAGAGGAAGGTCATTTAAGGCCTGAGCCCCCGCAATTGAAGGGGTTTCAATTAAAAGGTCTGTCAAAAAGGCTCAACAGGCGTGTAATTAATCCCCCCATTATTTCAAGGTCAATCGGCTCCCGCAGGAGCGCGGGGGACAAACTGGGGACGGGGACGCGTGGGGGCGGAGGTAACGTCGCTCAAGAATCCTCGCATGCAAGGAAACACGTTCACCTCCTTCGCAATGTCACACGTTGGCAAAACAAACACTCGGCGTCACGGTCACTCCGATATGAGGAGAGGATGGTTTGTCGGCGGAGAAGCGTAGCC
Organism: Heterotis niloticus; assembly: GCA_018136845.1. NCBI lineage: Eukaryota > Metazoa > Chordata > Actinopteri > Osteoglossiformes > Osteoglossidae > Heterotis > Heterotis niloticus. The sequence goes on from CM030890.1 coordinate 8,185,634, forward strand.
GTACGCGAACGTGTGCCGGTCGGCTCACGGCTTCACTTCCGTTCTTTCATTCGGCGAACCGGGAACCGAGCGAGGCCGCAATATTTATAGCATTAATCCCACAAGATAATGACCCCGCAGTCCAGGTTTTGCACATTTTACATACATTATCAAGTTAGCCGGGGAGTCTACCCGTTCTGTTTGGCTCGCTTCATTATGTCTGGTTAGCGTAGCGTGTGCTTCAGTCTGCGTCCTTCGTGATTACCCGCAGAGAGCTGGTGCGCGGAGATTTAAGAGGCTGCATTACTTTTTTTTTTTTTTTTATTTAAATTGCTAGATATTTAATTCTTCTATTATAATTGAGACTCAAACAGACCAGAGGTTATGGTAACTGCTGGAAACCGGTCCTACTTCACGGAGAGGTTAATGAACCACAGTTCCTATGGGAGATGGAGTATGCCGTTAATTTGACAAACGTGGGAAATAAATGCTTTTATGCTTTTATTGATGGTGACCAAAAACGGCCTTTGCTGGAATGAAAGGTTTCAGCTTTATAGGTGATTCGCTATCCGACGCGAGGTGGCAAAAAAATAAATAAATAAATAGAAATTTAAAAAAAATACTGCACATTGATGCAGAATGCATTTGTAGGACAGGACTAAGTACTTAATTGGTTCGATAGCAATTATGGGGTACAATGTTTCTTCATTAATTCCTTTTTTCATGGAAAACATACAATAAAACATAAAATATAAGTGGAGCAATCATAGTGTTTGATTAAAAAAATCACAATGATAGAATTCTACAGCAACACAGTTAGATAATCTGTTTTTTTTGGGTTGCCATATTCAATTAGACCCCGTTCTGTTGTAGTGGGGCCATGGGGCCAGCGGCCACGGGATACAGAAGTGGGTCGGTCTACCCTGGGGCTGATGGGATCAGGACTGGCCAGGTGGTTCACACTGCTGCATCGTCTTAGTGGAACAGTTTGGGACATCTCACGACGGTTCACCGCCCAGTTAACATCAGGGTTAGGTGCTGAAGCTGTGCTAGTAACTTGCACGTTCTCTGCTACCCGTGCAGTTGGCTTCAATGCCCTGGAAAAACTGCTGTAGTTAAACATGTAGGAAATGGCAACGTTCATCACTCATTTTCAAAATCTGGTCCGGTCCTGAAATTGTGTCAGATACCAAATTTTTGGATAGCAGGAGCCTATATTCCATGAGTTCAAATGGAAAAAATAATAATGTGTTCCCGGTTCATCCCAAATCCGTAACCAATTTCCCAAATGTCACAAAAACGCTCAAGCACCTATTCCGATTATTCTGTTTACTCTGACCGGGGCTGGAAGTCCCAGGCGAGATTCACGCTGTAAATTTTAGGGCCGGAACTACTGCCCTGGTGTAATTCCCATTTTTAACTTCATCGCTTCTCCCGAGGGTGAGTAATGAATCCAACTGGGGATCCACTGAGCAAATTGTGTCTATTTTGATCAACCGTGCACTTTCTGTAAAATGCAAATATAGATCATAAAAACCATGTGTGTGACTTTGCTAACTGCTCCACTCCTCCTCTGGAACTGCTTTCACGTGCCGTGAAGCTTCACTCTCTTACAGCAATACATTCCGGTTCACAACGCCTTACATCCTCTCGCCCAGATCCACAGGCAGCTTAAACGTTTTCGCCGATGCACAGTTTAAAATTTTTCGAATGGGGTTTTAGTATGGATAGTAAATATTGGGCACAAATTTTTGCAACTGGATACAGTGATGTTTTAGATAGAGAGAGTTCAGAGAGTGAGGGATGCCTGAACAGTTATATCAGCATAAATTTGTTGAAATAACATTTTACGCATTAAAAACGAGGACCAAAATTGCAAAATGGACTCAAAATAAAGGATCTCTCTTAGTGGGGAGTACAGTCACTGCTTCTGCCTGGATTATTAGCTGCAGGTTTGACCACAATTTTTAATGGACTGATGGATAGGACTCGTTGCGCTACGGACTTCAGACTGTGCTGATGCGGTTGCTGCCGATGGCTCCTGCTCTGCGTTTTCTTGCTTGCGCGTCTGTTCCGGTCTTTCTTCTGAGCTATTAAAACACATTGTGTGCAAGCAATGCACCTGTACAAGGAAAATACTGATAGCAGGTTATGCAGTTATGGTCAAATGCACAAGCTTTACTGAAAAGGTAGCTAAAAGTGTGGTCAATAAAGCGTGCATTAGCGGTTCAAAAACGGCGTGGTTGCAAAAGAGTACCTTTACCAACCACATATGACCTTAAGCAGGCAGTAACTGGATGACTCTCCAGGTCAGTCTAAATTAAGTTGAGGAGAGCCAAGAACAGCCACATATGCAGCACCAGAAACCTAGAGGAAAATGGCCTGGCGCACTGAGCGGAAGAAAGGCACGACTCGCACCTGCAACTACACAACCACATAACTTTTGCCCGCCGAGTTCATCACACTCATCCAAATGTGTCTATAGACTGCAAGAGTGCAAAGGGCTCTGAGCTCAAGGCTCTCTTAACCTTTGACCCCTGCCCAGTCTTACCTGTGAGCAGCTGCACACAGCACACACTGGGCCACAGAGCTCTGGAAGCTGTGAATGTTTTACTGATGCTGGGGCTTGGAGATGGGGTGGGTTGGGGGAGGAAGCTGGGGGCGGGACTGGGTGTTGAAGCGAAAGAAATTTAATCCCCCCCAGAGGAAATCCCCTTCCAACCTCCATGGTAAACTTGCAGGCAAATCATGTAGCTGCAGGGTACATTACACACGGTGTGATGCCTTTTTAATTTTAACGGTAGTAAGAAATCCATACAATGATCTGGAATTTAGCAGATGCTGCTGAGAGTTGCGGATTATTATAGTTTTATATATGCCACGATTCTTTGCCTATCGTTGTGTAAACAGGCTGCGCTGTAACAGGGGTCAACTCGGGCCTGTAAGTGGAGCCAGAAATGGCGATCAATATGACCACATAAACAAATCATATACTGTGTGAGGCAAACTAGCCCTGCGCATGTTCCTTTCCTGCATGCTTTCCGAGCGCACTCCAACTTAGACAACATAACACATACAGTCCAACAGCGGCACATAAAACTGAATCAGAGAAACAATCGTTTCTTTGAATCAGACCTCAGCCCGGACAATACCTACAGAACAATTAAAATTATATTCTACTGCATCAGTAGGGTTATTCTTTCGCTGCCGTGTTCGTCTCGTGAACCCTCGCTCCCACAGAGCGCGTGCCTGAACTGCCAGGGTGGGACTGGTTTTCCTCTCCCCGGGGGAGACCGCCTTCACACCCACCGCTCTGGACAGCCCTGCGAGGCCCTGACTCACCCCCATGGAATCAGGGTACAGTTGGTATAATAATGAGAGGCTGGAGGTACGGCACAGCCAAGGCAATCTGGAACGGACGATCTGTTGATGAGTTGACTCACTGCGCATCGTCTGCAGCCGGTCCTTCGCATTTACTAACCAAAGCAAAACTGCACAGTCACTCAGCGCACTCCTCAAAAGCAAAAATGCAAGACAAATTAAGTTTCTACAGAGGAAAGTCGGCAAATACCGGGCAAATTATTCTGGAAATTACACCGTGCCCCTTAGCCGACATGCTGGAAACTTCTGCCTCCTATCTTATTGTAAGAGGTTACCCTGGATCGGATGGCCGCCAACCAGGAAGCGTCAGCGTGCGAAACAAATACTGCGCATCAAAACGGCAACGGTAAATTTTACGCCGCTATTACTGTAGAGCTGATAAAGTCTCACCTCGACTGTTCGTTTAACCACAGCATCACCTTCTTCTTCCAAACGTGGGGGAAGGTAACGTTTCTGGAAGTTTCTGCACCAAAAATATACGGCGACTACAACATTAATGTATTTTCCATAGTGCATTCATAATTACATACATAAATATCCGTGATGACTCACGTACCAGTAAATACATCTTTGGGTCCTTTTTCGAGGCTCTGTTGTTTACCCGTTTATTTTTTTGTAAAATGATATAATTGACATGTATTTCTGCATTGCTGATTTTGGCTGGCAAAAATATACCGAAGCCCATTTGTCTGCCTATTTTAAGTCGGCTTAATTGTGGATGAAGTGTTTGAAACAGCTTGGCCTCCTCCCCCTCACCGTGCCCTTAGAGTGGTCACACTGCCCCCTCCCAGAAAAATGGGTTTTCCTCAACAGCTCCAGCCTCTCCCTCCTCCGCGCTCCTTCCTCCACCTTGTCCATCTTCGCCAGGATTGTCCATCTTATACAAACACAGGTAGGCGGGCTTCACCTCCCCCCCAAAAGCTCATCGCCTGGAAATGCCACTCACATCCAAAAAGATTCAAAGAGATCCTGCTTAGCTGACTGTCTGTGCATAATATGTGTTTATATATACATATATACGTGTGAGCGTATGTGTGCATGTGCAGGGGGTGGGGGGGGGTGACAAAGATGAGAGCTTGTGGGAGAGTGTTGTCTGTCGCAGCTCCTAAAGATCTTTTCAAGGAAAAAGCAGGATTTTAAACACAATGGAGGTGGGTGTGGGGAAAGAGGACACTGTTTTAAAGAAATCTCTCAGCATACAGATGCTGGTTTTAAACTCTGCTTATGTGGATAAATTCTAATTTATTTGATTTCTTAAGTGTCTGCGGTATGACTGACTGGATTAGAGCATTCTGTACCTAAAATTCTCTCTTGCCTGGCTAAGCTAATGTATCTAGGACACTAAGATTGTGAGAACGGTGAAATAAAACACCGCAGACATTAGACGGGCACAAAAAGGCCCGCGGTTTCAGCGTTCCGGCATGGTCACCAAACCAGAGTCTGAGAGGTGTGACTTGCAGCAAGCAATCATGCTGGATGTTTAAAAAACCACATGGCGGCACTCCCAGGTCAGGAGACCTCATGCTGGAATGTTCCTGAACGCAACCACAGCTCCGCTCCAGTTCCCAAAGCCTCACCGCTGACCCATGTGCACGCAGATGGGTATCCTCAGCAGGTCCCAGGTCCCCTTTCATGTCATTTGGGCTCCCTTCCACATGCCTCTCATCGCCTCCTCACCCGCCTCGCCACGGCGACGAGACCCAGGTGCTGCAGGGAGCGCGGTTGTTATGGTGATGGCGAGAGGCTGAGAAGGTTACCGGCACGAGCGGTGTGTGTGTGTGTGTGTGTGTGTGTGTGTGTGGACGGGGGATGGAGCCAGCAAGAGAGCGGAGGATTCTTATGTAATTTCCCCTTTAGGTAGGAAAAAACCAAACGGGGAAAAAAAGAAAAAGCTCCCAGAAGCAGCGGCAGCAGCGGCAGTCGCAGCAGCCCACACTCGGCATAACCTGCTTGTAAGTTAGCTGACAACAAGGGTGAGTTGCTCACAGTAATTATAATGTGATTACTGCCTCTCCAGCAGTTGCCTGAGGGGGTGTGAGCTGTGGTGTACAGGAAAGACCTGCACCACACACTATAAATACAAACATTGCATCCACACACTTGAGCACAGCCCCTGCTGGAACAGGGGAGGTGGGAAGAGAGGAGTGTCGACGCAGGTGGGGGCCGGGTGGGTCCGGCAACCCCAGGATGAACTCCCTTCATGGGGGTCTGCGCTCGCTTTCGTCTGGCCTTGACCAGGAACAACGGGATCGGGGTGGGGGTTGAAGGGAACACCAGACTTCGGCCTCGGCCCCAGAGAAATGCGCATGTTAAAGGGCTATTGTCATGCACATCGGATTTCAGAGCTGGGAACGGATCGGACACATCTTCGTAATAAATTCGGCACAAATACGAACACACACAGTACTTGGCGAGGTCCAGATCCAATTTGGCACAGGGGGGAAAAAAAGACGGCTGTTGAATTACTCAGACTGTGACCATAAGTCATGAAAAGAAATGACTTTAAGTTGTAACCAGAGTAGTTTAGAAGGAAATAAACAGTGCCCACATTCTTCCTGATATTTAGTCGGTCAATAACAACAACAAAGGGTGGGAATAACTCCTCGCTCGGTATCGATAACTGCGTGTCCAGCTTAGAGTTGCCAAAGTCCAGAGCGTCTCCCAAAAGCTGAGGGCACTGGGCTAAGGGGAGTAAAGTGAACTGCATGGCATTCGCACTCACTCCTTCAGTCACGCGCAATAGCCAGTTTGGATACGCCTGAAACACAGGTCTTTGGACTGTGGGAGGAAACCTGGAGAAAACCCACACAAGTGTATGGGACAGAACTCATGTCCAGTCACATTGTCAAGGCCTCAGAAAATGCGCAGAGAAGTTTTGCTTCCATTTCTGTCAGTTTTAGTGAGTTTTTCTGTGCTAAACATTTGAGGTGTACAATAGATAAGTACTGACAGAAAAGGACTTGACCCGCACCTCTGATATTTCACCGATTTTCCCATCAAGCTTCTCGGCATTGCGTAAGTCCAGAAGCTGAGCTGTACGTGCGAGAAAGGGTCACGCCGACTGGTGAAACTTCATCCCGGTGGTCAGCGGCAAGCAGTGACCACGCAGCCGAGTGACAGCTGTGGTCTCAGAAATGTGAGAATTTCGCAAAGGAGAGAAGAGAGAACGCGCGATTCATCCATGTCCTCCTTTGTAGACTTCCCTGCATTGTCCTGCTCACAACTGACAGCTTCCCAAGGCTTATATGCATATATATTTGTTTTTTTTTTTTTTTTTTTAAGTACTATAAATCGCCCACAAACATGCGCTGAAGGTTATATTTTGGTAGCGGTATAGCACGAATCGTTCAAGTTTGCCGCTCACACCTGCGTGGAAGAAAAAGAAAAGAAAAGAAAAAGCAACATTAAAAAAGGCAGGAGCGTCCCATAAGGTTATTTGCGCCGCTGGAATACGAAAACGCGCCGCATATGTTTGGCAAATCTGTTTCGCCCGCAGGAGCGACGCGAGGCGCGCCCTCACCATTAGGCGCGCGGCGCCGGGCGCCTCTACCTGCGCGCTTCAGTCTGCGGAGCGCGCGCCGCGCGCGGGAGGCGGAGGACGGCGGCCCCACGCAAGCAGAGGAGCGCGCGCGCGCACACGCGGAAGAAAGGAAAAAGGAAGAAAAGAAAAGAAAAAGCGCACGGATCCTCGGCTTTTTGTTTCACAAAATGTAGTTAAAAAAAAACACGCATAAATAAGTGGGAACGCGTTTGTCTCCCCGACGTCCGCCTGGCAGACGTGCAGAAGAAGCGAAGCGGCGGGTGTGCGCGCGCGCGTTTGCGCCACGCGTGCGGAGCGCAGCGCCGCTGCGCGCTTGACGGCTTCCCGCCGCCGGAGCTTGAGCGCCGCGACAAGCGTCCGTCCGGCGAACAAAGGAAACGACAACTCATATTTCGAGATACACACAAGTTCCTAAAACGCCACAGTCCAAAGCTTCACTGAACAAAATCCAAAAAGCAGCAGATGAGAAAAAAGAAAGATGGCCTATTCTGCTGGTGAACACGATTATGTAAAAAAAACATATTTTACACCACGTGAACCACTTTTCGCTTAGGAAATCACATTTGCTGCCGATATTAAACTTATAAGAGCACAGACGTCAATATCTATTGTTTCTTTGCCCCCCCCAAATACTCACATGAGTGTTTTTAAACACACCTCCATAAAGCACTATTTTTTGGAGCAGCTCTACAGAGGAATGTGTTCAGTCATTACTGAGCAGTCACACTAATAAGATTAAGAGTAACATTCTATTCTGCATTAATAATAAATAAATAATGAACACACAAAACAGGCTGTTTGACCCCTTACAAGCAGTAACAAATGCTATTATAGCTTTTTAGCTTCTAGCTTAGTGTCTTACTGTAAAAGAAAAAGAAAAAAAAGATGTGAATATTAATGCATGAGCACTGCAGGAAGAGATGCTGCATGGGGGGAACAGGGTATGGAAGCAGAACGCGAGCCCCAGGCCATAAGTTGGCAACAGTCTTCAGGTCCCTCCTCCAAAGAATCCAAAACTAATTGTGGATCACAAACATCTGCATGACTGTTAAAGTCAACTTTAGCAACATTAATGATATACACATTCTCTCGGTTCAGTTCATGGCTTTTTTTTTTTTTAAATTAAGTCGCAGTGTCTACAATTGTTTTGTTTTAGGAGCTGCAGAGAAGCATAAAGAAGGAAAATAAAAATAAATATACAAGTATGGCACTGCTTAAATTTAAAAAAGGACTGAATGTGATCAGGGCAGCACTGTAGTGCAGTGATTATTGCTACTGCCAGGGCTCCTGGGCTGGTTGGGTGTTGGTTTGAGTCCAGCTCAGTTTGTTTGGAGTCTGCATGTTCTCCCTGTGTCTGTATGGGGTTTCTTCTGGGTGTTCTGGTTTCCTCTCACAATCTAAAGATATGTGGTTCAAGCTAACTGGTCACTCTAAATTGCCCATATTGTGTGTGTGTGTGTGTGGCCATCCTGGGTTTAATTTCCTGTAATTCCAGGATAGGCTCTGACTGCCACAATCCTGAACAGGATAAGCTGGTAAACACAGCTACTGAGATTTTTCTTAAATTATGATTTTTTTCATATAAAAATGACCCCTCCGTCACCTAAATGACCTCACAAATTCTACAGCATTCCAAATTAATCCATCATCACTGAACTTCGCTGCTATCCAGGTTCCCAGTTAACATTTTCCAGGGTGATTCTCCAAACTTTTACCGTTTCCTATTGATATAGACAGATAATTTCATGATGCCAGTGAAGAAGCCTCCATCACATCATAAACAGTCATCTTCCATGCTGAACTGCTATAATCATTAAAATATTAACCATTATTTAGCTGACATCTTTGTGTAAAGTAAATTATGCTAACATATTTAAAACATACATTTATTTACCATTTGCAGAGCTGTGTCATAGTTTAGATTTGAACCCTGGCCCTAACTATTTACAAGCTGCTGCCCCTGAACTGTACGAAATGAACAATTTTACGTCTCGGGACTGACTTCTTTCCGCCCCAAGAAATCTAACATTTGCAAGTAATCTTTGGAACCGAAACGCTGTGTTCAGATGTCTTGATAGAAATATGATTAATATAAGTTATCAGACAGCTGCTGCATAACTTCAGAAAACTGTAAAGTAAACGGTTTTGTGTCAGTATGTCCACAAAGAACTAAACAATAAACCCATCAAGCATATCTATATTTCATAAATCATATTTCTGCCTCTGGTTTGCATGTATTTAAATATTTGATATTTTGCAGGGATGCTACCTTTCACAATTTTAAAATTTAATGTTTTATGTTCAGCTGTCATATTAATCATATTGCATATTTCTATGCCGATGGGGGGAATTCGATCTGACACTCCTCGCATCTTCTATAGCTCACATAATATTACTGCTACTTGCATATATTTTAATTATAACATAATATTCCCATCACAGACATAACTGTACACAAGTACAGAGAAATGGCATTATTTGTAGTGTTTTTCACACCAGTGATATTTGAAAAATCTTTTTCATGATGACAGATTACAACAAATCTGTGCAATAAAATATTCTATCAGGACATAAATATCACTTCAGTTTTACTTTTCATAGAGTTTTGTTTCATTGACACAACCAGTAAATGCACTGTAGATACCTTCCACAGCAAAAAGACCTTCTGTTTTTTTAAAACCAAATCCAAGATGACACATTCTCACATAATCTCTTCAATATTAAAAAAATAACACACTTCGGTTCTCCATATGTTGATGACCTCGTAAGAGAAGCGGACCACGTTTGAAAAGATCAGCGATGCCTCCGCAACACTGGTGCCACTTGTTTTGGTTCTTTCAGAGAGCGGAAAAAACATTCTGACTTTTGACACGCTGCTTCTTGGAAGGCATGAAACTCCGAGAGGAGAGGGGAAGAAAAAAAAAAAAAAGGCATAATCGTATCTGTGGAAAAGGAACGCGTTAAAGCGCAGAGCCGAGAATCCCTATAGGGGCCACTGGCTTACATATCACCACGGCAGCTGTTCCGACACACTCACAATGCCTCCACTGTTTGCGTTAGCATGTCCTCAAGCTGGAGCACAGCCTTCCATGGGGAGCCTGACTAAAATAGGATGATAGCACGCAGTTATTCTCCTCCACGCACAGCCGTGTTCGCTGCACAATGGCTGGCTGCGGCTTGGGCTCTACATCTGTCCTGCATGAGGTCCCTGAACCTGCCCGTGAGACGCGAGCCCGTCCATCTTGCGCGGGAAATGGATATCCACCAAACCGCTGATCTATAATCATTAGGGTCAAACAAAACACCAGGCTCATGGCAACAAATACGGAATCAACATCCGCCGTACAACCCTGGTGGGTTTCGTCAGGAACTTTTGCACTAGGACTGACAAATAGAAATTTATACAAAGCAAAACAAGACATGTGAATCCAGGAAGCACCGATGCCCTGTGTGCGCTTGGCATCGTTTACGTCCACTGCAAACCCTTTCATCTAAGTCTGAACGCTAATACTTGCACACACTTACTCGCTTTCAATAACCAAAGGGAAAACATGCAGTCTGAGCCAGGTTTGAACCTCCGGCCCAGCAACCCGGGTGCCGCACTGCTGCACCATGCTAATACTTGAACTCTCCTTGATATTCACCTGAGCAATTTGATTCAAGTACTTCCTTCATGCTTAGCAGAATGCATTCTTTCTCAGGATTTGGCCTTGATATCTCTAAACCATAACTGAGCTACTTTCATAAGACTGAGACATGCTGCTGTCCTCCCCCCGCTGAAATAGTCAGCCATAAGAACAAGAGGCACGCTGCCGTCTGCCCCCTCGTGAGGTATCCCTTCGTAAGAACGTGCGACATGATGCCGTCTGCCCCCTCCTGCGATAACTGTCCATATATCCATAAACACGAGAGACACGCTACTGTCTGCCCCCACGTGTGATTACGCTCCATAAGAACGTGAGACGCGGTGCCCCCATGTGATATCATTCCAGAAGAACATGGGATGTGTTGCTGAGTGATGGGATGGGTGCTGCACCGCAGCACGCTGTACCTACAGCTGAAGTAGATGCCAAAGTACACCCACCCACCAAGCTCATTACCCAGCTCCAAAGCTAATGCAACAAGAGTAAAATACGTAAGGGAGACGGTAATGAGCTTTAAAATTATGTTCCGTTCCCTTTCCCCATGATATCTGGATGATTTGTATAAGGCAAAAGATACAACTGCTTACCCTCTGAATTCTTTCCCATACACAGCGCAGGCAAAGCTCTAAAGGGGAATTTGTTGAAAGTTGCGCACCGGACAAAACCGCCGAGTGTTCGCACCACCTGGATGGATCTTTGTCCATCTAACAGCTCCTTCCCCCTCCTAGCTCGTGCATAGCCGAACATTTCTCACCGTGGCAGGGCTGCATTATTTCCCAGTTCATTATTCAAAATAATCACGGCGATGCCGATACAAAAGACACACAATTTCGACTCCTACCCGTTCCACCAGCTTTGATTCCCGAGCAGCCTTAAAGGGTTAAGCAAACAAACCGCCTAAATGCTAATTAAATCTTTAACAATGACTTAACTACCTGTAGCCCCTCCTTCTTGGCCCTCGGATTCAGCTGTTGCAAACTGGAGAGTTGGTGGGAGGGTGGGGGCGTGGGCACCAAAGAGGATCGGCAAAAACCTAACAGGTTATTTACATAAGCAGACTGCGCTTTTTAAATTCCGACGGCTTGGCTCTTAATTACCGGCGCGAGAGCAAACAGGAACATCTGCATCACTTAAGACACTGGCAGGAGGCAAGCTGGGAGAGGAGGAGAGGAGGAGAGAGAGTGGCACACAATCTGGATGCCAAGTTGGGCTATAGGTACAAGCTGTTAGAACGGATCCGTGAAACTGTCCAAGATTGATGGGGCAAAGAAAGGGAGAAAAGAGAAAGAAAAAAAAAAAAGAGAAAACAATGCGGGGTTGGAGGGGATCCTGAATTGCAGTCAAGCTGGAGGGTCGGGCGGCAAACTCGGGAGTGCAAGTTTGGTTCGCTAAGTGTATAAACGCAAACTGATACCTTGCCACCATCTGCCGCACCGCAATTATTTCTTTTTGTGGCTAAGGTGAATTATAAAAGAGTGAATGTTTGCATCGAGACAAAATGAACGGGAAAAATAAACAAAAACAATGCTCTCGCAGGCTCGCCGTCCCCATTAATGGGTTTATTGTGGGCTTCCATTAAGAGAAAACATTACACTAAAGTATAAACTCGGAAGAGAAAGAGTTTCTTGTGCACTCAAACACCTTATGAGGGATCGGCAGGTCTACAAAATTCACATCTGCCAGCTGCTGCGAGGCAGTTCTTCAGCTGCGTGTAAAAGAATGGAGAACAATGTTCGAGGTTGTGTACTGACCACATTGTCAGACCCCAAGGACAGTGAGGAACAGGGATGTGAGAAAGGACAAAGAATTGGCAAAATTGTCATCTGTAATTGTATTCAGAAATTTAATATACTATATTTATTGGCTATTTATTTATTTTGCACCTTTTGTTATGTGTCTTTGGCAATGTGTCCTCTGTTTAAGCTGCCGTACAGGAGAATTTACCTGCAGGGATTCATCGGGTCCTATTTGAATCCTAAAAGACGGCACTCAGATGGGAGTGAAACACTTTGATTTCGAATTGGATGTACGGTGACCAACAGGAGCTCAACAGGACAGGTACGCGACAGTAGGATTATAACACAGGTACATGCACTTTCTTTCAATCATTCATCCCTTTCTTTAGGTGACCCATTTATTCATTAACCGACTTATTTTGACAGTTGGGTGTTTTCCACTGGAGCGGCTCAGGATTTTTTTATCCTGCTCTACAAAAGGGCAGGTCCCTGGCTGAAATGGTCAAAGGTTCAACATTTCATATTGACTCTCACCCAGGCTTTCGAAAATAAGTAAATTCCCAATCCCAATGTGATATGGACAGCAGTGTACACAAGCTGAGTAAAATAAGCAAAATATAAATCTGGAGACAAATTAAGTATCCCAAACCTAACCCTATCCATGAAAATAAATGAAACAGACCTGAAACGAAAATGCGACACTCAGAGCTGAGTATGTAAGTACACAAAAGTGACCTAGCACAGATCCAACGATGAGGTACCAAAACCTACACTTGGCCATCAGTACAAATGTAAAACACTGACCCAACACAGGACCCATCTTATAATAACAAAACTAATTCCAGAACCAAGTTAATATGCAAAAGACAGACCCAATACAAACTGGGATTGAAAATACGACCCTTGAAATCTACCTTAAAACTTGGATTTAAATCCAAGTTATAAGAGACACAACTTGATAAGTGCACTACTTAACCAGGACCTGGAACTAACCAAAAAAAAAACATGAAATTGATCACATGTAGACTTATCAATACCATATCTGATTCTGCTGTGGACCCATTGAGAATAAAATGCAGCGAGACCTAAAAATGCGGTGCAACCTAACAACAGACACAAGGAACACAGAGACGAGAGAAATTTAGAAACAATAGCGCTGACTCCAAACTGGACTACGGTTTAAAAAAAAAAAAAAAAAAGAAATAAATATCCTCACCTAAAAATATATCTGATAGTGCCATACGGCCAAACCGAAACCAATGCTAAAACACAGACGTTTCCTGACAGTGACCTGACAACACCGTACCAGGTCCGGACCAAACCCAAGCACGTTTTCAGCTGTGAAAATGGCATTCATCACAGATAATAAAGCTAACTGTAACATTAACAAGAATCTGAATTCAGATTTAACTCATTTGTTCTCTTCTGGAATTTATCATGTTTTCTTTACATCACAGTTCCAGTGTGGTCTCATCTGATCTGGGTTCATAAGAGAAGATTTAGACCTGAACCTACGTAGTTCCCTTGAAGACTCTGGGGGTTTTAAGTGGCAGATGGACCTGTGAACACCTCTACTCCCCAGGACAGCAATGCCACTACTTCATACGCTACAGTATCTGCAGTCCATTAAATAAAATAAATACAGAAGAAAATTAAAGCTGTATTTGCCAACATAGTTAAATAGCATTTTAATATTCTCTACATAACAGAACCACTGTACAGATATTTATAGGCATTAGGTTTAAAGGTATCTTCTTAACCTTACACATTTTTGTATTGCCATACAGGTGTCTTGTGCAAAAAAATTATTTCAATTTTCTGGAGTGAAATCTATGCTCTAAAAGGCTGAAGTTTGATTTTTGGAAATAAAGAATGGTAGAGTGGGAGGGAGGGAGGGAGGAGGCATAAGTCTGACTTACAAATCAAATATAAATCATCCCAATGTTCTATAGGAGTCATTCCAAAGTAAATAAAGCTCCATCATTAGTGCCTTGTTTGTACTATTCAATTTTTACGGGTTGCAATATTGCTTATTGTCTAGGAACATAGCAAATTTTATTCATTTGTGTAAATCAGATGTTGCCCACAATGTTTTGCATACCACGGTGCTGTTCAGTTTCTTTCTCTACATTTATGTTCAGTATTAGATGAGTGGAGTGAAGGTGTTTAACAGCTTTAGGAATTCTGACACACACACACCACACACACACATCGAAGGTGAAGGAGGACCAGGTTGGTCATTGTCCTCCAAATACTACGTGAGTTGTTGTTGGAGCAGGAATTTTTACCATTGGATGGGCCTTCTTGACATGAACCCTCACTGTTTACCCATGTTAGAGAATGACACTTAATGGACCAATAGCTGGCGAGACACTCGCACACTATGGGCTACACTATATAACCAACTGATGTTAAACACATGTCTTTGGACTGTGGGAGGAAACCCACACAGACACTGGAGGAACATGCAAACTCCGCACAGACTGAGCTAGACTCGATGATGGGGCAATGATGGGGAACGAGTTTGACACCAATCTGTTAAAGTAGATCCCAGACCCCATTCAAAATAAAATCTCTCAAACTTAGTTTAGCTCAATGGATGCTAAAGCTCACATTCACAAAATGTTGGTAATCGATCTCCCAAGTCTGCAATGCACTCGCTAAATTGCATAGCATTGCATGCTTTTCAGTCATGTGAGGGGGTCGGTTTTGAAAATGTCAACCGGTGATTATCAAATTCATAAATACAAGTTTAAGAAGGTAATTAATTGTTTCAATGAAATATCTGGCTGTTTAAATAGTGAAAGTTTGTCAAGATGAAAAGAGACCGGGCACTTCTCTTGCTTACACACAGCCCTACACCTATTACAGGCCTCCTAGCCATTCCAAGGTAATTTGTCAAGATTGGGACAAACTGGCTACTTCTAGCTCTTTCTCTCTCTCTCACTCTCTCTCTCTCACACACACACACACACACACACACACACACACACACACACACACACACACACACACACACACACACACACACACACACAGAGAGAGACACAGGGCTAATATGTACAGAATTTTGTTTTTACTTTTCACCTTCTCCAGCTGGACTACGACTGGCGTGTTGCCCTCCACCTGTCCAACAGCACTAAAAATACCATCGGCAACCACTTTAAAGCTCCTATTTTTGTGATATTATAGTATGTTAATTACTTTTTCCACTTTCTGAACTTGGCAATGGAAAGCAACTCCGCTAGCATGTTTATACAGTGAATACAGACTTCTCATGTTTTCTCACAACGAATACACTGAACTAAATTTAATATGTTAGTAAAGCTATATAATAAGCACCGCATTAAAAAAATGTAATGAACAATCGTTGCTTTAAATAGTCAAATCTGAATATATTAAAATCACAATCTGATGATGAGGTTATGGAAGAAGCAGACTTATGTAATGTGCTGATGAATGTAGCAGAGATTTCAGTCATTACAGGAATCTATTGTCACATTTGTTCAAACACGGCCGCATTAAATTTTTCTTACCACTAATGTTGAGCATATGGGAGGGCGATCAGTGAACCTGCACAGATTCATTCTAATCTAAATTCACTGTGATGGCAAAAGGCAGTGCAAACTGCACCAATGAATTAAAGATATAAATCGAGCTAACAAATACCGATTTGAGGTCGGCCAATATACTTGCAAAACTATCCTTGGACTCGCAAAGCTCCGCATTTCTGCTGCAAATATCTTTTCACGTCTGTTGCAGATTTACATGTGCACGTATTCATTTAGAGGATGCTTTCACACAAATCAACACGCAACCAGCTTTATGACAGAGTTTCCTACCAGGTAAATTATGAATGGCTTTCAAAATTTGACAGGTGCTGTCTTAAAAGATTCGGTTCATTATATCCACTTGGCACTGCAACTGAGATTATGTTGTCAACCAAAAAAGCGTGGGTACCTGACCTATACCACAACACGCAACGGAAACTATATTTTTATGAATAAACTATAGCTGTATAGAAATAGAACATCTATCAGGAATAAGCTTGTGTGTGTGGTATATATTTTTCTGTAATCCGGCAAATTGACAGCTTGCAGAGTTGCTCGGTGAATAATGGCGCTTATCCCTTCTCCTTTAGCTCAAACATCATCTTAAAGCCAGAGCTTTGTTGGCTATCAATTGCGATTGGGAGTTCTGGAAGATTCCATGATGTTACATTTGGACGGGTGGTTATATCAGCTCAAATGCGCTGGGCACTTGCGGCTCACAGCGTGAAAAAAACCGGGGAGATGCATGGCCCCCTTTGGCCCAACCTAAATAAACAAATTCTCCTGATCGGCACAAATTTGTCAACTGTAGCAGAGTAAAACCAAGTAATAAATAATTATTTGGGCTATTAGACTGATTTAATAATGTTGGTTTTTAACCCAAACGGAAAACTGAAACAAAAACATGCCCGAAAGGAACTGTATGGCACAGTGTGTCCAAAAAAAGAAAAAAAATCTATGTTCAAAACTATACTAAACACTGCCATTTCACACAACAGTGTAAATTGTATTTTAAAGGATTTCAATCTCTTTACCTCAAACATTTTTGGTGTGATGCCATGAATAAATTTATCCCGTTCATCCTAGTCACTTTCCCGCACCACCGCCTTTCTGTTGGCTCATCTGAGAACAAAATAGAGTCACTTGGAAAGCTGAAAGGACAGCAGCAGCTCTGAGGTGAAAAGCAAAGACGCTGAGGGAAAGGAGCAATTCAGCAGACGTTAAGGCTCTCGGCTGCGCAGTGACAGAATGCTGAATGGAAGTGGAAAGGTTTCCGGCCTGAACCTTTCGAAATTCACCGTGTCCTCTCATGGGAGTAGAGACGGCAATGGACCTTGCGGATCTATTCAAATATAATATGATATAAAATTATATAAATATCATCCCGAGAAAGTGACAAAGGGGCTCACATAATCTTGAATTAGGTCAAGCGGGCAATTTACGGAAAAGGAATGGAAGAAGGTGCGACTCGATTGATCCAGCAATTCTTTACACCCTGTGGTCAGTTTAGGAGACAAATTCGGTGACGTGGGGAGATCCAGGTTTTGGGGTTTGCCCGCAATAGTGGTGTTTCTGCTTTTGGATGTGTAAAACAATCCACGGTGACACACGGGAGAGATGTTCCCATGTCGGTGCCGTTTGTCAGCACTTGAACTCGGAGCTGTGAAACGGCGACAAATGTTGCCTCTAACTGTCTTGTCTCCTCCCCACGATCGGCGCACGTGACTGGGCCACCTCCAGGCAACGCCGTCGGACTGCGGCTCTCTTCTGCGCACTCTCCACCGTCTCGACTGTGGTTGGAATATTAGAGGCAATCAACAACTAAACACGTACTGGCGTGAAAACACAGGCGAGCTTCAAAAGGCGCTAACAGCTCTCAGCACCCGAACGGGAAGTGCCACATGAGGAGAAATGGAGGGGAGCAGGGGGTGTGAGAGCACGGGGGAGCGCCAGGACTTGGTGCCGGGGCCCAGGGAGCAGATGAGGGCCACACGTGCTGCCAAGGCCTCCTGGGCAGGTGGGAAGGGGGGGGGGCGTGTTAGTGCTGATGGTGGTGGTAGTGCTGGTGGCCTGGAGCCCTGTGGCATAGCGTCAGTCTCGCAGGCTGCGCCTCCGATGGCCGGGGTGGACATACTCCATCTTGTCGCATTTAAAAAGGACGCACCCCCATGTTCACATGTCCTTCCTGCTTGAGACAGGCCTTTCCGCTTCAGCCGCCATCATTAGACATTTTTCCCCCGTTTTTAAAAATAAAAATTAAAAAAAAAAAAAAAAAAAAACTATTTCAAGCACACTAATGTGTCTAGCTGGGGAGCGGATTGTCCAAAGGGCAACACACACATCCATATTAAACTGATAAAGTCGTATTCAAACCAGGGTGCTTAAACACGGCTCGCCTCTGATACAGAGGGAGAACTGATTTGAGACATTTCCATTGCGGTAGGGATGATGACTAATTCGATATTTTTATTCTGTAATTATGTAACAAATCGGAAACACAAGTGTGAAGCGCATAGGGAGTGGGGAAATTCACAATTTTTTCCCCAAAGTGTTTTTAACGGCAGTTTTTTTTTTCTCCCTAGAACATTATGTTAAGGGCTTTCTCTGCCAAGTCACTGATTTTAAATACATCTGTGTTTGGTAAGCTTGGAGGTCTTCAATTAAATACCCAGCGAGGAGTAGCCATAACAGCAGTGGGCAATTCCGGTCCTTGAGGGGCAAAGTCCAGCAGGTTTTAGAATAGATTTCCATTAACACCTGATTTATACCTGAAGGACCAGGTCAGGAGCAGTACTGCGCACAAAATGAATTCAATGCAATGACTGAGGAATGTGACAGAATAACAATGTGATCGAGTAATAGCCCGCCCCCTCCGCCTCCCGGAAAGGGTGTCTTCTTCACTAAGGCATCCCGATTCTTTATACGTGGCTGCACCCTGCATCTCACGTCCGTGTGAACGGGGCCACGAAATACAGGGCCGTGTTTCCGTGTGTGTGGCCAACACCCCGAGGGTGAGCTTTCCAGATGGGCACTTACCAAAACGTCCACGATCAGCCAGTGCCTCCAGTGGGATCTGGTGGGATTGCTGCGACTCGGGCTGTCTGGGTCCACCATCATCAGGGTGTATGTCTTCTCCTGGTGGCAGGGATGACATGAACCATGACACCGAATGGAAAAGCATGTCACCGCAGTGTCTGCTTCACGATAAATGTCAAATATCTACAATTATCATATTTTACCCCGGTATTGTGCTCGACAAATAACTACATGCATTATGGGATAACCACATTGATTAGCTCCAGCATCGCTACTGGCAGTATCAGATATTTTCACACGCTTATGCTCTATCACTTTCACATACTTTCCTCCTTCAATCTGTCAGCGAGTTTCTCTTTCTGCAAAAACATTCCTCAATAAAGATTCCATCACAGTCACTGGGCTCCACATTTTAACTTGCCAGCTTAATTGCATAAAATATTCCTCTCTGTCTGTCTCTTAAAGTTGTAGAATTATGAGAGCAGATTGAATTGTTGCGATGAGCACATTTGCCATCCCTGGTCCTCTGCCCAAAATCTGCCAGACCATATGATGGCTTTTATATTTTGCACACTTTCCAAACTAACGAAGATGTCAATCACAGTCACTTCGATCCAACAAGGTTTCAGTGTAGCTAGAAAACCAGACACTTCAGACGAGCTGGGATCATAGTGGGCATGGACCAAAAAGGGAAAATAAATAAATAAATTAAATAAATAAATATATAACAAAAAACACAAAAAAACAAATACGGTGCTGAATGCTGCACATGACTCGAACACTGATATCATTTTCAGGACCTTCCCAGCTCCCAGCTCCCAGCACCTGGAACAGACCGGACACTGCAGAGCCCTACAGGTGCTATGCGGTGTGCGATTCAATGTCCGTGTTCTGTGATCGCTGTTCGTACGGATCACTATGTCCACGCTCGTGATGCTCGGAGTCCATGAATATTGAGAAATGAAACAGCATTTTGGCTTATTGCAGAATTCGCTCACTTCAGAAAATCTCTTTAAATGCTGTATTGCGGGATGAAAAAATGTTTTCCCCCTCAACACAAGAGGAAAAAAAACACGGAAGTCAGGAAAACAGACCTTGTGATCAGATGTGCAACGCATGCAGTAGCGCAGATCCCAGAGCCTGTCTACACTCATACTGGGCTCTTGACAGTGTCATACATTATCGAACGCAATTTTATGCCGCAGCTAGATAAGAACAGGGTGCGTGGTTTACATTTCCATGGGAATATTCATTCCCTTGGTGGGAGATTCAGCCTACCTGACGTTCGGGAATAAGCCTAATAATTGGATCACTCCAAAAGATCCTTGCCTGTGCCTCCGAGTCACAATCAACACACACAAGCGACAACTGCATCTGCCCACTGCCTGTCAGAAGAAGGATGGGGTAGGGGGTGGGGTCTGTCCCTCGCTGACCCCCCTGGGCAGCTTACACGCCAGACGTCAACCTGTCGGCTTGAGTTCCATCATCCCCTCGTGAAAGAGAGACAGACTTTCTCTCATGCGAAGCCAGGCTCGGGCCCGAAGGCTGCGGTCGTGGTCTGAAGCAGAGAGCGCCGATGCAGCATGCTTCCAACATTCCTGACAGTCAACACAGGGTCTACGCTGGCTTGATGACACCGCAGAAGTCAACAGCGGCTTCCGCGACACAAAAACAACGTGAATCCGTTCTGCGCACCACGCGCACCAACTTTTCATTAATGGGGCCTGTGCTCCGCTTTACACACTGGCATTGCGCTCCTGTGTAATGCAATGGTCAGGAGCGACTGCAAAATAAATAAATAAATGAATAATACTTTTGTGCCACCAAGCTAGGGTCAGGCACTTTCACAGCCTGGTTCTGATTTTAGAAACCCACACACCGATGGCCATGCTTTAGACCCTGCCAAACACCACACAAAGGGAATTTAGAAAGAAAAAAAACCCTGCTCTCCATTGGGTTGTCAAGGTATGAGGATTGCATGTATGTGCGAGAGTGTGTGTGTGTGTGTGTGTGTGTGTGTGTCTCCAGAATGATACCTGCAAGGAGCTGCCT
The DNA here is from genome assembly GCA_018136845.1 of Heterotis niloticus. NCBI lineage: Eukaryota > Metazoa > Chordata > Actinopteri > Osteoglossiformes > Osteoglossidae > Heterotis > Heterotis niloticus. The sequence goes on from CM030890.1 coordinate 8,206,554, forward strand.
GGCCCAGCTGGTACCTCGTGATGAGAAAGGAGAAGAGAGACTCCTTATATGCCTCCACTTCACACATGGTGCCATGGTGCTTTCTCCCGCAGTCTCTCTCTTTCGCTCCTGCTCTCTCTTTGTTACAGGCACACTTTTTACTTCCATCTGTCAGGGCGCACATTAATTGCAGACAGATATGTGTGGAAGACAGGCTCTGGGGAGATGTCACACGCATATTGATATCTGTCATAATCACATTCGTGTTTCTCAGAACTGTTCATTTGGTCAACATAGAAACAGCAGTGGGAGAAAAATGTGCAAGGGAAAAAGAAGAAAAAAAAAATGTCTGTTTTATTCCGTTCTGGAATAAAACAGACATTTAAAAATATTATTTCACATTCAAAAACACATCAGCCTTTCTAATAGGTAGGTGTCGACAATGAAAACTCACAACACATGCACAACACATTTTGGTTTTGGGATCCATTTTTTTTAAAAATTAGGATTTTTTTTTTTTTGTCCTCTTTATGTTGAAAATGAAGAAAATAACATTCGCCTTTGAGAGTGTATGTTTGAGCAACGCTAGCCGACCTGCTTTTGGTATGGCGGTGACGTGAAGAAATGCGTTTCTAAGTGAAATTCTCCGCGACTATCTGGTGACACTGCGATAATGACACCGGATAATGGTGTTGTGAGGCTTGGATGTGAGGAATTGCCAAAGGGAGTGGTAAGGCTGCACACGCCGCTTCACCAGCAGCCAAAACTTTGTCTGGAACCGACAACTTGCGCTGTAGGAATGTCTACAGGCAGCAAACACTCTCCCAATGCTGCTGGCACCCAATAGCGCTGACCGCTGGCTAAACCTTTTACCGCAAGAAGGCAAAATCATCTCATGGTGTCCTCAAGAAATTCACTGGGAAATACACCATAACTCAGCTCCAACTCTTTCTGCGAGATGAGGGCTAGACCTGTGGCTCAACAGAAAGCAGAGGGCGCGCATGCACACAACACAACACACACACACACACACACACACAGGTTGCTGCTCTCCAATTGCTCTCATTAAGCTGCAGAGATTCTGAAACCCAGCTCCAATCCATGACTTCAAACGCTGATCTTCTGCTTTGACTGAGACTCCCACAGGGGCATCAATTACAGGACTGGGGGAGGGATGGGGGATCTGGGGTGGGAGGCATTTTATACACCACATCCTCCCCAGACTCAACCCTTGTGCCCAGTGGTCCCTTATAAGTGAACGGTCGTACTTCTGGACCGGAAGTCCCATGCTACTACCTGCAGTCACTATTCGGCAGGTTCTTTCAGCCATGCAAACTTTTTCGACTTACGCTTAACATTCATAAACCGTAACATTAACAGGCTCCACGGGGTTCATCGTCTTAATGAAAGCAACAGGAATTGGATGTCGTTCCTGATGGCAGTTTTTAGTGTTGTTCTTAGTTAAGATGATCGCCGTTACTTGCTGCTGCGTGTTTTATTGCATTATTCCTTTCTGTGCTTCATTGCTTTCTGTGCTGGACAACTGCATACGCGCGAATACCAGGTGTGAACGGTCAGGCTGCGGAAAGGAGCTCTCCCAGAGGCCGCGAGAGATTAGCAAACGTTCTGCTGCTCCCCGTGATGGCTGTTCCACCAACCGCTGCATCCAGATGAACAGGCCAGGATAAGGTTTGAGTGAGGAGGCAACCCATCAGCCTAGGACCCTGCTGCTCTGCTGGGCCATTACAGGGACCCAGAGCTCTGCTTGGAGGCGGAGAGACCAGTTTTGGAACCTGTGGGAGCTGACCTCCCACAGCTTGGTTGCATTTGAGACCAGAGCAACAAGGGGAACACTCACCAGGCCTTAGGGCAGTATGACTGCCCCTGCCAAAGCTGGGGAAATTAGGCCGCTGTTGCTACTTAGTGTTTTAGGAAGTCTGGCTGGGGCAGCCGGTCATCAACACTGGGGCAGATGGCCTCTCCTGAGGGTGCTGCTCCATAGACGTTGATGGGGCCGAGCAGCCATCTTCCCAACATGGGGTTTGAGAGTGATAAGGAGAGGGGAAAGAGTAAAACCAGCTGCGCTGATCGTACCTACAGTCAGCCCATTTCGACAAGCAGACATCAACCTCATTTCATGGCTAACGTCTTTGATCGTTGCAAAGTTAAACAAAAAAAACGTCCCACGCTTCACTGCAGCGCATCATACAAACCGCAGCAGTGACAAGAGCAGAGCCAACGGAGCGCATGGAAACAAGGTCCCACACTGCCTCAGACATAAAGCTTTTGCTTCAAAGCATCGCGCTGAAAATGCACAGCACACATGTGAGAATTCTTACAGGTAAAGGAGATGAGTGACGGGGGGACAAATTCATGACCTGCTTTCTTGACCCCACCCATGAGACAGGTGACAAGTTTATAGTGGGATCCACTTCTGCAACACAGGATTTCAAAAGAGGCCCGTGACAGGGGGAGGTAAATTTCGACACCTCCTTTCCTAGAAAACACGGCTTGCGTGTGGTGGTCAGAGATAGCGCGCTGAGACAATGAGGCTGCGAGCCACATCGACGGAAGTCCCTGAATGACAGCCACCCCCATATCTCCAGCCACGTCTGCTGGCCCATAAACTCGTCAAAAAGCCGAGGCACCGAGCAGACAGGGTACAACCGTGCTGAAAACCCGCCAGGGTCATAAGAAATCGGGACTTCAGGAGGTTCTTCCCTTTAAACACCTGTTGAGTGGGACGTGCAAAAACACTGTGCTCTACCACAACATTATGGTCTATCCGCATGTTGAGGTACTGTAGATAAGTTAAAAAGAAAGCTAACACAATATTCCCTTTAAAAAAAACAAAAAACTGTTGAGTACGTCTCTTTATATAATTACAAGGACAGAATCACACTGCACATTTGAATTCAAGAAAGGTAATACATTTAAAAAAACTTCATATAAGGTAAGAGCTGGAGTAAGACCTCTGCCTGGGGCAAGTTTGGGGGCTCAACTCCCAGAAATCCTACATCTGGTCTAATCGTTTCTGCACATACTTCTGCTTTGTGGATGTACAGAACCAACTACCTGAAGGCAGGTGAAACGCCTCAGTGAGCAGTCATAGGAAGCTGGGATGCTTGGGAGAATAAAGCGGGAGGTAGCGAAGGCGCCGAGCGCTAGTTTACCTCTGGGTGAACCCGGCTGGGGCTGAGAACCACGGGGCTGCCTAATCACCGAGCTTGCAGATCTGGCTGAGCCTCGGGGTCCGAGAGGAGCCCGGATGTTGCGCTTTCTTACGACAGCTGCACGGAGGGGCCCCTCTGCGAGTTTAGAAGTTCACGGTTTATCCCTGACCCGATACCAAACCAGGCCGGTCATGCAGCTACCGGTTAATTGTCGCCCCCCCCAGCCGTGCTGGACAGAGCCCGGCAGGATCGAGTGCTTTTTCTTATGAAACAACTGGCTGTGCTCTCTGCTTTCAACAAAAGCAGAGCAATAGCATCAATATAAAATCCCCCTTAAGTAGCAAAAAACAGCCAAACTCGACTGGTAATTAACAGGTATCTGTGTTGCGATTACGAGACGACGGTGGCTTAACAAACATCGACTGAAGCTTAGAACAAGGTTGGCTGATCAATAACTTAATGGAGAGATCACTAAGAAAAAATAATTCTGATCCCTGAGAAGATTTCGATACCGATCGCATTTTTATTTCAGCTTTTTTCCTTATACATCGATCACACCCTTGAATGCCTATGAACAGGACTTGTTTCCCCTTTGAATTTGAGCTTTTAGTTAATAACAGATAGGTGACACCCTTTAAAGCACCAATATCCTATACGTCTAGACCAATATGTGTAACAACACCATCGTGGCCTAACAAGGCTTGCATACTTCATGAGCTCCCAAAGTTAGGTTCTCCGCATACCTGTGCGATCACGATTTTAACCTACTTACCTGCCTTTGGGCACATTTGAAAGAATCTAGGAATTAAAATTACTACTACCGTAAGTCACTGGCATCTTCATAGGGACACTGAGGTGGAAATTTAGTGTTGGATGAGGCCAGAGAAAGGGGTTAACCGTGACCCAGCCAGTGTGTCCGCAACGAGGCCCAGTATGAGGTCTCTCCTGGGGAGAAGGGGTCAGGGGTCTGCGTGGCAGTCGTAATTGAATCCTGTCATGGGAATGGCAGGCTGAGAGATTAGAGACGGAAGGAGGGGGACCGGCTACGTGGTCCTGACATCGTCGGAGACGTCCGCTTGCCGGTGGCTGACATTGACCTGGAGGTCGCCAGCCTGAGGAGGGGAAATGGCCGGGGGTGGGGGGCAATACTACTGTCATTAATAATACCACATAGACCTTCTTATCGCACCTCACCCAACCCCCTCCTTAACCACCAATGCACAGTAACCCTCTGCTGCTGCCAGTCACAAAGGGCAGCACAGTAATCAGTTTAAGTGGAATTGGGTGCAGGAATTCATTCTCGCAGCAAATCGTCCAAACAGCGCCTCGATCACAGTATCATCTATCCAGATCAGCGCGGTGCATCCTTCTGTCGTTAGACCTGAAACTTAAAGATGGTTTCTAATAAGGCGCTCCACCGCCTGATCCGATCATCTCGGATCATCTCGTGTTGTTGAAACCTGCTACCTTCGGCTGAACTGCAAGAAAAGCTGTGAAAAGCCACGAGTGGGTTCCGTGTGCACCGCGTTTGTAGCGGCTCGGGATGAGCACGAATCGCAGTGCCCTCGCGCTTCCGGCACCGTCTGAAGATGTCCGTGCCCTGACAGTCATCCCTCGTGGCATTTAGCGGTGCATTTGGTCTGTTAACACCGAGGCCTGTACGCTCTCATTAAGAAAACATCAGTTTTGCAGCCTTTATGGGTAATTACAGCTGTACTGGGAAACCTCCGTAAGCTCTGCTGCCTGTCGGGCTGCAAACCCATGCTGCTAAATGGAAGCACCCAGAAGAGTGGGTAGGAATCATCATGACAGGTGGAGGGTTGAGCTTATCTCGGCAGAAAGTGCAAAAAATTTGTGGAAGTTCGAGCAGATCCTACCTTGCAGACGCACATGTGCTGGGCTTCATTAACTACAGTACAGTACCCCAGGGTGGGCCCCGTATCCACCCACTACTACAAAACCCAGGGCCACCGGTGAACCTCCAATGCTGTCCATTGCCACCTGCACCTCCCTCCCAAACGGGGAGGACACGAGATGATCCATCTCCGACGCTCCGAACCTGGAAGCGGCACTCAAAAACAGCCATCGCTGAGACTGGTACTGAGGGGAGGTTTCAGCTCAGAGGCTTTGAAGGCATGACTCACGTTAAGAATTTGCAAGGCCCACACAGGTCTCTTCAAGCTATTGACTTCAACTGTCATCAAGATATAAACGCCCGAAGACAATTAAACGAGGCTTCCAAAAGCCGTACAGTACTCAGCCCATTAAGATGAACGTTTGAAAAATAAAAACAGCTGCACGTACAACTAAGCAGAATAAATGGGGGAATAACAGTGCCATCTCCAAACCAGGCAGCCGAGACCCAGAGGCTGCAGCCAAGAACAAGCTATTCAGAGGTTAGAGAAGGATGCACAGCTACTAATTAAACTGCATTCGGCAGCCGCTATCAGCAGCCAATTTCTGCACTAGGACTATACTTACAGCTCTTGCTTATCACCCGCTAGCGCTGTATTTAACCGACTTCATTTGTGCATTAGTTACTGTACGTACAACTTCAGATTATTTATTCCCAAAAACCGAGCTTTTGCAGGAGCACTCCCTGTTTAAAGCCGGAGCGATCGTGAATAAAACCTCATCATCTATTATTAGCCCGTAACTCACAATCTACTGCTCTACATATGCCTGCACTTTGGCCAAACCATGGTATGGAAAGAGTTTCTTGCAAAGCAGTGGCACAGATGCACCCCTCCTGTCAGACTGTGCGATGTTCAGTCATCATTCATCACCTACTTATCGATGTTCCCCTCGGAACCACAAGCCTCGAAAACAGCTGCAGCCAGGCATCTCACCTGTGCTCAATCGGGACTGTAGCATCCATGAACTTCTGCCCATGCGTTCATGCTACGCCAGATGATGTGGCTAGAACACCCGTCACAAGTGTTGGGTACATTTCACAGGGGTTAACTGCACTGAGGCACACGGGTGTATGTTTCTTGGTAAAGTGCCGTGGGGCTGGTAGAAGCCCAGAGTGAGATCCCCGTGTTCCTCTCCACGTAAAGGACTCTTTTCAGCACAGCGTGCTTGTGAACACAGCCGCGCTCATGTTAAGCTTGTTAGTCACCCTGGATGCGATCTTGTTAGCTGCGCCTTTCAACACTTTCTAGTGTTGGCTTTTACACACATACACCTACTCACAGCCACGACAAGCAGCTCCGCTGATGCAGAGCGCTCACAAACACCAGGAGTGCACACACCGACAGAAGCACTAGCACCACAGGTACACACACACACACACACACTCACTCACACACACACAAACACACACACAATAAACATAGTCACACCCCGAAAGAAAAACTGCATAAGGAAACGCACGCGCAATCTGCGCAAGACCAGATCCGAAATCTTATTTGTTCGTGCAGTGTGATATGGCTTGCGGCACACTGCGGAAAAGACCTTTCTTCTGCCCTATTGAGCTTTTCTAAGGAAAGAAAAAAAACAAGGCTCAATAAAGTAAGTAGACATGAGTGAGTTCACAGCATCTCATGCCTATGCAGCGTCATCAACCGGGTAAACTTTTACCAAGCCTCTTTGTTTCAAAGTTGTGGCACAATGTGGTAATACAGACAAACACCAAGCGCGAGTCTCTGCAGCTCTTATTAAAACGGAAACCCGGAGCTTCTGCTAAAACTCAGGACACTGACAGTGCCAGCTTTTGCGCCAATCAAACTGGAAAGACAAGTCTATTCAAAGGCAGCAAGCTGTTCTCCTCTTCTTTCCAAAAGTCATATAATATCGCAAAAGATTACATTTCAAAGCTATAACCGCCTGAAGACAATTAAACAAGGTCTCCAAAAGCCATCTGATATTCAACCCGTTGAGAAGGATATTCTAAATATAAACAGATATTGGAAATAGGATTTTAGTTTGACTTCAGGCAGCTATATGGTTTCCATGGTAACCCTTTTTGTTTGCGATAATGAGGGGGAGGGGGGTGGAATGCTACATTGTCTTGAACAGTTTACCTACATGTATTTACGCTAAGACTTGAGCTTAATAGTAGACCTTCTCCATAGATGTGGGGTTTCAGTTCTGGCTGCTGGGAGGCTATTTTCTAAGTACTGCAGCGCAGCAGGTGCATTCAGCTCGGTATGCTCGGCTCTCGTACTTGTCCCCCCTTGAATGTCGAATCCTCGTCTAATATCAGGATTCGTTCTGTCTGCAAAGCTGCGAGCCGCAAGCACGCTGCAATCTCCATTTGCCAAAAATCACAAGTGTGTCAGCGCCATTTAAATAGATGTGAGGTCCCATCTATACTACGAACACAGCGGTTAACTTTATAATCCGTGTTTGACGGATCCGCTCTCTAAAATCACGAAGAGGACCCACAGGCTGTGCCCAATCTCCCGCAACTCTGCCCTGTCCTCACCCCAGCACTGGAACAGCCCTATCAAATATGCCCCCCTCCTGGCCTTGAAATTTGATCTGGACTGTTTTACTAGGTTTACCCTGCTTAGTACCGCAGTCGTTGAGAATTGTTATAATTTGTCCACGTAAAGTGTTTTCCATTCACCCTTTGCGCTGCTTTCTGTACCTCCATGTACGCTATGCACAGTAAGAATAGCACCCGCATTACCCTTGTCTGAAGAGAGCCTCTTGTCATTTCAAGCACACGGTTTTTCATGTGAGGGGTTCACGTACTGCGGCGCCAGTGCTGCCAGGCCACGAGCACCTTGCGGTCCCAGGTTAACGTGCATTACCAGCGTTGTCGAGTCATCTCTGTGGAGGAGGATGGAGCTCATAATATTTAAGGGGTGGCACGCTAAGCAGGTGACTGCAAGGGCTGGGGCAGAGGGCCACATGGGGGAATGGTAAGACAACAAGTCCTAACTGAAAGGAGTGGGGACCCCACAGTCTGTCCAATGGCTACGTTGCCTGCTTCAAGGGAACTCAAGGTGATAGAAACTATAGCAACAAAGGTCCAACCTGCTAGAGTGTTCAGCTCCCACCCCTCTACCTTTCTGCGAGATCCCCGGCCACTATGACAAGTTTATTAAGCACGACTGATGCTATCGAGGGGATGCCATCTACCAGCTATTATTTAGTAGATGGCACCCTAAGTGGGTCATATGGGGTGGGAGAGGGGGACATGCGGGTGGCGGAAAGGCCGCTCTGGGAGTTCTGAAAATGATGAGGACTCTGCTGGTTGCCTCACTGCTGCTTCATCTGCAGCAAAGAAGGCTCAAGGTGATAGAAGCCACAGCAAAGCAGCCCAGATCCAAACGTCCACTCTAGGTAGGAATGCCACACATCACATCCCTCTTCACCTGCTGACCCCGAAAACATCAATAAAGAAGGTATAGAAACATTCACTGTTGATCATTGGCGCAGCAGAGTCAGTACTGAATTATGGCAAAATTGGTTAAATATCCAAAAGGGTTGAAGCAGGAACATTAACCAGCATTCCCCATGCGGTGATGCCCATGCTTCTCTTAACGGCAGGACAGGTGTGCCAGGTGTGTGCAGGTTAGGTGAGAAAACCGCAGCACTCTTTTAGATGTTGACTTTAAAACTGGATTTAGATGTAGCAGCTCTTCGGAGTAAGAAAGATCCATGCATCACGTGTGACCTCATTTTCACGTACTTCCGGTGACAAATCCGCACAACTTTACCCACAGAAAGGTTACCGCCTCGAGCAGACGCGAGCATTGAACCCGGTTTAACAACATGACACACTGTCATCCTGTTGGATCCAGAAAGGGGGCTCAGTGCTCAGGGGGATGCTTGTTCCAAGCTACCTGCTCTTCTCATGAGCTCAGCTGGTCGGTGCCGTCGGCACGCTCCGGATCAACAGCAATCCCAGCTCTCCCAGCACGTGGCCACCACTGCGCACTGTGCAACCAGCGTGACCCCGCAGCCAGCTTCCACTCAGCACAGCAGAGGCCCGGCACTTACGGCGAGCAACCGTTTACTGAGCACTGAAAGGGTTACAGGCAAAGCGGTCGGGCTGAACAGCGTTCTTCAATGTGCACAGAGAGCCACAAATCCTGTTGAGCTGAGCCGAACAGAGATACCCTACACGCCACCAGCCCTCCCAGGCACAATTAGGATTTCACGGGAGGGAGAAATCCACATTCCTGCACACATAAAACCTCTTTCTTCCATTCCTTCAATCACAACTTTTTTTTTTTCTCTAGGAAGAACCTGGAGCACCATTCTGTAGGATTTGGGAAGGGAAAATGAAAAAATAAAAAATAAAAATAAACAAAAATTGTGAGCCTCTTTTGGCACGAGATGTGTGGTTAAGCTAAAAGCTTAGGTATTTCACACCCTTTCAGTTTCAGTCAATTTCTTCTTTGAAAAAAGCAAAGGGCTAGTTGGTGCGGGAGTTTGTTTGAAGTGTCAGTGCGTCGCGGTGCGAATGTTGCTTGGATGTTCTGTTCGGAAAGCCAGAAAAATGTCTTCAGTTCATCTCTACTACGCGTACTTTTAAAAGTCCTACAAGTTGTCAGTGTTTACAGAACACAAGTCAGGCGATGGGCTGGGACTGTAGAATGGCAGGAAAAAATGGATGAATGATGCGACATGGGCATGCACAAAATAAAATCTTTTTAAGCCATTTTCACCCCAAAAGTATCACGACACTTCAACGAAGGGTTCCGTTGCCGGTTTAGAAACAACGAAAAACAATTAAAGAAAATGGAAATTTATTTCAAACAGAGAGTAATTGCTTTTTCTGCTTGAAATACTCATGACTCTCCAGCAGGTAAAGTGGTGCATCTAGCAGAATTCTGGCAAGGACAAAGTGGGTACAACTGAACTTTATCTCATACAGTAAGTTAAAAAGAGCCCTCTCCCAAAAAAAACTTAAAAGCAAATTAATATCATTATTATCAATAACTTCCTTCAAGCCCCTGAAGTGAGAGATCTCAGAAATTTAAACAAGTTTAGCCGGCAAGTGGCAGAGACAAATGCGCTAAATTTCCTAATCGTATCCCTCCCACAGAGATCTGTGAACTGTGAAACTTACACATTTAAAAGGAACATCTGAGTTATATCGAACCTGTAAGAAATAAAGGAACGCACCTGCTATTGGAAGTGTTAGGTTTTTGAGGAGATCTGCTGAGAAACACCATAGACATGTCACAAAGTGTGTGTGTGTGTGTGTGTGTGTGTGTGAGAACTTGGCTATGAAAATGAACAATGAAAGCTGACGGACACAGAGGAGCGTCATGGAGAAGATGCCATGACCGCATCTGGGTTCTGTGCGAATGACAGGATGTCGTAGGACACTCTTCTAGGTAACGTCGGTTTTGCTGTGCTGTAATGCAGCTAATTGGGGGGCCATGGGCTAATGCCAGGGAGAAAGATCACAGCCCATCAGCCCTCATCCTGTGGATCAGTTACGTGCTTTGACGCTGACATTTTGGCTGCCTGGATGGAGGAGATCAGAGAACAGGGACCACACAGTGGCTGTCACTGCCGATAGGAGCGCAGGGTTCCCCCCCTGTCTCTTAGAAAAGGTTAAAAACGTCTTGCTGTGATGGGACGCCCAAACCCATTGACTGAATGAAGCAGGTTAATTTATTCGTAAAAGTTCCATCGCTGTGACATAATGACATCTTTTTCACTCACGTCCACGTCACTGAACTTGAACGTTTTATGGAGCCATTGCTCACGTCTTGTTTTTTCTGGAGCGAACGACTTGACGCGGTGGAAGGTGCCTGCAAATGAGTACGGACACGGGTATCAAAGCAGTTGAGGATCATGCGATCGCGGCACAGGGACGGACCAACAGAGACAGACAGTTGTCTCCGTCTCCTTTCAGTCTGAGATGATGCGGACCGGCACACGCTGCGCGCAGGACCAAGGAACTCGGCGGCCACGGTTAGAACTCCGCACCTACGACGTACCCCACCCTCGACAACACCCTTTCAAATGACAAACATGAGTGTCCACATCTCTTTCCAAGTCCCGGTGCATTGTGGGGGAGGAGCACGATTCAGCTTCAGTCACTGCAGGGTAATGCAAATCATTTTAATATGTTAAGGAGATTAAACTGGATAAATGTCTAGATACATTTTTTGTAAAGCCATATAAACCTCTAGTGTTTTTTATTTTGGGGTGGGGGGTTATGTGAGTCAGTTGAAACGATCAACAACAAAACCCCCCAAAAAACGCAATGCGATTGGCTGAGGAAAATTGAGCTTATTTGAGATTTTGCTTTTTAAGCTTCTTGGATGTAAGACCATCCCACCACCTTCTTATTATTTTTAACACCAACCCTTAGGACAACAAAGACTGTACAGCGACACGGGTCACAATCCTGTATCTACACTCTGCCACTCCTGAATTAGGCTTGGTTGTCTCTTCCTGCTTTTGTCAAATAAGTTGTCTTAATACAGGCACAGCTCTGAACTACTTGACAAGCTTGTGTTACAGTTTACTGATTTATCGGCTAAAGTAAAAGTATTTGAAAACTGAGAAAAGAGATTATGGTGTTTTGCAGAGATAAATGGCATACTTACAAAGTACTGCTGCTTATAGTGAATTAATTCGGGGGGGGGGGCGGGGGGAGAACACGATAAGCAACCAAGATATAGATTTTGTGCCTGGGTTAAAACCCTTATATTTATGTTCGCTGTTGTGTTGGAGTCTTACTATCACAGCAGGAATAATTATATTTCTGTACTGCACACAACTACTCGTTCGGTAAGCTTTCTGTGACCATGAAGCCGGTGGTTATTAGGAATTATTTCTTACATGTATGGCTCACATGATCTCAACATGCTGCGTAGATTTACTTCCTTAGCTGTTTTCCTAAAGCAGGGCTGATGGACAGGCAGCCCGTTTCCTTTTGGAGGAGAGCGAGACCGGAGCGGCCGCGAGCGACGAAACACACGAGCCGCGCTCCAAAAATTTCTGTGCTGGAATGAAAGGGAGAGACGGAACAAAATAACGCAAGGGATTAACAGACGATTTGCATCCCATTTCCATTGCTTCCAAACCGTGGGATCAGAGGAACGACAAGGAAACGACGGCTGCTGCGTTTTATCACGCAGAGTGTTCTCTTTGGGGAACAAAGGCCGATAAGATCATCGGAAGTCTGACTGCACGTTCGTGGTTATAATCATTTTAAAAGCCTGCCTTGGATGACTCCGCAAACATGGAAACTCCTGTATCTGACCTAAAAAAAAAAAAAAGTCACAAGTGTCCACTTTATTTACAAAAAAGACGACAAAAAGGACCCCGCAATGATTTTTACCTCTAATGTTCACTCTCAGCAGTGAGAACAGCATATTCTTATCATGAAAAAAAAACAGTTAATTGTTTTCCAAAGCAGCTTTTCCTCTAACTAATCTGCCTGCATCCCTCTTCATGATGAACAGAGATTACATCTTTTTGGGAAAATAAGAATGGGTTTAGATGCTACTATAAACTAATTTTTACCACGTAAAACTGCACAACACACCTACACTGGCAGAGCAAATACTAAAATAATACCTGAAGTTGGAGAGATTTATTGTAAACACACACACACACACACACACACACACACACACTATAAAGTCAAACTATAACTGTTGGGCTAACTCCCTGCTAATATTAGATAACATTTTACCATTCATGTTCACGGGAAAAATTTTAAAGTTTTATAAATCTCAAACAGAATTGCTTGAGTAAATCAAACATGTTTTAATTTAAACTTGCATATGCTCCGATTCTTCCTTTTAACAACAAACAGGATGGATGAACATCAATTTAACGTTTTAGGTGCCATCTCCGTCTGTTGAAAACATTTCCCAATTACTCACTCTTTTGTGGACGTACATTCAAACGTACAATCAGTAACCTGGAATTGACATTGAAAATGTACTTTAGAAAATGGTTATGTTCTACCATAAACTCCCTTAGGAATTGTATGCCTGCGCCGTCTATTACTATAAATGGAATTCATAGTTCTATTTTTTGATTGGGTTGGGAGTTTGAAGAGACTAAGTGGGAAGGATGACAGTAGAAAATGGCAATGAGATTACAACACAGTAAATTGATTTGTTTTGTCCTTTCAGACAAGCGCCCACAAGGACAGTTGGGTGCCAAGTCTCCCTTCACCCCTTTCTTCTCCACCCTCTCCATCCGCAGCTGGGACAATAACCCCACTGAGAGGGAACACTGGCAATTTAAGAAGAGCCCTCACAGCTATATTTAAGAAAAAGGTGAGTCAGGGGGATTGGGACAGCAGCTAAAACCCAGTGCTGAACTGTGAACAAGAAGCATGTTATCACTGGAGCCAAATCCATAGATAAAACCTTCTGCATTTCACGCAACTTTGGGTTAGTTCCTATTGCGGAGTGGGAGAACACCTAAGTGTACATTTGTGGAGAGAACTGAGAATGGAACTGCGAAGCACAAGGCAGCGAAGCAGTACTATTGGAGCAAACAAAAATGGTTTGGGTTCAAGTCCTATTCGCTGGGCATATAAGGTCCTTACCTACTGCTTCGGTAACATACCCACACAATAAGTATAAACAGCACTTATATGAAGGATGATGGATCTTATTTGTCTGCTCCCGAGACACATATATAAATGCACAGAAACCCTAACTGGCCTTCTACTTATATTTATACAGACACCCCCACCCCAGAGAGATTTGTAGATTCCATAACCAATGGAAGATATGAAACTGGATTCTGTAATTCAGGGTTTAACCCAAGATGGCTGCAAAGTGGCTATTTTTTGGGGGGGAGATGCTACAATTTCAATTCCATATAAGGGTGGGACATTTCTGATGGGTACAAGGATGCACTCGTGCATGGGCCACAAGTGGATTACGTGTCATCAATCCCAAGACCTACAGAGCTTCAAAGCCCCAGAACAGCAGTAACCACCCAGTTTTCCCATGTGTGGCTAATGCTATGGCAACTTCTCCCTCAAACCTTATATAGTTCCTATGGTTCATATAAATAGAAATTAATTTCTGTATGTTTATTCTAGCATCCACAGCACTGCCTTCCCACCCAGATTATGAAACTCTGAAGTCATAGAGGTAGACTCCCTGGTTCTATATGAACTGATACTTCACTCTTGCGTTTTAATGAGTTTTGTAACTTGCAAATCTTGGGTTATTAACTGGATGTCTTTTCCTCTCTATTTCTGTCTCTATCTCGCTCACACACACACACACACACACACACAAACACACACATCTCCGCAGGAATCTTGTGAAAGTCACCTGGACAGACAAAGGAACAGATGCAGGGGAGCGCAAGAGGATGACACATGTGTTTGTGGATAGGGGTGTCAATTAAATGAAGAAGTATTACGACTTTAAAACAGACTTCCCATCCAGGAGGCTCCTTGAGAGGGTGTGAGGAATCCCCTTAAGAGCCAGAGGGGTGCAAGTGGAACCAAGGGGATTTGTCCCCGGTGCTTTAGCCAAGCGCCAGGCATCCATCCTGCCTTCAATGCTTGTGCCTGCCTACGAGCGTGGCTACAGCCATTCACGGCACATGGGCATCTCCAGGATCTGCCCTAATCCCCTCATTGATGATAAAACACATTTTCATGGTAATTGAAATCATATTTTACTCTCCCACAGCCGATGGAGGTTTTACAGCCCGAGATCTTCCCACTCCCCCCCAGAGAGAGAGAGTGAGACAGAAAGAAAAAGAGAGGGGGGCAGAGAAACAAATGCAAATGCAAGGAGTTTGGTGTAGTTGCAGCGGCCTCAGTGGGCACACGGTGTGGACGGGAAGTGGAGAAGGAGACACCTCGCTTCAAACCTCTCGGACCAACTCCCACTTTGGTCTAGCTCCCTGGCTCCCATTAGCCACCCCACCCCACCTTTTACCATTAGAGTGGGCAAGCAGGCAGCAGCTCATAGAACATGTAAATCACTCTCTCTTTTTGGAAGCATGGATTATGTGGCTTATTGCCTTTCTCCATTCAACTGAGTATGCATTTTCAACACAAGGCTTCTAGTAACATGGGCAGTAATTCTTTACCTTATGAAGCCCAGCGTGAATCAAGTATGTGCTGCCGGAAGGGGAAAAAGTGTGTTCTCTGTCATTTTAATGTGACCATTGTCATGAGAAGCAGCTACACTGAAGGAGCAGATACAAAAACGGTCAGAATGTGATGTGGACAAGTTCATGAAATCCTAAATGACAATGAAACCCATTTAACAGATTTATAACTCAGTTAACTTTATTTCTTACACTGCACTGCCTAGAAGAGCGACATGAGGTTTCAAACACGCAGCTCAGTCTGCTAACGGGGATGCGTCTGAGGAGGGAGTGCTTCTCCAGCTTCTCCCTCCTGCAAGCCCCTGTAGGAGGACCTCTGAGGAATCCTCCTTGGGTGGACGTGTGGGCTTCCCGGGGAATGACGGGGTGCTCTTTAGCGGAACCCCACCCGCGCCTGCTCTCGCTGTGCCAGGGCTGCGGAGAGTGGGCAGCCCGGAGACGGCAGCCTGCCGTGGGCACTGCCAGGCTTAGCGCTGCCCGGGCGTCATCAGCATCTCGCAGAATAGAACACTGAAACTCAGAGAAATTTGTTTATTTATTTATTTATTATAAAAATAAGGGGGGGGGTGACTTTAAATTAAATCCTCTCTCACCGCCCCCATACCTATCTATTTAGCAAAGCATACAAAATCATTCACACACAGAGTGAGAAAGAGAAAGGGAGAGGGAGACAGAAAGAGAACAGCTATTAGCAGCAGTAAGCAAGCTCAAGCCTGCAAGAGATCACAGTCAGCCAGTCTTAATCATAGCCATGCTTTAAGCATTCATCACCTCCTCTTCCTTGTGCACCATGTTCCAAAGAGTCAAAATTTAAAAAAAAAAAAAACAAAAAAAAAAAAAGGGAGACTTTGAAGTCTCTGATCCCCACCTGATCACTGGTGCTACTGCCATTTGGGTCCCACACGACTGCCCACAAAACAAATCCCCAGAGCTAGTCAAAAACATTAAGAGCACCAAATGGCCCATGGTTGCGGCTTCACACCCAGCCCTACTGCTTGAGTGCCTCGAGCTAAAACAGATTGCTGAACTGCGGTGGATAAGCGCTTAGAAGTGGTCAGGAGCAAACAGCTGCCACCACACAATGAAAGTGGTCTCCAGAGATAACCGGGCTTCACCAGCCCAAGCTTAGCTTTGTGGTCTCCATAACCAGAAGTTCTGACCAGATGCTACAGTGCTTGGGATGAAGAGGGGGGAAAAGTGCATAGCATGGAACTAAACCCCAAGCAGTGCAAGTGTCCTCTTTCTCTGTCTTGCTCCTTGACATTCTCCATCCTCCCATCTCCTTGAATACATTAAAGCATACAATAAACCATACACAGAACTCATAATGCTGAGTATACATGGAACTCATAACACTGCTGCAGCTCCAATTATGCAAAAAATAAATAAATAAACAAACAAACTTGGCATATATTTACTTCCACAGACTATATAAACTAATCCTGGCCATTTTTACTAAAACCCCCATTACATTTTGGATAGACATTTAATGTTTAATTTCGTCCCCCTGATATTAATTAACCGCTTGTTCAGAGCTGGGTTGTGGTAGTAGGGACCTTTCCTGGAAAACCCTGGATGGTATATCAATCTAATGCAGGGCAAAAACACACACACACCCCATCACACTAATATACCACATTCATAAAGTTGAAAGGTAATATAGTTTGGGGATGTACATTTTATTATTGCTTGCACGTCACTATGGCTAGCACGTGTGTCACTGTCATTACCATCCGCGTGGATGGTAGTTGGTACCTGGTAGCAGTTATATATGACCAAAGAAAGATGTAAAAACGAATAAGAGAGCTGCTCAGATAGGTGATGTAAAGGCACCGGTGTTTGTCGATACACATTTTGTTTTTCCCCTTTCCACCTGATCAGTGGCACACAGTTAACTCTCTGTGAAATCTGGCTGCTTAACAGTACTAACAATACTTATGTACTAAATACAACACTTTAAAGGTAAAGCAATTTGGTGATATATAATGTGTTATTGCTTTTTACCTTTCTACTGCTGTAACTCTGCTAGTACTTACATAATACTTATATCCTTAATTCACTGCTTTAATGGTAAAACAGTTTGGCGATCATGTGGCATGGTACTACATTACTGTTATTTAGAAAAATACAGCCAGCACCTGGATAAATGCAGCAAGTACAAGAAACACTAGTTTGATAAATAAGTACTATACTGTACTGGGAATCATTTAGAACCTCCAGTTCACGTGCAACAAATGTCTTTAGACTGCGTTTGGAAACCAGAGTTTCTGAACCCTGAACCCACTGCCTAAGGCTCCAACGCTATCTGCTGTGCCATTGTGCTGCTCATGATATTTAGTGCTGCAGTGTTAAACTGGGTGTAGATGATGCATACGTTTCAGGCACTGTATGCTGCAACAGCATTGCATTAAGTCCAGCCATGGTGAAACATGTAATATATTTGGTATTGAACTTTGGTATAAAAAACTTCCTACCTGAGGTCTGAAACTGCAGCCTTACAATCCCAAAGCCAGTGCTTTATCCACTACACAACCTTATGCATCACTTGCCCCCCAACAAAACCTGGCAGGTGTTACATTATGAGCAACATAGGGTGCTCACAACCCATATTGAAATTCTCACAGTTAGGTCACTGTCACACTTCCATGTTGACTAATGCTTGTGCATCATGCTTTCTGCGTATGCATTTCCACCCACATTCGCCTATCATGGAGTATGCCATTGCCTCGGCTGTCGAAACCTGGTCACACGAACCATTCTCTTCATCTCCGAAACAGCTGCCAAAGGGGCGCCAATATTTACGTGCAACCCTGGGTCAGGAGCTGCTCCCCTTATGGCTGCAGTAACTACAGCAGCGCAAAGAAGAGCCCTGTAACATCTACACTGTTTTGTCAGCTAGGATTTGCATGCTTTTTTCAGCTCCATGTTAGTGCAACAGCCATACGTTTTGCTTCTGGTCATCATCATGAAGAACTTCTCTCCAGTTGGACTTTGAAGATCATCACCCATTTCCATAGTGAAATATGTAGGGACTGAGGCACAATATTTTTAATAACATTTCCTCTACCCTTTCCCCAGGATGGCTATGATTCAGCCACCAGGACAGCTGTTACAAGTACTGCGTGACCCAAGCCCTTTCTTGTCCCAGAGTCTCAAAATGTCTGATGTCTTGGCCAACTTTTTGGGAGCAGACTCAATCTGCAGACTGTAATACTGAAAAGACCATAATGTGTGTTGTGTTGAAAATGCCTAGTAAAAAAGAAATAAACACAACAACAGAATTTTTTTTTTCCCCCCAAAGAAACATTTTGCTGTCACTGGTGGTGTCAGAGTTGAGTGTTGCTCAGCTTATGCAGATCAGACATGGCTGTCATGGTCTGCACCCTACAAGGCCACCAAACATCCCATGGTAATCCAAACTACCTGTTTCTGGAAGACTAGAGCCACCTGTTGACCGCCGTCAATTAACACATCTGTCCTTTACGGCAACAGGGTGCTCTACTTACAAACATACAAGTTTGCTGCAGTCAAAAATATCCGAGTTAAATCTGATCTTGACCCAAATTTGTCACATTCATCTAAGACAAGCAATACTGCACTGGCACCTATAATGCTGCTACCAAGACAATTTTTGCATGCTGAAACAAAGAGGAGAGGAAAGACTGCTTGGTGCCTGTCACCATGGGTATAATCACTGCAGAAAAAGCATAAAAAATTAAATGTGCCAAATAGAACAGGCCCTGTATCTTATTTAACAGTTACATAGAAAAAATTCATCACTATTATAAAATTTAATGACATTTTTATTATTGGCGGATATCTCTCAGGAGAGAAAAGGGAGTTTTAGTGCTTTTTCTCATCAAATTCTGATTGCAAAGTCAAATCAGGTGTAATGATATTTGCAGTAGGTGTAAAAATTTAGAGGGCCATCACACCTTTGGGGATGACCACATAGCCGATGGGGGACAGCAGTGAGCTGATATTTACTGGTTTGACACTGTGTTTTCACAGGCACTCCTGCTCTACACCTTTGAGTATTCGTCCCACCTGGGTTCAG
Organism: Heterotis niloticus; assembly: GCA_018136845.1. NCBI lineage: Eukaryota > Metazoa > Chordata > Actinopteri > Osteoglossiformes > Osteoglossidae > Heterotis > Heterotis niloticus. Next base: position 8,225,790 of record CM030890.1, read on the forward strand.
CATTTACTTTTTTTTTTTTTTTTTGGGGGGGGGGGGTCAACTGGCTGTAATAATAACATCCAATTAACAAAACCATCCTGTAATCCTATGGGACCTTCTCAATGCAGTGTGTGCGTACCACAGTGCTTTTTCTCATCTCAAAATCAGGAATCGACCTGTCTTTAGTGTGAATTTCAATGGATAAGCCACCCCGGTGCACGCGCAGCACACGAACGGGTCAAAGGAGCTTTACTTAAGTCTCGAGAACATCATCCGTCACTCTGCATTACTCTGCCACAAGCTGCGAATGTAAAGTCAATGCAAGCGCAACAAAATCACACTCCACCCTGTTTTTTCTCAGACTCACTTAAGTGAGAAGACATTGTTGTGATTGCTGACTGTGTCTACAGTATTGGGGAAAACATCATAAAAAGGGATAATATTGTTTTCAATTATGCGGTAATAATTTCAAAGTGCACTGTAGTAACAAACAGAGCCTTGTGCTCGGAAACAGCTTCCACGAATGCGGTGAATCATTATTTCTAGGCTTTAAGAAAATCTGCTGTGATGGTAGCCCTTTGCTTTTGTTTTTCGTAATAAAAGCCCATTTAGAGATGGTTCTCGCTGGACCACTGCCCAGCACGGCCCATTACAATTACCCAGCATGCTTCCAAAGGGGTAATGAGGTGGGTGTCACAGTGGGTGGATGTGACGGTTAGAGGCCGCCACGTTCGCTGCAAATACAGTCTATGATTCTGGCACAGCTGAAGGAAGAATGAGCAGAGCGCTGAAGCCCTGCTGCAGAGGCAGCTGCCGGCCAAACTTCCCCGAAGTTGAGGGAAATGCTACTGTAGCCAGAGACACCGTGTGTGTTATAAGCATCTGGGGGACAAAAAAAAGGAATTGCGTTTCAAACCCCAGTAAATAAAGTTCGTATTGATTTGATCTCACGTGTAATCTGTTTTGCTGTCTGCCACCAACTCCAGCAATAAAAGAGAATCATGTAAGACAGCGTTATAGATAATACGACCATACATCAATTGGGGTTTGGGAGACACAGGGGCGATGTATCATGTTCATGTCAGACTGCTTAGCTATGGAATTTATAAACTGGCTCTTAAATTGAAACGGCTTTCAATTTTCGTTTTCGGTTTATAGATACGGTGGGTTTTCTCTGACTTGATTTTCTTTTATTCTTAGTTTACCGCATTACCCCCCAGGGACCCTGAGCGGACTTTGTCCTCCCAAGCTGCGGGGCATCAACCTATGAACTTATCCCACGATGTACCTATAGACCCTTAATTAAGTTCACTGCACCCCGGCTGGTTTAAAAATCCTGTTATATAGTCATCTCCTAATGCTGCTACAGGTATTTAATTCAGGTAGAAACACCGACAAGCATATACAAATTTGGTATTAGTGAAATTTTAATCATGTGAATTGGCTGAGTGGAAAGATAAATTATACCAATGATGTGCTGTGTTATAATCTCCTTTACACATCCAGTTAGACTGTGTGTTTCACCTGCTAGTGCCAAAGAAACAACTGCCAAATAACTTTTTTTTTCCCTGTAAGAAATACACCCAGTTTTCCCCACGCTGAGCAGGCATGCTCTAATGAAATAACAGCATGGTGTTGGCTCGGGCCTCTTTCACAAGACTGTCTCCACACATTGCATGGGTGCAACACTGTACGGACTCAGCGTTTCAGCAAACAACTTCCATCCCGGTTTATGGGAACAATGAAAATTAGTTAGGATCGTAGCATAACACCAAGACTGTCACATACATAGAAAATACTGACACTTGTCAGAGTAGTGCGATGCTCCTCGCTCCTAACTGTTCACACGTTAAGCTTCTCCTGGGAGATTAGGCTTACTGCCCTATGAAAGCCACATTAAAGTTTAGCCTTTGTACAACTTAAAAAATAAACTGTTAAGACCTGGGTAACTGCAAATGGAAAAAAATACCCTAAAATTAGGAGAAGGCATTTTACTGGGGGAACGATATCAGTGATTGATTATCCTTTATGAGACGTAGGCACCCTTTTTATGTAAAAAGACATTTAGGAGGCTTTGCGATGCCTGGCCAATACCAAGAACAAGAAAAGGGGAGCATAATAAGGTTTATTAGATACTAGCTAATACACAGCAATAAAAGTAAAAGTATTGTAGGACAAAGCAAGGAGTGAGTTCAAACCAGTAGGTCGACAAGCCTGAAAATGTGGTGCTCCTGCGCCACCTTGTGCTGACGTGTTTATACTACAGTACAACAGTGCAGTACAGTACAAGCAAAGTAAAGTCCATAACTGGGGGGCTGAACACCGTTATTTACTGCTCAGTCCTGTAGCTCCTCAGCACCACCACTAAACCTGTTATCTTCAGCTTTTGCAAAATGGGAAAAACAACCAAGCATCTGGGGAAAATATTGCTAAACAGTTTTTTGGATAAGCCTATACAAGTACTGTCTGTTTCTGAAGACCTGTAGTGTCCATGGCAGAGGAAACCAGAGAGAAGTGTCTTAGAAAGGTAAAATATACCACATTTAAAAGACAGAATGGTGCATTTAATTTTCACCTTACAAAAGTGAAATATTTTTCACTGCCACTTGCTATATTTTCACTGTTAATAATCCAACACTAATAGAAAAACTGTGCAACTGCATAAAGTTAGCTTCTCCTGAGATCTGCAAGCCTGGCCTGCTATCAATTGGACATATTTTCATCTATAATCTAAGATATACAATATGTGTAGTTCGGCAAACTTTTACTGACTTCTACCAATGTGAAAACTGGATAGAGGTGGAACATACTAGAATGCCTCTAATCTGTAATATTGGGATTTAAGTGAAACTAACTGTAAAGTGAATCTACTTCAGTTGGTTTAAAATAGTTGCTTATGCAGCAGATGAGAGCATTATGTTCAATTGTATATATTTTGTTCCAAATCCTGAAACGTGTTGAAAATCAGCCATTGTGTGCAAGTTTGATTACAGCGATGCCTCACTTGAGTTATGAAATGAACATGTACAGCGGTTAAACTATTCGGTAGAAACCAGAAACCAGTCTGGTAACTGAAGCTACAAACTGCTGGTTATTAACACACAGCCCTAAGGTTCGTGCGCACGCACACACACACTCTTCAAATGATGCATACCTGTTTGGCACTCTTGAGCTGCACGTGCGGCGCCCCCCACTCAGTGCTGATTTTCCTGCGGAGGTCGTGCGTCTGTGGGATGATGAAGCAGCCGTCTATTTCCAACTCTGGGTAAATGAGGTATAATCCTCCACTGCAGGGCCACAGAGATACATGTGGTGAAGAGTGCCTGGATATAACAGATCTCAGCTGCCACGGCAGCTCTTCTGTGGGATGTCCCAACATGGGACTCCACTGCAGGAACCAGACATCAGGAAATATTCATTATACAAACCAAACACTGTCAGTTTTACACTGTTTTGTTAACATACATGAAACCCTGTCCACAGTAGAGAGTGACACACACACACACACACACACACATGTTTGGGGATGAATATTTTATTACTGTCTGCATGTCACTACAGTTGACATGCACATTGCTGTCAGTACCATCCATGTGTTTGATCAAAGGAGCTGGTAGCTATTATATGTGAGCAAATAAAAATGTAAAAATTAATAACAGAGCTGCTCACAATAGATGTGAGGTTAACAACGTATGCCAATATATATTGTTTTTTTCCCTTTTCTGCTTGATCATGACCTGCACACACTTTCTGAGGCATGTGTCTGCTTGGCAGCACTAACAATACCTATGTAATAGACGCACCACTTCAAAGGTAAAACAGTTTGGTCATATATAATGTGTTACTACCTTTTACCTTTCCACTGCTGTAACTGTGGTAGGACCAATATAATACCCATATACTTAATTCACGGTAAAACAGTCTGGCGAATATGTACGCTACACTTTTTTGGCCAGGGCACTGCAAGGTAACTCCACTAGTAATGCAATGCCGAACAATACTGTAACTGAAAAGATTACAGTATTTTGCTAAAAGTTACTTGGATAAATAAGTGCAGCATTTTGACAAGAGACACCGGTTTGATAAATGAGCATTGGCCTCTACTTACTGACAGAACTGGGAGTCCTCTTCACTCAGAGTCTCAATCTTTTGTTGCGGCTCCTTTCCCAAGACAGGCTGCAGGTTCAACACCCCGGCCCACACCAAGAGGATGAGACGCACAGACCGGTGCATGGCAACCTGACCACAGAAACAGACCTACATCATTCACCGCCATGTACATCGGCATACGCGTGCTGGATGTCACTGTTGTCGACACCGCGTTGAACTCCGTAAACTGACAGTCCGACTGCACCACATCAAATGTCACAGGGAGCCCTACTGTACACACGGCACCTGTCCTCTTGCTGTATTTGGACTGTGAGGGTTATGCATTTAAACTGACATTTATATTCAACAGTTTGTGCACATTCAAAAAGCTACAAACATAACAGATCCATAAGAAGACAGGTGTGCATATAAACATATTTTGATAGAAGAGTTACAGGTGTCATTTTGTACAACAGTAGCGGTACAACAGGTGGGCGCGTCCCCAGTGGTCTTGCGACTCTTTAACCCTTCCAGGGCAACATTTGCGTCATCTCTGCGGAGAACACCTGCCAAGCAGCCACACTTTTAGAATTATAACTCTTATATTTTATCTCTGCGACCCAGGTATGTTTCCCACAGTAGTAGAGGATACGTTAGCGTTGACCACATTTGTATTTGTCAAGCAAACGAGAAGTGCCGTTAAATTCTTATGACAAAAACACGCACCCATACAGGTCGTCGCTGCAAATGGCGGGGTTGTTTATCTTCTTCTTTACAAGTTTCGGCTGCTCCGGACGCACTATCGGTCGGCGCTCGGTTCGAGTTACGGCATTATTTTTAGAGCTCGGTTTATAGCTCCTTTCGGCCCGGTAAACTCTGAGACGCCCGGGGTTCTGCACTGGTCGTCCGGCCTGTCGATCACGGAGGCCTCCTGTGAGGAAAAGCGTGCACGGCGGGGTGTAGCTACACGACATGGGCTGGAAGGGGGACAGATTTAAATAATAAAAATATATATATATTTATATACGACAGTATTAGTGATTAAAGTTTTCAAGAAAAGAAATCGCTTTTCCCTGTGTGCTAGCACTTTTCTGGCCATTGCTCATAACAGCCTGGTAGCTACACTTCATCACCCAGGGTGGACTGAGTTACGTTGCAGGTGAGCTCACCTTCGTGCTCAGTTCGACGTTTAATACTTGAAAGTTTGCCGTTACCGCATTCCGACATACCAACAGGGAAAGCGCCGGCACTCGAATGTGGTGGAGCTGCACCCAAATGTTGCTGTGAAAAGTGGCCGTGCGACGCCCATTTCCCGCGGAGGTGAAACGCGGACGCGAGGGGCAGAGCTCGGACGTTCGTGGGCGGGAAGAACCGTGGCGGAGGTGAGGCGGAAGCGAGGAAGCGGCGAACGCGCTTGGCTTCCCTGCGCACAGAGGCCGAACGAACAAAACAAACGAAATAAAGAAACCCCCACAGCGCAGCTTAATGTCGTTTAATAATAAATAAAACATCGTTTGTACAATTCCATGATCACATGCTACCCAATTCCAAGTCTACAGCGCCTGACAGAAAAGATAAAATAAAAATAATAATACATTTGTACTTTGCAGAGCATCAGAGGAGTCGCACAGAGCAGTGGGGATGCAGTGTGTGAACTGCTGAGGAGACATTCAGCTCAGTTTAAGGTGAGGAGCACAAGGCCTCTTCCCTGTGCTGCTGCGGTTGTACAGCAGGTCCTCCCCAGGGCTGCTAGGCTCCCTTTGGTTTGTGCTTCTCTGCAGCGGTGGGTTTAGCACCTAAACACGTGGAGAGAGGCTCCAAAAGCTCTGAGTTATAAGTGGTTTCCTTAATATTTCTATTTCTTTTTTTTTTTCCATTTAATTTTTCTTTTTTTGCAGTTTAGCACCTGACATCTATAAGTAAAAGCTCAGAGATTGTGTTTCACATGGCATGTGTTCACTAAAGCATTCTGCTGAAACATGCCTGGTAACAGTCAGGCTTTCTGTGTGTGTGTGTGTGTGTGTGTGTGTGTGTGTGTGTGTGTGTGTGGAGTGCTTCACCGATCTTCTCAGCTTCAGCTACCCCTCACTGTGTATTGCATTGTCGCTTACTGTGGTCTAAAATGCGATTCCTATATGAATACCTATGTTAGACCAACCTCCTTTTAGATGTGTGCCCACACATCTAATCCATCCTAGGTGCCAATGAGGCAAAATAATGTCTTCATAACCGGGCTGATGCTCAGGAGACATAAATTAGGTGTGGGATTCCCTGCACTAGTTGTTTTGGAGTGTGCAGAATGCATACAGAGGAGGTTGAGAAGTACCAGGGCGGGCATCGGGACACAGTTTTGCTTTTGTGCAAGGATCACTTGCGTTCAGCAGTGCATCCTTTACATTCGATAAACAGTTTGTACACAGTTCAATAAACACACACACACCTGCATGTTTCCATGTTGACACTGTACACAGACAGGTGTCAAACGTATATGCACAGACATACACTTGGCCGACATGCAGTCATGACATTATAATACATTAAGGCATGAGGTATCCTTTGTGACATCAGTATCAGTAGGTGAAGCTCGAGTACGAGTGCTGAGACAAGACCGGTTGGTCTCAGCTGCCTACGCCGAAACCTGCACGTTCGAAAACCTACACGTTTGTTCCCCTTCCAGTTGTACCCAAAATATCACCAACTTCCAACCAAAGCTGAGATATTTACTAGCCACGCTGATGAAAATATATATTTTTCCAAATTATATATTTCATAATGTGAAATACACTGCCCAGCCAAAAAAAAGTCACATGCTCTAATATTTAGTTGGAGCACCTTTCGCTTTGATTCCGGCACACATTCGCCATGGCATCCTTTCGATAAGCTTCTGCAATGTCATAACATTTATTTCCGTCCAGAGCTGCATTCATTTTTCGCCAAGATCTCATATCGATGACAGGAGAGTTGGAGCGCTGCGTAAAGTCTTCTCCAGCACAAGATCCCAAAGATTCTCAATGGGGTTAAGGTCTGGACACTGTGGTGGCCAATCCATGTGTGAAAATGATGTCTCTCTCATGCTCCCTGAAGCACTCTTTCACAATTTGAGCCCCATGAATCCTCGCATTGTCATCTTGGAATACAAGTCCATTAATTGAAAAACCTGCTCATTCAGTATATTCAGGTAGCCAGCTCACCTCATTTTTTGGGCACATAACCTTGCTGAACTGACCATCTGAAACAAAGAAGATCATAGCACTAAGTTAAATCCAGGTGGTGACTTTTTTTTTGCCAGGCAGTATATGTTTGTGGATTGAATATGAAATATATATTCATTTTTCTGGATTTCTGGATGTTCGGTTTGAAAATGCAACCTAGTGTGTGGCAAACACTCGAGCAAGCATGCAAGACTACAGCACTTGAAAGGCCGAGTCTAGAAGGTTACAGACAAAATATTTAGTTGACCCCTGGGAGAAAAGTTCCAGCTGAAGTTGGGTATTATTCATTTAATTTGCTTCGACGTACAGATTAAGCGCTGAGACGTCTAAATCCGGCGCACTTTAACCCTTGAGTAGTGGAGTGGAGCACCCCATTCTGTGGTGGTCTGTGAATGTACTGGAGCTGAGTCAGCTTGTAATGTAAATGTGTGTGGGTTGTGCTGTAGAAATCCATGTGTCAGATTAACACTACAGTTGTACAGTGGCCAGTCAGAATTAGGTCTTACAACAACACGGCACGATGAAATTTAAACCACTATATCTAAACTATCATCTAACTTCACTAAGGACACAACTTTACAACTAGATGACCTCAGTTTGCCTTTTTTTTCCTGGAAAAGATCTTTCGCAAATGCATTTTGTGTCTATTAAATCATATTTACACAAATCCTTTCTTGCACATGCATCCTTCTTTTGTTTTCTGAGGGTAAAAACAGAAACATGTCAAGTTAGAATGTTCATTTCGTAGCCATTAGGGGAATTTAATACCATTTATAAGTCCCGTCATTACGTGCAGATCATTGTACTTTCATTTGTCTATGCATACACAGTGCAAAGGAATCTGCTCTTAGTTGTATAAAAATAAGGTTACAGACCACATTTTTCCTTTCTTTTTCAAACATACTGAGTCATGAAGCCATCATTTTAAATAGGTGAAACATAAGAGGACTCTACCAAAGTAAAAACCCTTTCACAGTTAACATAAGATTTGTTGTAAACAAACTACCTTCTAAACAATAAACAGAAAACAGAAGAAACAAAATATTCAGCTGCAGTGACGCATTTTCTGAAAACGCCTGCAGTATCAGATATGAAACACTTATGAACCTGCGTGGAACCATTTCCAGCCAAACAAAAAAGCTGAAATCTCAAAATATACAGGTAAAAAAAGGTTTATATTAACGTTACCCTATCAAACATGTATTGATTGATTCAACATGGTCAACATACTGGTGAACTCATCTCTAGATCTTCATATCTGACAGCCTGAGAGTGGCTGGCCTGCTATTTTGCTCCATTCATACATGGCATTTGGGGGATGATGTTTATAGATGGCTGGCTGGCTGCTGGACAGACCTTGACTTTGTCTTTAGCAGAGTCTCACTAGTGGTGTTCGTGGGTGATGAAAAGGGGCAGAAGGAGAAGAGGCATGGAAAAGCTTCCTTACAAACATGTTTCCATCAGCCAGGGCAGGGGATCACAGACCTAGACGGAGGCAAAAGCCAGAGTCTTGCTGACTTCCCGAGCCGGGCCCATGTGCTGAAGAAAAAAAAAAAAAAACATCTGAGCTCACAGCCCATACCTGACAGGACATGGGATGTGAAGATGATCCCACCAAGAAAGGGTTGTCTACCAGACATTTTTGATTAAAGCTCAGTTCAAGTTATGTAGGGCACATATCCAGCAGCTTTATTCAGGTACACGAGCAGCTGTAAAAAACCTGATCTGATTGTGCAAAGTATATTTAAAGAAATATACTTCACAGTTTCTACACAAAAGTAGGTTTTTGTTTTTCTTTGAAACTGTACAAGTTTTACTATTTGTGTTGCTGAAGGAAGCCCTCTTCTAGCAATGTGGACGTACACCACAGCGAAAACAGGACACGTACACGTCAAACTCAACATCTGCAGAGCCGCCGGTTGGACAGGAACACTCGCATGGGCACACCAAAACCACAGCACTACAAGTATAGAACTGGAATTTGGTGAGAATCCTCCAGAATCAGCGTTTTTAGCCCATGAGATATGAAATGTTGCCTCTAGAGGAGCTAAGACTGCTGGTCATTTCATTCACTCCTGCAGGTGTTACGCACGTCGTTTTCTTTATCGAGTTAGCAGTCTGTTAGCCTAAAGTATGCCATGACACAGAAACCCCTCGCAATTGGTCCAGCGCGCTTCAGTCCCTTCGGCGACCCATTCTGGAGCTGCAACAAAAATATGCAGACAGCAGCAGCATCGGTGGCACCCTATCTATACAGCTGTTTGCTTCTCAACTCTGAGAACAAAGCCAGAATCCCAGCATTCCAAAACTTGCATTTGCTCTAGAAGTGCGGCAAAAAATTAATGAAGCAATAAAAACAAAGCAAAATATCCTTACTCGGCCCATTCCATCACCCTGCAGCTGTGTTTCGCAGAGCCTGTGAGACTTCTTCATGACCTTTGTGAGCAAGGCTCTGCTGCAGATAGCTGACACAAACAGCGGACGGTGTGGCCCGAAGGAAACGGTTCGTCTGGTCAGCCTTGCTGACGCGTCATGGTCCGTAATTTTGCCAGAACTCATGATGGGGCGGCGCCTCTCTCAGACTAACCCATCAGACAATGGCCGAGGGACCAGATGAGGAGCTGGAGGATGGTGAAGGGGGAAGGTTCCAGAAGAGCCACTTGCGCTTGCATTGCCGCTTCTGATATAAGAAATCCTCCTTCTCGCGTTCTTTACGCGCCCTCTGGTAGTGGTCATCTTCCTTCAAGTACCAAACTGGCGGCCAGCGATGCTTCTCAAAATATTCCTGATTCTCTGAAAGATACCCAAGGATGCCACTCAAATACAAAAATGTCAAAAATGAAGTATATAACATAAGAAACACATGGAGATCTTTCATGACCTTAAAACAGAATGGCCTTTCGAGATGAATGGGAGGGCAGCTTACCTGCCGATTTGGCTTTCATGTCTCTGGGAAACTTGCGGCACACACTGTTGTAGTTGGTGCAGATGTGGTGGAGACACCAGTCAGTGAGCTGATGGGCACAATGGAACTGTTCAAAATGGCAAAAGAGAGACTGTCATGCAGAACTCATGGTAAATTGTGAGAAAAATTGAGCAAATTGGTGAAAACAACATAAACCCTTCAAAGAAGAATAATAGTGAGTGTAAAGAACATACGGTCATTGAAAATACAGGCATTCAAATGACACAGTCCACGACTAAATGACTGTTCAATTTACCCACGATGCAACCTGAGTGGGTGTACTTAAGTATTTCAGGTGTATCAGGATTGCTCATGGCCCAGACAAAGTGGTAGAAGTCAGCAGCCAGTAAAAGTCTATGCCTTTACCCACAACACTGCAGTTCCACCACCCTAGCTTGGCTTGTTAGGTAAAGTGAGTCAGCAACCTCAGCGAAGCATGAAAAACGATTCCATATGACCCCTCACAAGAGCTTTGGCCTGGTGCCGAATCCTGCTAAAAGCCAAAGACTGTGCTCCACTGTTCATCCGCACTTCCTACAGGAGACCAATACGGAGACTTATAAAAAAAAAAAAATTCACTTTTTGGAATATATTTGGTACGGAAATACATGTATTTTTAAAAACTACTGAAAGCTAAAAGGCAAAACAAGCTGTGCTTAATATGGAAGAGTCAGATGGCGGTGGGATTATCAGGGGTATTTAGTGCACAGGATTTTTATATTCTATATACACTTGTGTTCATGGTCATTACAGGTCAGCTACTCATATTTTGCCTTTTCTCCCAGATAGTCTGCAAGTAAATTAACTTCTATTTATATGATGCATTTAATGTTTGGTTAGATATTAGAAGACTGCTTTTAAATGTAGTGGTTTCATTTCCTGCTATGTTTTACGGAAGCATTTAAATTTGGGATTGTTAGTCATTTTTTTACTTAAAGTAGTCAATTTGTATATCGCAAAAGTACGTTTTGTTGAAGATTTCATCTTTTCTAGTTTGACTAAGCCGGAATAATGGAGATCAAACAAAGAAAATACATTACAATGTGTATTGGTGTCAGCTACCTGAGCCATCTCCAGGTACACCAGCACATCCCCGTCTATGTCAGCACCCATCATAGCTGCCTCCATCAGAACGGTCACCGTGTAGAGTTCTGGAATGAGAGAAAGGTAACTGTCCTCATGTTCACACTGCCTTTATTGACTCTTTCGGGCTGTATGATCTACACCAAAACACGGCCTGCTGCCCTTGCCACTGACCATGTGAACATGGTCAGCTTAAGCACATAGTTCCTACAACTCCATTGTCTTGAAATTCAGTCTCCTTCAGCATATAGAGATTCAGTGGCCAAACAGTTCATACAGACTATCATCATGCTGGCCCGAATAAGTTGATATTTTTTCTTAAAAAAAAACAAAAAAAAAACAGATGGGGTCATCTTATATTTGAGGACTAAACCTATAAAGGTCAAATATCACCAGTAGGTTATCCCCTGGCCTCAACTATCCACAGACATGATCAAACAGTGCTAGCGAATGTGAAAGATGGCAAAACTTCAAGATGGTATGGGAAAAAAAGTAGCTGAAAGGAGGAGTTATGATGCAAATTTTAAGAAAATGGTGATCAATGAGGCAGAGCCAAACAACTCTCAAGCAGCTAAGAAATATAAAGTTACAGAATGTTATGTATGAAGATGGCAAATCCAAAAAGACCATCTTAAAAAACACAAATAGGGTAAAAATGAATAAATATGATTTTTCTTTCTCAAGATAATAAATAATGTTCCAAAAACCTTTTTCCAAAAATGAGTGTTGAACAAGAGGGGGGTCATCTTATAATCAGGATTGTCTTACGTATATTCGGGCTAATATGGTAATATTCACTTTTTTGGCTAAGTGAAAATTCTACATGTGAGTTTGGAACTAAAACACAATACTAGCTTAAACGTGAAGATACTGTATTCTGGGGGAAAATTCTAGCCTTATGTTTTAAACATTGAGAAAATGTAACTGAAAAACTCCACAAATGTCAAAACAGGTCAGGGCACCTTAACACTGAGGCTTAACACACATGTTCAAAATTGCTTATACAGTACATAACACAACTGCGTGTTCACTTTTTTCTATCCACTTCTCCCCTTTCATTTCATCACATATGTTAGAATAGCTTATGATTATCATTTTATTGCTTCATTCAGTGGTTACTGCTGACAGCTCTTGATGTGTTTCAGCTGAACTGGTACATATGAAATTCCCACAATGCATCTGCATGAAAGAGTGTGTATGAGTACCCTGGAATACACTGACACAATCTTCTGTTTCTGAGTTGATCTTTGGAAAAACATGTCCCTGCACTAGTAAAATGGTTATCAATATAGCCTGATTGATTCTGTTGTTGTTTTCTGGTGTAATTTTTTAAATTCTTGAAATTAACTGTTGTTGCTGTATTCTGCTGTTTTTATTTCAATTTTCCAGTGCTTACAATATATATTTTTTTGCTTTAGAGTTATGAACCATATAGCTTCCTTCTCTACTGAAAAACACTTTGAGAAGCTACTTTTACAGGCACTGTGTAAAATAAAACTTACAATTGCTATTATAACACTACAGTGATACTTTTTCTATAATAAAGTTTGACGTTACTTATATCGCTTGTATTCCCTCTCTGTCGGGCTTTTTGCAAAGTACCATTTGTTTTAAATGAGCAGCAAATAAAATCACATAAAGTCATGATATAGCCTTTGAAGAGAATCCTGTTCATTTTACCACTTCAAGATTTAAACTGACAGATAAGGCCTTCCTTTGCCTTTTTAGCTGTATCCTTCAGCATTCAATATTATGACAGTCAATATGTCAGACAGGCTGCCTAGATCTTATTATTCATAAAGGAAAATAAAGAAAGAAAAAAATTAAAAATAGTAAAAATAGATTTGAAACCCCCCAAACTTCCAAAACAAAATTGTCTAAAAAACTGTAATGGGAGAATTGTTGCTATACCTGTAAGAGCAACAAGGTGTGGCAAGCAGAGGCGGTTGGCAAGGACAATGAGCTCCATGGCATCCAAGTCAGGCCGTGAACAGAACCGCCCGGTGTACAGGTACTCCATGACAGCTCGCATGCAGCTCCGTGTGGTGTTGGGGAACAACACCTGAGAAAATTGACACAAGTGCCTCTAAAAACAGACCCTGGATCTGCATTGCCCTCCTGATGTTTTGATCACAATTTGTTTTACCAGTTGTACGTTTCTCTGTTGTATTAAATGATCAAAGCCGCTGGAAGGGAAATAAATCATGAATGAGAAGACAAGGTATTTCCAGAAGCTAGTTAATGTACCCACCTCTTTTGTGCAACTCTCCACAAAGGGTCCCCCAAACATGGCTGCCATCCAGTCACAGCTGGAGATGAGTAGTGGTTTATGGGCCAGGATTTTTCCATCGTCCAGTTTGAATACCACGTCTCAAGGAAAGCAATATATGGATGATGGGATACTTTACTTTTGTTAAATCACACTTGTGTGTATTATTAACATTTCAACTATAATATATTGACCTTCTGACCACTGAAAGTATGTGCTCATTTTACCTGAGAAGGTTCCCTTGGCCAGGCACTCTTTAATCCTGTTAGTGCGGCGCACATGGAAGGCTTTGGTGATCTCCTGGTTCATGAAGGCCTCATTGTTGAGGATGTTGGCAACCATCATCCGCAGGTCAAAAACCTCCAGAAGTTCAGCAATGTGCGCAATGTGCATCAGATCCTTCTCATGAACATCCAGCTCACCTGTGTACAAGTAGCATAGGACAGCCCGAAAAGGTCCCAGCTGCACCGAAGCGTCCATCCGCACCACCGTCATAAGCCTAGGACTGTATGTGGTTGGGTCCTCTATCATCTCTTCTTGGATACTGACAAAAGCCCGACTCCAGGTAGAGAGCAATCTACCTCTCCGGCTTCCACCTCCTTTCAGCGCACCTTCACTGGTGCAAGCCCGGGGTCCAGCACGGGCAGCTTCATCGCTGCTGTCACGCACATCAAAGCTGGCTGCCCGCACTGGCAGGTCCCGGTTGTGAAGAGAAGGAGCCCGAACTGGCACGTCCTCTTCCTCCTCTTGCTCCTCCAGCCCTAGGTCCATGAGGAAGAGGTCATAGAATTTGGAAGAGGCGGTAGCCAGGAAGATCTTGTGGGCAAAGAGGCGCTGGTGCTCCTCTAGGACTAGGATCACATCGGCACACAGTGGGTCCTCCAGCAGGCGGCCTGGATGCTCTTCAACTGTAGATGGAGGGGCAGGCACAGTGATGATGGGAGGGGGAGGTTTGGGGGGCAAGAAAGGAGCCTGCAGGAGGGGCCGCTGCACGTTGCGCAGGTGGGACTTCCAGAACTGCAGGTGGCGTCTAGAGATAAGTGCAGCACGGATGGCGTTGTCAAAAACGTCCTTTATCCCAAACTGTGCCACAACGCTGGTCTCATAGTATGGCACTCCCAGCTCCTTAGCCATCTCACGGCCCTTCTCTGGTGCCAAAATCTCATTGGACTTTATAGGCCTGCAGCATGAGAGGGGAAAACAGATGAATTGGCTAATGATTAGACAACAGCTACTTGATACAGAGACCATCTGTACAATAGAATTGATTCACTGATTTAATTGCAAGACATTGAAAAACTTAGTCTACTTGTACTTAAGGACTGCTATAATGTTCAAACAATAGGGCCACACACAAACACAGGGCCAGTTTGTACTTGTGTGTGTGTGTATGGGGCCCGGGGGGTTAACTGTGCCCTCGCACTGGGGGGCAGAGCTTGGATGTTACATATTACAACCCATTACACGAATTGGAGAAGAATATGCAGGGCATACATCTTCTTTTTCTGCACTATCGACTGAGAATAATATTGTGCATAAAATAGAATTGTCTCCAGCAATGTCAGAATTTATTCAGATGAAGGCAAGGAAAGTGAAGTTTACCTTAACTACCAAAGTTGTTACAGTTTACATTAATACTGTACACTTTACCTTCTCTACTCTAACTTGTCCCAGTATGATTTTCAACCAAGCAGCATGTATGGAAATGTACAGAAAATTAGATATTTCTCTCTGCCCAAGCGATTGCTTTTTTGCTTTCTGTTTCTTTTTAATTTGCTCAGATAAAGACAAAACAAATAAATGTTGCTTTAGTTACAAGAGATGGGTTAAAAAAAAAAAAAAAAAAAACATAAGAAAGTAAAGTTTACTTAAATTACCAAAGCTGTGTTAAGTTCCTTATACTTAAAATCTGTTACCATCCCTTTAAAATAATGTGTGTATATCAATTATATGTGCGGCTTATTTAACGTCTTAAAGTAATAAGTAGTTAAGTCTTTGAAACATTTTTTGTATTGTAACATACAGGATTGTATTGCAATTTCTAACATAACTAAAAATAAGTACAGTAGAGCATGGAGTACCAAAAGCAATGGGGGATTAGGAACAGTGTAAATAGATAATCAAAAACAGATCAGACTGACCGAAATATCCAACAGAAAATAAAATATTATATTTAAAAATAAGTCATTTTCAACCCGCTACATGTTCAAATATGTGTTTTGATATTATTAGTGTTAATTTCTTTGGAAAATGAAAAAGCATTTAGGTCTAAATAGATTACTTATAAGATTTGACTTTACTATGTGTACTTTCGTGGCGACTAGAAAACTGATGCTCTCCTGCACTTGAGACAGGGAAGGGGGCCACTGGTGTCCTTACATTGGGCAGTGTATTACGGTTTTCATCCACACTTAACTACTTCTCTTCTGATGTAACCAATGCTTTTTACAATTCTTTTTGTGTTTATCTAATAATGAACCTAAAACATGCATAAGTGAAAAAAACAGCTGAAAGAACTTGTTTGCAAACATGCTGAGTTGTATGTAGTGAGACCTGAAAGCGTTAAATTAGCTGACCTGGCTAAGGGACGCCGGGCTCTGTTCACAGCCTCCAGATCAGCGTAGCGCAGGTCCAGCTGACAGCCCACTAGGATGACAGGAGCACGTGGGCAGAAGTGTTTGATCTCTGGGTACCACATGGTCCTCACGTGGTGCAAGGAGTTGGGGTTGGCGATGGAAAAACACAGCACCACCACATCGGACCTGCAACACAGTGCCATACAAGTGTCTGCTCCATATCACATTCTGGCAGGCATTTAAATGACCTTGGTCAAAGGCACAAGTCTAAGCCCATATCGACGCACCTGCCGTAAGCAAAGCGGCGGTCTTTGTGGTGATCCCCAAAGGTGTCCCAGAGGCGAAGGGAAACACTGACATCATCCACCACATCCCTGGATCGTTCCAGAACCTGACCAGACACAGCCACTAAATGTACTGACAGTCACTAATAACATACACAAAACAAATCAGCAGCAATACATTTCAAATCATCAAATGTCATTACTAATTGAAAAAAATAGCATGTTACTATAATAACATTATTAACTAAAAAGTATATTAATATCATACATTCAGAAGCAGCAGTGACAGAATTCATTAAGTTTGAGGCAAAGGCAAATTTGTTCACCATGAGTGATCGAGGAGACCCTTAAGTCTCAGTTTACGTCAATAGTGAACCACTACCTACTGACCACTGTGAAATGTGGTCACGTATGCTGGCACTTTGAACTCTAACATTTGCTGGTTCCAGAAAGCTCCTGCTTCTAACAGCATGTTCCTCCTTAATGAGCTCCTTACAGAGAGCGCACCCGGTGTTTCACCCAAATGGATAAGCAGGCCTCTGATCTAAGAGCAGTTTTACATGGAATTTTTACTAAAATACGGTAAGAACAGAAGAGCAATTAAGCTGGGTATAACATTTCACTGTGAAGTCAGTTTCCAGCTTCAACTATTATTTCAACAGCAGTGAATGGATTACAAAGGTCAGTAACTTGTTTTGCTAACATCTATTTATAATATATGTTAGAATTAACTGGACTTTTTTTTTTTTTTTTTTTATCT
The DNA here is from genome assembly GCA_018136845.1 of Heterotis niloticus. NCBI lineage: Eukaryota > Metazoa > Chordata > Actinopteri > Osteoglossiformes > Osteoglossidae > Heterotis > Heterotis niloticus. The sequence goes on from CM030890.1 coordinate 8,243,007, forward strand.
GAGGATTAAAGGAATCTATGAAGCAAAGTCACTCTTGGTAACCGCTTCTCCTGCTGAAGGGTTCTGGTTGTGTGGACCCTTGTTACTACTCCTGCCTAGACCTCTCCTTCTGTGACAACCCTGCCAACCTGCCTGGACCTGTCCCCTATGTGACAACCCCATTGATCTGTCCTTTTGCATTCCTGTTGACCTTTCAGGCCATGCTGCTTCTGTTTGTTTCCGAGTGCTCCTTGGATATTTAAGTCCTGTGTTTTGTGCCTGTTCTTTGTCAGCTTGTGACCAATTTTAAGTTTTTGCTGTTCGTTTTCCCTGGTTTTTTTGGACCCCATTTCCCTTGACTTGCTTTTGCCTGATGTCTTGGATCTTCCTTTAATAAACTTTTCACCTCATTGAATCTGCGATTGAGTCCTGAACTGAAAACCCTAACAACCCTATCTTTAGAGCATAGGACAACAGGCCGGTCACTGTAGGCCCTGGATGGGATACAAGTCCTTTGTAGGATAGCCACACACACAGTCAGTCATAAAGTCACACAATATAGGCAATTTAGAGTCACCAATCCACTTGTAACCTATATTTTGACTGTGACAGGAAATTAAAGCAACTGGAGGAAAACCATGCAAATTCCACGCAGACTGAACAAGACTCCAACCTACTGTATGTCCTCACATAACCTGCTGCACCATCATGTTCCCCAAACAGGTTTCACAATTTGCAGTTCATACAGTTTTATCTGATGGAATTCCCTTTGTGCTGTGGGATGTTCAGTCAGAGGGATGGGACACTCACCTCCTGGCACACGCGGTACTGGTCAATGGCCCACACAGTGGGCACATGGGTAGCCAGCAGCTGGTATTGCGTGAGTGTTGCGTTGCAGGCGCGGGCACAGATCAGCCGGGTCTTGCCCACTGCGTTGTCGCCCACCACGACACACTTGATGGTTTCAACGTTTGGCCTCTCATAGTCCATGTCAGAATCCATCAACTGGGACCTAATTGAAAAGTAGAGGCAGTTAAAGGCCTGAGAAGCACCACAGTGACACTTTGATGGGTGGAACAGAGTGAAGCCCCCTGGGACAGCAGCAAAGAATAAAAAGTCTAAGTGTCCTGTGCACCTCCCAGTCAACCTCGGCTGTGCTCCTTACAGAAGCTGGAAGAGGAGTCTGCAGATGAGCTCATGATCAATATGCTTAACTTAAAGGGAAATCATGGTTAAACGGCACATTTACCTTATCTCCTTAAAAAAATATAAAATTAACTTGCTGTGAAAAAGCAGAAGTGGAACAGGTAACCATTTTCATTATCCTCAGAAAAGATTTTTTATCCCTTTGGTTATCTTCAGCTTTCTATTTTCGCAACTCCCATTCAAAATTGTACTGCCCACTATAATGCACATTTATAAAGCCATTCTAAAGCACAGATGGTCACCTAATGATGTGCTAAACCTTTCAGCAAAACTCAGTTTTAGCTGTTGTCACAAGTTCTGCACCTCTTTTTGGAATCAATGAGCTATTGATCTCATTCACCTGAAATTACGCATCTCAGGTGTTTGTGTCTGAACTCCTGAATCGGATATCTGATACTCTTTGCTCTCTATTACGGCCTCGCCTGTTCGTTTGCGGTGGCCGGGCACTTCACAAACATACAAAACGTGAATAAAACACACAGAGTTCAATGACACGGGCAATCATTTATTTTATGTGTTAAGGTGTCCACTGTGGTGGATTTCCTGAAACCTTTTTGAATAAGATGGAAAAACTGTATTTATGATAGAAAAAAGTTGCACTAAATGCATCAAAGTTTACTGAAACACAATGTTGGGGTTAAAATAGAGTATATAAGATTAGACAACTACACTGGATATACGCTGCAGTTTAAGGGTTTTGTGACCATTTCACTGAAACTTTCCATAAATATTGCAGTTAAATAGCTGGGCCTGCACCTGTGTGTCCGTTACATAAGGTTTCATGCTGCTCACTGGTTAGTAATGACTTTGACCTCAGAAATTCCATTTCAAATCCCCACTGCAAATCACAACATTTCAGAGCAGGAAGCCTGAACACACTTGACACAGCCTCACTGAAAGAGAACGTGCCAGAAGCTCAGCAGTCAACTGTGGAAATTCCAAATACTAAGGACTTCAGCTTTGACTGTGCTTGCATTGGTACATTCATTCATTCATTCAAAGCTCATAACATCCAGTATGTACTGTTTTATAAACTGCTACAGTTCGATGTATGGCATATTATTTCTGATGATGGATCGCCATCATTAGGTCCACATGGTGGCCTTGACCCAAACGTGTAACTTCGTCTGTTTGACCCAGATAACCCTGCTACAGTTCAAAAGCATTGCAACGCAGCACCGGGCTCAAGACCAGGCAACCTGTCATCTCATTTACATATGGGTTCATGACTGGCGTAAGCAGATCCCTCTCCATCGTTCAGACTATGGCAGTCAGGCCAGCTTTCAACTTACTCCAATAGGCACCTGTCAGCAACCCTCACCCTCCAATGGTTGGTATCCACAGCTCCTATCAAGTTTACAACCCCAGGCATTGGCCTGTGTAGCCAGCAAAAAGCTTCAGCTTAACAAAAAGGTACTCCCAAGATGCATCAGCCAAAACAAACAGACCTCCTCACTCAGCATCTCTGCAGAGCTCATCCAGTTTCCACCTTGGCCCTTCAAAGGTACAACATATTGACAGCGCACTTCTAAAACATTTGATGCATTCTATTGACTGCTTCCACAGAAAGCAAATTTCCTCACAGCCCATTTTGTTTGAGAGTCCCCTTTTGTGCACTTAGTGTGACTATCAATCGATAACAATCAAATGCATTAAATACACCCTAAAACATAGAAAACAGAAAACCACATACAACAACCCCTTGATATAAACACACTTGAATGTGTTTTTGCTACTTATCTATTTATGTTACAATCTGTTCAATACAACACCCTCTAGCCAAAAAAACTGGCTAAAGAATGAAAAAAATTTCATGCTCATCTCATGAGTTTCGAGGTATCTATTTAGTACTGTGCTACATCGGTGAATAAGGTAATCTTAATGCTATTTTACATGGGTGAATACGGCATGTAAAATAGCATAACATAAGGCATAACTGCAGAGAACACAGTTCTAGGAGTTTTGCTTGTACAAGAAATCTGTATGTACGCCTGGTTGTAAATAAATCTGTTTTATTTCTTTTAGTTATGCTGCTGTGGGGAATCCTTTTGATGCTACTCCAACAGTGTACACAAAGTGCTGTTTCTTACCTACAGTACTGTATATAAGCTTTTTTGGTGTCCTAGTGAAGTTGTTCAGGATTTTTGGGGTTGGGTTGGAATTTATTAGAATTTTCTCCATAAGAAATAAGAGAATTGTCTGTCCCGATTTACATGTTGTCACACAACGTGGCCTTTTCAGGAACCAATTAGATGCATAAACTTAGAGATCCTTGGACTTGGTGTGAATTATAACCAAGGTTGTAGATCACCCAAGTTTTACACTTTGTACAGGCCAGGAAATTCAAGCAATTTTTAAAATCTATTTTGTGCATATTTGTAGACCATATCATTAGGTGTGCTTTTTTTGCTCTCAGAAATGATTTCACATTTAAATTAAGGTAGCGCTTAACAGCATTTGTTTTATACTCAATGTTATAAAACTGCAGCAATATGCATACAGTAATGCCAATGAATACAGTTCCTGCCAATTAGTGGTTAAGTACAGTAAGTACAAAGGTTAAGCAGTTAAGTACGGAGTCAGCAACCCTGAAGGTCATTGATTCTAGTCCTGCTGTAGCTATTAATAAGGAGAGTACTTACTCTGCTTCTTTTGTAGTAAAATTCATAGCTGCCTAAATGGGTCAAATACTGTAAATCTCAGCATAAGGGCCAGAGACTGGTCAGCAATAATAATGAAAGCAAGCAGAAAGACTTGCACATGTAGACTAGCAAGGATAATGACATACTTATTTCATGCCTTTTGAAGAAACAAGTTTAAATGGAAGGGTTAAAGTTCATTACCTACTTTTCCTATAGTTTCTGGTTTGCTGTAATGGAAGTGATACCAGTTTGAATTACACCAGAATATAATGGAATTAGACTCCCATGAATATATGAAATGTACACTTGCATTATGTGTGTAAAATGCATTCCTACAGCGACTGATCATTAAGACACTGATCATTAATTCATCCAAGCAGCAGTTTCCTGTTGCGTTAAAAACACCCCCTCACTGTTAGTCACCGGGAAAAAAATAATTTTTCACTTAATTTTTATCATTTTATTTCTTTATGGGTTCGTAATCTTTTACAAATAAATGTTAGAAAATTATCAAAATAACAAAATGGAAAGCTTGCTTTCGTGAACATAACGTTAACTTCCTGTACACAGGGGGTGTCAACAGACCTGACTGATAAGAGGATCCAAACTCATACTGGAACACCAACTGTGCTGGTATGCTCATGACTATAATATAAAAAAGTCAGAAATTTATCACAGTACATTGCAGTTATTTAACTGATGCAGATAATCACCTAAACAGTCACTTACCCATTTATTCAGCTGGGCTTTTTTACTGTACCAATTCAGATAGGGAACTCATTAAGAGTACCACAGCAAGTGGGATTTGAACCTATAACCTTCAGACTGTAAGACAACAACCCTGAAGATTACAGTGCCTGCTGTCCTATGGATCTAACATTTTGCGGACGAACAGTTTAGTATTTTTGATAAAGTATCTCTTTGAAGGACACTATCAGAAGTTACAGCTTCAATAGTGTATGTGTGTGTGAGAGAGAGAGAGAGAAAGAGAGAGAGAGAGAGCAAGAGAGAGAGGGATTACAGAATAACGCAAGACCAGTATGGTAAACCAAACCAACGAATCGGGCAGTTTTTCGAGTTGCACCAAAAATCGACATAATATTGATCTGTCCAGACAAACGATTTACAGACGTGGGAGGGATCCCCCCCCCGAACACACGTTTTCCTGTGAGCAAAGACACGCACAGCATAACCCAGAAGCGCCGCTTTATTTGATTTTAGAGACAATTTATTAAAAATACTATAGAGAGACCAAACCGAGTAACCGCAGCACTGCGAGCTGAAAGGAGCAAATATAAAACTTGAACGGGGAAGGGATGAAAGCAAAAGGCCAGCGCGGGAGACCGGCACACATCAAACACACCGCATCCACAGGTGTACGCCCCCCACTCCCCTCAGCATTTCTCTATACGTTGGGTACTATTAACATATTTTCGGTTAACTTCAGTACCTGGGACGTTCTTACGCCCTATTTACAACTACACACATCGATTTATTATAATACCGGTTTCATGTTGGAGGGGGGAAAAAACACATTTTCAGAAACACGTGTTTCAGTGAAAATTGAAATAAAACGAACGGTATCGATCGTACTCACACTAGTTTGCGCTACAGATGACGCGTAGCTACCTTTTCATCCACTGTGCTGAACGCAGACGGAATATCCATGTTTAATATTAATAAGATATTTACGCAACACAACCACGCCGCGCGTATTTCACGCTAAAATGAACGGGGGAGGGGGGGCTGTGTTACCTTTGTCAACGGTGTGGCTCAGTACCAGCCTTGAGTGTGTAGTAAGATGGCAGGAATAGTAAGAGGCAACACATACACACACACTTTGCTCACCTCTCGTGTGGAAAATGGAGGTTGGTTTCGCTATCAGGGCTCCGGTTTCCAAGGAAACGGACTGTGTTCCCTTACGGTGCCGCCGGTCCGAGAGCGCGGGCTGCCGCCGCCGCCACCGCTTACCACACAACCGCGCCTCTTCACGGACACGTCCATCTGTTATACTGATGCTACTGCCGTCACCTACAGGGCTCGGGCCCACCTCGACAAGAGAACATCCCTGCCTTTGACACCAGCGCCGGTTAACGTCGAACCACAATATGGAGGAAAAAAAGGATGGTAAACTCACATACGCAGATAGACTTGTCTATACGTGCAATCCACTGTGCGAAAACACTGGTAGGAGAAAAAGGAGGTCAGCGCTCTTATCGTAGTCTAGGGAATATTTCTAAAACTACCAAAAGCACGAGCTGTAAATCTGTGTAAATAAGTTAGATTTAAACAGAAAGGGCGGGGCGGGACTGCCCCACCCACTGTTCAATGAAGCCTGATGTTTCCCATAGTATTTCTGCACACTGCAATTCTACTGGAAATATTCCTCGCCCCTACAAAAAAGCTGCACAAATAGTTACGCAATTGGGTGAAAATATGCCTAAATTGTAGGAGAAATTTATGCACTGTACTATTATAGCAAAAAATCTATACAGGGTGTACGATTATCTCCCCAGACAGAAGGTCCACTTCCATTCAGTGCTCCAGGTGGCGCCTTTAGGATGGGAGGGCTGATCCTGCCGCACGGCTGCATTTCCACCGTTTGTCACCGAATCACATGCTTTAAGGTGACGTTGGCTCGGCATACCTGAGTCATGCGTGTGGTGTCACATTGCTGGGCTTGCGGCACAAGCCGGGCTACCTGTGATCCATGCCTCTGCCCACGGCCTCAAAGCCAAGCGTGAGCTCGGCTCGACCGACGGGCCGGAGCAGCATCTCCCGCCGCTCCATTTCCTGCCCGTACAGAAAAACGATGGAACCCAAACGACTCGAACGAACAAACAATACCAACGACGAATTCTGTCCCAAACCCCAGCGGCGCACAGAAACAGACAACAAAAACTTTCCCTCAGCCGTGCTGTGTTTACACGCTTACGTAGGAACGGAGTCACGTGACGCAGAGCCGCGTCGCGTCGACGAGGCTGCGGTGAGCGCGCGCTCCCTTATCGATCGATCGATCGGTCATTGACTGGCCGTGTGTCACTCATCAGTTAGTCATCGATGAAAACGCTGACAGCGTTATTGCATCCCGCAAGTACAGCCAACGCGAACATCCAGGCCGGGCGTGTAAACAAGAAACGGCTACATGTTTGACTGCTAATAACGCTTCGTTAGCTGTAGCGCACAAGCGACGCCCATCGTTTTGTCAGAGTTGCACAACATTATGCGATTTGTGCTCGTAAGAAGCTATGGAAACTCTGGCACTGCTTACAGTGCGTGGATCTATTATTATGGTATTAAAGTTTGCCGAGTTCCATTTCCGGTGTGGCTGTGTACATACAGTTTGACGCAGGACGGTATGACTCCTCATGTCGCCGCGCTGCCACCGGGGATAAATGTCACGCTGCGTTGACAAAGGGCATTTTGTTGCTGTTCTGCTGCGCTCCCGGGCCGCTTCTTTCACTGTGCATCAGCTCTTATGTAACACCGCCCGTCTCACCCCGAGCCCCGTTTCCTCGCAGCGCGCCCCGAGCCCCGATCGCCGTTGAGTAAAACGCGCGTTTCGGTAAACGGCGTCATTTCTTACCGCAGCCGAGCGAAGTGGTGCATTGGTCTGGCCGATGCTGCAGGGCGAAAGGAGAACGCGACGGCCATCAGAGGCGGTGTGCACCTGAAGGAAGCCGGGGCTTAGCTTCATTTTCCCGGCAGGAGAAGGGAATGTCCGCAGTCAGCAGCGAGCAGTCATCGGTCAGCAGTCTCATACGGCGCTGCTTCGCTCCCCCGTGCGGAAGTCTGTGCGCCCCTGGACAAAATGCCCCTTCAGGACGCTGAAGGCGAAGCTCCGGACTGCCGTGTACAGGCAGCTTCCTGTGGAGCAGCACAGTGGGTGTGTGTACAGCACGGGCACACACTGCCATGTATCTCACTGCTCAGTACAGGCACACACAGCCATGTATCTCACTGCTGAGTACAGACACACACAGCCATGTATCTCACTGCTGAGTACAGACNATTATGGGATGACAGTGGATGCTAGGTGTGCTCTTCAGGCAGTATGCTGAGTAAGAGGACAAAGTTGATTTCTCCCTTTGGCTCTCCTCAGACTTGGGCTTCCTACCAGAGGTGTGGGAGTTTGTGGGAGGTGTGGGCACTGTTGGCGGTGTTACAAACTCAGGACTCAGGAGAAAAAACTAAGGGATCACAAACTGCCATATCTGAAGTAGAAAGCATCCTCCAAGCACCACGATATGCTCATTTCCAGAAGCCCAGAACACACTGAGCACCAGCAGGACCAAGAAGTGAGTGACTCAATTCCTTCCGGATCTTCTTGAGGACACCATGCACTTTGACCACACTGACCCCTTACTGGCAGCGAAAGATATTAAATTTTGCTAATTGTAAAGGGTTAATGGAAATAAAGGCCATGGAAAAATCTTACAGCATCTACGAGTTGGGTTGTGTATAGTAGTGCCCACAGAGCAGCATCTCTGTAAACATCCCAACATCTGGCTTGCGTTCCTGTCCGAGGACATGCTTGCGGCCTTTCGCCATAGAGACATTCTTTGAACAAATCTGATGGCTTTTTGATGAAATGTTTGTCTTTAAGAGCCTTACAGAGAAGTGACTATCTCAAGACAGCAAGGAAAGCCACAGACATTCGCTAGGTGCAACTGACCAGGACAATCATTGTGGAACAAAGTTAGGCAGCTGTTAAGGAGGAAATGTACGTTCATGTACACATTTCTATCCCACAGTATACACACACTCATTGGCATGAAAGAAATCAAATGTCAAACTAAGTAATAGGACGGATCTCAACAAATGTCCATGCGTATTTTTAAACGGATAAAATCGAACCTAAATTTACTGGAACAAATTAGGGAAACTTGCTCCAAATAATGTGTAACATTGTTAGATGCATAACATTGCGATTAAGAACTGAAGGGTTTTGCTATTGTGAATTAAAACATATTTTCATGCAGAAATTAAAATAGCATTAAGGAACTTCCGAGCGGCTAAAGTGTCTACAGAATTTCTGTTGTTCGCAGGGATTCAAAACAACGAATTTTACTTTATTATTAGTGCAGAAACTCTGCATGAAAGGCCAATATCACGCCCATACACCCAACACAATGCCATGGAGGAGATTTGTTGCTACAAATTATGAATGCACAGCTGCCATTGCTTGAGAAACAACTGTACTTGTAATACAGTCAGTTATATTCAATTTTATTCATATGTTCAGTTTATTCATCGCTCACTGAGTAACAGCTGCTCCTGCGTAGGGTCATGGTGATGCGGCCCCTATCTCAGAAGAAGAAAGCACAAGGCCAGATGCACCGTGGATGGGCACACAGAGCAATCACTCACACACTCACATGTTCACAAAGTACAGGGCATTTAGCATCAACCACTTGCACAAAGCACATATTTTTGGACAACGTGAGGAAGCTGGAGCCCCTGGGAAGAATCCACGAAAACACAGAATCGTGATACTTCTGCACTGTTCACCTAAGAAACCTTCTGGGAAAACCTTCAGGAGCAAAGGCCAATGTTCTTCGGGGCAAATCGGAATCATTCTGGCTGACGCTGGGTGAGTTTGCATGACCTTTTAAAGCTGTTTGCAAGGTGAGTTTTACAATGAGAAAAACGTAACAACACCCATCATAAAGGGCGAGCACCCTTATGCAGTGAAGGCACTGAAAGTTTCTTATTTTTCCTAAAAGTCTCCCTTTCATTTTTTCAAGCTTAATGTTTGTTTCAAGATCTAACTGAAGGTGAAAATGTCTGCTATGATTTGTCTTGATTCCAGTGTTCATATCGATAAATTTTTTACATTTTCGATATCCACTGTGTACAGTTTAACATTTTGTGCGACTGTAATAAAGAAGTACAAACAACAAATGACTAAGGTGGAGATACTGTAAGCACTTGAAAGCTGAGGTAACGGATATTTTTTTGGCAATCTCCACTTACTGTGAAGTTTGTTTACTATGTTTTCACCATACAGTTACCCATGTAAACCTATATACTGCAGGTGGGCAGTAGACGTACAGTAGAAGGACACCATGAAAGCCACAAACTTGCTGCCACTGCTTCTGACTGCACAGGAAGGAAGCAACCATTTTAATTCAAAACACATTGTAAGCCAAGAGTCTTACATGGGGCACAAATACCTAAGCTGGACAAATAAAGCACTTTGCACTGTCAGCTGTGCTTTACCTCATTTTTTGCATTTTATTCAATTTTTTTAAGTTCACCTTACAAATACAGGTGAGATGTGAGAAGTTTGTTCATAACTTTGTTTGTTCAGAAGTCACTTTTAGAATTGTCACAGTCAAAAAAAAGCTCAGTAACGCTAAATGTCCCTTTTGTTTGCAAATAATGGTCACCTTTAGCAGGACAATGACCCAAAGCACACATCCAAAAGCACAAAAAAAAAGTTAATAAGGAAAAGGAAAAACTGGCCAACAATGAGTCCTGGTCTCAATCCAACTGAAAACCTCTGGGAAAAGCTGAAATCTATTACTGGTAAAAGGAATTCTGCAGACATTCAAGAGCTGGAACAAACTGCAGTTGAAGAGTTGAAGAGTTGGAGTAGGTACCAGCAGAAAGGTGCAAGAAGCTTACAGATGCTACAAGAAACGTTTGCCAAGGGGCTGAGCAGCCAAATGTCAGGCAAAGGTGCCTTTAATACTGTCCAGGTCATATTTGGTTTTTCTTCTGAGGAAAAAACAATTTAAGCTAAACAGACATCTTTTTTTGTTGTACAACTTTGGCCGTCCTATTAAAATAATCTGTATTACCAAAAGTTAAGTCACTGGAAAATATCCAATTATTTCTAAAGCTACCGCATGTGATCACCCTGGTATCTGAGGGTAATGGGTTCTGAGAAATCGCTAGAATTCCACAATTTTTCCACAATAAATTTCCGCAATGTCTTAGGAGCACAATTATGATTTGTTCGGGGTTCCTCTGAGAAGTCCCAAATTCATTTCTGCAAAATATTCTATACTCTAAAATACCTATTTCAACATAATAAACAACATTTTAAACACAAATTACCAAACTGCCAAACAATTTATGAGGTAATTAAATATGCTTTTTAATGAATATTTCATAATTTATGTAAAAAAAATTAAGAAATAAAACCAATATGAAATGGAAAAAAAACTATAAAATTAACTTATTGTAATGGGCTGTTACCAGGCTACTTGCTGACTGAGCTGAAGTGGAGAAAATCACAAAAGCCCAAATTTGCATTTGAACACGGGTCACACAAAGCAAAGACCGAAAATGTAGATGCCAGGCGCAGTGCTGCCACACAGTTTCACGCTCGTATTTGCGGAAGTTTATTTCTCTGAATACTTCTGTGGGTTTGTTTGGATAAAACCCCTCACGCCGGGATTTCTCAGCATGGAAACCGAGTTGCTATTAATGTACACCGCTCCTTATATCAGGAAATCCATAAGTCGGAGCTCAAATACCAGAGCACAGGTGTACTCCTATAATACAAGAGTGCTGATAACGTTGACCAGAAATGCATCATACGTTCATAACTCAAATGTCCTTAACACGCACTCACAACCGGCTTTACGAAGCAGATTCTTGAGAGCTCTAAGCCTGCAGCATCATCTTACATTTGCTGTTCTAACACTTTTTATGCACTGAGGGCTTCATGTCTAAACTGTAAATACTTGCTGAGTTTATTCATATCATATGAGAATAAGAGTTTCAGTTTACAGTTCTGCTGGAGGTCAGGGCTTTTCGGTCCTGATCTGGGCAGGCTGCTTGATGTGCTGCTTTTTGTCAGAATTGCACTTTTAGTTAATTATTTCCGACAGCGCTGTTTATTCGCGAGTTTCAAACAGCATCACACAGTTGTTGCGGTTTCATATTGAGCAGTCGCAGTGCCATATTTGTCAACAATGTGTTTGATCTGCCGGGTTGCGGGCTGTAATAATCATAAGGGACGGAGCGGTTTAGCATTGTAACATCCACAATCCTTAGATCACCGAAATAAATGGCTTGCTGCAACAAAGAGGGGCGACTGGATTTCAACTAAACACTTCAGACTATAGGGAGAATGTTTATTTCAGCTAAAAACTGATGAAGCATTTTAGATATTTAGATAGTCAGCATTAGTTTAACTATTTGTTTTCCTGACAAATAATATAAGCTACATTTTAACAGACAAGCTGTCCAGTGCAGCTAAGTTAGTTATTATAGGATACAATTTAAAGTAATATAAATATAATATAGCGTAAATACAAAAATAATACAAATAAATATAAAGTAAAAGAAGCAGGAAGTCGCAAAGCATGTTTCCTCTTTTGGTCTCGTGCTTTTGGTCTCGTTTTGGTCTCGAGTCAAATCTAAATGTTCTTGACGAAACCTTTCACCCTACAAACTGCTATCATCACACAACTTGTGTACTTGGTACTTAGGTACAGTAAACAGACAAATTTTGTTGTTTCTTGGACAAAACTTTAGTTGTAATTTGGCATAACATGCATTATAACTTAATATAATAAGTTATCGGGAATCATTTTCAAAAGTTTTAAAAAGTTGTCAACAGTCTATTCCTACGGAGAAGTGTCCTGCTTATATGCCAGGGCAGTTTGTGTATCTTCGCCTGAGAACAGACGAACCAAGACAAACAGGTAACAGAGACCGTAGGAATTACCGTACAGAATGCTGGGATAACAAAAAGATGGATGATTGATTCACAAAATTGAAATGGCAAGAAACTTCATGAAGTTTAAATGTTAAAATAGACTTAAAAAATTAAGTACAATGAGCTTGCCAGAAGAATGGGATGGCGGCTCAGCTGATAGTACTGCTGGCTCAGAGCACCCAGGCAGTTCGGGTTTGAATCGGGCTCAGTTTGTATGGGGTTAGCATGTTATTCCTGCATCTGTGCGGTTTCCCCTCACAGTCCAAACATGCGTTTCAGGTTAGTTGTTTGCTCGAAATTTTGAATGTGTGGTCACCCTGTGATGGACTGGCATTCCATCCAGGGTGTTGTTTTTTAGCCTGGTGTCTGGTTCATTTTATTTCAGTTTTCAGCTGGAATAAAAGTTCTCCCTATAGTCTGGAGTGTTTAGTTGGCATCCAGTTCTCCCTCTTTATTGCAGCAACCAGCCTGGTGCTTCAGTGATTGAAGGATAAACAATAAGCTGCCGCAACCCTGACCAGTGGTTACTGATGATGGATGGATGGATGGATGGATGGAGTTTGTTACAATTGCTTTGTTCTGAATTATGATGTTCTTTGCCTGAACAGCTCAATTAAAGCAAATTATTTAACTCAGTTCAAACCCAATACACTGTGGGTTCCCATAACCAGGACTGTATCTCACTGCCACATGCAAAGTTCATGGTAGTCTTCTAGTCATCTAGGTTCTGCATTCAGGGCGTAGCACTTCGGAGAAATCTCATCTGGACCTTTTGCACCTTTGTGAACTGCAAGAATATAAGCGTGCTGATATTTAATTTTCAGTCTAAAAGGCAGCTCGCACCCAATTTTTGCTGTCAATGCTTTTGCCTACTAAGCCTTAGTTACTGAAAATGTCCCTGCCACTTTTTCATGCTTTGTATGGAAGGAGACCAAAGGATAAAGATTCCTCTATGTGTACGTGTGTGGGTGTATAACCATGCCCAGGCATTTTATAAAAATTAGCGACATGTTTTTTCACCCTCCCCTTTTTTTCCAAAGCAAAAGCTATTTTTGAACACTCTTTGGGGTCCTTTACCTTTAAGTTATAAAACTGCTCTCTCCATATCAGATGAAATCAAGAACTCCATTAGCATGCAAATTGGAAAAAAGGGGGCAATGATTCTTTTGGATTAACTGGTTGCTTCTGTCTGTGACAGCGTAATATCCCTTATCAACATGCTGCTTGCAACAGCGAGTGCAAGTATGGGCCCATGGGCATCTTGGCTGGGGTCTGCACTTGTCAATTCTTAGAACTCATTGAGATGCAAAGCATTGTGGGCAGGTCCTAAATTAGACTTAGGAAATGCAAGCAAATTTCTGACACAGCATTATTCATTAACCTGGGAATGGGCCACCATATCTTTATTGTGAGAGATGAAGCAGGCTGTATCATGGCTCTGCTCTTCTGATAAAGAAGTAATAAAGACTACTGAGTGCTCAGCTCTGATTTTGTGCCATTTTGGATGTCGTGCTCAAGACAAGACAAGATGGGAACATTACACACGGCAGCGAGACCACAACCTGTTTGCTTTTTTGGTTAAATGCATGCTCACATCTGCAGGCATTGTGTGGCTACCAAATTCCAAGTTGGGTTATAATGAAATAATCCTAAACTGTGTTACACTCTTGTGAAAACCATTCCTGCTTTAGCATGGGAATGAAGACTTTGAGGTGGAGTTTTCCTCCTGAACTAAGAAATTTCAGAATATCCCTTCATGCAGAGCTGAAGACAGACAGCATTAATTGGAAAGATGTTGAAAATGTGCTCTTTGGAATATTACCTATTAAAGTTAATCACAGTGCATCAAAGGTCAAGAAAGATGTTCCTAAATGGTTCACTTGGCACCACAGGGCTCATACGCATGGCTTCCCACTTCCCAAAGTTCATGCAAAAATGGCTGAGGACTTGGTGGGCCTGCAGTTCTTAAGTATCAGTGCTTTGATGTGGTTGCCCTGGTTCTTGTTGTCGAACAGGGTGGTTTTCCGCTGCCTGGGTGAGACACCTGGCACATCCACGGAAAGCACTGAACGCTTACCCGCACAATGGCAACAGCAGGAGGTGGAGACTCAATAGAAGTTGTGAGACGCTACTTAAATTCTCTGTGTGACCTTGCCTTACTTTTTTGAATGGGAACTTTAAATAGCATTTGCTACCACCACCATCCTCCTAAAGAACACATCCACAGCTTTGGGCTACCAAGCTCTTTGGAGACATTTAAAGTCGAGTAATTGAAAACACTTGTCTGTGTGAACGGATGTGGGAGCAGCTCCAGCATGTATTCTTTACATTCCTGGGCTGGAGATGGATCCAGATGGACTTGAACTAAAACCAGATGGCCAAGGATGAGCGAACATTTTGGAGAAAGGAACTGCTTAGGTACAGCCTGTTCATTCGTATATGCCGATAGACAAGGTAGACTGAAAATAATGGAAAAGTTTGTTTGAAAGCTAAAGAAATCAGGTAGCAATGTGCAGGTTCATTAAGGATATCATCAAAAATAGACATTAAAAAATTATCCAGCTTTGTGACTTCCCTTTCAGAGCACATGGAGATATAACTGAAAAAATAGGGTTCTCCCTTAAGGGGAAGATAATGGAATACATTCAAGATATTGACTACTCACTCATTAGGATTCTGTACTTGTGTCAGCAAATGTTCATGTCTGGTATCTGTGTATAAATGAGAATCTTTGTTGAGGTTTGCATACAAAAGGATGTGCAGTATCAAACTCTTCAAAGCCATACAATTCTACTGAACTCCGCTATTTGTTGGCCCAATCCAAGAACATTCCACAAAGATTGAGTGCAGCTCATACCCAAATGCCCTCTTTTCCAACTGTGTTGACACGATTTTTTAGAAAGCGTTGGAACATAACATCATTGGAAAACAACAGGTGCATTTTAAAGCCCAAACAGCATTACCAAGAACTGTTAACACCCAAGTTTAGATATGCGCAGATGAGACAACCCAAGCCCAAGTTTAGACCCAAAAACCTCGAGGAAGAGTGTCAATATGCTTAACGATTATGAGCGTTCAGAAGTTCACACAAAACCAACTGAGATCTCCTTTCTTCTTTTGTATGGAATTAACCTATAGCCTTCACACCATGGATGCCCTTTGTAAGTGTAAATGTACAGTACAGCCCATGTAAGGTTTTGAAACCAGTCTTACAGCACAAAGCACATTAATTGTTCTCCTTTGAACCTCAATCTAAGATCAAATCAAATCTGGTGAGCCTTGGGAGGTTGTCCAATGCAATAAAAACTTAATTCTGTAAAAGCTAATCTGAGAAAATATATAACAGATTCTGTATATATTGAGACCAGTCTGTCACAAGTTTTGAGCTATTCACAAGATCCTGTAAATTTCTCTCACTTTGCCCCCAGCTGTAGCTGAACTCTTTAACAATTCTTCAGCACCTTTATCGGACGCACAACTATCTGTCGTAGAGAGATTGTCCAAATTAATAAGACCATTACCTTAGTGGCTCTCTTTAGTGCATGTTTCTGTCATCCATATTCCGGTAGCTAAGATAAATGCATGTTATTTCATAATTCCAGAACTGTCAAATTAAATGTAAAATATTCTGCAAACTCTTCACCACATTTTTATCATACAGAAGAAATAAAGAATTATGCACTCTCAGGTGAAAACCCCAGGATCTTCAAAAATTACCCATCCTAACTGTAAGAAAACGGACAAAGCGGTGTCAAGGTGCCTGAAATAATGCAAAGCCTTTTACAGAAAAATATGCAACACTCCCATTAACCGAGGGCATGAAAATAATTTGAAGCCTTGACAATTAAAAAAGACAAAAGTTTCTGCCGGTCTGTGTCTCCAGCTGAAGAATTCAGATTGAACCTCCTTACATTAAGGACAAGACAGTGGTCAGCCTGTCTTGACTTACGTGCAGATAATCCACAAAAAACCCAATAAACAGTAAGTGATGCAGCTCAAATTCAGAAGGGTTGTTGCTGTCAAGTTATTCTGATTCTTGGTATCAACTTTGTCATTTTGTGCCTTCATTAGTTATAAAGATTTAGAACACCCACAGCTCATTATTCACACAGTCAGGTTAACACAGGCCATCACCCACATCTGAACTATTAGACATCAGCTGCAATCATAATTTAATAATCAATATTTATCCTCTACTGTACATGTGCTACACAGCAGCACAAGTTCAGGTAGAATAAGTGCACTCCAGCTAACCCCATTCATCGAGTCCTTCAAAACTAGCCTCTTCACGTGTCTGGTCGGGTTTTATAACTTAACACAAATTTAGTACCCTGACATCTGCAGCAGTGTGGTGCACGCAAAGTGAATGCTCATTCTAAGCAGCGCTGTTAATGAAGTTTTACATAAAGCTGAAGATGTTCCTAATTAAGGTTTAAATGGTGAAACAAATCAAAGGAGCCAAACACCAAAGCTTCACAGAGTCATGTGCTGCATATTGAGAACATGCAGCACTCGTGCAAAGCTAGCAGCCTCATCGCTCAAAACTGACCCAGAGAGGACAACAAACTGGGTTGCCTTTGAGCTGCTGAGACTCTAGCACCTTTCTGCACCGTGGGAATCCTCCGGAAGAAGAACACGAGCCTCACCTTACCAGGCACAGTCTATCAATACCTTCGATTTAAATTCAAATCAGGGTGTTAACTTGTGTTGTTGGACTTCATATTGGGATAACTTGCTTGGTCCTATCTCTGGACAACTGGATCATTTAAAATGGAAAAGTTTGTCTTTGACTGAAAATTTCCAAGAAATTATTCCGGGCACAGGTGCGTGGTCTGTACATTAGGGCAGCATAACACAAACTGTGACGGAAAACCCAGTAAAAGACAACATTTTTTATTGTAAAACAGCACGGCAAGGAAGCATCTAGCAAGGATAATCCCTCCTGCCCACAAGTCACTCTCATTTTTTCAGACATTTCCTCAATGACTGCCAGCTACTCCTCATTCAGGCCGAAGAGAGGGAACTGGAGTCATCTGCTGCTCAGATGGTAACAGAAGCACAGTCTTCTGACAAAGCTGATGTCGTCCTGCAGGAAGGCCCTTATTAATAATTAAATGTAGTTTCTGTACCAAGGAACTCAGGGTTGAGTTCTGCTCTTAAAAAAAAGGGTCAAATTAAGTGAAACTCAACCTGTAAAATGATGCAATTTTTGTTACATTAGACAAACTAAAGTAGTACCAGAATGTGTTAGCATATAAAAAGCTAGAAATAAATGTCAAGTCTGCACATTATTACTAGTCATTTCATTGCCATGTTACTTTTTTAAAGTCTACCACAATTTTATGGAAGGTTCCGCCTGGTTTCAGCAGTAATACCACAAGTTATGACAGAGGAATGACTTTCAAAATATTATTATAGATTGGCAGCAACATCTTTTATGTAAAGGAATTTGTCCACTCTGTCCCTGCAGATTACAGTAGAACTCTCATGACTTAAAACCCGCAATTTAGAATTCTGCCATGGCTTTACTTTTGGTTAAATGCAGTGCATTTCACAGAAAAATACTTGAAAGAAAGACTCTTACTCCAGAACCAGAAAGAAAACAACACATTTTATTGAAATGCTAAAAAAAAACCTTAGCAAGGACAAAGCAGTAGATAGTCTGGCACGGCTAAATAAAATGTCAGCCCATAAATAATGAGAAGGATCATTTCAATGCGGTCGGTATGTTAGTGCTTTGAAAACAATGACTAAAAAGACTGCCTACATAAAATGCCAAGAATTTATTTTATTGATCCTTTGTAATAGATTTAGAGTATGCAAACCTCCTCCCCCGCATACATAGTGACACCTTTCCAGACCAGAGCGTCTCATGGTTTCCTGCATGACGGAGGCCTCTCAATTCCCAACTGCAGATAAACAGTTTTGTTGGCCCAGTTGTGTGGAAGAAGATTCGAAAACACAATCAACTTCACCTGCTTCATTTTTATAGTGTCTTTCCCTCTAGACTAAGAAGAGCATACAACTCACATACAAATATGTATAATGAGCTGCTTCTAAAAAGATTTTCTTAGCTTTGCTCCCCCAAGCATAATAAATGCTGTCAGTATAAGAACCAACTCACCCCCTTTTGTAATGTAGACCAAATGTGCAAGCCTACGAAAGCTGAGTCACGATGGAAGTGCACTCAGTCATGGATAAAACATCCGCCCAGGAATGGCAGACACACTGGGAAAGGAATCCCGAAATGTGGGGACAGCACAGCACTGACTTTGGACTCAGCTATTCCCTTTATTCTACTGGTATGCTTGGTTAACCTAAAAGTTTGCCTTGCAGATGAACACCAAGTCCTGTGACCAGAAAGTTACAGTCCAAACGCTCATGTGAACCTTACCACCTTCAAAAATTTGCACAAATCCTGCAAAACTGTAAATGTGCACATTTCTCTTCATATAACAAAGCCTAGAAATAAATACAAATCAATATCTTTCTTTAACAAAATATCCGAGCAAATGGAAAGGAAAGCAATGGGGTGAACTCCCCCTTGCATGGGCACAAACAGCACGAGGATATGATCATCGCTTGCACTGAAAACACAACTATGGCCCTAAATATACTGCAATGACAGGCTCACACATGTTCAGTTTTAATAAGAGAATTACAGCTTTGAAATATATTTGAAATTTTAAGGAAAAATGTGACCTTTGTGTAAGCTAGGGGTTATACTTGAAACCATCTGTGAGCCGCAGACCCTGCTGGAAAGAGCGACTCATGTTTTCTGCACATAACAATAATCTCTCTAAGAAATGAGCGCAGAGGAAACGGTTTTCCAGGAAATTTCTCTGGTATGACAAGCACGTGGAGACAATGCTGCGCCGTGAAAACAGTCTACTTTAAGGAAAAATGCTGCAAAATTTACATTTTTCAAAATTTACATTTTCCACATTCTGATATTTTGGAATTTGATTTTTCCCACGTTTGAACGATGCGAAAGAAATCATGCCTGTTTTGCAGAAAACTGGACCACCGGCTCAGGAATGCATTATTTATTTCTTCCAGTTTAAATAAATGACAGTTAAAAGTTTGTTTGAAGAGAATTCACCTTAGAAACATTTTCTGGAACAAATTAGGAATACTAAACAATGGTATTCTAAGGTGGGGTCACGGCGGTCCAGAGCAGATCCTGGAAGCCTTAGGTGTTGGTTATGGTTACACCGCAGACACGACAGCAGTCCATCACCTGGTAGTCACACACTCACACAAGCTCAGTGGTCACGGTCACATATTCAGCAATTCAGTCACCAATAAGTGAGAAATGCATATCCTAGAGCACAGGGTGCAAGACCGATTACACCCTTACACACACACACACACACACACACACACACACACACATACACACACACACACACACATACACTTTTGGCCATGGTTATGGGAGGAACCCATATAAACATGGATCCTACCTGCTGCACTGCTATACTGTTCTGAATTCTTAAATCAATTTTTTGCAAATTTGATGGCTGAAAGGCCAAAATTTGTACATTTACGCAATCCGTTCACAAATCATAAAACAGTGTTACAATATTTTTCCAAGTTATTTGTTTTATTATGGAATTTGATCTGACTGGTGGCAAGCAGGCCGCATATCAACTAAGCTTGAACACGAGTCACGGAGGGTTTTGTCTCAGCGAAGTGTGGATGCTATTTACCTCACTGTAGACGTCTAAACGTAACAGCTCAGGCCTTTCCTCAGTGTTTCAGGCAGTTTCAGACCACCTCTACACCCAATAAACATCTTCTTCTGCCCCATTTTATGCTCACGATCAAGACGTTCAGTCAGACCCTCCGTGTATTAATGTCTGCCACAATGATTTCAGGTACTTTAAAAAAGGAACTTACTGGTAGAATTTCCTTTTCTGACACATTGGAAGTACAAGGACAGAACAAGTTAAGCTGTTGCAAAACATCTCTTCTGTTCTGAATGTACCCAGTCAATTATTGCATTTGACTTGTTTGGTCAGCTCTTACACGGGGATGCTTGAAAACACTAAATCTTATTCCTAAAAACAGGGCAGTCTGGATGTCAGCAAATGCTTACTGGGAACTGTGCGAGATGGTTGGTTGACTATGGTCCAAATGCCAGGGAAAAGAAAAACGCTGTGGAAACAGGGTAAGCTTTAGCAGGTGATGAGTCCTACAAGCAGAAGCTGGACAAGCACTGGAAGTGCTTACATTTCTGCAACATTCTCCGATAGGAAATGTAGGTTGACAACGATGCAGATACAAACAAAAGAATAAGATGCATTTACACTGAGTGGAATAATGATTTACATCGAGCGTACAAAAGAAGCGGTTTGTTTGGTAGCAGGAACTGTAAGTCACTTCTGAATCAACAGTTGTTTGGAAAAAATCCCACTTAGTTCCCTGGAAAATGAAGGGTGGTGACATAGTTTGCTTTAACTGATCAGAAGGGGTTTTTGAACAAAGTCACACAAAAGAGAAAATGGGTCAACACCGAAACACAGTCTGATTTATTCCATCCGCATGTTTCCGCCTATCTGCGCACACTGATATTGCAAAGCTCCTCCATCACCAATTAACTGCCACGGCCTCGCAGCACATTTCATGGTCGTCTTATAATATAAACTGCTAGAAATTTGCCGTTGTAACTGCGGGGTAGCCCTGGCAACAGGGAAAAGAGAAGAGATCAGTAAAAGTCATTAACTGTTTCTACACTTGTACACACAAAGTGCCCTCTTGTCTGATCGCAAACGGCTCCCATAGTTTTGACTTTGTTGCTGCTATTCTAGCAGTGCAAAAAAAATCACGCCGGTTACCTAAAGTTCTGCTTTCTTCTTCCCACAGTCTATAAAATATATGCGATTTCGTATGTCGGCCTATCATAATCATGACGAAAAATTTTTAGAATACGTATTTTTTCCAAAGACCGTTTTAGAGGCAGGAATTCTGAATAAACTGGGGATGTCTGTAAAATGTCAGGAATGAAATATTCTGACACACCTGTGCAAAATACTGCACGTTTTAAAGGTTCGCCACCTTCTCGCTTGAGTATTGCACAAAATCCCAGAGTTCATTTATGAGCGGTTACAGCAAATTCTTTTCACGTTTCATATTTGTGTCGTTTTTTTTTCAAACTGAGCCTGAAATGACCGCCTTTTTTTAACCATTCTTGCAGATAACTGTTTACGAGGTGAAAGGTGTGCTTGTTACAGTAGGCGACGGTTACAGATGCAGGCACGGAAAATGTGCGCAGACCGTCGTCGGGCAGCAGGACGTGAGTTGCGGTGCCTTCACCTGTTTGCCATTTATCTGCTGTTTAGTATGCATTACTCTGTCGGTCCACAGGGAGGAACAGCGAATGCCGCATGTTGAGGAATAACCCTGTTGTGCCGACCAGTTTAGTACAGATGCTGTGTTTCACAATCGTATCCGAAATTGTCTTTTAAAATGATATTCAAATCTCACAGGATTGTGGTGATGGTGATGATGGTTACTGGCTGAGATCCTATGGTGACAACCAGTCAACGACCAGTACTGTTTGCATAGCGACTGCTGCTTTGCAGAACTTTGCAGCATCGCGTAGTTTCTCCTACGCTGGCACGAGGCACTGAAAACCTTCCAGCTCCCCCAAAGCAGAGCGGCAGGATGCGAGGCGCAGCCCTGCTGTCGCTCTGTTGTCTCCCTGCTCCTCGTATCCGAACCGCAGAGGATTTTCCATCATCTTGCTTGTTAATGGTGACTCCCTGCTCCATCCGAGGACGCCGTCCCAGCACCTCTTTGCTTTAAACCCTCTGCTCTCTTTCTGCACCCGTACACCCACCCACCCACCCGAGAACGCCAATCTTCCACGCAGGCTCGCACCACCTGAGTAAGCAGCTTGTCATCGGCGGAGCTATCTTTGGCGCACCTTCCTCCGTTTTAATGCTAAGGTGCAAATGTCTCTCTCTAAGCTGTGATTCGACACTTGAACTCTCGGGCTTCCAGGCTCTTGCCCCCTGCCACCCTGTCCTTTACTGGAGCAGTCCAGCCTTCTCAGCGAAGCTGCTTAAGTCTTGGCAGGATGCGCTCTCTGCACAACACTCCCTGGACACCCTGTCACTGTCCATTTGAGACACAACTCCAGGAATTCACCCCCGGTGCAAGGTCACTTCCTTATAGTCACTTCAAAGGGAGCCCTGCTATTTAAATAACCGCTAAATTACACACAGAAGTACACACTACAAATAAAACCTTAAGCCAACATATTGCATCAGGCCTGGGTTCATTAATACGTAGTACGATCTTAATAAAAGCCAAATTTGTTATGGAAATGTTTAAGTGAAACTTTACTTTCAGTGTTGCAATGGGGGAGCACATTTGCAGCAAATCTTTAACAGACAAATAAGCAAACGTGCTGCAAACGTGAAGTCTCTGCCATTCGAGATATTCGGGACTTGTTTGTGGCTGATTTGTATAAGCCTGCTGGAAAAAAAAAAAGCAAGCAAAACTGAGCAAAGAATGAGATGTAAATTTTATTGCAGTGTTTCAAGGCTTTGGACAGATGGTTATGCCACAGACAAATGAGCCCTGAAACTGACTTTTTTTTTTTTTTTTTTTTTTTCCCCCCCGAGAGAACCACAATAAGAAAAGCTGGATTACATACTGTTCTTTTCAGCGGTTCATTTTCAGTCCTTCTCAGTGAGCCGTCACAACGCGAAACCCTCGCCTTATTTATCATTTATGCCTCAGTTGCTCTTTATTTGTCCATCAAAGTCCCTCTAGTGGACATGCTCACATCTACAGCCTCTGTGCTCTGCACGCTGCATGGCGTCACGCAAAAATACAAGCGCATTCGTGCGTACGATTCTGTTCGCGTTCGACGCAGGGGGTTCATTTATGCGTGGATGTAGGAAGAATAAGACCAGACCCCCAGGCCCACTTAATTTAAAGAAACAAATGGCAGTATGTTGTGGAAAATCACTACCCCATGTAAAAAATGTGCAAACACATACAGTATGTGTGTATATAAGTCAGGAATCTACTTTGGTTCACGCTGTCTTAGGACATGTTATGCTGCCCTTCTAAGTCAGTGTTGCTGCAGATGCATTTATGTACAGAACATATGAGTGTGTGTGTGTGTGTGTGTGTGTGTGTGTGTGTGTGTGGTCCTCAAGCTTTGATTCTACAACTTCTTTCGCCATTTGTCCAGTGTCACTGATGGATTTTAAATCAGCACGTTTTTGTGTAGAATCTTACTCCAGAACCAGAATGCTGTATCTTAGAAATGATCGCAAAACGGTAACTTGAGCAGAACAAAACGCTGCCGATGTATGTAAGGTAACAGAAGCCGAATGACATCAGCGCCGGTGCGCGCTATGCAAATGTGCTATGTGGCACTGTGGCAGCTGAATGAAGAATCAACAGGGCAGATTTGCCCTGCCTTTGACCCCTGTCCACTTCCCTTACGTTACAAATACACTACTGCATCCAGTACACACTTTTGTATGAGCTTATCTTTCTGTAGATAAGTTCGAGAATAAACTAATTTAATCCGTTTGACATTTACACAGACGTACGCGTTCTTCGTCAATATTATCCTACATCAGACAGATGACTCGCTCGTATCTACGCAAACTATTAAATAATCTCACATACATGTCTGTGCAGGTTTAACGTAAGCCTGCTCCAGAATAAGGTATCTGTTCTCTTAAAATGTCTGCACAATCCTGAACGGATTTTATTATCAGTCATAATTAGACTGTGTTTTGGTTTCTTTTGCCTTTCAGTCGCAGCCACCCAAACAAACCACACTGCTGGCTAACCTGCTGTGAAAAACTATTTGCCACCACCCTCCTGATGCTATCATTGCATATTTGTCCGAAATGGTTTCAGATCTTAAAACTAAATGTAATATTAGACTAAGGAAACCTGGGTAAACACCCAACACAGTTTTTAGTCATTACTTCATTTATTTAAGGAACCGAGCTATTCGATACCCATACCACCCATGTGAAAAAGTGGCTGCCCCCCTCAGAATTTCACGATGCTCTTGACAAATTTTTGCCCACTGCTCTTTGTACAGCTGCTTTAATTAAGACCTACTGGTAGGTTTTCGACCATGAACTGGTTGTTCCGGGTCCAGCTGCCGCATCTCTGTTGGGTTCAAGTCAGGACATTGACTAGGCCACTCCAAAACTTTAATTTTGTTTCTGCTCAACCATTCAGATGTAGACTTGCTTTTATGTTTTGAATCATTGTTCTGCTGTGTAACCCAATTACAGTTCGGCTTTAGCCTACAGACGGATGACCGGACATTCCCCTTAAGAATTTTCTGGTACACTGCAGAATTCATGGTTCCTACAATAATGGAAAGTCCTCCAGGTCTTGAGACAGCAAAGCAGAACTGTATCTTTAGGTATGATGTTCTTAAGAGTCGAACAGCTATATTTGCTTTACACCAGACATAACAGGACCTGGGACATCCAAAGAATGCACCTTCTGACTTCTCTATGGAACATTATCCTAAAAAGATTGGGGATCAACTAGGTGTTTTGTACATTTGCTACTCTTTCATAGCAGTTGCTCCTGTCTTGCTAGTCTCCCATGAATCCCATATTTGCAAATTCTCTTTCTTACTGTGGTGTCATGAACGCTGACCTTGGCTGAAGCTAGAGAGGCCTGTAGTTCTTTGAATGTTCTTCTGGGATTGTTTGTGACCCCTTCGATGAATTGTTGCTGCACCCTTGGAGTAATTTTTGCAGGCAGGCTACTCCTGGGAACATTCACCATTGTTCCAAGTCTTTTCCATTTGAAAATAATAACTTTCACTGTGGTTTGATACAATATTAGAGCCTTGGAAATTACTTTGTAACCCTTTCCAGCCTGATATATTTCAGCAACTTCTTTCCTCTATTTTCTTCTGGAATTTATTTTCATTGTGGCATGGTATTCTTGTAACAACTTTGTGGTGACTATTTCACTCTCATGGTAAGACTTAATATACAGTGAGGTTTATAATGAACAGGGCTGAGTTCTATCAAGTCTGGCTGTGTTCGATCAGCTGAATCTGTTCAATTAAATTTGATCAAATGAATAGCTAAGGGGGGCAAATACTCAGGTTCACTTTATCTAATATTACATTTTACCTAAAGATATGAAACCAATGAGTGTGACAAATAAGAAATAATAGGGAAAATCACGAAAGGGGCAAATACATTTTCACAGCACTGTATTATAATCGATTAGGGTAAGAGATCATCGGCCCAACTGTTATTGCAAGTAGACCAGACTTCAGGACAAGATAGCTGCTCTGTCCTCCTCTAATTATTTCATATAGTACTTATGTACGAATTGGACAATAAAACATTCACTGTCAAAAAAAGCCACAGCATTTATGAACTTTGATCCCTAAAAGCCCTACAAGCAAGATGACATTATTTTCCAAAAACAAAACTGACACTCTGCTACACAAAATTTCAAAACAGAAACTGGCTGTCATAAGGGGAGCAGCCAAACTTTCTGTTCTGACTAAGGCCCTGAGATATGACCAGTAGCAGAAAGACTGCCTTCAACAGCAAAGCCGTCATAAAGAAACAGACCTTTCAGAAGGCACTCAAAGCTCTTCATATTCAGGAAAGAAACAGGTCTTAAAATAGGACCCTGAATAAACATTACATGTCTTACTATTTTCACAGCAAATCCTAAGGACACAGTTCGTAAGTTTTGTTCTTTATTTTCAGCAAGCTGAAACTGGTAACAGAAGAAAGCACCTTAAGGTCACACTTTGAGAAGCTTTCAAGCCTTATGTATTGCCAAAGCTGTAATGCTCTTGATACCAACCTAAAAAACTCATAATCTTTTATTTGCATCACAGGTTTATGTCCCATTATAAATGACTGAGAACTGCTGATTAAATAAGGCATGTACTGTAGAGATCTGTAATGATGTGACCTCCAGAACACAGATCAATACACAGCAGGATTCACCTGTGTGTTAAATTTAACTACTTACTAAGTTTCTTATCTGTGCCATATGTATGTTTCTGATAATACTAAGTATTAAAAAGACCAAATTTCAGGTAAGACAAAATAACTGTCACTTACTGTATTCCATGCCGCTGTACCGATGCATTTCAGCTACTCCTCTTCGTGACAGTTTATGAAAACTCTATATATTTTAATAAATATATGATTAAGTACGAAACAATAGTCACTGCATAGAAAGAAACTAACCTGTTTATGATTCAACAAAACAATAAGAAAAATTCCTTACATGTCTCAAGCAATTCTGCAGCTCCATCAACACTCTAATTCTATATCACTGAGAATGAGGTGCATTTTATTCACAAAAACATTATGAAACCCTTTGGCATGTATATCTGCAGGCTCTATGCCCTTCGTGGTCTATGAAAGCAAAAAAACCATCACCCTGGAAACTCATATGCAGGCAAACGTGGCCAAATGCAAGCAAATTTTTAGCTTTATTGTCCTTGTTAAAAATATAGAGCAAGCAGTCTGGTGGTTAGAGCTGCTGCCTTCCTTCCTTCTGCTGCTTGAGGAATTTGAAGAGCCAAGGTTTGAATTCTAGCTCTTCCAGTAGTACTCTTGAGCAATGTTTCTATCGTGACTGCTCTGGTAAAAACACTGCCCACCTGCATAAATGGGCAAATGAGCATAAATAACTTAATACTGTAATTTGGTAAAAGTGTCAGATAAAATATTAATTATATTATATACAGTACAAAAGCAATACATACAATAGTCATAATGTAAAACAAACCTATTTTGCTTTTTGCTGACAGCACATTCGGAATACAAACAGTTGCATTTGCAGATTCAATTCTGACTACATCGTGGGTCGATGAAGTAATGAAACTGCTCCATTAAAAAGGGCCCAACGTTTACAGAAACTAAATCTAAAAAGGCATTATAATAAATTGAGGGAAAAATAACAACACAGTATATTTGGGCCATAGGTGTTGGTTGACGGTCACAACTCCAACACATCGATATAAAAATAACAGACTAACCAGCTAGAAAAGAGGCCATGCAATTATTCAAATCTGCATAGGAAAAATGAAAAGCAGCCACAAGTTACAGCTCACAACAGGTGGTCACTTACTGGGGTAGCCAGTCATTACCCTCCAAAGCTACCTCAACGCTGACTCAAACCCTTAGATATTGAGTTTCAGCACAAACTGACCACTATGAGCAACATGAAGATGACGTATTTATGGTAGGGCTGCCTTTCAGAAAGTTCTCCTTCATGAAGCCAGTGTGGAAGATCACATAACTTAATGTAATGAGCACAAAACCTGAACCTCAGAGCAGCTGAAAAAGTAATAAGTCATCTTCTGTCTTTATCCTGTATCTGGACAGGTTTGATCCCCCTTACCAGGCTAATCTGATGACATTCTGTAGATCAGCACATCTCAAGTCCTCAACACTGGCCAGCAGTGGCCACCAACTTCCCAGGCCTAAAACACGTCAACTTTGAAAGGCAATGGGATAACTGACTGTTGTGAGTTTAATATATTTTTAAGAGGAAATGGACAAAAATACGAGATGGTTTGAAAGTTCAGTTCCCTTGCAACACTGTAATAATTGGTGCTACATAGCAGCATGTGGGAAAACTGTCAGTTTCTTACTTTTCTCCAACAAATGCCTTACTATGACGTTCCACGAATGACTAAAACCTCCCAGTCTGAAACCTGATTTCTGACATTTAATAAGAGGTTTAAACAATTTTCATGGTTTCATGGGTAGAATGGATCTCCTTGTGGTTGCCGCAGCACCCCAAAAGTCTACACAGCCTCCGGTGCTTTATTCCTTACATAAACTGCCAGAATGAACCAGGAAGGCTAATTTTTTCGTCTTCCTCGCAAGAACAAAATTACAGGTATCTTGAAGACTTTGTGCTCCCCACCATTAGGAGTTAAAAATGACACTTACTGCCGTCCCCTTTTAACATTAAAACAGCGCAATGACGATTAAAAGATTAAGGTTTAGCATGAAAGCGGAATATGTTTGCATGAATGCAAACATCGGTGTGACTCGATGCCGCTGACTTCAAGATTAATGATTAGAATGAACTGCAATGTGTGTTTGGATGTATGTGAGTGTGGGAGGCATGGAGGGATGGTGAGGGAATGAAGTAGGGGACTGCATGCCCTGAAAGAATTTTCCAGTAAACAGTGGCTACATAAAAGACAAAAAGCTATTAAATGGGTTCAGGCCTTCAATTGTTAAACAAAACAAGATGCTGCAGTGTTGCTTTTTACTCTCCTTAAATCCAGTTCTGTGACACTGGCTTTTTGGGTTGCATAACCCTAATGAAAACTTCAGAAAAAACTTTACTGTCTTTTCAGATGATTTGGCAGCACTGATTTCTGATAATACGCCGGTGACATCTGCGTGTGCTTCTTTCGCTTTCAGAAATGTCTCCATGCATTTAGTTTTCGCAACACGCACACAGTCACACACACCGAGCTTCGCTTTAGTTCCAGTGTTCCAGACCTCCTTCCATCGGCTACGCCTACATTCATGCTATTTGTTTCTCTTAACAATGGAAACAAATAACCAGAGTGATCTTTATGAGCTTACAAAACTGCAGACCTTCAATCAGTTCTTCAGCAAGACATAAGTAAGGTTAATTGATAAATGACCAGACAGATGGAAATCATATGAAGGCTGTAGAGGGGGGTAGTGTATATTACCACTACAGTAAAAACACTATTCTGATAAAAATTACTTTAAAATTTATTATATAAAAAAGATATTTAAAAAATTGCAGCAAGGTAAAAAAAAAAGCTAAAAGCTTTTTATAGCAGGGCCATTTACACTACAAAACCTAGTTCCTTTGTTGACCTATAGGAAAAAAGTTATTATCCTAGAATGAACCGATACTCTCTACAATATATGAAATATGAAAATCTAAATCAGAAACATTACAGTAGTACAGCAGTTATACAGTGTTAGCATAGGTTGGGGTAACAGTTTATCGCAGCGATTTTTTTTTTTTACTATGAACTAATTGTCAAGTTTCCTTTCTCATCTTCACTGCTTTACTTCAGTTTTGATAATATTGTAGGTTTCAGACTACTTGAAGGCTCTGTTGTATCGGTCCAAAAAATAGCCTCTGAAAGATTTTTTTATGAGTTCCACAATCTGAATTGGGGCGATTCCAACGTCTGTATATGTTCCTCTAAGGTATCTGGGTAGTTTTTTTTCTCAAACAGTACATTCGGCAACTGTTTAACAATGGTTATACTATATTAACATCTTGTACTGCTTCATGAGGCAAGATAGGTTTGTGTGGTTATGTTCTTGAATATACTATTAGTGCTGATGAAGCGGCACGCCACATTTTATTTTCAACTCTAAGCTTATACTGCAAACTTTAAACAGAACACTTGGTTTTGTACAACATGTTTCCTTAATAATTCCTTTAAGTCACAGTGGAAGTCACAGTTGTTGGATTAACAGGAAAGGAAAATTATGAGCAAAACAAAGATAGCACTTTATAGACTATAAAGTTAGTCTATTACAAATAAGCAAAGGAATAAGAACAGTGGTACCAGTGAAAAGCTCATGAAAGGCAAAAGATCAGAGCACACATGAAAAGTATAGATAGTTTAAAGGTAGGAAGAGAAGAGATGAGCTTTCAGAGGGCAGTGGAAAGTCAGAAGACTGGCAAAATACCTGATGGTGCATGGAGGCTTATTCCACAACTTGAGAACAAGAATGAATGGGCCAGTCCTTCAGTGTGCACCTGAGGGGGAGAAGCACCAAGTGAACAGAAGCTGAAATTAAGCATAATCTACACTGAGGACAGAAGACTAGTAGGACTAGCAGTCTATGCACGGATGGATTTATCCAGTGTTTATCTAGTATCTATCAGAAGGTGAGGGCAAAAGGGTGATACCATCGAGTAAACATGGAATGGTTGGTCTACGGAAGGATTTGTACATTGTTTTGACATCATTTTTCTTGAATTTGGCAATAGTAATGAAAGACATTCCTCATAATGATCAGTCAAAGGTAGAACTGCACATTTCCTAAATTCTGCATCCTCCTCTCTCTCTTACTCTACAATAAGTGATGAATCCAGAAAACATGTGTATGGTAAACATTGCAGTCTTCACACAGTCTTATTTTGGTGCTATGAAGCATGTGAAAAGACTTAAATTGGAGAAATCTAAGCTAAGTTCTAAAGAGTTACAGAAATGTCCTCCTCACAGTGGGGCAAACAACTGCTTAGTCTCTACTTTGCTAGCAGCATGTTTGTGAGTAATGGTCATCATAGACATGTCTGCAGCCCATCAATTGTTTACTGTTTAGCCCAATAATTTTTTACTCCTGGTCCTACCAGAAAAATTTCATATTCTAGTTCTTGTTCCACTGCAACAGGTACTAAATGGCTAAATACTGTATGCTTCATTGCTCAACTGTCTAAAGCAATTTAAAATACACCCGACCCCTGTACCCAAACCTAATTCATTCCTTAAAATCCATCTACAAGATGGGCTTTTGGAAAACAAAGAAGCTATTTCTGTTATATAACAAACAAACAATCTGTATAACATCAACATAACAGGCATAAGTTCAGTTCACCACAACATACACCACAGGCTTTCATAGCATTATGCTAACTGCATTATTACATTACTTTATTATACTGGTAACTGTGATTTACTTGCATATGGTTTAAGACTAATCATTTTTGCTTAAGTTGTTTGGAATGATCAAATAAAACATGCTGTAATAATACAAAGTTTTCTTAAACCTCCTTGAATTTGCAGCGCATGATGTAAGGTGACCTGAACTATGGTTCAGTTTTTGCAAATGTTAGTGAATTTGTTGATGCTGATGATATTGGTGATGCTGTGCAGTTTGGGCTGCTTTAAGGAGTTAAACCAAAACGCAGTAAATTAAGTCATTCTGTTAAAACAAACTTAAGCTCTTCTCTAACAGTCGCTGGCTGGCGTAACTGGTCTCGCTCCAGCTACCGTACCATTGGTCAATGTCCTTCTCCTGCTTTGCTTCACATTATTGACA
Source organism: Heterotis niloticus (assembly GCA_018136845.1). NCBI lineage: Eukaryota > Metazoa > Chordata > Actinopteri > Osteoglossiformes > Osteoglossidae > Heterotis > Heterotis niloticus. Next base: position 8,274,569 of record CM030890.1, read on the forward strand.
AACGTTTCAAATGCTGCAAGCTGGTTTGAAAAAGTGTTAGCTTTGCTGAAAATGACTACAGAATAAAAGTATTTGAATAAGCCAGCATAGACAAGTACATCTTGGGGGGTGGCCAGTTTACAAACGACGCAGGAATATTTTTTTGTGGTTTATGCTTTGATGGATCCATGAAATGACTCTGCCTCCCTCTCACTGCGAGTTACACCCTTGCAGACCAATTTTTCTACAACATGCCATACTTATTTGACAGTTTACTTTAACAGGAATAACTGACGAAGCAGCTGATGATGCCCGTTGACAGGCGACATGGCAGACGTTCCGGCCATGTGCCGCCCCCAACGTGGACGTCCCATTAGGAAGGAGAGAATAAAGTCAACAAAGTGAGCTTTCCATACACAACACGGTTTCAGTGAATGACCACGCAGTTTATCTCTATGTCAAAGACTAATGTCAGCCTATTACATCAACACAGGTGAGGTTAATAACTATGGTTCAGCTAAATGCCAGTGAGATAAAAAAAATAATTTGAATAATTTAACACAACATTTTTGAAGGACATTTAAGGAAAACAAAGATCGTGGTACATTTGACTATTAGTGACTGCGTGGAAGTCAAGCACATGTTCAACAGTGAGCAGCTTAGTTCGTACAGAAATGAAAGAGTGGCATTTGAATACATTTGAACGGCTGGCGAAGGAAACCTCTCCGAAAAGCGGGGTCCCTGAGCTCAGAGACAGAAAGCGCCGTTCCCCCGACTGGACTGAAGACCTCGCACACCCTTTCGTTCGGGACCTTTCTTGAGGATGCTGAGGAAACGCGGCAAATTCGGCGGGCGAGCGCAAATGCGCCGCTGACGTCACAATGGGCGTGTCCTCACGCTGGAGCGCACCTGATGTGTCAGCGCAGTATTGATGTAAAACTTATCTGTCGGCTATTGTTAATATTCCCACTCCCAGTTTCTGACAAGTTATGGCCCACTGTCTATAAAAGAGGAGAACCCTAAACACGCACTGCCCGCATCTCCACTGTGCGTGACAACCGGATAAGCGCCCCTCAGCTTGCACGCGTGAGCTGGTGGTCTGAAAGCCTGTGGTGCAAATTTTAACCGATGCGCTCTTGCAGGGCAGAAAACCAAATATTAGAACTAACGACTCAATATTCAACAATAAAAAAATTGTATTCTCAAGAACTATATTACCCATCTCTTAGGCTATTTAAATTTGTCAACCCTAAAGCAATAAATACAGGGAATCGGTAGTCTGATATTCGGTAAAAGAAGTTTCTGCTGCACAGAAACCAAGGTCGAGGTTACGTACAAACGAACGTGACAAAAAGTCGAGATGTGCGGTGATAAATTTCAGTGGAAATAATATTTTAAAAAATGGAGGCTGGAATTATCCCCATGTTTAGTTACAAGCATTTCTTGGTCCCCCAATACCCGGCATGCATGTACATGGTACAGCTTTTTTCACGGGTATATTACGATTATGCTATTTATTTATTTAAAACGTGCTGCGTTTGGTATGTTACTATACCATTTCCGAGGAGGTTTAAAAACTCACAAACTGACAGACTGAGAAAGGTAATAAAACATCATACTTTTTTTTAACTAGATCGATCGATCGATCAAGGGGGAAAAAATCGTACAAGTGAACAAGTGAATGAAAATGAAAGCTGCCGTTTGCAGAATCACATTTAAAGGTGCTAAAAACTTTGTGGCGGAGCCCCGACTCGGGCGCGGGTGGGAGGGGGGGCGGCAACTGCGTCGCTCGCTCGCTCGCGCCGACGGGACGCCACGCTGCGATTGGCCGAGGCGGCGGCTTCGTGACGCGCCACGCGCTACCCCACGGAGCGAATGCCTATATAAGGCGGACCCCGCGCGCTGTCCAACATGCCCAGGGAAGCCGGCAGCTCCGCTCGACTCCGTTCCGCTCCGCGACGCGGAAGAGGAGACCCGCAGGAGGCAACTTGTATGAAACGCAGCCGCTGAGCGCAACAGCGAACCCGCCGCGTTTCCAAGAATCAGACGGCTTCGCCGAGTCCTTTTGTTCCCGCGAAGACCGTGCGTGTCGTTTGACTGACAGAAAGAGAGAGAGAGCCATGCTCCGGAGGACCGGAGTTGCGCCGCCGTCGCCGCTGCTGCTGCTGCTGCTCGCGCTTGTGGCGTGCGCCCATGAGTGGGAGCAGAACGAGTCCTTCTCGCCCCGGAGACCCCGCGTCTCCGCCAACAGCCCCTGTAAGCAGCCCCCACCCTTCGCTGTACTTGCGGGTTGCACGCTAGCAACTGGTCTTGCGGTCATCTGTTGACTTGCCGTGCCGTGCGAGATGCCGGTGCTGCTGAGGTAAGGCCCGGTGTGTGCGGTGCGGTGCGGCCACATGGGCGGCGTGCGTGGACGGGGCTGCACAAGTGAGGCAGCGCAGGTGCGGGCGGGCGGGCGGGACCGGGCCGGACGGGACTGCCGCAGGGTGCGGGCGCACGAAAAGGCGCGTCGACACACCGCAGCCCGAGCGCAGCCGCTCACTTTACTCATTTGACTTGATATTAAAGAAATAAGAAAACGTGACAACCCCGTCAGAATCTTAAGCACTTGGCTGAGGGATGACCATAACCCCCAAGGACGACCGGATCACCTTCTTGAAACGCTCCTAGATTCCCGGGAGACATACTAGGCAAACGTATGCTCAGTTAGTACTGCGATACAATTTGGTTTGTAATATTTAAACCGATCGCTCATCGTCTGATACAACGACTAGAATCCAAATGGGCTGCCGTGAAAGTTTTAAGGACTGACATATTTGTTGCCTAGTTACCGGGGACTCTAGTCGAGAGAAGTACATCTAAGTCACAATGACATTTACAAGCGCGGTGAAAAAGGGGGGGAAAGACATTTCGTGTCTGTTTCCGAGCTGAACTCGGCTTTTGGTGAGAAACTACTGTATGTTGGAAAGAGCGGGGGGTCCCGCCAGGTTTTGTCCCGTTTTCTCCAAGCGGCGGTGGGGCGTAGTTAAGGTTGTCGGAGGTGGAGCGGAGCCGCATCTTTGGCGCATTTGACTTTGGCGTTCAGATTGCACAGAAATTAATTTTTCTGCGGGTGAACAACTCGCCAAGCTGCTACCGAGCTACGCAAACCCCACACACTCAGGCACAGATCTCCATGTTGAAAAGGGGGTAAAAATATCCGTGGTACATACAGAATTGTCTAGTTTCTATTGCTGCTGTTACATCTGTATAGTTTCTGTTATATTTTTAAAGCAATTACAATCTCTTTTTTTATTAACATGTTTGTTATATGTTCTGTCGTGGTATGGTGTGGTAGAACATGGTACGAATGGTGAACCAGTAACACACAGATTTTGACTTTAAGTGATGCTGGACTTAACTCACCCTCTGCCTAAGTTTCTACTCCACTGTACTTGGATGGTTTTGGGAGAGACTGCTGGGGTCCACTCTGCTGCAGAGACTTTGCAAGGAGGAGCGAGAGACTGTGCAGTCAGTGAAGGGCCCGGTGCAAGGACCTCATCCTGGTGGTGTCCATTGAAGCTTAGGACCTGAAAGTCAGTCTTATTTAGAGCAGTTACTGTAAATAAGGACCAGCAGCAGAAATAAAAAGTGCAAGGATGACCCACAGCAGTCAACATGCAAGCGTAATTTTAATAACGGTCGCAAAAACATTATTTTCTTAAAAAATGTGATTTTTGAATACTGAAACCGACTGACCGCTAACATTTATGCACAACTTTTCTGCTCTGTCATCTTGCCCATTTCCCTAGGAGGCAATCTTTCATTAGGGTGGGTCATATGTACCAGAGCAGGGTGCATTTTTGCTTTTTTACATCTTCCTGTGCTGTGTTTCCAAATACCTATTTAACTAACAGCCCAGGATCAAAATGTATTCTGTCTATTGAAATACAGCCTGGACAATATAGCCGGTGTTACTCTGCAAAGCAATGCTTTCAGTCATGTCTGAATTTGGCCTGTGTGTAGTCTGAGAAATTGGAAACATTTGCAAAGCTAAAGCACCTTCTCCCGTTGTACCAGCAGGACTCATTACCGCCTTAAGATGGAACAAAATAATGCAGGTACTGAAATGTTTTTCTGAAAAAATCATTTTGGTGGTTCCAGTATCATTTCTTTCATCTGGAAATCCCTGGGGAAGAATTACTATGACTGAAGAAATAGGCACCAGAGTATACAGTGACTTTAAAATGACAAAAACAAATTAGATTTCAAATTAGCACAGTGCCATGGTTTGAAGTAATGAGGGAAGCAGAGTTCTAATGAGATGAAATAAAGAGACTTTCAAGCAGCTATGAATCTGTCTTTTACACTGCAGTCTTATTATACACTCATAATGCTGTAAATGAACAATCCACATGGATATGATAAGAGGAGAAAATAGGTTTATGCACCACCAGTAGATAAATTACTGGTCTTTAACATATATGTTCACACTAACAGGTTAGTTTGTTCAATAATCTGTGTGGCAAAAATGACAATAAATTTGGTTTGTTGCTTGAGTCAGACATGTAAGACAATAGACTGCAGTGTATCATCAATAAATTGTTAAAGTAAGCTGAATATTTTCATCTGGACAATGGTATCAGATGGTTACTGCAGTGACAACATCTGATATGTGAAAGACAAGTGAATCACATATTGTTACACTTTACAACTCAAACTGCTTCCTTTTATCGCAAGAAATGTTTAGTCGTGCCAAAGGAACGCTGAGAGAGAATAACCAAAGAAACAAAACCTTGTATTGTCTATTGATTCTACAGTAAGTTCATGAGAGTCCTGACCCCAAAAACTGTCAGACTAGTCAGCACACATCAGAGGAAAAAAATCATTCATAATGAGGGCTGGGCTGCCAGGTTATCATCACTGGCTCGCTTTCTTGTGTCGCACAATGGAGGTCTATCGAGTGAACAAGCCTGTCTTTTAAAGTCCCGACAGAGTTGATGTACGGTACCTTAATGTAATGAACGTGTCCTATTGTAAAACCAAGATCTTATCTGCGTGGTCCCCATAAGCTACAGCAATAACTTTTTAAGGTTAGGCAAAGGGGAAACCCGTAGAAAGGTTCTCCAGTTATGTCACCACCGAGCCCTGCCAGCTCCAGAGACGTTAAGCGTTACACTGACACGCTTTTGGGCAGGTACTGGCAGACCTCCTATCGCCAAAACCTCATCAGAGGGCTACTTTGGCAAGCCAGGACTTGCTTAGTCCAGGGGTAGACACTGGAATCTCTAGAGACCAGACGGTGGGGTCTCTTTAAATACACTGTTTACAACTACACTAAATTATTCTACCAAGTTATTTCCAGTTATGTTAACTTGAGCTGCAAACTCAGGTAATTTTCTTGTCTTAAGCACCAATATGTATCACCTTCAGTCAATTTTCATGTATCCGTGTGAAGGATCGCACAGTAGATGTAGTGTCTGTGAGAAGACACATCTCAGATGGAGATTTACAGTGGCCTTGAATGCACTGTGGGTAAATGATTACGTTCCAGCTCTCACTGGTAACAACAGTAAGGCTATAAATGAATCTTTCCTTTTCAGTTGACATGACCACATGTTATGTGAAACTTTATGCATCGCTGGAAAGTTATAATGCTCCTCTTTGCTAGAGGACTGATTTTATGCTGAAGATCTTTCTATTGACTAAATAGCATGCAGTATGTAGGAGCATTAGTTTAGTTTATCCTTTTGTCTAGGGAGGAAGAACAGCAGTTGGTAAAACCCTGTGATAAGGTGAATTTGGACATAAAGCAGTAGGCAATTGGCTCTCATGTTTCTGTGACTTTTCAGTCAACAATGTTATTCTCACAGCATGGAATGTACAGGGTTTACTGAATATGAAAAATGTTTGGGTAAAAGTTTCTATTAGTATGATCGGTATTGATGCAACAGCAGTGGGAGCTGTCGGTCTCCCATAATGCATTGCTGTGGAATGCTTGTAAATACTGTAGTTGTGTGTAACTATTGTGGAGCATTATAGAGGGATTGCTGACCCTCTCTGCTTTCACTGTGTTGAAGAGCTTTGGGGTATGCATGTCTTTATACTTTGTGTGTGCCAGTTTTTAAACAAAGCTTGTGTTCCCACAGTCCAGTCTTCTGAGCCCTTGTTTCTTAATGCAGCAGTCAAAGCAGGTCATTACAGTGTTATTATTATTCTCTTAGCACAGTTACATATTATATTTGTCATGTGTGGTCTGTTTCCTGCACATCTAATAAATAAAAAGTACATGAAAACATTTTTTTTCACACATGACAAAGTCCAACTGAAAAACAGTTTTTCGTTAATGTCACGATCGGGCAACCTTGCGTTTTACACAGCTGGATTTTTCTGGACTCAACTTTATTGAGTTTACTGGGTTTTACTGTGTATGACTGCTGCTCCACATTTGATTGAAAACCAGCTGAGTTACCCAAAAAGGTATAGCAGTGGAAAGAAAAAAATAATAACACCATAGAGGCATTCCTCGGTACACAAATCTTTGGTATACAAATCTTCAAAGTTACGTGCAAAGAAAATTTATACCCTTCCTCGATATGCATGTTTGGTTTTCGAAGTTACGTACCTGAAACTGATACGCACCCAGGCCAGAATCGAAATTTGCGTTCAAAAAACGAATAACACAACAAGATTATTATTATTATTATTATTATTATTATTATTATTAACTGTAGAACTTTGATTATCTAAACATCAATTATCCACCCCCCCCCCAAAAAAAAACTGCCTACTTTTAGTGCACTGTTGTTATGCTGAAGTATTACTCCTTCTGCTTAATGCATTTGATTCTCATTATTTATTTGAAGATATATGCAGTTTAGTATAGAAAGAGTCTTGATTTGTCATTACAGGAGTTAAAAATTAAATGTTGGCTTTAGCTACTGTGTGGACTCAAGACTCCTGTGGCGTTGATGCTTCATTATCTGTTTTACCGCTGTGTGTTGGGGTGGAGGGGGCAGGTAGTGTCACTCAGTTTGTTGCGAGCCACTGTAATGGGGGGTTATTGCAAGTGTTATGTTTGTAATCGCTGAATGTTTCAGTTTATGTTCACATCTGTTTTAAAGTGACATACTGTGTCGTTTTGCTTTTTAATTTCAATACTGCTGCACAATTGTGTTAATAATGACATTTACAGGCAAAAGAAACCACTTTTATCAGACAAGATGTCAATTTTAAATAGACCGGAGAAGAGCAAGACTGGTGTATCTCTTGCTAACATGTTGGTAAAGCAACAAAATCTGAAATAAAGAACAGAAAAAATTACATTTTCAAGTTTCTTTCAAAATTAGAGCGAAAAAGATAGTTGCTAAAAAAACTATGAAAAAGTGTTGCAGTTGAATCAAAAGCCAGTTACACTTTGTTTTGTATAAACTGGGTATTCTCTGTCATTTCTAGCCAATGGGAAACGTGAGGATGTTTTTATTCTCAGTTAAATAAATAGGATAAGCAAGGACATTTTTTACTGTCTAAACAACTCTGCCTTTTGCTTAATCTTTAATGATTCTCACCAGAGGATTTAGGGTCTAATAGGCCATTAATCGTTGAGCTCGATGTTATGTTGGAGCATGACCTTATCACCCAGAACTTGTTTTACCAGCTTCTGCCCAGAGCTCCCAGCAAAGCTTAACGCACTGCACCAGGCCTGCCTAGTCAAGCACAGATAGAAACAATCTCACAGTACAGCAAATGCAGTACAATATTTTTCCCAAAGGAAATGAGAAATTGGGTTTCGATATATAAACGCTTTTAAGGAACCAATTATATTTGTAAACAAAGGGATTCCTGTCCATAAGCACCAAAATGCTCTACTGTTAACGTACAATAAAGTGGTTGTGTACAGTACATGAGTATTGCTTGTGGTGTTGGACAGCCCGATGCCAGAGACAGCAACACGCCAATCACAGTCATAGTGGAAAGAGAAAAAACTAAAATATATATTGCCAAACTGTTATGGAAGCAAATAAAAATATAAAAATGAATAAGAGATTGTACATTATACACATTTTACAGTCATTCTGGGATGGATTGGCATCCCAGTCAGGGCCAGTTTGATAGCCTTGTGCCCATTGCTTCTGTGACAGGTTCCAGATCACCATAACCCTATTCAGGATAAGCAGTTAATAAAAATGGTTAGATAATGAGACACACACACACACACACACACACACACACTAGTGACGTAAGGGTAATAAAGTTTGTGTCATCAAGCTTTTTTATCTTCCAATTTTTTTGTCTGAGTGAGAAAGTACATCAGCAAGTGTGTGAGGTGGTGGTGCTCAAATGTGTAAGCGTGTGTGTGTGTGTGTGTGTGTGTGTGTGTGTGTGTGTGTGTGTAAAGAAAGAAAATCTGTCAGAGTCTCTTGCTCTGTATGTGGTGTTACTACGTGCTGCCTTGTCAGACCAAATTTTAACTTTATTGTCAAAGTAGAATGTAGTCTTTTTGCAGTTTAATGAAGCTGACAAAGTAAAAAACCTAACAATAGGTGAGAAGTGCCTGTGTGGTGAATTTCAAGGCTGTAACTTGAAAAACAAAGCTGTGCATAAAGAGCAATCAAACACACAGACAAACAAGCAGACAAAGATTCGGCTTTAGAGATACAGAGATAAACTGAAAGTACAGAATTGTTTCATTTAGTTAATACAGTTTGTGGTAATGTAATGGCAGTGGATCTGACGTAAAAGAGCAATCCTGTTGTATGTTACATATGGTATCAGGACAATAGAAATTACATGAGTACTGTGAGGTATGACTGTATGCCAAAACCCAAGCGTTATATCATATTCTCACTTATCTGAGTACAGATTTGGTAGCACTGTTGGCTAAGCTTCAGCTAATTGGTACCCTGGTTAGAAGACTTGTGGTTGTTTCTGAAAACTTGTGGTTGTGAGCTCTTTCAAACAAAAAGACAAAACATGCCAGAAAACTGGTGTAAAATACCAATCTATAACTGAGTTAGAGGGACCGTATCGCTGCTTGTGAATAAATCACTTGTCGGCTGGCCGGATCTGACATGAATGTTACAACTGGACTCTTCTGTCGTGAAGACCACAGCTGTGACTCTGCAAAATGCTGAGTGATTCAGTCAGGTTGTTAATGGAATCGAACAGTTTTATGCTTGCTGGGAAGAAAATCCTGCAATGTCGCAGTCCTCCATGCCCCTATGTAGGTTATGGTTTTGAGTTTTGAGACTGACTTTATTTATGCCAGTGGCCAACAGCATGATGACTGCACAAAACATTATTTAAATGACCACTTTTTCCCATCTGCAGCAGAAATGGCGCGCTGTCTGAACAGCGCCCTCCAGGTCGGCTGCGGTGCCTTTGCCTGTCTGGAGAACTCCACCTGTGACACAGACGGCATGCACGACATTTGCAAGTCCTTCCTCTACAGTGCTGCTAAATTCGACACTCAGGTACACACCCTCTTCTTCTCCATCTTCTTCTCTAAAATGTTGTACCAAACCTGGTCCTAGGCAAGGGTTCTGGAATGAGCTTCACTACATTACTTAGACAAAACCAGTTGTTAGTGCATCCCTGATTCTTTGCAGTGTGACACCCGAGATGAGTTGCTCTCTGACTCTGGATTTTTGTGTGTGGTACAGGGCAAGGCATTTGTGAAAGAAAGCCTCAAGTGCATGGCCAATGGCATCACCTCCAAGGTCTTCCTCACCATCCGCCGCTGTTCCACCTTCCAGAGGATGGTGTCAGAGGTACAGGAGGAGTGCTACAGTAAGCTGGACATCTGCACTGTGGCCCGGTCAAACCCAGAGGCTATTGGCGAGGTGGCCCAGCTGCCAAGCCACTTCCCCAATAGGTGAGGAAATGCTCCCTTGTCAGCATGACCATGATTTTTTTTCTAAAGAGCTGCCTCAAGCTATACTGAACAATCCCTTGCTTCTTCTGTTGTTCATCCAGGTTCTACAGTAAGCTACTGCAAAGTCTAATGGAATGTGATGAGGAGACAGTTGACCTGGTGAGAGCCAACCTTGTGTCCAGGATGGGGCCGGAGATGGCCATGCTCTTCCAGCTGCTACAGAGCAAGCCCTGCCCCTCTGGTGAGGATGTTGCCCCAGCTGGCACTGAGGGCCGTGACCCCCGCTGGCGATGGCCCATGGGTTCACACATGCTCAAGGCTCAGCCTAACATGCGCAACAGAGACTCCACTGGTATCTTCACCAAGAAGCGCTCTACCAGTGACAACTCCTAACCGTCATTCCATTCAAAACATTAACGGCATACAGTATAAGTTCAGCAAAAAAGGAAAAAAAAAAACAACCCAATAATGCTCTCTTCCTATGGGTGTGTGAGGACATTTACTTTCCAAATTTGACAAACAGGTAACTCTAGAGAAAAAGAGAAAAACAGCTTATTTGTCCCATAACGACAGCATATGAATACATCCATTGAATATCTGGCCACTGATGTAGAGTTCACTCTTTGTTGAACAGGTGTATTCATAACATTACAATTACAAAATGACATTTATCAACAAGGGAGGGTCTGGACTCCCTTTCCCCTAAAAAAAGAACCATAACTGAAATGCATTCTTATACTCACAGCACAATAGTTCAACTCCGATATTGACATTAGAGCAAGGTTAAAAATTGTGATCGTTCTGTTACTTAAAATAATTGGTTGTACAGTAACAGAAAAACTGTATTAATGAGCATTCTCAGCAGTCCCTAAGGCCCTAATCATTGTTTGTCTGTGATTATACAGAGCCATTTGTCCCTCTGTGTAACATTAGTTGTCAATTGACCCACTGGACCTTCACACTTACTGTTATTTGCACCAGATAGGGCTTTGTTTGGTAAGATGGGAATCGGAGAGGATTGCACTTAGGATTTCATTGGAGAAACACACAAATGAAAACAGCCCTCTACAACTGCATGACAGATCTCCAGAGGTCTTGGAAACCGAGACTGCAGTAGTCGCGCAGAAACGACAGTCGACAAAAAATGATATCAAAACATTCGTTTTCCTAAAAGCTTGGGTGCAGAAACGGGGTGGACAATAACACATGCTGCCAAATTCGCGTCAGGATATAAAAATGTTCTCATTGATGTGCAATGTGTAGCTGTAGCATAAGTTGTGAGGCAGACATTATCGGAGACAGATGAAACCCCCTCTCCAGGCTGAAGCACCACACAAATAAGGCATGGAGAGGTGGGTTCTTAAACACTGACTTGCAGTGTTTGTTAGGAAGAAAATAACATGACTATTTAAAAAAAAAAAGCCTTGTTGGTATATTATTAATATTTATTTTCCTACTATATAATTTAATTTTTTTATTAAGTTGCTGTGGTTATTAGTTTTGTATGCAAAAGCTAGGATTCAGATAAAGATTTTAAGGCCTAATTTGGTCGTGGCTCTCACTGTCTCGAGGCCTTGTAGAATCTTAAAGCATTATTAGCATCTGAAGTGTCTTCTGAGTGAATAGGATCCATGTTATGACTCTGTGCTGGTCATGGGGGAACGTATTAGCAATTGTAGTTGGGTGAACTTCTCGCTAGTGTTATAGGGGACCATACCTGGAGCAACTTAGCAAGGTCTAGAACATGTGTATGTGTCAACGGGATAGAGAGACACTTGCGTTGTGTATATTAAAGACTTATTGAGGAATTCATTTATATTCCTGTGTATGTTCCTAACACAGCTGGTTAATTTCATAGAGTTGTTAAGGGATAATCCGAATTAGCCGCGATACTGTACAAGCTACCCACTCTATTTTTCTGAAATTGTGAAATGCAAAGTGTTTGCTGGATCTATTTTTGACACTATGCAATTTAAGATGTTTTTTTTCCTTCATGAAAGATGGCCTCTGTGAATTGGGAGGTTATTTCCAAAGTGTTTTATTGGATATAGTTTTTCAAATAGCAGTACACCAAGGGCAAGCATTACTCTGTGCTCCTTTTTCAAATAAGTCATAGAAAACCACTTATGTATAAAGACAAGGAAGGAAACGTGTTTCTGTGTTACAGTAACAAGCATTGTGCAAAGTGTAAATAACTCGCAACACTATGCAATAATCTGTGCAAAAGTGGGACTCTACGCTGAAATTCATAGAGCCGCTGTAATGTGCACTAGGACCAATGCCACCGGATGGTATGAAGAGAGTTTAGTCTCACTGCTCCAACACAGTAAATGATGCAGAAAATGCAGTTGGAAGCAAACTTCCTGAATTTGTTTCCCTTTTTCTCTAGAAGTAAAACATGATGGAATCCAATTTTCAGTTAAAAATCATCTAATAAAATAGCTAACACATACTTTCTAACTAAATAAACACATATAAAATTGAAACTATTCACAGCTCTGTCTGTGGACATGGAGTCTGTTTAGCTCCGCTTTAATATGCACTTTGCATCTCTTATGACCACTTTAAAGGGGCATTTGAACTGCCAGCACATATTAAACTAAACATTTTGTTTAACTTTTCAACTCAATTTGAGGTAACCAAACTGTTGTGTATATACTGGATGAAATTTCGGAGCCAGAACCTGTACATCCAAATGGGCTGGGGTTACTGTATTTACGTTACAATGGTCAGGGTTGGTGGATATTTCTGTCTTTCTGAAATGCCAAAATAATCCCAAACCCATCAGTTGCTGCTAAACCAATATGCTCGCCCAAAACCGTGATGTCGCAGGGCCCCACGTCGACACCAGGCGCCACAGTGGTGGGGGGGGACCTGATGACATCACCCTTCACCTCACTGCATTCGTGCAGAGGCCAATGGCTATAATCAGCCATACTTTTCCCACAAGTTTTTGGTGCAGACTGTTTTGATCAATGCCATTTTCTTGCACTGCATCGGTAGAATTTTTTTTCCTCTTTATCGTTCGAGTAAGAGTTGCCTTGGTTTCCATCGGGTTCTTGCGTGTCACAGATTGCCACCTCCTGGTGAAACAATGTAACTCTCGCAGAGATTTCTGTTTGATTTTCTTTTTGTCAGTTTTTCTTTGACTCTGCATATAAATCAAGGGTCTTAAAGACTTGTTAAATTTCAGAGAATGTATCTTAAATCAAATGTCTGTACTAGAATGAGGGAGCCCACGCCCAGGTCGTGTTCACCATCAGCAAGTTGGTGTGGTCAGGACGTTATATTGAAAAACTAAGTTGACCGACTTGCGGTGTTCGTTGAAGGTCCTTTAAAATCGGTCAGCTTTGCTTGCGTTCAGGAGTTTAAAATCGTTGATTTTCCTGTGAAGCTTTGGACCTCAGTACAACGAACCCAGCTGTCTCAAAGTCGGAGAAAAAGACCAACAGTTCAAGTCTGCCCCGCCAAGCAGAGTCCTTTGAAAACCTTCACATTCGACCGCTGTGAAGCCAACTCACAACCCATGCGTGAGTCTTCATAACTTTAGAGTGGCTGGGGTTTGGGCTCCCTGTGCTGTTGACATCAATGGTACTCGTTTCATTCCTATCAAGACTTGAAATGAATCACTTTTCCCACATACAGGTGTAATGTTTTGCCAGATGAGCCACTTTATTCTGATTGTTCTTCATCACTTTATCCAAATACATTTCATTCACAGTAACTAATAAATCAAAACAGAATCAGCCATTTAAAATCTGTTGTTTTGGGGGTTTTTTTAAGTACATATGTTAAGCATGATTGATTTATGTGATTTATTTGCACTTTAATGTATGTATATTTAAGTTCCACTTTGTGCCATTAATTTGCAGCTGTTTATTTAAAATGATAAAGATGCAAAATCCATCAAATGTGTGTCTTTGGTTTGGCCAATGAAAAAAAAATAAATTAAGATCATATCTGGCATAAGGCATCATATTCCTTTGGTCTGGTCTTATATGTTCCTTAACAATTGGAATTTGGAAAGTGCCATTGAGTCATGTCTGACTCCTCAGTGACCACTGGTGTGGTTTTCAAGGCAAAGAGGAAGGGAAGTGGTTTGCCATTGCCTTCTTCTGGCATCTTTTTTCCTCAGAGGGGTGCAAACGAAGAGGAGAACCTGAAAACTCCACACACACACCCTTGTGCTGGATTTGAACCCCAAATCAGACAGACAACCCAGGAGCCGTGAGACACCACCATACTAGCCCCCCCGCCCCATTTCTTCATACAATGACTGTAAAATATTTCCCCTACTGATATGGCAACAGTAAACAACTCAAATCTTTTTACCTCCACGGGAGGAAATTCCTAAAAACTTTTGATAAACTTAGATCAGCTTTAGATCGAATGATACATTCACATTCCTAACTTTTAACAAAAGAAATTAATAACCTTGTAACATATAAGGCTGCTCCATGCCATAAGTTACTGAATATCACCAACAGATGAGTACGACAATATGAAGGAAAACAGTTCCGAAAAACATGTGACTGCTAGCATTTGCATATTAGGCTTAAGAAAAATCCTTGCTGTTTCCCTCTTTCTAACTGAAGCATGAAATGCTCACAGTACTTTGTGGCCCTTAAATATAATTGCAGTATTGCAACGTTAACGCCGGAAGGATTTCAGCTGCACGTACACACCGCGGCTGTGAATTCAGCAAAGGCAACAGCTCACTGAAACCTAATAATCGTCCTTAGTTACTATGAACGGCGCAGAACGGGACAACACGGACGCGGTGCAAAAGACGGGAAGACTTCATGGGTCTTTGATTCCCAGTTTGACCTCGAGTGCTCATTCCGGCACGCATAGTGCCTAGTGCGTGCCAGTCAACTTGGGTTCTTAACTACAGGCCTGGTGTGACAAATTTGAGATCACATCCCTGCGCGGAATGAACTTTTCGAATGAGTAAAAACTGCAGAGTGTGTAAGTCGTTTCAAAGCCCTGGGAGAAAAACCAACACGAGCAGCAAACTCTCCGCTATCTCAGGCAGAGGGATATATAATTTCATGCCAATTTGGAGGAGTCCTGTGGGGCTTTCTGATCCTCAGCATTTAGTTTCTGGGATAGGTGATGCAGCTGCTCCATACTGATTTCAACTTGTTCTCCTTTAAAGAGACACAGCCCAAAATTCCCAGCTGCTTTCCCCTGCACACAGTGCTAACAGCAGCACCGTGCTGTCTTCTGTTATTGCTGCATTCTTTTTCAGTGTGATTCGGGGGTTCGGTGGAAATAAGTTGTTAATAATTACGCTGAGCTGTTTCGGCTCAAATGCGCTTTGTAAGAACTGGAACAGCGCAGAGGACATTGGATAACGGCTGGAGTTGTCAAGGGTTTTAACTCCTGCGCAGGAATCAATGGAACATTCAGCACCATGGAAAATGAATTTGACTCCCTTCTACTTTTTAAGGCAACTTCAAGAAGTCAGCCTGCACTGGCACAGCTAATATGGTTTTGGAGTTAAACACTGCGTGTCAGTGCATATCTGTCAGCGCAGAGAAGGAGAGACACCTATATTAGCTGGGAGGGAAATGGTCTCCTTCCAGGATGATGATCAGAATAAATGACACAAGGAATCTCCACTCTTGTCATTCTTCTTAAGACAGCGACCGTTGGCCTTTACGCATTCATCTGTTTTTTTACATTTCTGTCACCGTCATAAGCAAGAATGGGTACAACAACGAGATTCTATGAGTTATTTCAAATTTCCCACACCCAAGAGGATGGAAATTTGTGCACGAGAGCCAGCGCTCCGCTTTTCGGCATGTTGGCACGCTTGTTAGTCAGTATTGGCAAGCTATTGTTTTACATTTCAAATTTATCCAATGAAAAACAGATATTAGAACAGTTAATAGGGGACAACTGGCGGAGCCAGTAAAGACAGACAGAGGTGGAGGTCCATGGAAATGCTTTGGCAAGTCAAACCCATCTCATGTAGCACAGAATTCTGAATCAGCTGGTAAGATATGAAGGTAGGAGTAGAAGATCAGACAGAAAAGATCTGCACTGGTTCACATGAGATATAACCGTGGAATGAACCAGGAGCTGCATAGAGTGTGGAGTGAGATATGGACAGACTTGGCAAAAGCAAGATTTACAAGATTATTGTTTTGACTTCAAAAACGCTTCAAAATGTTCTCACTGAAAGTTGAACAGGTGCAGTATGAAATTCTCATATGTTTCTACAACTCATTCCAAGAGTTAAAAACTGGAATAATGACTGGTGCTATGTTGATCCACCCACTGATAAGCTATGAACCATCTACTGCAGACAGATGGCCAAGGATAGGGTCTGGGGTCAACAGGTTACAGTGGTTGAAGCTGGACTGTGGTTTAAATACCACCCAGAGAGTAGTACCCTTGAGCAAAGTCCTTCATCTCAGTCCGTCTCCCAGTATCAATAACACCAAAGAGAGACTGTTGAGCTTCAGAAGGATTCAAGTCATTTACTGTCCTTTGCGTATTAGTTGTTCAGCAGCGGAGCTGGTGCACAGATTCAAGTGACTGGAAGTATACGTGACCAATGACACCTCCTCGACCTGCAGTACAACACAAGGCACAGAAGGCACAACACTTCCTGAGGAGATTGAAAGGAGCTGGACTTCCATCTTATATCTGCATTAACTTCCATAGTTGTGCCAAAGAGAGCATCCTGACGTACCGCATCACAGTCTCATATGGCCTCTGACCACGGAGCTTGGCGGTGGGTAGCGAAGACTGCCTTGTTCATCACCAGGACCCCACAACCTACCATCCAGTCCACCAACAGCAAGCAATGCATCAGGAAAGCTTGGAACTTCACCACAGACCCTCCCACCCTTTACACAATTTGTTTTTACTGCTGCTCTCTGGGAGATGCTATCACATCCTGCAGGCCAACACCACCAGGCTCAGGACCAGCTTTTCCCCCACAGGTTCTCAAGGTGCTGAGCTCCAGACAGCACAAGGACCAATCACCACCACCACCGCTGCTGTCTGCACTATGTTGTGTGCATTGCTGCACCTACAGTACTGTAAGTACCACTTATTTATCTATTTACCAATTTATCTTCATTTTCTTAACCCTGCCATCCTAACCCTTTCTTGTTCCTTTTCATCATGCTGTCTATTTAGTGAACCGTGCACCATAGCCCGAGAACTACGTTACAATCTCTCGTAAATCTATATATGGCAGAATGACAATGAAATTTAACCTTGGACCTTGAACCGTAACTTAAACTGCTCCAATAAAAATTTCCCACCTACAGTATATAAATGGGCAAATCACTGTAAGTGGCTTAAAACTGTAAGCTGCTTTGAAAGCTAAGCTAAAATGAGCAACTTGAATGAACATCTGTTTTTCCTCCTCTGGGGCACACAAGAAGGGTGAAGCATAGCAGCATCTGTGCCTGGTTGTCATGCACCGTTTTGTCTTTAATCCGCCTTTTTCGTCCTTGTTCTGCATCTGTGTCCTTACAAATAAACCCCAGATTTGAGCTGAACAAACCTGAATCTATTCTTCATCTTTGGTCAACTGTCAGAAACTCAAAAAAATCTCCCATCCCTAAACTTCTTTGCTTAGTTGTGTTCTGCTGAAGAACTTTGGTAGAATTTGTTTCCACCCAACTTGTCTGCTGGTGTTTAATAATGAGAAGCCGAGACAAACTTATGTTCTTGCGCTGCATGTAATGTGACTTAAAGAGAATGACCATAGGCAGAGCAGAAAAAAGACATGGGCGTGCTTCAGTGTCGAGTTTTTTCCTGGACAAGACCCACCAGCTGTGCATCTCTGCAAACAACTTCTCCAAGCCGTAGTGAAGTTGTGTGCGGACTGCACATTCTGTTTTGTATTGCAAAATAACTTAAAAAATACTTACTTTTGTTCTGCTCACCTTACGTACTGGGGAGGCATCCTCAAGTGAAGGAGGCTTTGTTCCTGGATGTTAACTCCACAGATGTAACGCACTATGGTAATTCTGGACCTTCTGCTGGAGAAAAACATTTCTTCAAAACGTTGCACCCAATCACTCTGAAAGACAAAAAAATCTACTTATTTTGTCAGGACCTGCTTTGTGCATCAGATCTTTTATCAAACATAGCATCTGTGATCCCGCCCAAATTTTCAAAAAAATCTTTTTCATCCAATTTTTCACCATACTTCCAGAAACAATGTGAGCCAAAATTTGAGTGTGCAAGAGTGTTAACATATTTGGACCACATAGCCTACATCAAAATTGGATTATAAACCACACAAAAAATAGATGTTACTGGCTTAAAGCAGGAAAATACTGCATTGTTTTACTTTAGTTTGTCTCAAAATCACTCTGGCAAAATTTCATTAAACAACAAAATGCATTTGAAGCTGTGACTCAAGGGATGTCAGAAGTTCAGAGAAATAAGACAGAGTTCATGAAACTGTGCCTATGACACATCCAGAAGGATTCAAGAAGAAGGGTATTTAAAATTCTGTTACTTTAAAAAAAAAACTATAATTTTCACAAACCACTGTATACTTTACTGTCAGAATGACCTGCCTGAACCCATCTAACCAATCCTTTCAGTCACGGTCATTGTACAGAAATGGCCACCGTCTCTGCGGCGAACACACAGCGCTCTGCAAAAGCAGCCCGCGGCTCCTCACTCGTTATCCTATTAGACTTTTCTGCAGCATTCGACATGGTGGATCACTCAGTCTACCCCTGCTGGGAGAGGCTCCAACGTTATCCTGGACCAGCACCCATCGTACCTAAATGCTCGTTCAAAGCCTTCCATGGAGGCCTGAGACGGTCTTCCTTCTCCCTCCGGACAGGTTTTTGGCTGCAGCAGGGTTCTCCGTGACCTCGCCCTCATCCCACACCCTTCCCAACTTTTCATTTGCTCTGTTACATCTCTGCACGCATTTCCAGGTATGGCCATCCTGATCGGACGCGGATTTCTGCACAAGTTCTTCCAGGTGACTCGGGTCGGGTTTAGGCTGACCTCTCAGAGAAATTATGCAGTCATTCTTGTGCATATTGTAGGCTACATTCTCATAAATCTTGACTCGTGAGAGTAGTATCAGTAATATTAGTAGCATTATTAGCATTAGAAGTATAGTAGCATGAATATAATGGATCACAGTAGACAATTTCAAACCTTGTGAAGAACCCATGTGTCCAGTGCGAAGGTCGCAGTAGTTTAGCAGGGGTCTAGTGCAGAGTCGCCACAAGGAGGCAGTGCGCAGCCATGGGTCGTGCCTTTTCACAAAACAAACTGTACCCATCTCTTCGAGTACGAGCTGAATTTAAACCAAATATGCAGAGAAGGAAGCCTGTCTGATCTTTTTTTTAGGAGATGAATATTAATCCGCTTCTGGAACCGACACAAGTTCACTTAGTAACGGCCCAAAGTATGCATACAATTTCTGTGAACATTTGTAAAGAAGCTCCTCTGTATGAAACTAAGTTGTTTTTAGTAGAAAGCTTCATAAAATGCCTTTGTGTAGTTTGATGACTGAAATGATGACTTAAACACAGTAATACCTGCTTAACACTGGTGTGTTTAGCACTGTTTTGTTATAGCGCGCTTGCTGTACCGTTATTCCGCACGAGTGCTTGCTCCAGCACGTTTCCATCCCACATCGGAAGTAGTTCTGGATCCTTCTTTCGTTCATTTTAAATTTTACATCAGTGCTATCCGTGTGCGTGTGTCTGCATGCATGCATCTGTGTGTGCCCACAAGCAATAGAATGAGCACGAGGCCCCCTCTCTCTGTGTGTGCTTATGTATGTGCACGCACTTGTCTGGCACCTAACTAATAAGATAAAATGTTAAAATAACCCCATTAAAGCTGTTTGAGTCAGTGCTCCACTCTCCAAAAACACATCCTCTCTTCTAACCAAGGCTTTACAGTACAGTTTTAACCCAAGATGCACAGATTTGAGCAACAAAACTGTAACTTTACACAGACTTTCATTTAATGCCTCTACTTTTGCTTACATGGCATTTCTAAAAAATTTACAACCAAATTCCCAACAGGTGGGTATCATTTATTAACTAAGTTTATTCATTTATAAAAAGCTTATCTCCCACACTATGCTCAGTGATTACTTTGTAGTATTTAGCTGACACCCATAGTTTGGTAAAAGCCTGTAACCGTTGATACACCAGTGCAAAGTAACACAACTATATACACATATACACATATCAAGGCCAATTTGGTTACCAGTTCACCTGAAACACAGAGTGTTTGGACCGTGGAGGAAAACCGGTGCACCAGGAGGAAACCCACACAAACACAAGGACAAGATGAAAACCACACACAGACTGAGCAGGAACCAAACCCATCTCGAGTGGCACAACCCAGGTGGTGTGAGACACCAGCGCTACCTGCTGCTCTACCATAGAACCCAGACCAGAAATCAGTGCCAGTATGTGGTGAGTTTGGCAGGTATACCGTAGTTTAGCTTGTTTGCTGGTTTCACCTGTTGTCACCTGAGTAGTCATGGCCACCAGTGAACTATCCAACCAATCAGGTCAACATTTGATGAATTCATTTGCATTGCTTTCATTAGTTTTTTTGCCTTCTTTCTTTTGTGTCTGTAACAAAGGTTAAATCAATACGTAAATACTGAGTATCAAAATATATGCTTTGTGTGTGTGAATATGCTGTATATGACAACTATAAAAGAGCTGCACACGTACAAGCAGGTATGGATACGGTATTCTAGAGTAATAATTAAGCAAAACAATCTTGTTATGTTGTCTTATGATAACAAATGTTTACTTTTAAGTGACTGTGTTCATTTTAATCAGTTTAAATTATATTTACATCCTTTGGCATACGTGGGTGTCAGTTTGGCAGCTCGGATGAGGAACAAAATATCATTAAAACTAATGTAAACTGCGTTTTTGACCTAAAAGAATTCACTTAACAGAGAGTTAAGGTGGGGAAACCCATATTACGGTCCCTCTTTGAGTTAATTCACTGCATTAAATCACCCCGTTAAACAAAGCCTCATAGTGAAGGCTCAGATTACCTTTCCTCAGTTCAGTAACAAAGTGCTGCACATCTTTAGGGGGTGAACCCCTCAACAAAAAAAGCATTGAACAGGAGTCTGAGGGGAGAATGTATTTTCTTCAAATTAGTTTCAATGTATTTTAAAGTTAATAAAAAATATTAACATGAAAATTCTTGCAAAATATTTTTCTTTATAGTTATAGCTAAGATTTCCAGGAAACAAAAAAGTCAAATACATCATGCAAACAAATCAAGTAGCAAATAGATGCCACTGTGTTTGTAAGTTAATGTAAGTTAAATTGGTGCTGTCACTGAATTTAGGAATGCAAATACTGTATCACCCCAGTTAGTGCTGAGGATACGTTCTTACAACACGATGTGTCTGGATACACACAAATGATGTTCAATTCTTGGACGATTTTCAGATGGAAAGACATGTGAATTGGGTGAAAGAAAGGTGCTGGAACTTTGCTACTAATCACACGACAAGTGGGAAGCGCTGAGTGTGTGCCCGCAAGTTGTCTGCAGCAGAGCAGCGGAGAGAGCATGTGCCAACAAAGGCCATTTTGCGTTGTGTGCAGCGGAGATGTTGGAGCCTCAGAATCAAAAGGTGAGCAATGGTGCATGAAAAAAATTACGCTCCAACTCCACGGAAGGAGAATGAGGATTGTGACTCTGTTAATAACAAAGAAAAGAGAAGTGCAACGCCGAGTGCACATATACAGACAGTCCCCAACTTACAGTGGGGTTATGTTCCGATAAACCCATCGTAAGGTGAAAATATTGTAAGATGAAAGTGCGTTTAATACACCTAACCTACCGTCACGCCTGTGGCTGCTTGCAACGGAATGTAGGCAGTCTCTCCACCAAGGTCTTCAGGTATAGGAAGCAATCGTGGACAGCATTCAGTTCTTACCCGGACTTCCTCAGTGACAGTGCTCAGTCTTCCGCTGGCCTCTACCATGAATTTCCCATTGTGAACTTTCCTACAACCACTGTCTTGCCTTAAATTTTGTTTATTTTAAATTGTGCCATGTTTCATTTTTGCTTACTGCCAATTGCTAACGGCAACACTTTGTCGGAAACAGCATTCAGTAAAGAGTTCAATGGAACTTGGTGTCGCGCAATTGCTTCCACTAACCCAGACCATAACACCTACCGAACATGATAGCCTAGCCTAGTTTACCTTAAAAGTCATTAGAGACTTGCCGCTTTCATGCCACTTTTAGGGGACACAGACACAGATGGGCGTTTTATAGACATGATGGAGCATCGGTTGTATATACTAGCAACCACGTGGCAGACTGGAAGATGCAGCTTGCTGCTGCTGCCCAGCATCATGACAGAGTATTGTACCACATATTGCTTGCCGCGGAAAAAAAAATCTAAATTCAAAATTGGAAGTACAGTTTCTACTGAATGCGCATTGCTATCACACCATTGTAAAGTTGAAAAATCGAAGATTGGGCCATCGTAACTTGGGGACCATCTGTACAAATGTGCACTATAATGTTTTAACATAAACATTAAAACAAAACAGCATTTAACGGGCAGCATTAAGGAGAAACGACTAATTTCATTCTATACGGAACCATTATTTAGGACTTACAGACAGAACAGTCAGCTTCTTTATATTCCACTATTTGTTCACTGTTGTACACATGCAAAATAGGGACTTATAAAGTCTTTTTAACATTTTAAAAATACAGACTTCCTAAGTATATTTTTTCATTTGCATGAGGATGAGAGGTTTATGATTCTGTTGCATC
This sequence comes from Heterotis niloticus, assembly GCA_018136845.1. NCBI lineage: Eukaryota > Metazoa > Chordata > Actinopteri > Osteoglossiformes > Osteoglossidae > Heterotis > Heterotis niloticus. The sequence continues at coordinate 8,297,189 of CM030890.1, forward strand.
TTAATGTGAGCGCAACTGATCCCTTACAAATGAGTAACAGCAAATAAACATGATGCTGACTAACAACGAAACACAAGAATAGGATAATTATGAGAGATTGCAAAAACCATCATTACAACCATTTTACTGATAATAAGAGCCTTTGTGGCAGAAACAGACAGCATTGAACCGCCAAAGGAATGTAGCAGCATATTAACAAAGACTATTACAAGGCTTTTAAAAATTTTTCTTTTTTGTGCAAGGGAACGTTAGGGCAACTGCAACAACAGCAACAACAACAACTGTTATTGTTTTTGTCTCTTATGTTGTTGTTACTTTCACACAGAAAAGTGGTTACAAACATAAAGTACAATGATATGATGTCAGTACAGGATGAAATATGTTGCAGTTGGCACAACATCAGCCTGCGCCTGGACTAGGTGCAAGATTAAATGAAAACTATCACACATGCAGGTGCATTATTAGTGTTGAACCATTAAATGAAAGATAAAAGACAAAAAAAAATTAGAGCACGGTCAAAAAGTGCAACGGAAGCGGAGTAACTAAATAAAAGAGGTTCAAACAGTGGACATATTTCCCCCTTCATATCTCACTTGGTGTTGACTTGTTAATGCTGTATGGTACACTGATATAAATTACAAATAAATCTGTTATTGTTTGAGGTTCTTTGAAATACTGCTTTTATTTAAGAGCACTGAAACCAAAGGATACACTGTCACACACGCAAGGTTGTGGAGATGTAAAATCAGAGATTTCTGAGAATAAAATTTATTTATAAAGGATCAAATGGGATCCCACTCCCTAACCTTCATCCTAAGCACCCGTTTTACCTCATCCTAACCTGTAAACACCACAGCAGCCCCATAGTCAGCCCACAGCAAGCCTATCTAGGCAATATGCAATGGCTTGTATCTCCTTAATACCAATGCAAGCCAACTACAAACCTAAACATGGTACAGTGAAGTGATGGTCGGGTATTTCATAGGGGTTGTCAACTGGGGACCTTCCTTCATAGGCGTTTCATCGAGTTAGGCCCACGACACCTCCGGAAGGCTCAACCACAGCTCTGGCATCCCGGAACTGTTCCCCTCCACCACTGTGCACACCACTGCGCTATCCAGCAACACAACACAACAGATGCTATCCACTTCTGCACCCACACTAACAACTTTGCACGCTAACTGCCCACTCTGCTACTCGCTACCTTCTTTATAACTCCATATAATGAGAATGCTGTCTGCTCTACATCCAAGAATTGTATTAAAACAAACAAAAGGCTGTATTTCACTGGGTAAAACAGAGGTTACGGTTAACAGTGAAACATAGAATTGTGTAAACATTGTGGAAGAGTTCAAGCATAATTTAATCATATAATAAAATTAACCTATGAGGACATCTAGTGGTAAAATAAAAGTGATTTCAAAAGTGCCCAATTGCAGAACTGAAAGGAATTAATTTATAAAACAGGTTCTGTCATTTTCAAAATTATTACACAGAGTAGATGACACCTTTGTCCAGCACAAGTTACACTTTTAGTTTCATACCAGAAAGCCACTTGTAATTTTTATGCATACATTTACGGTATTTTTTCTGGAGTACTCGGGCCAAGTAATTCACTCGACAGGGGTGCAGTGGCACAGCTGCCAAGGAGTGATTTCAGAACTGGGGAACTAAATGCGAACTAATAACCACAACATGATGTGCTAATGGCCCAGCTACTATAGTAAAGGGAGATTTATAATTTTGTGAAATTAAGGAAATAATACATTTAAACAGAGTGTGGGCATAGGTTCAAATCCAGCTCAGTCTGTGAGGAGTTTGTATGGTCCCCACAAGCATGCATGGGTTTCCTCCCACAGTCCAAAGACATACATTTAAGGTTTTAAGTTATAAATCGTCCACAGTGTGCGAATGTGCGTGAGTACGTGCCCACCTTGTGATGGACTTGTGCCCCATCCAGTGTGTGGGTTCATAGCCTAGCACCCAGTAAGGCTTTAGACTATCACAACCCTGGCCAGGATAAGGCAGCTAAAGATGGCGTACATAACAATTTTAAACATGGACTTGAATGGAATGAAAACCAGGATGTACAGCAGGAATGAAGAGCTGTTTTGTAGAAAGTACCTCTGCAAATATTTTATATCTATCCAAGACAAGGAGCCAACGTACTTATAAAATAAAAAAGTAAATAAAATTCCCCAAATCTCAACTGGTTGGACTCTATTTAGATTCATCAAACTGCACTCCAGATCAAATACAAAATGGCGGGACGATTTTAAGTATTTATTTTGCACAGCCATGGTAAACTTCATTAAGACTTTTTTTGGAGTCTGAATTTATCCAAAACCAACAATAAGAAGGAAAAGAGTACTAACGCAAAACAAACAATTTCCTCAAATAAAGTGCGCACTGGCAGGCATCATGAGTCTTTCAGGCTTTGTTACCCTTTATTTTGGTTCATTCCGTCTGTATGAATAGTGGTTACCTTTTAGAATAAGCAAAATGCATCAAACAACATAAAATCCGCTATTTCAGGAATGAAAACAATTTACAATCCCTTTCAAATGCTGTCACAACAGTCTGAGACAATGTAAATTCTTTTTATTTACAACACTTAGCACAAACGCAAGAACTATCATGCAACATTAGCCACGTTTCCCTTTACTGGCAATTGATTAATGTAAAACAAATAGTTTGTGATTTAATACTAATGCTGTTTCAGCAGCGATACATTTCCTGCAGGATGTTTTTTGCACGGCGCTCATGAAGAATTGCAAGAGGACGCTAAGCAGCAAAGCCTTAACTGTACAGACATCTTGCAACGACAGTTTTGTATGGGTGATGGCAGGTGAGCAATACCAAAGGATGGTGACCAGCAACACATGCGGGGCGGTTGCCCTGCTCTGTAACCTTTACAACTCAAATCCAGGGCCTTGGGATGCAGTGCTGCGGCAAGTGTGACAGCATCAGTTGCGGGTGGTTGTTTCTGTGACAAGGACCAGACCCCTGTTCCACCCGGCCCCGCTCCCCCTTATACTTCTGTCTCAAGCTAAATCCACTATTGATTTACCACCGCATTTCCATACTATCCTTGCGCTTCTCTGCTGACATTCCGTTTGTCTCTTTTTTGCAACCCTAAAATTTTACCAAATTTGTTGATAGTAGAGATGCTCTGTCGTTACAACGTTTACTTCCTTCCAGAGAACTCCAAAGAACTGAACGGAGCCCAATATTGGACTCCCTATCAGAAAGGAGATACTGACAATCCTATGTTGAACTCTAACCTCTAAAAGTTCTTCTGATGAACTTTTTTCAAGTATACAGAGCCTTTCATGGAGGATTTTATGTCTGAAAATCCACCTGGTTAATTTAATGCCAACAGTCCAACTTCAGTTAACTGCTTTAGAGCCATTCAGAATTCTCACTTCTACTGGGCTTCTCTTCTTGGATCCCCCGACCCAAAACGATGTACCAAGATTGCACTTGTAAGAAGCAAAGTGGTGTGAAACTTGCATGTATAGATTCAGTGGCTAAAAATTATTATTATTATTATTATTATTATTATTATTATTATTAGCTGTGCTTCAACTTGACTTGCCAACAGCAGAACATCCTCACTGCTGGACCATAAATCTCACAGCAGAGTTACTCTTCATATCCATTTACAACGCTTTTTATTTATTTGCTGACACCAGTTGTACTCAGATTGCTGGAACGCTATTGAAACAATCGGTCTTCATTCACCAACCCAAACCAAGGGAAGAATTAATTAGAAGAGCTGACTTGTTCACTCATCTTTTGCCAAAAAATAAAATCCCCTTCTTTCAGGTCCCAAAGGGTCCCTGGCTGAAAAGCATTGTGCTGATGTGGGTGCCTGCGGGTGGTGTGGGCGTGTAAAGGAGGTGCTGGACGTTTAGAATGTGCATGCGAGCACGAGTATGTGACCAACAGTGATATGCGTTCCATCACTCTTCTCTCCAGGGCCCAAACACTTCCTGTCTGGGTGTTAAGTGCTTTAGCCCAGGAAGTAATGGCAGTGGAGATAGGCAACAGGAGATGGACTACAGTTCCTCATGTTAGAGTTCAAATCCTACGTGACCTGCATGTCACTGAAACACGGACTCTTCGCTCCTGTCCACCCAGGTTTTCGTTCAACGGCACTTTTAAAGAATACTCGGTATTTAAATGAGCTTTCTGAAGTTAAAATAACTCGAACACAGCAGCATCAGATGGAACACAAAAAAAAAAAAATCTAACTCCACAATGGATGCATGAGTCAGGATAAAACATTAGGAAAATTTTATTTGGGAAAAATGGTCTAACTGTTCCTTTCATTTTTACTTACAATTATGCTTTAACAGTTTAGCTGTTTTGTAAAATGCCCTGTGATGATCCGTTTGTGAAAATGAGACATGGCTGCAGGGATTTCTTTATATTATGTATGTTTAGCTAAATTGTGATTTAAATTAAGCATTTAAGTACTCTGCCTTGGACTAGCGTCCTTTCCAGGGGTTCATAGTCTAAGGCTCAGCGATTCCAGCATAGGATCCAGACCGCCGTAACCCTGATCAGGATTAAGGAGCACCCGATGATAAGGAACTGATGGATATTTAAGTACTTGGCACCACTGAGAGGCAGCAAGTATCACAGTGCTTATGGCTGCTGTCTTGCAGCCTGAAAGTCAAATACCGCTCCTGCTGCAGTGTCCTTTATCAAGGTAGTTCCCTTAAAATAATACAGTAAAAATGCCCTGCTGTATCAACAGGTAAATAATTTCACATTTCTAAATTAATAAAAGCATTGCAAGTTTCCTTTGTCAAAACAATGAGCACTTTTGTGAAAAGGACAATAAATGCACTAAATTCTACCACTAAAATGAGTGAAGCTGGCACTGAATGCAGCACAGCCCAAACAAACAGAGCAAGGCCTAAGAACGTTAAAAGCTGCGGTGAAGATTCTGTTTGCAAAGTACTTTTAATTTTTTACCCAGTTACACCATACATGACATTTATTCACAAATGGAATTTATTCCCAGATTTTCTTTAACTGCCCTGCGATGACAACGGCATAAAGTTCGGCTTACAGCTCTATCAGTCACAAAATAAAAGAAATAAAGCTGTGGAATATATCAAGCATTGCTGGAGGAAAAGCTAATCCAGATGAAACAGAGACCACTTAAAAAATATCATTTCATAGTGGAAAACAGATTTGCTAACACTGCCCTCAAAGGCCGACATTTTCAAGTTATCCAGTGTGGGCAGTGGTGAAAAAGACACTGCAGGATCCGTTTCAAAATTGCTTACGTATGGGATTACGCTGAACAGAGAAACTTTCTGACTGAGACATTTTCCTTCCTTAAGGATCAGAATCTCAAATAACATTTTGATGAAGATCTTCAGTGACAAATTGAGGAGAAGAGAGGCGAAAACCTGACTCTCCTTTCAGCTGCTATCAGCCGCCTGTTTTCTAATATGATTAATTATGGTGTTTCGAGGCCGTCGCCGCTTAACCGGCTTCTTGTGTTACGGCAACCAAACAAATGGAGGGATTAAGAAAGGCGAATACTCTGTAAGACCAGAGGAGCCATAGAACCTCTGGCTGGGTTATGTCTCATCTGTGCTTTGAGGCTTCACGCACAGGCAGTGCAATTATGTCATTAAGTCTTCAAACTGGACACTTCTGGAATCCCTCGGGTTTTGTTCTGCATGCTTGCGACTTTTTCTAGACAGTTCCATGCCTCAATCTTGCACCGTCACTGTGTAAAAACTAAGAGTGAAAACGGAACAAGCCGGCACTTAAATGTACAGAACAACTGCGTGAGTACCTGGAGTAAAGCTACGCTGTTTTTTACTTCAGTTCCGACCCACCTATTCAGTGACACAATATTTACACGTCAATTCGGCAACTAACTTGGGAGTTTGAGGCTTTGATGGGTTTGTAGGAATTGTATGCATGCGCAGACTTGAAGAATTATTTAGATTTGTTTTTATCTTGACTCCATTTACACTTCTCTCATGCAGTGGGGTTAAACAATGTGGAAATTATTTTTTTTGTGCAGCAGATAATACTTCAAAACAGGCAGCAGCTAAAATGACCACTTCTGTAATGAAACCTTTATATTTTTTTTATCACTTTCACTAAAAAAGTAAAATACACAGAATTGACCAGAATCTCCTTTATGGTAAGACAGAAACATGATCGTGTGCATTCAGCACAACCATAAAATATGACACAGGATCGGTTTTAATTGTAAGGATGGTAAAAGGTGAATATAACTATTTTACTTATGACTGATGTGGACAAACATACAAAGAAATTCAGTACACAATCTGTTCCCACTGAAAGTTATTTTCTGCATTTGTTTTTATACAGACAAGATTCTGACTTTATATATTTTTAAAAATATACTTTTAATAAATTACTACACTCTACGGTAATTATCAGAATATTTCAACAAATACTTGTTCAAAATTCCTGATACATAGCATTGAAAACATAACACTGCAACACTATAATTTCTACTTTTAGAAAAATCACTCTTTTCTCTGAGTTACTACCTAGATTTTTTTTTTTTAAGGTGCACCAGTAATTTTTAGCTATTTGTTAAAAATTTGACTATTTGGTCACAAAACCAATTATAATTTCACATTAAATCTCTGGCTCCTCATTTCAGGAGTGCTGTAAGGAATTATTTAACCTAAGCACCTGTGTGTTCTACAGTGGTCATCTCTGGTGCTCTTGTACTGGTTGCTTGTTCAACACTGCCTCTAAATCAACAAAAATGTTGGGTGAGAGCACTTGAGCAGAACAGACACTTACTTATATCACTCATGTTAGTCTAAGCTATAATCAAACGCAATGGCACTGGTGCGCATTCACTGTAAATGAGAGAATCTTTCTGATAATAATAGGTGTGCAACTACAAAAATTTCTTCTTTGTACTGTCAAATACCTGGCAGTGACTGAATGTGCTTGAAAGCATTCATTCATTTAAACCAAATCATTTATTCCTGCATAACTGACTCCTTTAACCAAGGTGGCTTGCAGTCCTCGAAACTAATGTTGCACTGATTTACCTGTCTATAACGCAGGGCATTTTTACTGGAGTGGTTCAAAGCAAGGATCTTGTTCAAGGACACTACAAAAGGAACGGGATTTGACTCCGCAACCTTCTGACTGTAAGACAGAAGCCCTAAACACTACACAGTGATAGTATACATATAAATAGAGTAACAAAAACTGTACACAATGATAAGCATACAAAGGATGGCAATTTCCAAGTAATATTTATGCAAGCCTCTGTATAATACTTTTGAGTACTATAACTAATAATTTTATTGCCCCAATAGCTCCCAGTTAGTTTTCAACTGCTAATAATGTTTATTATTTATTAATAAACAATAATAAATAAACAAAGAAATAGCATGTTCCTACCCTTCAATGGTAAACATTAGTACCCATGCATTTTAGGAACATCATGCACAACATTTCCTAAAAAAGTGGGCAGTGAAACGGCGTTGGTCTGCATGTGCTCATTTGTTTGGTACAGAGCAGCACAGTATTAAATAATGACATTTAAAAAAGGGCATGGGTAAAAGTAGAACAAAAACTGAAAAGTTTATTTGATTATTTACACCCTTTTGAAAAATTCAAATCTATTTGATTAGAAAAATTCAATTCCATTGCAATGAAATTAAGACTCACCTGTGATAAATTGCCAAAAACCACAGAAAATGAATTAACCTACGATTAACAAAAGTTTTATGGCTTTAATGTTTAATAAATTCCACTTTCATTCCCTGTTCCTCTATAACAAAGAGAGACAACCAGAAAAACTATTATCACCAAACATAAAAATTCAAACGTGTACAAGGCCACCTCCAGAGACCTTGGCTTTCCTGTTTCCACAGTTTGCAGTGTTATTACAAAGTTTGCTGCTCATGGAGCTGTCTAGAACCTCCCAGAATGTGGCGGAAAGAGAAAAACTGATCATAATGTCATAATGTAGATTAAGGTTGGCTATTGAAAAAGCAAAGAGCTTAAAAGTGCCCTGCAGTGATCGTTTCAACCTCTACCACACACTAAACTGAGAAGGGTTTTACTGGCAAAAGCCAAGGAGGACCCCAGCGATGAAAGACAAAGATAAAAAGGTACGCCTGATCTTTGCCCAAACCTACCTAGAGAAGCTAACATACTTCTGGGAAAATTTTCAGTGGACTGATAAAACCAAAGTAGAGCTCAAAATAAACCAACAATTTGTTTATAGGTCATGAGGTTTATAAGGAGAAGAACATCCTAACTACAGTTAAATATAGTTTAAGTTCTATAATGTTGAGGGGTTGCTTGGCTGTCTCTGGTACTGGAAGCCTTCCGCATATTAAAGGAATCATGAAATCAGAGGATTACCAAGGCATTTTGGAGTCAAATGTGCTACTCAGTGTTAGAAACATGGGTATGGATTGAAAATCTTGGGTGTTCCAGCAGTTCAGTGACCCAAAACACTCATCCAAAAAGACAAAAAAATTATTAAAAAGAAAAAATGAATTCTGTAAAACTGACCAGCAATGAGTCCTGATCTCAAGCTGACTGAAAAACTTTGTAAAGAGTTGAAATTTGCTTTAAGCAAAAGAATCCTACAAACATTCAAGAGCACCAACAAACTGCAGTTGAAGAGTGGGAGAAACTACCAGCAGAAAGGTGCGAAAATCTTAAAGATGCAACCAAAAACATTCAGAGGCATCATCTCTGCTAGTGGTTGTGCGGCAAAGTATTGGGGAAGCTTCCTTTAGTACTGTCTCAGTTATATTTTATTTTTCTCCTGTAAAAAACTACATGAAAGTTGATGTCGACATCAGTTTTGCTGTATAACTTTAGACATCCTATTAAAATATTCTAATGATCAAAAGTTGATGAATTCCCATTTTTTCTTAAGATATTGTACATGGTAAACCTATAATGCAAGCGTAGTAACAATGTTGACCAGAACTGTAGTCCTGTAGCCTTGTAGTCCTATATTTCTGTGCAGCCCTCTATTTCTGTGAAGGTCTGCAGTCCTGTATTTCTATGCAGCCCTGTAGTCTTATGTTTCTGTGAAGGTCTGTAGTCCTGGATTTCTGTGCAGCTCTGTCATCCTATATTTCTGTGCAGCCCTATATTTCTGTGCAGACCCTGCAGTCATATATTTCTGTGCAGCCCTATATTTCTGTGCAGCTCTGTAGTCCTATATTTCTTTGCAGCCCTATATTTCTGTGCGGCCCTGTAGTCCTATATTTCTGTGCAGCTCTGTAGTCCTATATTTCTGTGCAGCGCTGTAGTCCTATATTTCTTTGCAGCCCTATATTTCTGTGCGGCCCTGTAGTCCTATATTTCTGTGCAGCGCTGTAGTCCTATATTTCTTTGCAGCTCTATATTTCTGTGCAGCCCTGTGTTTCTGTGCAGCCCTGTAGTCCTATATTTCTGTGCAGACCCTGCAGTCATATATTTCTGTGCAGCCCTATATTTCTGTGCAGCCCTGTAGTCCTATATTTCTGTGCAGACCCTGCAGTCATATTTCTGTGCAGCCCTATATTTGTGTGCAGCCCTGTAGTCCTATATTTCTGTGAAACTTTGCAGTCCTGTTTTTCTGTCCAGTCCCGCGGTCCTGTAATCCCGCAGAGACAGAAGTCATTAGGAGGATAAAACGCGTCTCCGCCGAACTCTTCCTGCTCCTCTCAGTCTCAGCCAAGCATTGCGGACTGGCGCCGAGGTCTCTTCACATCCACAACATCAGGTGTAGTGTTACTGTTTGTTGTGGCCTTTGTACACTAATAGTGCCCCCGACGTCGACATCGGTGTGTAATGTGTGACACACACACACCTTGCACGGCCGGCGCACCCATCCGTGGCCACTAAGTACACGCGTTTAGGACCGTTTCGGTAAACAAGAGCCCACTGCCCGAGTTCCTCCAGTGAATATTTAAGGCATCAGAATAAACACGGAGTGTACAAAAATTTCATAGATACTAGAGCTCACATGCAAGGTTTTTCACTAACACCTGACCTCAAGTCAAAAAACTTGTTAGCAAACCAAAACATTCCAATGATTTTAAGCAAGAGAACTAGAACTCCCAAAGGTGGGTAAACTTTACTGAATAATACATTATATTTAAACACAAATTTTAGTTCCTGATCCTGTAAATTCGCACACCTCGTACAAAAAATCTTCGGAGATTTAAACCCATAAAAGGTTTCATATCAATAAAACCCCTGAAAAAAATAAATAAATAATCTAGCATTGCTGAAAAGAACGAACACACTTTAAGTTGCGGGCTGAAAGACTGGGACGCGGTTTTAAAAATGAAATCACCGTTTGTTCAAAAGTTGCGCAAAGTTTTATCTTTCATTCTTGTTTCGATCAGTCAAATTTTATTTAACTTATAACTAAATATAAGTTATACATAGCTGTCATCCTGATTATGTTCGAATATTTTTGTCACAGCAAAACTCACAATGCAACACTTTCAAATATAAATAAAATAAAGGCATTGACCATCTTAGTACAATGTGCTGCTAATATTACCACTATTATCAGTAATGCTATTTGCCTTGCTATATTATTACATTTAAAATGGTCCAGAGCGACAGTGGAGACTGCAATGTCTATTATTTATATCAAATTAACTAAAATATAGTCATAAGATCTGAACAGAATAGATGTGAACAAATATACACTAACCTGGCGTGTATTAAAGGTAGAAATTCATTTAAGTTCAATGTAAGTAAACACTGATACATTGAATTTAACTCTAGGGATTTAAACGCTGTCAGTGGTCTGTAAGCGGTTCGGACCGACTGATACAGAAATTAAATGCCATTCTAGAACGAAACATTCCGCCAATTTCTTTGACGTTCCCTTCCTGTCGGGCTTCCTTCAGTGGTTTGTGTTCTTCACCCTCTCGCGAAGCTGCCAGATATCAGATCCATCGATAGCCAAAATAAACACTGATAAAAGTGGCCCAGAAGAATCCTGCAGAAGCCAAGAGTGTTTGAGTGGTGCGAGGAAGGAGGGGGGTCGGAACCTGCGATGCGGAATGATCTGGACAATGTCCACAGACTGCAAAAAGGACGAATCGGTTGTCACTGCAAGTCATTTAGAAACGGACGTAGCTCTCCCCCTGCATTTTAAAATCATTTCATAATAAAAATAGCTGCAACTTATGCTTTTAACGCTCAAAGCCCGACTTCAGCTCTAATAACGCAAGCGGCTTAAAGGAACGCGTAATGCGGTGCAGTGATTTACAAAACGTGCAAATAAGACCCGCATTTGCGCTGTCCCACTCGCGTGTGAGTCCAGGGCGTGGTTCGGACCCGGGCCCGTGAGAAGCGCGCTGCAGACCACGTGACCGCAACCACGGCTCGCGTCCGGAGGAAGTGGCGCGTCCTCGAGCGCTCAAAGGTGACCCCACGAACCGCAGACGGACCAGAACGGCAGCAGCTGCGCTACAGTTTATCCAGACATGAGCAGCCAACGTCCCACGTCACCCTCGGAGTGAACCGCGAGTTGGATGTTTGTTTCCACGGAGCAGCCGCACTACCAGCGCGATTTTCGGCTTTTCCCCACACCCATCTCTCCAGCGGACCGCGGTGATGCTGCCCAGCCCCATGACTTCCACCCCGTTCTCCGTCAAAGACATCCTGAAGCTGGAACAGGACAGCTCCCACCCGGCTTTCCACCAGCAAGGCTTTTATCTTTCGGATCAGGATGTCCCACTCGTGTCCTCCCCGCAGTGCGTCCACGGCGCGCTGGGGGGCTTGGATGTGCTGTGCGGACTGGAAGGAGCGGCGAAACTCCCGGGCAGGGCAGACGACTTCGAGGGATTGCGAGCGTCCTGCTGCTCGCCACGCGTGGGCCCAGACGATCCAAATGATGACCCAGGTGAGCAGCCCCCGTTGAGGCGAGGAGCAGGCGTGGCCCCCAGTGTTGGACGGAAAATAAGCAACGTCGAACGCGTAAAGTTTTTGCCTTTTAAACTTCCATAATTTCAACTCCCACACTTTATAATATTCTAATATTCTATAATATCTATAATGCGTGCACTGCGCTTCTGTGCAAACTGAGCTGCTTTGCTAAAATCGCTGCTTTTCACAGCACAGTGCGTTAAATTTGCGCTCAAACAAGATCTTACAATTGAGGAATATAAGGGACAAGGAGAAATATAGTTTCAAATTCATTTAGCCTTTGTAGCGCAAATAAAAATCCCACTAAATCAAAGTTACACAATTTGAGCGTTATAGTTTCAGAGTAAAGAGTTAAACTATTTAATGTTCACCTGATTATTAAAGTTTGGGCTGTATTTTTTCACTCGGGAAATATATACTGCACTTCATCCGATTACAGTTTAAAATTCAATAAACTAAAAACAAACTTAAATGCGTGTTATATAAACTCGTGCGGGTCTCATTTTTGTTTGGCTGGAGTGACCTTTAGTTCTCTGTACAATAGAATCCGGTATTGAAGAAATAAAGTACAGTAATCGTGCCCGCAGCCAGTGACCTGTTTAGGGCTGTTGCCTAGTGACCTGCAGGTTCCCAGGTCGAATCCCATCCCAGCTGCAATACAATGCCGGGGGGTACTGAAATAATGGGCGGATCACCGCAAAGTTGACTGCTGTGTATGACACCGCACGGCTGTACTGTACGTAAATAATTGATTATTTTTATTGTTTCGCATCTCACCCGACAGGGGCTTGCGCTCACGGCGACTCGCTGGACTTCGGCAGCAGAAGTGAGGAGCTGCCCTGCGGGAGACCCAAGGCGGCGCAGAGGCAGCGCAGGAAGCCGCGGGTCCTCTTCTCGCAAACTCAGGTGTTCGAGCTGGAGCGGCGATTCAAACAGCAGCGCTACCTGTCAGCGCCGGAGCGCGACCACCTGGCCGGCCTGCTGAAGCTGACCTCCACCCAGGTGAAAATCTGGTTCCAGAACCGGAGATATAAGTGTAAGCGGCAGAGACAGGACAAGAGCCTGGAACTGGCGGGACAGCCGCCTCCGCCGCGTAGGGTGGCGGTGCCCGTGTTGGTGCGGGACGGAAAGCCGTGCATTGCGGGCTCCCAGGGCTACGGCGGCCCCTACAACGTGACAGTGGGCTCCTACCAGTACAACACGTACTACAGCGGCTATGGAAGCAACCCGTACAGCTGTAGCTACGCAGGGGTGGCGGCCGGGCCCAGCGGCACACAGGCCAGCGGCCACGTTGTGAACATGAACCTGAGCGTGGGCAGCACGGACGGGCACCTCCCGGCCTCTCTACAGGGGATCAGGGCCTGGTGAGGACCAACGTGACCCCCGAGGCTCTGTTTAACTCATATACGAGAAACATGCAGATCTAACATGAACGTTCGCTGAGCTGTTGGAGGTGGCAAACTCGGGATTCGTCGCCGTCCTCGTTTGCTCATGCCTTCCCGTTGAAACTGCAGGCAGCGCAGAGGCGCAAGACTTCGGCAAACGAACGCGCGGGCTCTCACTGTTTAGGCGATGACGACCCTTTTGTCATACAAATATTCTTTCTGAGCAAATATGTCACTTATTTTCGTACATTTGTTATTCCATGCTTTTATACGTGCACACTGAAGCAACAGAATAAACATCTATTGGATATATTGCTCGAACTGTTTGCTTTTTGTTATGACAGTACAGTTTTAATGTGATAAATATTGTGGCGGCTAAATCAGGCGCAGAAGTTTCACAGACTAATTGTAAACGAAATACATTTGCAGTAAATAAATAACAGAATAAAGAAATAAACTATGACAACTTCCCACTGGAAGATGGCTATTTTCTTCTGTACAACAGAAAATGAAATTGTAGGGCAAATTCGATAGAGCTGAACATAACCGTGTATGAAAAATTATGAATTAGTACAAAGCCATTATTAAATCGATTCAAGTAAATCTCTCGGGTTCGAATAAGTCTTCCTTAGCCATATTTTTATTCAGACAAGGGGAATATAAACTCGCAAAAAACTGCACGTTTCAAAGGCTTTTCAGTAAAACATAACGAATCAGAAGAAGTTTTAAATATATTAAGCTTTACGTTTACCTACAGAGTTATGCTAAAAATTGCACAAATTTTAAATACATAAGCACTGTCATCATCATTATTGCCCATTCATTACCGTTAACCGCTTATTCCTGAGCAGGGTCGCGGCGTGGTCCGGAGCATTATTATTATTATTATTATTATTATTATTATTATTATAGATTTGGAATAACTCTATTCACGTATAGGTACCGCTTATATTTCTATAACTTAAAACCAAACTGTTTTCCTTATTAATTAATATTGGAGAAATTTGTGAATTTGACAAGATTGCCTTGCATTGTTATTAGTAGCGTTTAAAAAATTTTAAGCCAATATTTAAATTGCAAACAAGTTTTTGGACGGTTCAACTGGTTAATGGCCGTGTGCGTTTTCCTCGTACATAACGATGCGTACGTAGGGCTGCGGGAGCAAAGAGACATAAAAACGCGTGCCTTTGTCCCAAATCAGCTCAGCTTTTTCCTAAGCAGGAACAAACGTGTACAGTGCGGGGTGTCGGACAGCAGTCGCACGGAATGTCCCCAGGACAATGGGGCTGGACAGCTTCTTCGCTGCAAAAGCCGCTAAAGCCAAGAGGTTCCTAAAACCCAACCCCGCACAATCTTAATGCTATCAAATGGAGGTCCCAGCGCGGCTTCACGACCAGAACAGCAGAACAATGGACAGGTAAACAAAGCCGCAGACAGCCTGGCTGCCCCCCCCCCGCTCAAATGTGCGCAAACGAGCGCACTTTTCCCAATCCGATTAATCTGCCATCGATCCGGGATGAAATGTGGACACCACTTGAGTTCCTAGGAGCTGCAGCAGCGCCGCATTTACTTTTCTCTCTTGACTTTCTTTGCGTCATTGTTGTCCACTTTGTTGAGTAAGTTGGCTACAGTATATTTATACACTATGGTGGCAAGTTTCCTCCCTCTCACCCCCCGAGAGTTCCACATATGAAACGTGCATCAAAGACTTTCCCTAATATTGACATTTACGTAACATTTACAGTTATGATCAATATATCAATATATTTTATACGACACCGAAGTGGTGGTAGAAGGAGTCGTGTTCCTATTGATAATTACTGGTCTTCATCAAAAGAAAGAAAGAAACATACAAACAATAAAATAAATAAATAAAATAAAATAATAATAATAATAATAATAATAATAATGTCTTAAGTTGCCAGAGAATTTGCCACATTTTCTGAATACAAAACAGTTGCTCTCTACTAACATGTTGTTTAAAACAACCCTAGGCTAATGTCCATTCATCCAAAATGAAATCAGATTTAATAAATATAATAACTACAACCATTAGTTTACAAATTCCTGCAGCACTGTGGTCATGTGGTTATTTATGTTAAGTGAATTAATGGTATGATAAAGAAATCCTTCCACTGTACTGACAAGACAGTAAGCGATAGAAAAACTGTGAAAAGTACTTTATCTGCCAGAAAAAAGCAGTACTCATTCCTTTATCAGCTTTTGACATGCAACATCACCATAATGTTGAAACCAAAACACAGATGTAATTAAACAGAAAAAAATGATATCGCAATAACAATTAGATTTGAAATCTGAAATAGGTATAGGAACATAACCTGCATATTCACCCTTGAAACATTACACAAGAGAAAAGATAGGGACTGCTTAAAGCTTAATTCAGTTTTAAAATTTGTACTCTTAGGGGAGTGGTTCCTAATCACATAGTAAATAAAATCCTTTATGAAGCAACAATATGGATCAAACATCTCTCTGTACTCTTGCTTTCATCTTTCACTCGCATTGCTGTTCTTGTGATAAAATAGCAAAATGATTGATGCTGACTGAAGAAGTGCCCTAAGATTACACATCTTCTTAAATTAATTTCCACGTCATTAACCTGCAGTTATTATTATATGGGTCTCAAGAGAGTGCCGAAGAGCTTATCTCAGAAATCTGGCAAAGCACAGTTTTACCTAAGACCTCAAGACCTGCTGGGAAGCATATGGCAATCACTGGTTTGACAGCTTACCATCTCAAACCCCCCTCATTGCACACGTCAACACCTAAACACTGTTGTAACTTGCTAGGATTGATGGATTTGGGGACAAGTCATTACTGAAGATTGTTTGCCACTGATAAATCAAGAGCACAATAAGAAATCAACATAAAGTCCCCCACACACACTACATAGAGCCACCAGAGGGTCAGTTTCAGAATTTAGATCCTCTGCCTCCAAGGTTAGCTGGACATTGCCTTAGGGCCAGAGGGCCCGACTGAGAAAGACACAACGGAACGTGGAGATAAGGGGGAAACTCAGCTCTGAGCTGCTCTAGAAGCAGACGGACTGGAGACCTGGGCCACTTGTGGGGATCAGATAAGGCACGTGCGTGTCGGCAGCTTGGCCTCTGCAGCACAGCGGATGTGTGCCACAAGGCAACTTCGGAGGAAGAGATGTGATTTGGCTGGTACTTAGTGGTTAAGAATGAGGTCAGGCGTGGAGAAAAATAAGCTTTATAGCCCTTGGGCTATCGCACAAGCAAAAATAAATAAGTACTGTACAAAACTGATATACAATTTTTTTGTATTTTAAAACATGTACAAACTTTACTTGTACAATAACATAAGCTTTAATAACTAGAAGATCAGAAGCAATTATTTACTACTTAGTTGTAATTTAGTTAACCTGTTTTGCTGAATCAGTTAACCTGCAATGGTCATTTAATCCTGAGCTTAAAAGCAAGATAATGTGGTACCTGAGACTTTGTATGACGGAAAATGTATTTGTCTGCCTATGTGCAGTGTGCTTTATTTATTTATAGGACTATTTATTAAACGTGATCATTAAAGAGAGTGTTCTCACTGGCTACAGGTGTTTTTTCTGCTGTTTCATACCAGCTTTTGTTCAGATTCTTAACAAAAACTAATGTACCTCTTTTCTAAAATTACTATGTGGAGTGGTTTTTCTTGGCTACAATGAAGACAGACTGTTGAATGCTCCATAATATTGTTAATTTATTGCTTAGCCGATCCACTGGTCACAACAGACACCATATCTGACTTGTTTAAATGATTTCGAACGGTTTTATATGGAACAGGCTTGGTGCGACAGGTAAGAGTGCTGTACTTATAGTGTGGGACCCGCACTTTCATGTTACATGAATCTTACTTCCTGTACCACTTGCTGTACTTTTCTCATTCTTATTTCAACATTCAGTGCAGCCAGCAGGATAATTTTGTCTTATTTTTCCAAATTTTATTGTTTTTAATAAATCATTTTCAAAACTGGGTTGGTGTTACTGACAACATCCTACACTGGTTCCATCTTTTTCACTGACACAAATGAATTTTCATTTGTAATTACATCCTTAGCCACCCACATAAAGTTTGAGATTTCTTAAGATTCCATCTTAGGGCCTATTTTATTTTTTATTTATATCTTTCTTCTCAGCTGCTAATGATTTTTAGCTATACTTGCATTAAATTTTAAAAGTAGAGATGTTATATATGACTGAGTGACATTGTCTGGATGGGTCAAAATTTTCTGCAAAGCTGTTGAGAAGTCCCTACGTTTAGAATAAAATCATAAAAAAAACCCAGTTTCAGCCAATTTTGGTACATCACAACAAAACATAAAGCCTGTCAGAAACCTAAGCACCATTCATCAATGCAGTCTGAATGTGCAATTCAAACAAAAACACAAAGTCTAACTGTACTGTGATTATTTAAGAAATGTCTCTGAATACAAATTTCAGTTTTTTATGGTTTAAGTGATACTACTGTGATTCTCTATACATGTGTTTAAGTATTTATGTGTTTGCTGTCTTCAATTGCTTCAAAATTTAGTTGTAAAATGTCTAACTTAGAGCTGGACTTTTCATAGCCATACTTACACTCTGTTCTCCCCAGTTCATAAACACTTTATTTTTGGAAATGATTAAGCACTTATTAAGTTCTATATGGCCTTACTCCAAAACACAATTCCCAACATTAAATACCATGTAACATGACATCACACAGTCCCACAGCCTAAGCTAAAATTTTTGCAATTCTCAATGGGTCCCCAAAAAGGGACTTCTTCATTACAAATGATCATAAAACATTTTTAGTTTACATACCTCAGAAGGCTTGTACTGTGCTTTTGTTCAGCTGTTTTTAAACCACCATCTGCAAGAAAACAACAAAAATATATCCATCGACAAAATCACAGTAACAATGATATTGAAGGTCTTGTCAAAACTGAAAGCATTAGATAAAGAGAACAGATAAATCTCTCACTTACATGAGGCAACACAGGTCCTCAAGAACCAAGATAGAGGAAACATGCTTGTGTGACAGCTCTGATGTTGCTCTCACACTTTGTGTGATCCACCATGTCAGGAGGAAGCAATGTTTTAGTGAGAATTCTTTGTCTGTAAGGCATTTATTGTAACTATGGAGATAACTAGCTTGTAAATTAAAGTTAGTGTTCACATTTTATTTGGTCATAAAAGTTCATTCTTGTAAACTGGGGTCTCATCGCACCCAAAATCACATCCTTAATATTATTACAGTTGTTTTACATCACACTGTTATAAAAGAACACACATGGGGGACTAACATCAGAGCTAACAAGCTGTCACACATTGAAGAAAATGCATCTTAAAACCCGAATTGTAGCAAAAACTGAGCTGCTAAACAGTAATTTTGAATTTCGCACCATTATGAGTGGCCAAATGATTGTGGACACCACTGACACCTCCAGCACCATTGTTAAAATTAACATCTGTCATCATGGAGATCATTTTGCAAAGACATTTCTAGTAGTCAAGGGTTTTAAAAATTTGTTAACAGTACCTTCCTTTGGTCTTTGGAAACAGAAAAAGTGGTCTCAGCAATATCAGTCTCACATATGCAGCACTTCAGACATTTTATTAATGAATTTTCATTTGATCATTAAACACAAAGATCTTTTTCCCGTTAAGTTTACATGTCGAGCTGACTGGGTCTCAGCATTGGAGAGACACGTGTTAAATGTTAAAGGCTTTTGAAGATTACCAAATGGTCACTGCAGTAAACATGTTTAAACTTCTGTGTAGTGTTTATTGTTTCATAATCTCGTGATATCCTTCCAAATTTACATCAAACAATGCAAACAAACCATAAAATACAAACGTTTTATTTTTCTAGACCTAAAAAAAAGGCCCTTGCTGAAATATTGTCATCAAAGTGAAGAACAAAAACAATGGTGGTGGGATTGAAAGAGGACCTAAATCATAGCATAAACATGCAAATGACCCGAATTTTGTGACAAGCCCTCCTTTGGTCAGAGTCTTTGCGGTTAATCGTTGGACGGCTGAAAAGGTCACGTTGACTGGCGTTGCTTTATTTGTTCCAACTTCTCACTTCAGCCCACCGAGACTCCTCCGTGTTCTTCAGTGTTGCTCGAGAGCTTGACTCTGGGTTCCTCATATCTAGTGGGACGCCTCATCTGACACAGAAACCAAGGAGTCTAAACGTCTCCTCCACTTCCCCTGCATGCACACATCTGTCGGCACTTAGAGAACATCACTCAGCTGTCCGCTGTCTATAAACAAGCTCTTGTCCTCTGGCAGAAGTGAATGAAACCTCAGCAGCATGCTGGTAAAACAGCATTTTTCCATAATGCAAACACCCAGCAACTAGGCATTCACTTGTGGACGGCTGGACTTGTCACACATCACCACCCCCAGCCCCCAACCCACAATGCTTGTGTTACTGTAGGTTTATAAGTTGCTCAAAAAAAACAAAATGTTATTAAATAGCTCAGAAAGTTCTTTAATTTACTTTTCTCATTAAATCCTACTGTTGCCTGGCCAGCCTCTGCTGTTTAAGTGGAGACCCTGGTAATTCAATAAGACCATAAAAGGTAAAGTTAGTGCAGCAGGAATTGTCATATCCATGTTTTAACTTCAGTGAATATGCATATTTGGGACACTGGTTGTATCATGGGTGTGCTATATATTTTTTTAAAGCTAAGTGTTAAAACATTTAATTTTCTGCTAAAGTATTTTCAAGGAAAATAAAGAGACAATCTAAAGGTAATGAACTGCAGAGATTTAATAGAGACATTTATTTCCTGTAACCTGCCCTTTCTCTATTAAAACAACAGGTAAAGACAGGAAAGTGTATCTTCTCACTGAGCCACAGCTTTCAGCATTCTGTGAGTGATAGAATTCTTTTAAAAAAAGAAATTAATTGGAAAATGAGATCATACTGTGATCCCAATTGAAATGTGAGACATTCCACTAAGTGTCTCACCTTGCAGCCATGCTGCTGGGTGGTGCTTTGGACGGCACAGCATCGTAAAAACTGCAGAAGCCAATGAAGAAGGAAATCTGCGCACATGAGACCAAATTACCATTAAGGAGCATCACTCCTGATAACATGTATGCATTTTTGCCATTATTTCACCTTGCAAACACCCCGGAAAGAGCATTCAGCCTCAACCACACCAAACTTCCTTTAAAGCAGATTTTACTTCCTTTACATTCAATCAGCAGGTGACTGCAGCTTGAGGTGTCACCAGATGCTGTTAGTTCATATCGTGTCTACAAACACCTTCACTATGTTGCAACAAACACATTAACTAAATCTAATAGGAGCATCAAGAATTATCTGATAAGTGGGCAGGTACATTAGGGAACTTTTGTTGTTAGTCAGGTAAACCCCAATTCAGGGATCCAGGGTAACTGTACACCAGGATCCATGGACAGCTTTACACAGCCCCCTGCTGGACAAAGCAGACATTGACCACTGGAGCAGAACATCCTCCCTTGGCTTCTTGTGAGGTCAGAGGGAAACCTCTGGCATACAGTTTGACACATCCCTGCTTTTCATCTGGATTTAGAGCAGCCAAGAATGCCACAGTCTCAGCCAATGTTCTCTCTCATGGCAGCACTTATGATATTCCTGCCAAAGGCTAGACTCTGACAGGTTTGGGAAATGGCTTGTTCTTCGTCTCAGGCACCAGAAGATTTTATTACGCATATTGTTACAGTTTGATGGAAAACAAAACCTTCACAGTATCTTAAAAAAGTCATTAGACTTTGGGAGAAATACAAGGTCATGATGGCTGTGGGCCATCATGACCCTGCATTTACACAAGCAATTATTAATAATTTAATCATTCCTGTACACCCGAATAGACTTGTTTTTCCTGCTACAATTTTCAGACAGCTCCAGAAACAATGCTGCACCAAGCACAGCCAAGCGTGCAGATGGGGTAAATAATAACTCCAGCATTTACAAGAACACAAGGCTACGCCTAGGAAGGGTGCATGGAATTACTTCTCTGTGAGCCAGAGGAACTGCATTCCTCTGGCAGAGATACTACAAGCCACAGGTACAGGTGCTCCACCCTGCACCGTCATTCACAGTCATATTCACAGCTGAAGAAAGAGCTTAACCTTAATATGCAAATAACGTTTTTTATTTCAGTTCCTGCTTCCACACCTAGAGGCGCCCTTGCGCCAATATTTTGTTGATACGCAGTGTAGGTCAACTCCACTAGAGGGCAGCTTTGCCCCACGCTATTACAGAAACTCTTTTCCGAGGGCATAAAACACAACTTTTGGGAAGTAACGCACACTGCAAAAGAGTGCAAAAAAAAAAATTTAAATGTGGAAAAAATTTCCAGTCATGTTTTAGACATCAAAGGCGGCTTCTGTTTCAAAACACTTTTCATTTGCCTTCCCTTTCCTTCAAAACACCTGCAATAACTGCCACACGCTGCTGTCATGACTACAAATGTATGAAAAGAGACAACTAGCCAAAAATATAACTTCAGTTACCAATTGCATCACAGTGGACATAAACTTATATCAGTGTAAGATATCCAGAAGCTGTGTCTTGAAGGGAACAAAGTAAAGAATTTCTCATATAGTGCTCACCCCATCTTCAAGTGGTTCTACCAAGAGAGAAAGAATGAAAAAAAAAACAGTTTAAAAAAGTCCATACATGCAGAGTGTAAGATATATGCCTTCCTGGGCTCAGAGGTCATCCCCTAACTAGCCAACATCTGGTGTTGGATTAGCCTGGGTTACTAGATACTCAGGCCACTGTGTGACCAGAATGGACACAATAAACAATAGCTGAGGTCTGTGGGGAATATGCAGTCACAGGGGTTGAGTAATGCTCTTGTAATTATGCCGCTTGTTCTTACACAGAACACAGGAAGACATCATGTGTCAGCTCATCCAAATACATGTAATCTTTCATTGAGATAGACATCGGTTAAAAAAAAAAAAAAAAAACCCAAAGAGGAAAAAGACTTGATCAAAGACTGGGATAAAATACCTGATGCGGGTAGACCACATACACAAAATAAGCAGTGTATTCAAGATAACAGTAATCGCTTACATCATCGTAAAAATATTTTTTATATTGGAAACAACAAATGTTAGTAAATTATGTAGACGTACAAAAACTCCACAAAAGGTGGAGGAGGACAGCATGCTCTCTGTTAATGTCAGAGATATTCTAAATGTTCTCTGACAAGGCATTCTTGTTAAAAAGGATGAAAAAATATCCATTAAATAACCAACCCCACTGCCTCCTGAAAACCATGTGCTTCCATCTCCAAAGCTAGGCATACTGCTGTGCAGGGTCAGCCCTCCAAGATGAGGTACAGACAGGAAGTGTTAACTGAAGGTGATAGGATTGAGGGGACAATAGACACATTTGTCATCTCTAGACTTCTGTTGTTGTAAATGGAGACCCCTCCAAGGACTTCGAACACTCCAACTTTCTCTTTTGCCCCAGCCCCTCTCAATGGCAATGTGGAGGTCAGGCTGCAGCAGAGCTTGGGGGAGGCTGCACAACAAACAGTTCGGCAGGGCAAAATGTGCATGTCAGGTGAGGAGCCGACCCCAATATGCTGAACGCATTAGCCCCCCACAGGCCACCCACCCTGACCCTCCACTCGACAGACCTCCGCTGGGGCACAGAAGCCTCACTTACTCCCCAGGACCTGGGTATAGGCATCCCTAACACCCCGGCCTTGGCCACAAGTAATACAGATATCCAGTTGCACAATAAATCTCCTCTAGTCAGGAGATTAGAGGAACTACAGTGGGTTCCAGGCCCCATGTATCTGGGCAGAGGCTCTTATCTTGAGGCAAACCTTTAGCTGAGATATCTGAAATATCTTATTTTTATCCTCCTCTAGCACTGAACATATTTCATTCATTCCTGATTTTCTTCTAAGCACGGGAGTTTGGAAGTTTTATGTTATATAAATATATTTATTCTCAGAAAACTTTTCTTCTTGTTATTATTATTTAATTTTGCTATTATTAATACTTTTCGAAGCCTACACAGAAAATGCTACACATGTAATATTTTAACACTGTAATAATAAAAATTATTTTGTACCACTTTTTAAATTGCTGCATTGATAAGACATACAGTACTTACAGATGTGAGCTTGTGACCAGAAGGCAACAAGTTTGAACCTCAAACAAAAACCAAACTGCAGGACCATTAAAAGCTATGATTGCTTAAGTGAAACTGTATTTCATTATTATAAATTGTATTATCTATGCAGTGAATAACTGGTAAAGGCAGACAGAAGGGGAAAATAAAATAGCAATAATGAATATTCCAAATAAGAATGATCAAACATATACTTAAATAGGAAACGGATACTTTATATTTTATATATAATATGGATACTCATAAGCAATGTACGAGTTTCATTTGACATATTTACATATTCACTGGGTTGTAGTTTTTTCATCAATTTCTCTGAACACTGACCTGAAATTAACGCGATATTAAATTATTTACATAAAAGCTATTCAAGAAATTCCTTAAAACTGTCCTAATACAAAAAAAAACAAAGTCATCACCTGAGAATTAATTTATAAAAACCATTTGGCTTATTTCTAGCCACAGCAAAGGTGGAACAAGCACATAAATTCAGCATTAACTTCAGCCACCCAAACTGCAACGATTCGGATGAACTGCGTTTGCGCTCATTCTAAGGTCTGCTTCTCTCATCAGTTTGCGCTGGCTCCTGTGACGTCATAAATTAGAGATCCTCCAAACCAATGAGAGCGGGCGACTGTCAGAGAGTCGCGCCAGCGTATAAATTGAGCTTCGAGGTGACGCCGTTCAAACTTAAACGCAAAACTTTACGTTTGCGTCACTGCTACAAACGACCGTACAGTTTTTGTTTCTTTACCAGGGTATTTTTGTCCTGGAAGAGAACGAACGGTCGATCCGGGCAGACATGTGTACCTCTGTGAAACCGCTGAAGTCGTTTCTTATTGAAGACATCTTGTCCATCGATGAAAGCGGTCGTCTGAGCGAGAAGCGCTGCGCAATCGGCGCCCGCACCGAGCCGAACAAGCGGGATGAGGGCGACTCGGGGGCGGACCCGCTGCGGCCCAGGGACACGTGGGCATCGTGGTCCGACAACTCGAGCCGAAGCGGTTCTGCGGAGGAGACCACGACGGGGAAAGGTGAGAAGAGCAAACACCTCGCTAAGCATTAAATAAACTTGTGCCGAGACATTTCTTGCTGCTAGAGCCCAAATATTACAGGATTTGTTGCTTTAAGCACGAGTTAAAATTGCGAGTAAGTAAATAAGTTGCGGACATTTGTTTCTGGAGGCCGAACGACCGCGTTTAAGTTCATAACTGTGTTGTGCAGATTTAAAGGGCAGGTGCACGCCCACATCCCTGGACTTGAGCGGAGTGTCCGCTGGAAACGTGGACTCTGCGGGCAAACAGAAGCGGTCCCGCGCCGCCTTCACGCACCTTCAGGTGCTGGAGCTGGAGAAGAAGTTCAACGCGCAGAAGTATCTGTCGGCCCCGGAGAGAGCGCGCTTGGCCAGCAGCCTGCGGCTCACCGAGACTCAGGTCAAGATCTGGTTTCAAAACAGAAGGTACAAAACAAAACGGAAGCAGCTGGCCTCAGAGTACGAGAAGGAGGTCTTCCACAAGGCGGAGGGACTACCTTGCCTGGGCACAGAGGAGGACTTGATCAGGGCATCCTTCTTTGCCACCATGTACAAGAGCTACCAGTATCGACCTTACTTCTACGACTTGCGTGGACTCCCACTGAAATCCATAGTATGGTGAATGGATGAAATACCGGACAGTATATAGTGACACTTGTAAAGAGCGCTTTGGAGTGTGTATGTATTAAATGTGAGAAATTACTAAATTTACAATAAATATATATTTTCATGTTTTTTAAAAAAATGTCTATACTGTATTTGTTTTGCTTAATTTCAAAACCATGAGTTTTAGAATACAAATGAAAAGACTGAATTTTCTGTACAGAATGGGTTATAAATGTCAATGCTGAGTGCATATTACCCAAAAAGATGCTTAAATATGCCAATGTCATAAGGAATCTGTGCAGCACAGACAGTCCTTTGTTTCCCCCACATCAGGGCTGTAAGCTGCCAGTACAGTCACAAGGAAACATCATTGAATACAGGTCTGAAATTTGTGTGCAGACAGGTATATTTTTGTAAACATTTAAAATTTGACATATCCCAGCAGTGGCTAACAGATTTTAAACTCAAATTCATTTTAAACTTTCTTTTATCTGATGTCTTTATAAAACATAAATCACAGTGTTTGATAATTTTACAATAATTGACCCTTTTATGCAGCAGAGTATTAGTGTAAAATTTGGAGTAAGAACCTAAAACAACTGCTCTCCAGCACAGGTGTGATTTGCACCGGACTTTCCGATTGCAGGGGAACAGCCCTAGCCTCTACCCTGTTGCCCTTTTTCAGTTTTAAAAGAACCCTGAGTTATGACAAGGAGGCTTGAGTCTCCAAATATATAACGTGGCAGTACCCACAAAAACGGTGACTAAAATAGTTTTTAAAAAATAATTAATCTGCTATTGGTGTCCAAAATTTTAGACAGAATTTGACTTATTCCTTTTATCAGTTACTTTGGTTTTTTGTTTTCAGACATTCAGTATTTATATCACATACCATAAACTATCAAAACTTCAGTTTTTTTCATACTTTGATGATTCGTACAGAAGCTTTGGTTGCATATAAAATTTCTTCAAGTACCGAATGATACAAACCAAGGCCTTGAGCTTTAACCAGATAGTAAATATTGTACAATTTGTAACAGTATCCCTCCATTATTTGTTCAAGAAATGTTCCTTTGTAAAAAGGTGAAAGAATATAAAGTACTTTGCCAAGTTATATCTGCTGGCATGCATTTGTGTGAGATTAGTGTTAACTTGCCAGAACTGCGTGTGCCAACTACAATCGGTGTTTTAAGTCCTTTGTCAGCAAAAACACAAATGCAAAAAGTAAAACCAGTGATCATGTACAATTTCCACATAATAAATTTAATTCCTTACTTTTAAAATATTAATGCATATGTTCATTGACTATTAATCAAAATATGCATTGTATTTTACTGTGTACAAGAGAAGGTTATCTTATGTCACCTAGGTTTACAACTGCTTTGTACAATGGACCTACAAGCTGCACTACATTGGCCTGTACATTGGTCACCTACAACACACCCCTCCCATTTTAACTGTCCCTTATGCTGCAGAAAAGCCAAAGTACAGGTCAGCAAATGAGCCTGAAGGGAGCATAGGAAGGTAACACATTCATGCCAACAGGAACTTGTTTGTTATGTTATGACCTGCTCCCATGCTAACTGGTATCCTTCCTCTTGTGTCTTTCATCTCTTTGTGCTCCAGTTCTAAAACGTGGTGGCACTTGTTGAACAACACTTATTTTTCTGCGCTTAGCTCATTTAGTATCAGTCCTGCACTGGCCTTCCATAAAACTATTAAGAATGCTGCAGGAGATCCTCCAATATGTATTCTGTTTTATATGTTTGTAGAACACTGAATCCTAGTAAGATCTATTCTTGTGTTGCCACTGCTGGCACTTAATATTGAGTTTCACAATTTTCTACAGAATCTTTTCTAATGATTTTATACCTAGAATTAAATTTATCTGAACTTTTCTAAAATACACTGTGAACCAATGGAAATAACTGTACTTTAAAAACAACAGTGTGCATGAATGGCAAAATGAGTGAAAAGAGTAGATGAGACCCCTGCCAAAACATGCAAGCGTTCAAAATACTCATGCTGAAGATTCCTAAAGATAACGATCAAAATGCCTGCATTCAAGCCCATTTAAAAAGAAATTTGATTTAGCACAAGACAGTTGTAACTGGCTCGCCTAGGCCAGGACGGGGGCTTTGTGTCTATGGATAGTGCCTGAAATATGACCCACCAGCATGGTGGCGTAACAGGAGAGCTGAAGCCCCCAGGAGTTGCTGCTGTGACTCCGGAGGCCAGACGACATCTCGCAGATGACTGTGGTGCTGTGGGCCAGGGTGTGCAAGAGTAGGCAAGACCCTAAAGCACAGATGCTTTAGAGCTGTACAGTAGGCCAGAAGTTTTTGATGCCGTTCCTGGCGGTCCTGTATGCATGCTGTCTATTGTACAAATCAAAATCTTAATTAACAGTAAACCAAAGTTTGATTTGATTACAGCAAAACAGTTTACAGCAAATGGAAAGAGACTATGGGGTGGTTTGCTGACAATTTTAGCCATCATGCAATAAACTGTGCTATAAATAAAGAATTCGCAAATGAAACTCCTTTTACATCCAGCACAAGATTTAATCTGTTACAAGAACAACCAATCCTTAGAGCTAAAAGATATGGGTCATAACTTAAGAGTGTTGCAGATACAGTATATGTGTGCAGCCAAAAACATGAACTGGTTCAACCCCATGGTCTGCTGTGCCTCCCTAGCATAACATCGCGTGTTTCCAGAACAGGCTCTCGATAGTTGCAGTTATCGGCAATCGGTGAGAAAGCAAGCGAACAAATTGTAAATTTTTTCATTTTTGCAAATATAGTCCTTTAGAACTATTAAACACACATTATGTGGTATATCAAAATATGATGATTTCTTTCCAGTGTACACACGCCTTCAAAAAACTGAAAATAATGCTGAACTATCAAGATGGATAATGGCCAGAATGTAACAGTGAGGTCAATGTTCAGTTAATAAAATTTTCAGGTTTAGCTAGAACACAAAGGTTGTCTTTGACCAGGGTTGAAAACCACATCTTGTGGACTAGACCTGTAGCAACACTAGATTAGTTCTATTCATGTCCACACCCCCAAGCAGACTAGCTCATCTGCCTTTGAATATGCCAAAGTAGAGCCTGCAAGCATTAAAATATCTTTCAAACAGCAGCTGTGGCTCAGAACCTGTTGACAAAATAGACATCATACAGTACACACAATCAGAGATCAACCTATCTACACCGTACTGCTGTTTCACTTGAAGAAAACAGAAGAAAGTTGGTGGCAGAGCCTTATCTACAATCAACGGGGGGACCGAGTAGTGTGTGCTGATAAAAGGATCTTTACAGTCCACCTGAGCTGTAGATAAGTCTTGAGAGTCTTGTGATAAAAAAAAGTTTTCCGTGATTACACATTGTACGTCAACAGCCAGGGCAGATCCAATGGGCACACAAGAACTCACTTTTTGGTAAAGTGAGATACCAAAAGAGGAAGTGTCATGTCAAAAGGGACAAGAGTGAAGCAAAAGAGTTGTGCCTGTTCACCTACAGCTCCATGCTTTCAAATTTGCACATATTTAGATTCAAAGTAGCCCCCATCCTGCACAGTAGAATGACAAGGAAAACTGTCACATTAATCAACCGCTTATGCTGATTCTGTCAACCCTAGTAAGATGTTTTTTGCATTTCCATCAAGCTTAACAAAATATGAGTTGCACCAGTGAAGAAGAGAATGGGACCACAAAGTGCTTAAATGTTTCTGTTGGCTCCCATTCATCAAAATGACAACTTTGATGGTACCTGGTCTGCTGTATGCCAGACTGTCAGCGTAACTAAACAAACATTGCACAGTATTGCCATTCAGTAACAATATCAGCTTAATATCAGGTTAATGACTACAATATACTAAAATTAGAGCAAAGATACTAAGATTACTGTGATAGCTAGAATACGAGCTGACTCCTTACACTTTCAAACCATCTGAGCATTTCTTTCATCAGGTCCACATCTTCATGGCTTCTGGATCAAAATATGATAAGAACACTACAAAAACATTACCTCAGGTTTGATCTCTTTAAAACATACGTTCTTAAAGAAAGCCAAGTTTCAGGCTTCTGTGAATAACAAGTGCAAAGTGCTAATAATGTCATGAATGTGAAATCAGTGAATCACAAAAGCCATACATGATAACCTATATCAAACAACACATTTTCTGCCACAGTGACAACAAGAAAACATTAATCTTATGTAATACAACCAAATCTAACATGAAACATGTTTACTAGCACAGTATTTTAGACTGCATCATTTTCCGTGTAACCACTCCTTGTAAGCACGCAAATGGTGATGGGTATCATGCCTCACGTCAAATTAATTGTTAAAAGATTTGCCTTTCTCAATCTGTTACTGGTATGCCCTTCACAAGATGCCGGGCCTTAGATCCAAAGCCAATCCACATGTCCCCCATGAATAGTGTGCTGCATTTTCATGGCACTTAATAATAACAAGTTTTGCTGGGTTTGTTTCCCGAGATAAGACATTGACTTCTCTTACTCAGTGGAGCTAGACGTGGGGCCACCATGGCATAGTGCCACAACCTGATCCCTGTCACCACAGTGGAATGCTGTCCTGCTGGTAGCCTGATCTTCCCAACAAAGTGAATATATCATTATAATTCACTACGTGTGTTTTAGGTCAACCAACAACTGCAATAAGTAGTAAATTCCAAGGTGCTGGATGTCGATTCAAGGAGCATTAATATATGCTGAGCCAGTAGGATTGGACTTTTCTGGGTCCACGGGTACTGGGAAATTCCATGAAGGATGACAAGGTTTGTTTGAAGATGTCCATCTCTAAACATACTGTCATGAAACTTCCTTTCTGACTGAAGCCACGGGCAGTACCAACCCCAAGTGCCTCCAGGGAAGGGCAGACCCGGCATGCTCCAACACTCCAAAAGATTTGAGTCTTCAGTGCTAACATGGTCCAATCCCATGCAGTGGAGCAACCCACCCATCACACCAGATTACTCAGCGACCATGAGATCAGCCACAGCGATTGCAAGAAAGCCCCACTTATCCTTGCAATCGGTTTTTATCTTAATCCACACCAAGAAAGTCTTACTAAGGTCTCCCCTGTCTTTACCAAAGCGTAATCCCCTTTGTGAAAAATGAACTGTGGTGGGCATCATTAGTACAAAAAACCCATCATCTTTCTTTCAATAGAAGCAGTACCTTTAGAAAAAAGGCTAAGCCTCTATTTATTCTAGAATTAAACGGATTAGAATTGGGTAAAGTACCTCTAGGTTAAAGCAAGGCAGGATGATTTTTTGGATTAACAAGATTAACTCCCACCTCCACTGATGCACTTTCCTGACCTCTTCTGCTCACTCAGCCAGACAGCAGAAGTGATCTCATCACCAGAGAGCCCAGATGGTGCCAAGTGTGAGCCATACACATGCTATCGTGGCTTAGCAATGGAGTAATTAGTCCACTAAGTGGCTTAAAATGGGTGCTTTGAAGGTGCACCCCACATATACAGTACATTTAGGGGTGCTTGGATGGAGGGAGTTCCCACCTCTTATGTACCATTTCTCACATTTTGGGATGGCAAATTGACAGCTTTAAAGTATAATAAAACCTGTGATAAATAAGAGAGCTGACATTTAATAATTCCTTTTCCAACTTTATCAAAACGGTTGGTTATTTTTTGACTTTGTTTTGAAACTATACCGAAAACGGAAAACTAATTCAAAGAGCAAAGCAAAATTTTGATTATTCCACAAATCCTGACATCTTTTTTTATAGTATTACAATGAATTTTTTTTGGTTTTCATGTACATGCATTTTAAAAACTTTATGGTAGATGAAAATCATTTTGGAATGATTATTAGGAAACTTACTACAGAAATGACCAGATGTACAGCAGTAAATAATCACCTGCACTGCGCTTTAACATCATGCAGAGGTTCAAAAATGTAAGACTCATTTTAAAGCCTGTAATATTTGAACTAATCAGTCCTTGTTTTGTTATTTAATGTGTCATGAACTGCTTCACATTCTAAGAAGGATGTCCTTGGATATGTACCACTGAACATAAAATGCCTGCTTCTTTCTTTGACGAGCATGTGATGGAATTTTCAAGAGATGAAGATAAGGCTTCAAGTGGAAAAACAAAACTAAAAATAAATAACCCTACACTCTGAGATCCTATATTTCTAGCTACCTGATAAATGTTTACAATGGTATCCCATAACAAAGTTAAAATGAAAATGGCTTACGGAGTATTTTTATTTAAACGTTCAATAATTTATATTTTCTAAAATGCTTAAGGGTCCATATTTTCTAAATACACTAAATTAGTTCAGGATAAAAAGATCAAGACATAAATCTACAAATTTTATACAATGAGGTTAAAGTAGAATAGCCCAAAACTAGCATAGCAAAAAAGCTTATATGCAAGTATGTGCCATCATAAACTGCTAGACCGGTGTAAAAAGGACCGTGAACATCTGCAAACAGTCAAAGAGACAAATGAAGACAGTACTCAAACAGTGCTGATGACCACACTAAGCACTGAGTCCCGGCTCTTCCGAGGAGATTATGTTTACAGTAGCACAGCTGTAGCGTGAAGAAGAGCATGATGCATCTCAGATAGTGCCTGCCTGAGTCTGGGCGCCTCCATGTTCCCCTGTGAATGACCTGTACCGGAACTGCTAATTCCTCAGCCTTCCAGAAGCCAGAGGTGTTATGCCATGATGTCCACCGTTCAGAAACAGACTGACCCTAATTTTTTAAGCACATGTTAAGATAATTCATTTTTGTACACAGACAGAGTAAACCTCATCCAGGAACAAGGAAATCAGGCCTTGGCTGAAGTGTTAAGACCTGCATTACAGAGTCACCAACTGGTATGTGCCTTCGTTGTTAAGCACATATCAAAAAAAGAGAACAAATGCACAATTCAAAAAATGAATCCAAGTGAAAAGATCAAAGAAACAGAAGCCAAATATTAAATGAAATTTAAAAAAATCCACAAACATTACAAATAATAAAGCTATCAAAAGCACAGCAATGCAAATTGATTTCATAATATATTGTTTTAATTTCACAGCAATTTATGAGCATGAAAGGATTTAAAAAAAAAAAAATTCATTTTGATCTAAAATAAAAAAATGTTTTTGCTTAAGAACAGAGTTGCCTGAAGCCCTGCTGTCATGTTGGAGTTATGATGTAATGTACAATGTGGCCCTGTAAGGAGCAAACCCTCCCAGTCTCCTGACCCCGCCACTTGTCTCGCAAAATCTCTGAGCTCAATCCTGCCACCTCTGAGCACACAGGTAATTAAATATGAAGAAGGAAGATAGCATCTGTTTTGACGGGATTAGGAATCTGACAGTATCGGACCACATGGCTCAGGGGACAGGGTGAAAAGAACACAACCATCAGATAAGAGGGATGTTGACAGGCACGGCTGAAGGTTAGGCCTATCGTTATTATTATTCGTGCCATTGTGACGCCAGCACTTAAAGCATCTAAATGAGACACGGTACATTGACTGTCAAATACAAAGAGCTTTAAAACAACCTCCTACTTGTCTGTTTTGTTCCTTCTCCTCCCCCTTCCCTGCTTTGGCTGAAGCTGCAGCTTTGTTTCTGTAGCGGCAGGACAAACTGGCTTTTCTCAACAGCTAACAAGCGAATGAGTAAGGTGTGTTCTTTAGGGACTCCCCATCTCGACGCACCACATTTAATTTTCAAATTTTAAGGGTCTAATCCATGAGTCCATTGCATGCACAGAATTTACTCTTCTGAATCACTGCCACCCTCCAGAGACTGAAGTCTTTTAGGCAACAGTAACAGATGCTAAAATTACACAAGCCCGTATGATACCACATGCAGGTGAAGTGGCAGAAGGACTCTGAAAGTGTAGTATCAAACACATTTGTGAACCAATGAAAATTGCATAAAAATCCCAAACAAAAGTGTAAATTTAAAAAAGAAGTTCCTTGTCCATCCTCAAAGCATAAATGAGTGCATACAATAAAAGTAAAGAAACATACAGTTAGGAGTGAATTCACAGATACCAGAGATCAAGGCTGTTCAATATTTTCAGAACTTCTTAAAATTTCTACTGGCTGATTTTGGGTTTCAGCACCAGAGGTGGACACTATTCTAATTTACCCACATAACTTATCTTGAGCTCCAGTGTAAATGCCCATAAAAGTATTGTAAGCATGAAGCTTGCATGATGCTTGGGGGTCCAAAAAAAAAAAAACAGATAATATGGAACCATGTGTAATATGAGCTATATTTGGAAACAGACTGTTACATAGGTTCAGTAAACTTTCAAAACTTTCATTTACTTATTTTCAGCGGTATGCAGTAATCATTTTTTCTTTCTTCTAAAATAAAACCTAAAATAAAAAATTAAACCAAAGTTACTGCACTGTCACAATTCAACAGACAACTAACAAAGTTAAAAAAAAATGAAAACTCCAGAACCAAGTGTCCATTTTTGAATCCTGCAAAATGTCCAGCATAGAAAATGATAAAGAAAAGTACTTGTAGCTGGATAACACTGAAGGCCAGATAAGCAAAGACCAGATAATCTGACTCTACTTTATATTCACTTCAGCTCTGGGTTCACCCATCCCTTTAATTCAACATTGTAGAGAATTCCAGAGTTTTTTTTTTCCAGCTCAAAGAACCACTTACTGTAATATTGTACTTTGTAATCACACTTCAGGACAAGTTATGACAAAAGAGCTTTAGAATATGGTTTCAACAAATTTTTTAACATTTAGCAAAATTAAATAATGATATTTCTGTCTGTAACTATTACTCCAACAGGCATAACAATCCTGTAATTATACATCTGTACAGTCAAATTATAGGATTATCTACAAGAATTATTTATTGTAATATGTGCGGTAATGGAGGGGAGCAGCTCCGGGACGCCTGAGCCGCGGTTGAGCCTTCTGGAGGTGTCGTGGGCATAATTCGACGAAACGCCGACGAAGGAAGGTGCCCACTTGATAACCCCGATGAGATGACGCGCCATTGCTGCGCCACACCATGGTTGGCATTATGGTTGGTGGACGCTAGTTAGCTGGTGAGTAGCGGATGGTAAGCGTGCGGGGGGGGGTTAGGACGGGTTAGATAGGTGTCAGGATCCCCTTTATAAATCAAGCTCCTGGTATTTAGCACTGTGTGTGTTATATGAACCTGTAGTTATATATTTGGCACATTGCCATATGTTGAAAATTAATGTTGTATAGATTAGTTTAGATACAGTACTACAGTATAAAACTTATTTTATGTCAGTTTTACAAAGATGCACCTTTTCTAAAGAACACCAGAGCTGACAAATTCAGTCTGCTTCTAAATATTCACTTGCAGATTAGACAAACATTACCGCACAGTGATGCAGCAAGTAGCAATGCTGCCTCACAGCACCGGGGCTGTTTAAGCGTGGGCTGAAATCCACTTCATATAGCAATGGACCGTTCCTAAAGCTGAGCTACTGCTGCACTGAAAAATCTGATCTTAACACAGTTTTGTTCACTAGCCAATTAAAACCACTTCTTAATAAACTTCTCAGGATTTCAGAAGGTGAATGAGCGCAGAGCCAAACGCTTCGTACAATTTCGCAATATGATTGCAAAATGCTTGAAATGGTTTCAAAAGGTTGTGCTTTCATGCTTTCCATGTGTCACCTGAGTGTCATCCATCAATAATTTACACTGCTCAACTGATAAATTCAAACAGTTTCTATCAACAGGTGCATTCTTGCAACAAAAATATGTTACAAGGAAGTCCAAGCATGATTACTTTCTTGACTAGTGCAAAGTATGGCAGAAGCCTGGCTGTTAACTCTGTTCCAACATATAGCAGCTGGCTGCACAACATTTTTAGGAACTAATGTGCTGAGAATTCAAACCTAAGAAAGAGGACAATGGGTCCTCAACTTACGAAAGTCTGTTTGTAACTCATTTTGTTTGTAACTCCAAAGCCACGTTCCCTTTCGGCTTCTGTGCTGTGAGTGCATTTCATTTCTACCTAACAAATGCACGAAATCAAAAAAATCTTCTAAGAATAAACTAGGAAGTTAATGCATTTTTGAAAAATTGTAACCGGAATGTTTATAACATAAGGAACCAATACAGCAGTATGGTAAAAAGCCATTAACTTAAGTAAAATCTCTTCAAGTGAGCACAGAAACAAAATAGTTTGAGGCTGCTTTAATTGAAAGTCTGATTAGTCAACAGATAGCCTCATTCAGTGAAACAGGGCACAGGGTCAAATTGCTCAAAATAGCTGCAGGAAATATCACACATTTAAAGATCCTATGTCATTGTCACACAGAGTGTTATCTGTGACAGTTAAACTAACAAAAGAAAAATTGTTGACTGGTAAATGAAATTGTAACCTTTAAAAAAAATGTGGTAACTTTCACATGAATTACCCATGTCCAGCTCCTGCAGGTAAGTACAAGACAGGTCATTTAAGGTTACAGGGGGAATGTAGCTACAGCGCATGGATGTGGCAGTCCAAAAAAATCATGGTATTACATTTAATCCATCGGCTATTAAGATGGATTACACAAGTATTCTGCGGTGGTTATGGCCTCTTACCATGCAGAATAAGCGCAAACACCTGCATGCTGTATGTTTTCTTATGTCACAGCAGTCTGTGACCTTTACCTCTCTGTTACAGCTGGTTGTTTCAGCAGTTCTGGGATATACCATCAACGCCTGCATCTTCCCTACACAGTAAGGCTCCTCAATCTGCCTTGAGATCTGACATTCACTCTCAAGGTCTTGCTCATCCTGCGGTTGCCAGCAACCCACACCCATCCAGGCTAGTGAAAAACAAGTGGAACCAAGTTTTCCCAAACAAAGGAACGCATTGTGAGCACATCAATATGCCGTTACTGTCTAAAAACTCTGCAATGGCTGATAAGACTTCTTTAAACAGGCCAGTTCAGGCAGAGACTATCTGAAGCAGACTGGTCGGGTGGGGGCAAGAACACAAATGTCCTAAGTTGGCCTGTGAAACCGAATCCCTCATGTTGCACTGCAAAATTACCAGCACAGTCCCTTTCTTCTCCAGCCCACAGGTTCAGCGTATCCAATGCAACAAATGCTCTGTACTGATTGCTGCTGCTTCTCCGCATGGGCTTTGTTGTCAAAGCCTTTTAATAAACAACTTTATCTCCAAGATGTGGAGCACAAAGTGGTGGGACAGTTTACTGCAGATAATGTGATTGCAGTGAAGGCAATGCATCGTGGTACAAGAACTCTGAGGTGGGAGGAGGGAGTTTTTCACAGTGACCCCAGATAAACAGCCAGTGTAATAAGGGAAGAAAAACAACAAACAAAAGGACTTGACAATACTACAAAGCATGTGCACATCTAGGGACGCTCCAGTGTACATACATATGCATTGCAGAAGTATTCAGACCCTTCTGGTTTCCGCAACACAACAAAGTTTTGATGCTTATTTAATAATGGATTTGATTCCTTTTTGCCATCAAGTAACAATATTCCATAATGACAGTCAAAACACATTTTTAATAATTTATTAAAAATGAAAGTATTTACATAACTATTCAAACCCTTTAATCTGTGCTTTGTAGGACCATCACCATTTAGCAGCAATTATAGCTGTAGGTCTTCTGGAGTGTTGCTCTAGCAGCTTTACATACCTGAATTTTGGAAGCTTCTTCCATTCTGCCTTGCAGCTCCTCTCGTGTTCTGTCAGTCTGGATGGGGAGTGTTGGTGAACTGCAATCTTCCAGTCTCTCTAAAGTCTGGGCTTGGTTGCATCTTAGTTGTGATAAAAAGTGAATCTTTGTTCTAGTCCAAGGTTGTGCACTCTTGAGTAGATTATATTCCAAGTGTCTCTCTGTATTTGGCTCCATTCATCTTCCTCTCAGTCCCAGTCAGTCTCTCAAACCATACCGCTGACAAGCATCCTCGTAGCATAATGATGCAACTACTATGATTCATCATATTAGCCAAGTAAGAGTGGTGTCTGGTTTTCACCAGACATGGTATTTGGCAGAGTTTAATTTTTGTATCAGACTAGTAAATCTTTTTCCTTCTGCTGTCAGAGTCCCTTAAGTCCTGTATGGCAAACTCCAGGTGGGCTTAGCTATGCCCTGTACTCCAGAGTGGCTCCAGTCCAACCACTCAGACCTAACTAATGGAGTGCTGGAGACATTGCTGTCCTTCCAGCAGGTTCTCCCATCTGTACACAGGAGCTCTTAAGAAGCCACTTGGCTCTTTGACACCTTCTAACTAAGCCCGTTCTTGCCCAAATTGGTTCCACGGTCAGCTCTGGTAAAAATTTTGATGGTTCCAAAATTCTACCACTTGAGAGGTCACTAAAACTTCAATGCATAGGCAATATTTTTCACATTGTTGTCTTTTTTCTAGCTCTATGCATTTAAACAATCCCATCTCACAGCTCTACTGAGACTTGAATCTTCACTTGGATTCCACTCTCATGCACTGTGAACTATAGGACCTCATACACACAAGTGTGTTTTCCTGAATCATGGACACTCCAGGAATTTTCCACAAGTGAATTATAACCAAGTTCTAGATGCATCCCAAAGATGATGGGATGTTTCTAGAACTTGGTTATAATTCACTTGTAGAAAAAGAAGCAGGCTAAATATGGAGTGTCATAGTAAAGGGTTTGAACATTCATGTAAAAGATGTATTTCTTATTTTAAAACATTTTGAAAAAAATTAAAAAAACAAGTTTTTACCTCATCATTATGAGGTACTGTGTGTCAGTGGATGGCAAATAAAAAAACCCAATCAATTTAATATGAAATAAGTCTGCAACACAAAATGTGGGAAAACGGAGGGGTCTGAATACTATCAGAAAGCATATGTATATAAAGAATGTCACAATTTGCTCTTGTGAAGAGAGGATAAATCAGATTTACATAAAACTTGCCCAAATTACAATTAGTCCATGTAGCACTGCCACTGTGCATAAGCATGGGGGTCTTACACATTCTGCACAGTAGTCTTGAACATTGCTTTGAATCCAGCTATCTGTGCAGAGTTTGCATGGTTTTCTTCCCAAAGTCCAAAGATATGTTTCACATGAACTGGTGACTGAATTGGTAGTGTTTGTGTCACTGCCCAACAACAGACGGGTTTCCTTTTTCAGGGTATACTCTGCCTTACTTCTTGTGCTCTCCAGGACAGTAGTCAAACTACCATCACCCTCAACTGCATAAGTTACAACAGAAAACTGATAGATGAACATACAGAACCTAAGACAAAAAAAACACTGATCTAAGAGATCTGATGTCTTTAATAGTCTGTGTAATCCTGCACTTCAGAAAGAAGCCTGCTTTTTGAGTGGTCAGTTTTCAGGGAAAAAGGTTTTTCTCATATCTACAAAGTAAACTCTCCATAAATTGAATTCAAGGGAAACAATTCACTTGTTGTAAAATCTGGTTCTGATAAATCAGGTTCTTATAAACCACAGAATGTTATTCAATAACTAAAATGGACAGCGAGCAAGAAAGCTGTAGCTCCACATTATCAACAGACAGTACAAATGCTATGTGAACACACTGACAAACTAAACACTCAATAGGGAGTTTAAAACAAACCCGTTTTAATAACTTAAATACAAAGCCCTTTTCATGCACCATTTTCAAGTGGAATAAAGCACCAGAGACATGGTATACTACTAAACATTTTGTAGAATGAATGAAAAATAACATATATTCTTCCAAAAATGGCCATCCAGGTAATAATTGCTTGTCCAAAGCAGGGTCTTGATGGTCCAGGCCCTATCCTGGAAGCTAATGGTGTAAAACAGAGTATACCCTGGACTGTGCACCATCACAGTACAATTTCACACTCATTCACTCACACACTGCAGACAAAAGTAGAGCACAAAAACATAACCTGCACACAAACTGATCTGGATTTTAACCAACAGTCCACACCTGAGTGGTAGGGCATCAACACTACCCACTGCACCATCATGCCACTTTCTACATTTTATTGAAACGGTCACAACCATTCAACTGAGCAGGAAGTCAGCCGAAAGAAAAAGGCCAGCACATACCAGGCCAGGCCAAAGTTAGCACCAAGGACTGCTGCCACAGCCCTACCTTTTCAAACTTACCTTTAAGATGTTTAATAAACTTTCAATCCAAATGGGAAAGACAACATTTAAAAAAAAAAAAAAAAAAAAAGCCTCTGTGATGCAATTAAGCACATTTTGCTGTAAAACAAACTGTTGGTGGCTTGAACCTACCCAGGGATGTCAGCATGTCTTCTCACTCCTTAGGGGTACCAGGGGGTCAACTATTCAAGTTTCCGCCTTTGGATCAGAAGATAGTGAACTGCATCCCATCCTCAGTTATAGCAGCTTCGATCAGGGTACTTTACCCTGAATAAATGCAGTAAGAATAACAGTACATTTAATACTGTAAGTCACCTCGGCCAAAGGAGTTAAAGTAAACGTTAACAATCCTACAATCCTCCGACGGGGGAGCTAAACCTTGCGTCGCGCAGCCATGGTGCCATCTCTTGGACGGTTCGTGAACAACTCGAGGTCAAACCAATACGAACCTGGGGCTTCTTAAGGTGCAGAGTGCTAACAAGGCTGCCGGACAAAACTGTCGCCATTAACCCTATGACTAGAATACTGCAATGCAACCTACATGGTGAAAGTATGACAAGAAGTTGACTCTTACTGAGAGTTATAGGACAAATATATGGCCTCTCGACAGTCCGCCTACGCAGTACGTTTGCTTCGTCAGGAGGCCGGAAGGAGAAAGTACTTCATACTCTTTAAAACTGGCATTAAAAACGTTAAACGGGTCGACGCAAACTTTTATTTATAAACAGGTAAGAAGTACTTCGCTTCTCCGTCAGTTGTGCTGCGACCATTTTCGAACGGCGGCGCTCGCGCCAAGCACGCCACGCGGGCGGAGTTCCCGCGTGACGTCGGCAACGACGAGTTACTAACATTTATTTTTCATGCAGTTTTTCATTTTACCAACCGCACATATTGCGCATACACGACAGCACACCTTACATCGCTTACTTAACAGTATTTACCAACACGTTTTATGTCATCCCCACACCCCCGTGTCCGGTCCCTGTCACCACGTCCTTGGTGTCCATCAGTTCTCGGCTCCTTGTTTCCTGCCCGCTGTCACCTCTCGATGTGACCCGAGTCTGTTTGCGCCCCGCTTGCAAACTGGCCGCTTTTCGCGGAAAAGGAGCGGGTGTTGGGGACGAATAGCAAGTTTACGTTCAGTACGTTCATGTCTGTTTTTTTTTTTTTACGTTACACCAAGTTTTACACAAAATACCTTTAACATTTATTTCAAGGGTGTGCAACAAAAAAACGCATATAAAAATCGTTCTTGTATTGTACATTGCCCGGCCAAAAAAAGGTCACTTCCCAAATTTAACTTAGTGTTATGATGTGGGGTTGCTTCAGTTGGTCAGGCTTAGGTTCAGCAACCTTATGGGCCCAAAAAATGAGGTGAGCTGACCTGAATATACTGAATGAGCAGGTTTTTCCATCAATGGATTTTTTCTTCCAAAATGACAATGCCAGGATTCATGGGGCTCAAACTGTGAAAGAGTTCTTCAGGGAGCATGAGAGAGACATCATTTTCACACATGGATCGGCCACCACGGAGTCCAGACCTTAACCCCGTTGAGAATCTTTGGGATGGAGGAAGACTTTACGCAGCGCTCCGACTCTTCCATCATCGACACAAGATCTTGGCGAAAAAATGAATGCAACTCTGGATGGAAATAAATGTTATGACATTGCAGAAGCTTATCGAAAGGATGCCATGCGGCGAATGTGTGCCGGAATCAAAGCTAAAGGCAACGAAATATTAGTGTGTGTGACTTTTTTTGACCAGCAGTATATAACAGGCCTAAAAATGTGCCAGTGCAGGTAAAATAGGTAAGTAAAACCCAGTGTAGTCAAACTTGTTACAATATGGCACCAGGATAGGAAGGTCACACCCCAGGTAGCCGCACATATTCTCAAGACCAGAGGCAATTTAGAGCCATCGATCCGCCTAAAAAGGAGTCTTTGGACTGTGGGAGGACTCCTAAGCAGCTGGAGAAAATAAAGCCTGAACCGCATTTGAACCTACGTCTGTAATTCTAAATCTGATGCCCGAGGCCAGGACACGTTTGTTTTCAGTCTAATTTTTAAGTTTTCTGTTAATCACAAACCTTATTTCATAAGCACATTTCTAGCTACTGCATTAAAACAAAATAAAACACACAAAACTTTTAATACTTTATTTCAGCTCCAGTGTTAAAACTGTAGCAGCATCACCACAATCATAGAACATTTACATCTCTTTTATTCCAAAAATATTATGCACTCTAGATG
Organism: Heterotis niloticus; assembly: GCA_018136845.1. Lineage (NCBI taxonomy): Eukaryota > Metazoa > Chordata > Actinopteri > Osteoglossiformes > Osteoglossidae > Heterotis > Heterotis niloticus. The sequence continues at coordinate 8,338,714 of CM030890.1, forward strand.
GCACTCTATGCTTAAAAAAATCTCAATTTCCCCCTCTTGTTGTGCGCAAAAGGCACTAAATACATAGAAAAAACATAGCTCTGGTTAATCAAATTCAACAATCCATTAAAAACAAAGGGTAAAAGAATACAATGTTCAAAGTAGTTGTTAACCTTATTACAATAAATCATTCCAAATTTTAGTTGCAGAGTTAAGCAAAGGTTAAGTGTTCTGCTTGTTACCTTAGCAACAGACAATCTGAGCAGAGTATATAAAATGTTTGATGGTCACAATATGTCAGCCGAATATGGAATAGAACAAAAACTTGAGTCAATCACCAGTCTGAGTGAATTTTAAACAATCCATCCTCATATATATATATATATATATATATATATATATATATATATATATATATATAAGATATATAATAGATAGATAGATAGATAGATAGATAGATAGATATATAGATAGATAGATAGATAGATAGATGTGTGAGATGGGGCCACATTTCTGCTATTTGGAAAAAACATACAACTCCAAGACATTTAAAATCCATTTACAGTGGCTTCTATCCTCTTCAGTGTGGCATTGTTACGGTGCCAAAATCAGTGACAGTAGTTTACAGGCCCTAAAACAGGACTACTTCGATTTGATTCTCATGTCATGTTTGTTTTATTAGAATTTTTAATCTTATTCATGATCATCAGCTCAAAATAAAGCATTAAAACAATGGCTGTGCCCTTTTGCGACCAACACGGTGGTACTTAGTGTTTAAAAAAAAAAAAAAAAAAAAGGCACCGTAAAAACACTTTAAACATTTAAAAGGTCTAATTCTGGTTCAGACAGCGTAGCGTAAAAATCGGCCAAGGCCCGGACTGTTTAATCCTCGATGAGATATAGTTTGTATAAATCAAAGAAAAAGCAGATACGTCCCAACAATACCACAAACCAAGTGTCAAAGCTACCCTTCTTCAAGGTGCTAAAGTACAACAGTGAAGGTTCACAATGGATGGGTTGTCCAGCTATTCACCCGAAGGCACTTTGTTCACCAGCCTATATTCGGAAATGCTCATTAAAAACAAACTAGTATTGGCAACGTCCAATGCTAGACATTTTTATGGCAGATTTACACAACAAAAGTAAATAACTGTACATGTAAATGTAAAGGGTTGGCTAAAGTCTTTTTCCACATAGTATATTTTTCATCTGAATAGCTCACAAAGTGCACAGATTGTTGCTCTGTGCTCTTAAAGCTACATGTTTGCATGATGAGAGCACACAACTTAAGGTATTTCTTTGGGATTTAAGAAGCAGTGAGAGGAAAAATCAACATTTGTTTTGGGAAAGAACACTGGAAATTTTAACTAAACTATCAGCAATGTTTGGGAAACCAAAAATAAAACAAACAAGCACTTAATTAAAAGCAAACAAACTAATCTTTTAACTTGGTGGAATCCAGCAATACTTAAGGAATTCGTCATTTCCAACCCAGAGCTGAAATACTGGAATGGAAAGAAAGCAGTGACAGTGAGGAAGGCGTGTGATCGGGACTGGACAAGCACACAAAGGCGGCAGTGGCCGCTGCCAGCTGAACTGGTCATCCTGAAGCACTGGATCTGGAACCATCACTGTCAGATTCCCAGTCTTGTTCAAGTCACTGGAGCAGCCAGATGAGTCAGACTGTGAAAATGAGAAGCGCTTTCTGATGCTGCACAAAAAATTAAGTTCAGCATCTGCAGAATGGCTTCACTTGCCTGCTATAAAACCTATCTTGACCACATTCTCTGAATCAAATGCAAACCAAGCAAAGGAGAAACTTTTCCTAAATTGTACATAAAATCTGCTGAAATATCACAATTTCTATCCAAAGTGACAAAGAAACAAGATGCGCCTTTGAGTGCAGTTGAGTCAGGCTACGCCTTGCACCTCTGTATCCCACTTTGGTGTGTGCATAAAAGTGTCCACATTTCCCAGACATTACTGCTCAGAACACCTTAGGACCTGCACGTCGTAGGTGTTCCTAAAGCCAGCGTATACAAAGGAGATGATAGGCAGACACTTGTGCAACAGCAGCTTGGTACTCTTCACAGTGACCTCCTCTCATTGTGCGTGATTTCAACATGTATTACAAATAGAGTTTGTTCAGTCAGCTAAATGGAGTGAGGCTAGGAGAACACCAGTCGTCTCATATGTACCCCTAGGTGCACTACTGCCAAAGTGCGTCAGCAGGTGAAGTCAGAGACAGTGCTGAAGGAGGCACTAGTCATGAAAGCTCCCCCTAGCCCTCCGTCCAAAAGTAGCCGCTTACAAGGGACAGTTTCATTACACAGCACTGTACACAATATTCTGTAAAATATTCACACAAATTTAACACATCAGGGAACGCGTGACCTGCATTTAGTCAAGAGGTGGACTGTGAACTTGGTGGGTGTGGGATCCAACAAGTCCCCAAGGCCAGTAACTTCTGTTCTGGCTAACTATATCCACGCTGTTACCTGCACCTCATTCACCTTACGGACAATAATATTTGCCCTTGTAAATTTACACTGCAGCATCGTCCTCTTGGACCCTGTTACCACAAATCATGGCAACATTGAAAATAATTAAGACGAACAGACAAGTTCAAAAAATGATCCAATACAATGTGATAAAACAGGTTGTGGTGTTTCATTTCTTATGTAAAACTAGAAAAAAATATATATTCTGCTTCAGCAAAACGTAAATGGTTTCAATTTTAGTAAAATTCAAATAAATTGATATGTTTAACTGAAGTTATGGCAACAAATATGCTCTATCAAGAGTTACAGAAATTATGGCCTCTGCGTACACACTTGCTTTACTAAGCCACATCTAGGCCAAAATGGCAAGCATAGGGGCTGAGCCACTGTAGACGCATACCCAAGAACATACTTTTTGATGTTGAAACCCAAGAATGCACATTTACAAACCAGCAGAAAATAAATTCAAATAAGAGCAATGCCCCTTCAGAGATGCTGAAATGCAAGCCTTGAAAAATAAATACAATTTTCTATTTCTGTAAATTAAAAAAATAAAATAAAATACAACATTGTTTGTACAGTGTTCCAGGGTATTGGTTTCAGTCCCATGTCTGGCAAGCCACTGGGTATGCTGTATTTTATGTCCCAATAAACAATTTAAAAAAATCTGCCTTTAAGCTATTCATTAAAAGAATCACATGATTTAAGCAATGTTTAACTAAATATTTTGATTTTCTTTACATACTGTTATGAGTTTGTGCTCATGTTGCCATTACTCACAAAAAGAGCAAACTGTCACTGCTCTACTGGAAAAGGTAAAATAATTGTGAATAAACAGTGTTGAATAAACAAGATATTAATCCAAATTATTAAAATGATCAATCCTGATGGTGCACAATGACTGCAGTCGGTGAGTTTCTGAAAAATGTATGCATTCAAGCGATAAAATGGAGAAGAAAAAACAAAAACAAAAACATTTACTCATTTTTAAACCATTTAAGGTATTCCTTGATTAATACAAACTAAAGGAAGTGCTGAAACAACACAATGTGTCTAAAGTGTGCAAGTCATTCAAATTCAATAACTGGAACAAGAATTACTCAGAGCCCACAGCGGAATGCTAGGACCAGGACTCAAAACCACTGTTTTAGAGTATGTGGTGATAGATAATTGATCATTTTGTTTCACATTTATCAACACTTACTGTGGGGTAACCAACTTCTCGCTTTAACTTGATTTTTGAGGTCCAGCTATGGGATGATTTCGTCTTGTCTCCAGTGCTTTGTAACTGCAGACTTTCCTACAATAAATACCTGATCAAACAGAGACAATGGCTTTCCAAAGGAATGAGCAAGAGGAGTTTCCAGAAGAGCACTTTGAAGCTGCCAAATGTCCAGTCAGAGGAAGACTGCTTCCACCTCTTTGCCCTACCACCCCACAGTAGTTGCTCTGAAATGAGCAAAAGAGAGGAAACCAACACCTATCCACCCCATCTGCACGTGGCATCACTCCAGCATACATATGAAGGCTTGAGGAAATGACTATACTATCTCACCTACTCACAACTGCCCTTCTCAGATGCTTCCTACTCTGGGTGCCCGGTCCTGCTGCTGTTTTGTTAAAAAGTACTTAAAGAACTCATACACAGTCCAGGCAATGGCAGTGGAGGGCATTTGGTAGATGACTCGAGCCTGTACACCCTTGAAGAAGCCAGGCGCCCCACCTAAGCGATATACGGTCCTAAAGGCATTAACCATGCCTGACAAGTGGCCCCTGACGTGCACAGAGCTGAGTGCCATGTTCTCCTGCGTGTTTAGCAGTGTCTTGCAGACGTCAAGCGGTGTGGTGACTGCTGCCGACACAGCACCAGCCACTGCACCCGAAAAGATGTGGCTGGCCGGGTGATAGTGGCGGTGCGGGTTCAGCTGCTCCTGCATCAGCTCATAGGTGACAAAGTGTACAGCTTGAAAGGGAATGTTCATGGCCAGCTGTGTGCTGTAACTGCGGTAAAAGGCAGGCAAGCCCTCAGTACGGTACACTGTCCGCACACAATCCCAGAGGCCCCGGTATGGGGAATTGTACATCTGCATCCGCTGCTTCACAACTTCACACAGCAGGTGGGGGAAGAACAGGGAGACAGAGGTCAGTGTGGACACTGAGCAATTTCTTATACACATGCACACATTAGCACATATTCACCAGATGACATCTATACAGATCCAGGACATACTGCAGACAAATATACTTATTTTCCTATACATTTTTTTTCCCCTTTCCTGAGATAAAAATCTAAGAATCAGTTATGAAAATACATCATCTTCATTAATTGTTTCACACTGATCCTTTGATCTTAACAAAAAAAAAAAAAAAAAAACCTGCATTTTTTTTGCATCTGCCTTTTGCAGACAAAATCTACTCACTTCATATTCTAAACCTGATGGCAAGTTCAAATTCACCTTAGGAACAAAACTACTTCACAGAGAAACACCTTTTATCAATGTATTTGTAAAGTCACAAATGTAGAGACCCAAAAAATGTAATACAACATCTCATGAGACTATCCTATCATCATCATTCCATTCAGGATGGCTTTAGTTCCATAATATCATTTTCTATACAAAACAGAGAATATCAACAACCAACTCAATAAGCTGATGATTTTAATAATTACATAATGCTCAAATATTCATTGTATTATGCAATTCCACACATTTTACCAAACCCAATGGCTAATGTCACATGGAACCTTTTACAATCTGAATTTTAGTTGACATTAAAGTAGTGAAAGTCAGAAATGAGGTATACAAAAAGACTGATAATGATGATTCAGTGTGAATGGATATAACTAGTAAACGTTTATGTGATGGCCAAACGCTTCCTCACTGTACACACACTAGGGCATTTACCTTCGGCAGGGTTCATGACGGCATCGTGGAGTACTGTGGCCAGGCTGCCCGCCATTCCTGAAAGTAGGAATGAAACATAAGATCAACTAGGAGTGACATAGCCTCATTATGCTTTTGTCATAAAGTCCTATGGATAAAGTTTCAGCACCAAGACTGGTTCTACAAAACGGTGGGGCAAGGGCAATAATGAACCAGTATATAAATATCAATTAAGGTTTAGAGCACTGGACCGCATGCTATTACAGTTACACCTCAATCAGCAGTCTAGAGAGGTCTTGAGAAGTGAAAAAATGAAATAAAGAAGAAAGGAGTGCTTAAGGAAATACTGCTATAAAAGATTATTAATAGAATATTTTGCAGAAATGGATACAAAAGTTTGGTTATTCCTTCAATAATAGTAACCTGACACAGAAAACAGCTGTTTTATAATATGAAAAAAAGAAATTCCAAAAAATTGCAAAACGAGGTAATTGGGGTATTACTGAAGGTATTTGCACCCGAGACTGGCCTTCCATTCTGAAAACACCAAAACAATGCAGACTACTGAAAGAGTGTTTGGTGTGAGGATGTGAGGGGTTGTACCGTTGGCCAGGTGGCTATTTCCCCCATTCTTGATGACGTCGCTGAGGTTGCGTTTGACCCTCTCATAGCAGGCAAAGTAGAGTGCATGGGCAGGGCCAGCCCCCAGCACAGTGATGTTTAGACCCCTGAGGGGCCGAAGTAAGCCCTCTGTGCGGATGATTCTGTGCAGACCCTCATACACGCTGCGGTACTGTGCCTTGGGGTCTGGCTGAAGACTCTGCATACGCGTCTGTGAGGGATGGGGAAGGTGATGGACGGAAAGAGAAGTGACTGTGAGAGAGAAGTGGAGCGATGCAGGGAATGGTAGTACAGGCACATGGAGACAGACATGGAGACGGTCTGATCAGTGTGATATAATTAGTGTATGCATAGATCATTCAAAATAAAATTAAAATAAAAAAAACCTCCCTATTCAAATCACAGGTAGACAGCATAAAGTAGAAGTTTTCTTAGCCAAACTTAGCTTGGGTGAGGCTTTTGTTCAATTTCATCTAACAGATAAACAGCTAAAACAAGACCGAGTAGTGCTCTGTATTAAGTTTTTGGCTACCAGATGTAGATGTCTCTGAGGGAAATGAAAATGATATTTTATTGTTAGAGCAACGGAAGGAAACAAACAATATGGTGGGGAAGATAGAAAGGGTCCGTCTCTGGCACTCCCCTATGCGCTGACCAAAACAAAAAACATGCTTTGTGTGGTAAGAATAGCTTGGCATAGCACAATATAACAACGGCCTCATCAAGATGCAAACTCCATGCCCACAATCCAGGCTTGAGAAAAATGTCTTAGAAATGGGTGAGGAGAGGTGACTGCATGAAGCTCTGTTGTGCAAGGTGCTATGCGGTCCAGGCTAAGACACTATGACCATCTTACCTAAAGTCATAGTGTAAACCTAAATGTCTTAGACATTATGTAAATGTGGCGAAAAAGTACAAAAAAAGTAAAGCTAAAAAATATGAAATGCCAAATACCCCGTTTTGCCATTGTACAAGGTTTTTAATCACTTGGCCTCTGTTCATAAACTGTTTCAGTGGAAAAGGAGACAGCAGGAGACTGCAGGTATGTTTCCTGCAGCTCAGCTTCAAAAGAACAGAAGCTTAGAATGCAAACAGGAGTGACAGACAGCAGTGCTTCATTATAGCTCTTTATTATTGTGTAAACAATCCTGACTGTGATCACTAAGATTCAGAATCCTCACCTCAGTAATTTCAAGCAATGAGCAGCTTTGCTCTGTACAAGCTACATGTTAGTGGGGTGAGGGGGTGTATGCATGTTCCTCCTTCAAGGGGTGGCAACTAGGTAGAGGGATAAGTGCTCCAGTGCTCCTAAGTACATTCACAGAGGTTGAGAACATTTTAACTTCATATTTTTAAAAGTGGCATTAAAAAAAATCTCTGTAGGCTACAGATAATGAAAACTATAATGTGAAAAATATAGTTTTAAAACAGTAGTTCATAAATAATCAATTTAAAGAGAAAAGGTAATGTGAAAGAGAATTTGTAAAACGCAGTATGTTTTTGCTCATTCTGCTTGCTTACAGAGTGAAGTTAGTACATTAAGCTACTTATAATGATTTTCTCATTCATACACAAAATGAAAATTGTTTGTATCTATCTTTGCTATGCATTTTGTTCAGCGGTGCTACAACGGGAGGCTGGAAATGCCTCTCAAGAGCAAGGCAGCAGCTCTAACCACAACGCTACCTGTTGGGCCTGACAACCTGCGAAACAAAATGTATCAAGATATTTACAGATGTCACTTGTGAAAAGAAAGCAACAAAGCATACACCTGAGGATAACTGCACCTCATTTATCGTAACAATGGCCATCATCATCATGAGTACTAAGCCAAGGCAATGTTGTCAAGTCACAAATACGATCAAAGGCGGCATTATTTCATATAAAGTAGCCCAGAAGAACATGTAAAAATCTACAATCTAAATTAATAATTTTACACATGTGCAGACCTTGGATTTCTGCCCAATAATGACTGTGGCCCTTGGCCGAGGACAAAAAGTAGGCTGGATCTTCTCCCTATTTGAAGTTTGGGACAGAAGGAGAAGAGCGACAAGGTGCGGTAGCAGCCAAGGATGTACCCAAGCCTTTGGGACAGAATGTCCTCCACAGCCATACTGTATGCAGGTGTACACACATCAACCACACCGCTCATACACACCTTTGCTCCCATCAGAGAAGCACTGTTCTGGCATGCAAAGATCAGCTCCCACTGATCATAGTGGACTGTACAAAACACACCCAGCAAGAGTTCATTTTAAACTTAACAATACCGCAAACTAAAATGTAAAATTTGACAAACATTGGAAAAGAAAAATGAAGCATGATTTAAAACCTAACGTGAGGACAAATCATTCTCCCAGGATGTGCACAAAGGCTGTTTTGTTTCCACTGTCTCGCTGCAGCAGATCTTGATTCTGCACCAGGAAATGCATTTCTAATGGGCTCGAGGCGTTCGGTGACAGAGAGAGCAGCAGATTTACCAGATAGGAAAAAAATCCAAAGCGTAGCAGGAATGCCACAGTACTGCCACGTAAGGAGCACGTCCGTCAGAGCAGTATGGAACCAGGAACAAATCTGACCGGTTTACTTTGGTCCAGACTATTACACCATCGAGCTGTAGCCGCCTGGACACATCAACGGGCAGTGGTGCATGATGCACTGTGGGTCACATGGGACTCAGGCTGACATGCCCCAGGGCTGGCATTATAAACACATGTACATTATAGGGTACAAGGTGGCCTAGTGCATAAGAACACAGTCAACACGTAACCAGGTATTTAGGAAAACATCTAGCTGTAAAAATAAATAAAACAGATTCCGTGGTTTAAAGCACTGTTCTGACAGGTAAACCAGTTTGCGTGGCAGGGGAAAGGGTGCTATATGGCAGGACCCCCAGCCAGGGCAGGGATGCTAATCAGTCCTAGGAGGGAGCAGTCAGACAAGCCAGCCTGGTATCTGCAGAAGGCCAATTGCACCACAGACCCCCAAGAAGCTGGGTAGAAACCCTGGGTGCCATTGATAACGCACAGAGCTAGCGACAGCACCTCTGCTCAATAGTAAGAGGATCCCTCTTAAAATTCATAAGGGTTCTTAAGTAATTTGATTTTGTCTAGTGCCATTGTTCTACCTCTTCATTCATAGTGTGCTATACGTATTTATGAGTCACCAATCTTGGAAGTTTCAGGCAGTACTGTGAATAAAGATAAGCTCCTCGCAAAGTCAAATCGCAGGAACTTGCTGTCTTGCCCAAGTAAAGTCACGCCTATTATAAGTAAAGACTCAACATTAATTGAACAATTCAATAAGATGCAAGACCAGATTTAAATATTTTACCATCTTTTTTTTCCATATTCAGGCTGTTCCATAATTGCTTAATGGCTGCTGAATCATCTCTCTGGGTGCCAATGAATCATTCACTGTTTCAAAATGGGAATAATGAGGATGCTTTTCAGCCTCCTCCAAACTGCACACTTGGCCTGCTTTGTCTTTCTCTTTTCCTTGCCGAAAATGCCATGTCTCCTCGCATCCGCAGTACAAAGGAAGAATTTCAAACGAACTGAAAAACACAAGTCCGGTGCACCTTCACGTTGTGTTTATTCGCTAAAATATTTAACTCGATATTGTAGCCACATGCAGTACGTACAAACACTAGCGTCCTTCCTGAATGGCATCCAGCTGGCATTCAACAATCTGGCAGTGAACACGGGCTGTGTGAGAACATGAAGCCCAGTCCTGATGTACGGGGACACGCCACAGAATGCGAACACACAGGTTTGATTCGACAAAAAACAGAACCTGAGCTCAGATTAGACCCAATCGCTAACTGCGCTCAGAAAAACTGGTAAAATTTTTCCAGAAAGCATCTGAAAGGCAGACATTGCTTACCCAATTTCCATCTCCATGAACTACTGGCAGAAGCAGTCTGCAGGGGAAGTTGACAAACTACACAGAAGATAGATTTCACAACTGCACACTTCATTTACTATAAATGAAAAAGTGGTGTGGAATTTGCTGTATAACAAAACTTTTTGTTATTTTCTTGCATTTTATATTCCTCCTTCACATCTACATTACCAAAACCTTCTCTACCCATTTCACCAAATGTACGCTTACAAATTTAACAGACACTTTGCAAAATTAAGGAAGAACTACATATCTCCATTACAAACTGTACTTAACCATGTGTTAACTTATTTAACTTAATTTGTTAAATTAAGCACAGGACACCTGATCACATACAGTAAAAACCATCCTTTGTACAACATTTATGTCTCTCTAACTCAGAGTACCCCAGAAAGCAAGCGGTGACACTTACTGTTCAAATTTCCCCAAAAATGTTCAGCTTCACAGAAGGTGATACACTAGGGAGAATTTTGGGCAGTTAGTTAGCAGGGGCATATGTTACACACCCCACTGGAACAACTCTTGTCCTTACCAAGAGAGCCAAGAAATTGTAATAGCTCTCCAACTTACAACATGCAATTTTGTTTCTGAAACAGACAAATGATGATGATGAACAATGATCAGCAATATCTAGCGTTTGTGAAAAGTGCCCCAACATTACCAATATCTTCCAGTATTTCAGTAAGGTTACCGCCTGGTTTAATCAGCAATTCTGGGCAGAAATAATAATAGTTAAATACCTGGTCTTCTCAATAGTTTTAACTGCCACAAAGGCTATTCAACCGAATGCTAAATGGTCACTAAGAATAAAAAAATAATGACCACTTCACCACCAAAGTATCTTACGTATTCAAGCGTATACATATCGCACACGCAATTTTTTGCATTATGCATCTGAATATAAGTGACAGAATAATCAAGTTTAAATCAAATGTACTTCCAAACTCTTTAACCGCTGTAGTGTAAATCCTTCAACGGAGAGAACGCCTAAGCATAAAATCCAGTCATGCTCAAAAAAAGCACATCGGAACCCAACATATCTGAGAAGAGCTTAGATGGTTCTTAACCATGCTCCTCTCATTACCTTCCTGTAAGAGAACATCGGCCACCAGGATGAAAACAAGACACCAGAGGTGGATGAGCTTCCTCACAAGTCATCTACTGAGCGCACAAGCAACACTGATTTCCTGTACAACACTCATAACCATTAAATGTTATACTCATGCAACCATTATCAAGAGCAGCGTTGCACAGCGGGCTCACTTAGTCTGCAGACACGATGCGGCCCGTTGTAGGAATGGCCACCATTAAAATGGACTGTGCCAAGGGGCTGAGCGTGTGCCACTTGGCAGTGTGAGGGCAGGAAGGAGCCACAATGGTCTGACTGGACCAGCTCTGGCACCAGCACAGATCATTTAATTGTAACAGTTTAACTGCAATGAAAAGTTGAGGCGCTGGGTCCCTCTTTTTTGGCGTGCATGCCCTTCACGTTACACAACTAAAGAAATTCCCCCGCAGACTTGTAGCGAATACTTCAAGGCGGCAGAAGCCACCCATGTAGTGCTAGGATCTCAGCAATATGTTATAAAGGGATTTGAGATGTAAAAATGAGTCCTGGCCAGATACGAACTAATACAAATAAACTGATACTGAAATCAGGGGTCAAGAATTACATGGGCAATTTCTTATGTTACATGAACAGAGTGAAGTTGGTAACCACAGTGACCTTGAATGAGTTCATGACTAAGCAGCTACTGGGCAAGCGGTCTTTTAAAAGGCTTCAAAGGAGACTGCTTAGGGAAGCGTGAGGTCATGGAGTTTCCACGATGGCCCGTAAAGACAATGTAGGCAAAACCCAGCGTACTGGTCCGACTGTACAGTGTTATACACCTTAATGAGCTTAAACCCTAAATGAATCTGCTATTAACCTGCAAGTGACTTTAGACAACAAGCAAGTTGAATACATTTTGGTGCACGGACAATTCTTCTGGGAAGAGGGGCAAAAGGGTAAGGGCAACACAGCACTTGGCACTGAGACCGGAGATGCAGGTGACGCTATGCGTTCTTCTCCTTCGAGAGTTAAAAGAAGATAAAGAGCTGTACTTAGACACCCATTAAACTGTTGCAGGGCCCAGTGACGGACAAGCATCTGTCCAAAATGTCAGAGTCAGGAAAGGGTGGCAGCACAGACGTAGACCTGGGAAAATAAGACGGAAATACACTGGCATACAAGGCAATGTAGGAAAAGCACGGGAATATACTGACACACAGGAACACAGGAGTACACAGAGAAAACAGTGCAGGAAATCGCAGGGAAAGGCAGGGAACCGTGGTCATATATTCGGTAGTTTGAAATGAGGTGAAACTTCGGGATGCCCAGAATAAGGATGAGAAGTATGGAAAAGTTGTGGCTTCGTTGTATGCGTGTAGAGGTGTGTGTCAGCTGTCAGGAGTTCTGTCAGGTGAGCTGTACGTGTACACACACACACACACACACACACACACACAGAGAGAGAGAGAGAGAGAGAGAGAAAACGCGTGTGGTCGTTCGCTGTGGAAAAAGCCGGGGGGAAGCGAGGACAGGGCAGCCTGAGCAGGTGCTCTGCTGGCTGTATAGCGGTCCGACGACAGACAGGCGGTCATGGTCACCTTGACGGAGTCCACCGGGTACATCACCGTGTGCTCCAGGATCCCCGCCACGGCGCCCGCCGTCATGTGTGTTGTCAGGGAAGCCGTGGGAGGTAAACTCTCGTACGGGTCCGCTTCCACGGGCTCCTGCGCTCGGCTGTCGCTGCTCTCGGACATGTCGAAGGTCGCTACAAGCGGCTTAGCGCGCAGCTCCATGCAGCAGAAGCGCGGCGCGGAGATGTGGGCAACGCAGCGTCTGAATCGGCACTCTGAGGCAGCCACACCACCATCTCGCTCTACGTTCCAACGCCGCGCTGACGTCACGGTGCGTAACAACTGGCCGCCCGGCCCAATGAGAAGCCGAAAAGCGAGCGCGGGGGCAGGGCTTATGGAGAGCGTCGCCCAATGGACGGCGACCTTGTCGGGACCTCGGCTTCGTGACAAGCGCATGCGAGCTGTCAATCAACAAGTGCTCTGTCCCGGTGCCGGCGCGCCGACTGCGGATGACGTGTTGGTAGAAGCAGAGCCGCGAATGCCTGCTTTTGCGCGTTTTCAATAAAAAATAATAATCCGTCCCCAAGAAAGAATCAGAACGGCAAAAAAAAGTTATCCCAGTTGTTACTGTACGAAAGCGCTGTTTTGTAATGTACGGTCGAGCGAAATGTAAAAAAAAACGGATGCTAAATAGTTTTACACCACTTGCCAACGTGTATTTAATTCATTACCAGTCTTTCTAGCAAATGTTGGATATGCGAGAAATTTAAGTTTGAAATAAAACCACTAGAATTTACATGCGTTTGGAAACATGCACGGTGGCAATGAAGTGTGCGCGTATGATGCAGTGACTGTAATAGTCATACAAGAATATTCCTATATTTTTAGCTTTTCTTCCCAAAATTATTGCCGGCAAAACTGGGAGCTGTGATTTTGTTCGTCTTGTCAGTCCCATATATTCAGCAACAGTTTTATGTAACAATTCAGGCTTTCAATAGGTGACCTTTTTTCTCAGAAATGCTGCATTTGCTATGTGGAAAAAAACACAGGAAGTGCAGTGTGTGGGTTAAAGAGAAGAACTGGGCCCAAAGTCGCTGAGCAAATAAACGTGAATTGCTTTAATTGAAAAATTAACTTTTCAAATGAACTCTATGAAGTCATCCGGACTCATTCTGCGTCCTGCTAAGCGGAGAAGAGCGTAGGACGGAAGGTGAAAAGGCCTAGACTGGAAGCGCATAGTTGGTCATTCGCAGGCCGGGGCCGTCAGATCCATGGATGAAAGCGAATCCCAGCATCGCCGAGTTGCTGCAAATTTTCCCTTTTCAGTAATGATGATCTTTGTGTGTGGCTGCGCTGGGGGTCTTTCAGCACTTGTGTGCTTCCTAAGACTCGGAATTACTGTGTACTAAACTGGATAAACAGTTGTTTAAAATATATGAACTGCTGACAGTTAATACAGCTCAAAACATGGCACGAGGTTATTATTGATAAAAAGAGCTGAAGGAAATCCAAAACAAAAGTTTAAAAATTGCCAGCTGTGTTTATTCCTTCTATTCCTCTACAGCGTTTATGAAGTGCCGATAACAGTTGCTATTTGTACTTGGTCAAGGCTTTGAACGGAAGGAAGGAAATGTAATATCATTCTCTTAGAAGCAGGTATCCGCAGCGGCCTTTAAGTCGCCAAACGCGTAAGTTGCACTTGCTGCCGACCTGCTGCGCAAAATTAACTTTCAAATATTTGTATGACGTCCTGTCATATTAGGAATTTTGTGTCGCTTTGACAGCAACGCTAAGTTTTGTCCAGCTTTGAGGTGTGATGTTCTACAGATGTAAACAGCACAGAGGTGTCAGTGTTTAAGAGTTTGGTCCTCAAATTATCCATAGCTCAATAATTTAATCTGTGGTTCAGTTAGCTTCTTCCCCAATCCCTTATACAGTATACCTATATAAAGCTGTAAGGCATCTGCCTGCTGTAAGATATTCTTAAGAACTAGAATACATTTTATATACAATATATTCTTATTCTGACTACAGTTTCTACACACATTTAATCGTTTCCTTCTGTTGGAGCAGAGAGCTGTTTAAACAGAAAGGAACCATCCATCCAGATGTTCAGTCAGCCTTTTATTTATTAGTATTAACTACTTCATTAAAATAACATCTCTCTGATCTTATATTACACTGTATTGTGTATTTTGAGAGAATTTTCTAATGAAATTTCATGGGATGGGAAGGTGAGGGTGTTGGTGTGACCAAAGAAGCAAATGTAGGGAGGGCATATTTTCGGGTGTGGGTTTAGATTATTTGGGTTGTGGTCCCCTATCACAAAACACACACCCGTTGCTGGCCACTATCACACACGGATGATAGCCTTGTAAAAGCAAGATTGCAACAACATCTTCCACCAGTTCCACTTTTATCGTTTTGATGGGGTGTAGCAGAATGTGAGGTATTGGGAGGGGGGGCAAACAATATTAGCAATAGTTATGGAAAAAATTTTGGCAGAGGGACTCGCTTGAGCACTTCCCCAACTGCCTCTTATGGGCATGATCCAAATGCTGCATTTTACCGCTTCTTAACTTTGCTAACAGACTCCTCAGAATGGATCAGCATGAACACCGTGGGCTGTCTGTTGGTACCTGATGGCTGAAATACAGCCGGGGGGGGGGTCTTGTCAGAATTACGAAAAACATTTGTTTGTTATCACCCGAGTTGACCTTTAAACTATGTGTGGTTAACCGTGAAATATGGCTCTTCGTGTACATGTGCTTGAGAAATAATTTTTCCTTGAATTTTCCTTGCTTCATTTTTTGCGTTTGCTGTTGAAAAAATATCCAGGAAGTGGGAACTTGGAACACCGGGCCATGACAAAACATGCAGGCATTAGCAATGGGAGCAAGTTAACATTCCCGGTTAAAAAAGCATGGAGAGCCCCTGTTAAAATGCCTGAAATCGCTTTGTGTCGGGTGTTTGGAGTATAAAGCGGCGCGCAGGAACTGGGCCACGCATTCCAGGGGCAAGACGGCTTCGGCCTCACGCCGAGCTCAGCTGCTCAGATCTTCCTCCAGTGGTCATGTGAACTGCAGTCATATGCGTTAGCCCAGGGTGCATGTGGATATTTACCAACGCGCACACCAGCCAGACTGAGTCGCATAAGAGAAGGAGCTGAAAGTTGAATGATACCCCAGTGGCGTGTAATCTTTCAAGGGGGAAACCCTCTAGTTGGCAGGGGGGATAAACTGGTTTCCACACCTTACCCATATTATACGTTTAAGAGACCAACAGAACGCTCAGGCTAAGAGGCCACCCTTAAAGCTTATTCTGCACTGTCAAAATTCTGGGCAAATTCAAACTATTTCGACAGTACTTCTACTTCATGAGACAACTGGAACAATTGTGTTACCCGTTCAGTAGTTTTTGCCCTACAGCTGTAGCAGAAACATTCCTTTCACAATGGTTGTGAATTATTTATCGTCCCCTTCTTTTATTCATCGAGTCTTTTTCTGCACTGGAAGTTTAAATTTCAATTAGAGACGGACCTGAATTCCCCATCGCCAGCTGATAACTTCAACAGCTACACACACATGCAGTATAATAACGTATTATAATAAGGTTGATATAAACTGCCCGGCCAAAAAAAATCACCACCTGGATTTAACTTAATGTTATGATGTGGGGTTGCTTCAGTTGGTCAGGTCTAGGTTCAGCAACCTTATGAGCCCAAAAAATGAGGTGAGCTGACTACCTGAATGAACTGAATGACCAGGTTTTTCCAGCAATTAATATTCCAAGATGACAATGCCAGGATCCGTGGGGCTCAAATTGTGAAAGAGTGCTTCAGGGAGCATGAGAGAGACATCATTTTCACACATGGATTGGCCACCAGAGTCCAGACCTTAACCCCGTTGAGAATTTTTGGGATGCGCTGGAAATGACTTTACGCAGTGGTCCGATTCTCCCATCACAAATACAAGATCTTGGTGAAAAATTAATGCGACTCTGGACAGAAATAAATGTTAATGTTGTGACATTGCGTAAGCGTATCGAAGCGATGCCACGGCAAATGCGTGCCGGAAACAACACTAAAGCCGATCCAACGAAATGTTAGGGTGTGTCACTTTTTTTTTTTGGCCGGGCAGTGTATTTATCATAACTTTATTAAATGTCAAGAATAAATCTAACACAGTACTATCTATCATATATGTATAATTATTCTTGAAAAGAGATTTTTTTTTTTGTTCTAAGAAGTCATCCTTTTAAAACAATAGTTTATTCATAAGCATTTTAGTGTCAGAGCCAGGATGTACATTTCTGCCTTGTGGTGCCCAAGCAGTGAACAGACAGCTGAGAGCCTGCACTTTCCCAACATATCCCACCCTTCTCCTGCCATTTCCTGACTGAGCAACTATAATGCTGCAGCTTTAAGTCCTTAAATGCTAGCTGGCATTCCCAGCATTCCTTACGCTGTAGGTACTGTGCCTGCCCTCATCAACTGGGCAACAACCCGAGTTGCCCCAGGGAAGAGGCTGTGATGAAAAGGGGAGAAACAGAGCTGACAAGAACTAAATTAATACTAAATATGAGAATTCTGTAACAGAGACATGCATCCCACAGCTGACCTTTCTGTCCAAGCCTCTGAGTCTCTGCACTGCACTCCCAGCTGAGACAAATCTTAAGCAGTTATTTCTCCCCAAATCAGTTCCTTGCTGAGGACATAAGAGCTGATAGATCATCTTCTCAAAAAAGTGTCTAAAGCACACCGACACTACAGAATTACAACAGCCAGGCAACCCAAAAACCAACTTGTGAAAACTACGGGCTAATCTAACACAACACCTGCATACCAGCACAGGGTGTGAAGACTGTGAAAGTTAGCAGATCTAATAATTCATGGGCTTTATTTACTTATACAAGTGAGAATTTAGTCCATTTTGCTTATTTAGAGGTTGGTAGAATTTTACCTTTGGTTTCGATTATTTTATTGACTGCTCCTGTGCAACACTTTTGGGTGGTGGTGGTAGTGGGGCGGGGTTGTAAAAATGGCGCCGCCACACTGCCACCTGCTGGAAGGGAAGCTGCAGGGCACCTGGCAGCGCTGTGACCGGACTGTGAACAAAGGCTCTGTTTGGGCACTTGGGTGATCTCACCACAGTCCAGGGAACACTGAAGCCTTCATAACTGCAAGGGTCAAACAAGTTAACATCTCAGGTTTTTAAATTATGAGTGTGTACCACTTGTAGGAGAAACATGAACAGGGGCAAAGCTCCCCATTATTCTTTTTTCTTGGAATAAGCAGGCCTGCCACTGAAATGAGCGCGAAGTTCCGCAGTCGGTCTTCCGTGCTTTTATCAGTGTTCTG
Source organism: Heterotis niloticus (assembly GCA_018136845.1). Lineage (NCBI taxonomy): Eukaryota > Metazoa > Chordata > Actinopteri > Osteoglossiformes > Osteoglossidae > Heterotis > Heterotis niloticus. Next base: position 8,356,584 of record CM030890.1, read on the forward strand.
CAACCAAAACGCAGTAAATATTTTTGGAGTTTCACTAGACTACAAGGACAGCAGAAAGAAGGGGTTGAGGCAAATTTCCCTGCAAGGGTTTAATAATGTTCTGACAATTCTATCCCATTTTCAACTTTGTCATTTAAGGGGGGAGGCAAATAGAGGAGGTGACAGCGGAAGTCTGAGCTGGTGTTCACAAAGCCATCCCTGCCAGTTTTTGTTTCCACTCTACCGACAGTAATCTACTTCTGTGCACGCCGCTCACCTCCAAACCACCTCAGCAGTCCTGCAAGTTCATCGATTCAGTTGCCTAGGAAATGACGAATAAAATCATTACTTCATGATCCAAACTAGCGCTGCGAGTGGAAAACCAGCTGAACGAGGGGAAAAAAAAAGGGTCTCCTGGAGGGCCCTGAGCACCCCAGACCGACCCGGCACCACAAGGACCTACGCTGTCTGCCGCGACCTCATCCATCAGTGACTCCATGGAGGTAGGTTGTGGGGCTCTGACATTGCAGAATACATTCAAAACAAGGCCACCCAGCAGAAAGTGAACCAGCTGAGCTACAAAAATAGGACATCTAATGAGCAGGACACAAGAAGCGGTCCATTTGCAGCCAGCCCTGCTTCACTGGTACTTCAGTTAAAAGGACCTGAAAAGGTCCTTCTCCTCACCCCCCCAACAACTCCAATTCTCAACACAAAAGTTCTTAGGTTCTTATATTTAAGTGACATAAGAAACACGCATTCTGCAATTCTATACAACAGACACCCCAGTAACTTGCCCTAGTAGATAAAAAGGTAGCACATTTCCACAGCATGTTGGGTAATAAATATTGACAAGTGGCAGAGTTCAGTAAAATTTAAAAAACAAAAACCAAGAAGTTATGGGGCCATTTATCATCGAGGGGCTGCTTTTATGGTTGAGTAACAAGAGTCAAGTGACGGGCAGCAAGCTACTGGTCATAACAACACGTTAAAGCAGCTTGTTTGTTTTGTAACAGAGCACAGCAGTGAAAACACACAGGAGCCGACTGCGCCCCCACCGGGGAGCAGAAACGGAATTCTTTACTCCCCCGATTACCACTTGCGGACCTCAATAAACCAGAGGCATTCTGATTTTAACGCAGCTATACTTTCCATTCATTCCTATGCAGCATTCAGGCTCAAGATTCTACTTTTGATAGGAAAACAAGAAAAACTAATAAACATTCGGGAAAATTCTAACAGTGCAACTCAGGTCAACCAGTTTACATAACAGAATAAACAATCTTATAACTCCACAGAAAGGGGGAAGAAACCATTTTTATACGAGGTTCCTTTTTACAGCTAATAATTTTTTCCTAACTTTGGCCACACACAAACAGATTAGCAACTTACAGACACCAAGAACTGCATGTAAAGGCATTTAACATTTACTGTGGGTAAAAACTGTATATAAATTACCAGAAATCCCTCAAGAAATTTGTAGCTTTATTAATCTAGTATAAAAAATTGCTACCAGTGTGAATGAATGCTAAAACAAAAAAACAGAATGACAAGGGATTCCTATTAAATTTAAGGACGCCTTTTTGGAGGCACAAGATTGTCAGGAGTACCCATACTGGCATGTTCTCCCTGCAAGCTAAAAAGGGCTCTCTATATAGAGTGTCAAATTGCGGGATCAAAATATTTTAATCACAATATCATAAATATTGCATCTCCATTCAACAAACTGTGCACTATACAGCAGTGAAATGACACGCTTGAAAAGCAAAGCAGGGGGACAACGGTGAACATAGTGCTTTCCCAACAGTCTTGGCGATGCGCTGTGACCTGGAGCCGCTGGTTCCACCCCCCGTGGCTGTCTGACCCTCGGCCATGATCCTCTGATCCACACCCCATCGCTCTGCTGCAGTGGAGACGATGCAGCAGATGGATGCGGCGCTCCTCCGGTGCAACGACAAGATGAAAACTTATTGCACGGTTTTTGTTATGATTAATGCTACCTAAACTACACATAAACACAAATGCACACTCGCTGCTTAGGGTGGGTGCAAGGCAAAGACTGAAATACAAAGTTATCAGATTGTACACAGTTCTTCTGCTTGCACTTTTAACCCAGTTACACAAATATACTTGCATTGTCTTGAGAGCACAAAAGTAGTATGAAGGTTCCTTGCTTCGAAAATACACATTAAAAATGTATTTAAAAAAAATAATAATAAATAAAAATAAAAAAAATCTCCTTGTATTTTTCATTGTTTCAACCTAAGTTTGTACCAAGAGTTTCTGGTTACAAAAAGAAGAAAAAAAAACAAAAAAAAAACAAAACAAAAAAAAAAAAAAAAAAAACAGGCATGGACAGGCATTAAAACATCAAGTATAAAAGTGCTCTTGCGATTAGAGAGACCATGAATGTACATTCACTTCTGCGTATGCGCCACAATACTCTGGGGCTACCTCTGAATTTCATTCCATTGTCAGTGAATCTTCCATCACACAGCGCTGGATTCACTATAGACAAACCAGGGAGTGTCAACAATAATTTACAGTTTTGTCCAGAAATGACACTGAACTACACCTTCTCAGTAATGCTGTTCCAGCTGCTCATTGTAAGACAGCGCCTTGTGCAAATACATGCCTTACAGCTATGTATATACTGATTTCCTATCTCTAGATGGGAGAAAACAGACCTGATCACAAAAGAAAAAAGAAAACATTTAGCAGCACATTTTTTAAAAAAAATCATGGCGTGAAGAGAGAGAGGGAAAAAAAAAACAAAAAAACTTATCTTCCCTATTCTGTACTAAGATCTATTCAGGAGAGAAGAGCAGACTCATCACCCCTCATACAGCTGCCATGTTAAACATTATCCATCCAAAGCAGCGCTTTGCCATCCCCCACAGAGAGGAACTGAGGCAGCACCACCGTGCCCCACTGGAATTGACCGGTCCGATCTTTAAAACATGATCGTTTATCAAACATACATTTAAAAAAAATCCATGTCACATCCATGACTTTTCAGGTTGTAGACACAGAATTGAAGTAGTCTGATCTGAGAAAGCATTCCAAGAAAAGCTTCTCCTTCACCAGCTGTGTCTAACAAGTTAGGTCATCACACCTGCCAGACCTTCTAACAAGGACACAATCATCAACCAAAAAATCCCACAATGCGCCAGGGGTTGCCAAGCCTCAGCCTTACACACCTTTAAACAACGGCCTTGAGCTGGAGGACTGAACAACCTGAGAGCTGGCAGGGATGAGAAGGCTGGCCCTAGAGAGTGATGGCTATGCTGGGGGTGATCATGCCCTCTTCCAACCACTGGGGTGAGGACGTGGAGGTAGAGGTGGCGACCCCACTGCGCTGAGTCATGCGGCGGTGGATACGTCGCAGCCGCAGCAGGTAAAGCAGAATGGACAGCAGCACCACCAGGAAGCAGACCAGGAACAGATAGTGGTTGTTGACGAAGGAGAAGCTGTGGTGCAAATGGGAATGTGCCCCCTTCAGGCTCTCCTGTTGAATGTCCCTGAGGGAAAGAGACAATGGAGGCCTGTTGGCACAAGATTGCCTTGACAAAAATTGTAACATACAAACTACTGTTCTTAATTTTTGTGGTGCAGTGCCCCCTCTTCACCTCAATGGCAGGAAGCGAGTTCTGTAGAGAATGGCACCAAGGGTCCACTGCACCTCCTTGTCATAGACCAGCAAGGCTGTCTGAAGGTTTTCATAATCCGTCGGGAAGGAGAAGCCAGAGTGCAACACTTCGTACATCCAGGCTGACTTGAAACACTGGTATCTGTAGACAGGGGTAAGGCTGAAGGTGTGTACTGATACTCCTTAAACATAGCACTTACAGAATGGCTGTTTGCCAACATGAAACATGAACATTCTGAGAAGACATACTTGAGCCTGTGCATGTCAGCATGGGAGGCGTACAGGCCTCGGTCAAAGCGCTCTTTCAGAGTATCCCACTGGGTGGCGCAGTAACTCTACAACAAAGCACATCAAAGCACTCATGACTAAGGAGAATAATGACTGAAAACAGGTAAATCTGCCCATTATCAGCCAGAAAACTTAGAATGTGTCACTAGTGTGTAAGAGAGGGATGGGTTCGGGCTGTTGTTCCCCAAGCAACCAGTAGAGCTGGAGATTGCATACCCGAGCAGCTCTAGCATACTTGGTGGCATTGTAGTGGCCACCCATGCGCAGAACATCCTCTGTGCAGTAGTAGAACTCAGAGAAGCCATAGAACTGGCTATTGCGGTAGTCGATGGGTGGCTGGTAGACACCGCTAAGAGAAGAGTGTGTTTCATCGGTGCGATTCAAGAAGGGCTGGAGCAGAACCCGGCAGCCGTCAAAGTGACCCGTCCCCCGCAGGTGCAGACGCTGCCCGGGTGAGCCGACCTCATCCTTCAAGCCACGGGGCAGACATGGGTCCAGAAGTGGCGTGTCCTCAGACTCCCCGATATGCTGCCCGAGCAGCCTGCCACACAGACAGCAGAAATAGGTCAGGCAAACAAGTATTGACAAAAATCATATTCTACACAACCCAAGGCAAACTTCACTTACATACTAAGCCAGGTAATTTACATATATATGCCTCCCTTGCAAATTCACTTAAAAGCACAGACACATATTCATAGGAAACAGAACCAGATTCTTATAACCATGTAACCCCTTGCGAGTATCTCTCCTTCTCATATTTGTGTTTTTTTTTCCATAGTGTAATCCATCTTCTATCATTATATAGAGACCTAATGTAAAATAAAGCTAAAATGGCAAAGGAAAAACTGCAAAGGAAAGCTTTATTTGTTTAAAATCTTAATATAATGTGAACAAAATTCTCTTGAAAACCAATGTGCATAACAAATAACTGCAGTTTACTCATTAATTGCAAATGATGCTGTATGAATAGCTTGGCAGAGAGGGCATACAAATGACTGCAGTAATCAGGAAGTTTTTCTAATAATTATATTACTACTATTATTACAGTAAAATAAACCATGAGGAAAAACTATCCTTAAGACATAGAAATACAACATGCTATGACACACTTATGAAAGTATAAATAAATACATTAATATATTAATTCATAAATACAAATAAATAATAGCAATAACAGTAAAAAAAAAAAGGAAATTAACAATTTTTTAATGATGATTTCCAGGAACTCTTATGTGCCAATGAACATGTTACAGTTAGTTAAAACACATACCTATACAGATCTTGTAATATACAGTACCTGTACAATATAAGTATGACATCTTAGAGTAATGCATCTGTCAACAGCTGTACAAAAACATACGCTAATAGCTTATACTATGCATGAAAAATGTTATGAACTTGTATTAAAACATTGCAAATGTGTACTGTAGTGCAACAACTGCATAAGATGAACGCTGGTTTAGACTGTGTGCATGTTTGTAGTGCACATGTAAGTGTAGTGAACTTACTTATTCTGAAGTAGAGTCTTGCTGACAATGCTTTCTTCGTACCTCTGTCGTGCAGCATTCCCACCGAAACCAAGAAATGTAGACACGTAGACGCGATACACATGCTCGGTACGATGGGCATCACAACCCAGGTTGAACTCCGCAAGAAGGTTCTTGGCTACTTCCTCCTACAGGACAGAGAGAATGATTAAAATTAAAGAACCACAATTTAAAAATCATTAGTTACATTTTTCAAAAACAGCAACAATCAAAGTGAAATTAATCCTAGTGCAGAGAAGTTCATCAGCTCAGTACTGAACACAAACAACTCCCAATACATGGAAATATATATCTGTCTGTTAAATTATATAAGGGTACAAAAAGCAAAAACAAAAAAAAAAACCCAAAAAAAGTGAATTAGTGACTGCACAGTAGTCACAAAAGTGGTACAGTTCACACTGTCTGCAAAAAGTGATGAAAAAATAAACAAATTAATTTAAGATGAGGAATACCTGATTAGGAGCCAAAAACGCTCACTCGAGCCTAGTAGGAAACAGCGAGCACACAGCATTCATCCTGGATGCTATGTAGTACACGGTGAGCTTTACTCTTCTCATAGGACCAAGTGCAGTACAAATTCACTTTTAAATAATTAGTACAGACATTTTGCCATGCAGAAGGTTTTTTTGTGTTTTTAAAAACTTCAGGTCTCTCAGTCTGTCCTGATCAGACAGGGTGGGGTAGGGTAAGGGCCATTAAGTCAAAGTTGATTCTCAGTGATCACTCATAGTTTCAAGGTACATAGTAACTAGTTTACCATTTGGGAGGGCTACACAAATACAAGGTGAACAGGCAAAATATGCAAACTCTAGACAGACTGAGCTGGATTTGAACTCCAAATCTAAAATTGCAGTCCAGCAGCTGTGAGCTGTTAGTGTAAGTCACTATACCACCTTGTTAATCAGGCAGGATATTTATTTATTTTTAAAGAATTTTAGTTCGAGAAGCCAGAGGGTTAAAGTACATGGGGCAATGGAGAGTAAAGGAGGGGAAAATGGAATGAATGAGAGAACCAAAATGGAATGTAGAAACGGGAAATTGTCGTGGATAATAACCTGCTGTGGAGAAGCAAAGCTTACAGTTTTGGGCACTTCATATGCTATCTGTGTTGATACACCCCCCATGTCCAGCACACCAGCTGTCCGCTTCCTCACCAGCACCTCTTGCTGGTCATTACTGGGAACCTGTACCTCAACCACAGCTCCCCTCTCTGGTAAAGGGGTAAACAATTAAAAAAAATAGTAATAATAAATGTCAAATACAAATAGAGCCATTGGATGTAAATGTTCTTTCTTAATAGACACAATTTGATTATGCATACTCATACAGCAGAAATAAAGAGAAAAATCTGACATTTTCATCAATGTAATAAATTTAAAAAGTAGCATACATACTGATACTAGACCAGAATCAGTTAGGCCAAAAGTTCCTGCCATTGTTGACATGACAATTTTTTTATGCTATAGCAAAATGAAACTGGATAGCCTGTTTACTATTTCACTGATTTCTTTTTTTTTTTTATAAGGAATTGTGTTTGTATCTTTTTTATTTTAGTAACTTAAGACCAATGTACTGTTGTGGTCTATACCTAAACTTCTCTCTATACACATGACTAAAATAGTTCATTCTTTTTAATGGGATAAAGTTAAAATCAATTCCATATCATTACAGGTACTTTATGCATACTTTTGTCAGTGGTAATAGATTAAACTTATTTCTATGTGGTGCTGCCTTTTTTGTTTCTATGACCCAGTGTTTCTATTGTTGCAATTGAAGTAATTAAGTAAATAAATGAATAAACAAATAATCTTACCATCATCGACATGATCAAATCTTCCAAGCACAAAGTTTATCCCAATCCATGCATAGACACCTGGGGGGGGGGGGGGACAAAATGAGAGAATGTGATGCTTCTTAGCCCTAATATCATGTACGAGTATAACATGGATTGCACCAACTGGCTACTTACAAGCTACTATCTAGCTTATTAGTGTTCTGTTTTTCCAATTACTTTTATTTATTTAGCTGGTGTCTTTGTCCAGGGCAACCTGTACTACTAAGTTGTTTACAGTTTGAGTATTTACCCATTTACCCAACAGGGTATTCTTCCTGTATCAATTCATGGTAACTACTTTAAACGGTAGGAACCTTCTATGGCAACAGCCATAACCGATACACTACAACCTGCCACATTTTGCTTCTAGTACCAAATAAAAAAGGTGCTCTCACCCTCCTGTTTGCCAGAAATAACTTCTACATGTGAGTCTGAGAACAAAAAGTTGAAGTGCACAGGTATGTCTGTGCGCAGGTCCTCTAGCAAGGCTTCCTGTTGGCTGCAAACAGCACAGACACTTAACAGCACTCACCTGATAATTATAACAATAACAACAATAATAACACAACATTTCTGAAAAGGAAAACACATATTTATGGTCTATAGTGGTTAAAATTAGAATAAGAAATGGGTATTTTTTTAAAGACCTAAGCACTCCATCAGGAATTCCATACAAAAATAAAGAATAAATAAATAATTCAAATAAAACCACTCATTGTACTAATGGAACCAACTATACTCAATGCTACCACAAATTTTAAATGTGCAAAAATATGTTTCACAAAAAAATTAATGTAAAGAAACCTGTAAAATGTGCCTGGCATTTTTTAATGGGACTTTCTTGTAAAAATGTAGAACTCTAAAAATTCCAAAGTATAAACTTAGCTTACTATGATCAAAAAATTAAAGGTAAATATGTGTTAACTATACTTCTAAATGCTAAATGTTTTGTTTTATAAATATAAAACAGATTAAAAAATTAAGACTTGCTGTGCCCAAAATGATGCTTTATTGGTTGTGAGGTTAGATGTCCAGAAGAGACATCTAGTACCTCTCAGGCAAGACCCTCATGCCAGCGGTGCAGAGGATGTACAGAGGAGTCTCCTGGTGCTTGCTCTTGGGGATGTGCTGAGCAGCAAAGCTCAGGAGAGGATAGATGTAGTCACTTGCTTTCTCAGGGGTTCCTGCCAGTTCTGAGATACCTACCAGCAGAGAAAAAGACTTGGCTGACCAACAAATGGAAAGGGAAACATGCAACAGCATGAGCACTGAATGATAGGCAGCCCAAGTACCTTGTGTTATAAACATTAGTTACAAATTTTTACAGACATGAACATTTTCAGTTTATTTAATCGCATATTCCTCACCACCGAAATTTCTAAAAATTCTATTGCAGAGCAAAAATAGCTGGCATTTCCACTTGCCATGTACCATTTGATAACAGTAAAAGGCATTCAGATAACACAGAGAAACACAAAGAGAGATGAGATGCAACAGGAGGAAGCTTCGTGGACTGATTCCAGTTAGCATATTTTTTTATTATGCTATATTTGAAATTATTAATAGAAATTGGACAGGCATTTCTATGATTACATTTCCTGCAAACTTTAACCAAGTGTTGACAAATCTTTTTACATATTACATTATTCACACCCTTGTGGCCAGGTTTGTTAAAATTTACCCAGACACTTGCAGTCGACATTTAAAGTAAAAAAACTACTACTTACTACCTTCTTTCTTTACATTACTGTTTAAAAGAGATGTCGCTTTGTGTTAGTAAAAAAAAATAAAATAAAATAAAATAAACAAAAGTCCACACTGCATCCTGTTTCATGCCTGGGGTATACAGTAGAGAGAAACACTAATACCCTGCATTGTATAAGCATATTAATAAAATAAATGTAAAAAATTGATTAATATGTCTAAATGAAAATATGGCTCTTACTTTTCAACATGTACTGTACTTCCATGGGTTCACTTACAGTATCTTTATGAAGATACTGGCCAGATCTTTTTCCCCATTTCTTTATTTCAACTGTCAAGTCTCAATACAGATATGACTTTCTCATTCATGACATTCTGGATGAATGACCATGAGCTGAAACTCTCAGAATCCAGTATCATCCACCCACACTCTAGTTACATCAAGCTCTTTCCCTCAAACAACGATCAAGAACCTTTTTGTGACCCTGAATGAATTTCCTAACTACAGTTGTTACATTTCTTGACTCGTTTACATGACTCTTCTTCTTGTACAACTTCCTCACCAGACATGCTACTGAATTTCTTGAAAAAGTCATTTTCTCCACACTATCGCAACTTTTGGTTCCTGAAATCTGCAGTTTGTCATCTCCAGTTAATTCGGAATCCCCAATTCATTCAGGATGGGGTTACTTAGCTATTGTATAATTTGTGTTCAGCAAGAAGCCACTGCTTTACTCCAGGGCCTAAAATGGCTCCGCATTGCTGAGATCCAGTTAAAAACACTCACCTTAGCCTACCCATCCCTGCATGGCTCTGTTCCTCACTACCTCAAGGCTCCAAATCGTCCTTACCACCCACAGTATAACTTCTGTTTCATTGCTAAAATCTCAGTCTGTCTCTAATGCCGAGGAAAATGGGGACAGATGGCTAACTCTTTCTCTGCTAGCTCTCCAACTGTTAAATGTACTTCTAAATAACATTAAGTCTGTGTTCCATGTCCTTAGTTGCTGCCATCTTTTGAGGACCAATCTCTTCAGAAGTCAGCATGAGACTGCTTAGCATCTGTCCTTTTCTTTCAACATAGTTATCTTACTGTGCTTTTAGACATAGATTAAATTTGTAACAGTTTGAGTTGCTATGTTAATCCTGCTTATTTTACTCAGTCTGAAGTTCAGTCTGCTACAAAATTTGTCTTAGGGTACATCTCACCAGGCTTTATCTTCATGACCACGGGCTTCCTATGCTGGTCCCTCATCTGGCGGATGTCCAGCAGGTCATGTGGGTTACCATTATGCCGGGGCCAACAGTACACAAAGACCCGAGAGCCGCTGCTTCCACAGTCAACCACCAAACCATAGTTCAGATTAGGGTTGCTGGTGTCAGTGGCATCGATGTCAGTCACTTGTACCGAATGCCTAGGGTAGGAAAAGAGAAGATTTAGGGTAATTCCAGATTGCAGAAGAATCTTCTGAATGAAAATAAACTCCAAAAGCAAACTCCAAATGGAAATGTTCAGATGTGAAAATGTAAAAATCTGCCCTAAAGAAGCAATTTTTGTTTATTAGCACAAACTCAAGGAAAGGAAAAAATGTCCATTCCTATGTGGTCAAAATGGGGAGTAATCAATTTCTAAACTACTGGGACTAAATGCAAAAAACTGCAGCTAACCCCTGATTTTAACGCATAGCAAAAAATTAGAGACACCAAGGGACTTGACCTATGGAAGTGTTTGTCTTCTAGGATCCAGGTGTACTGGCCCCTGCCCATCAGGAGCAGCAGGTACAGCAAGGCCACCAGTCCAACCAGCAGGCACAGAAATAGCAATTGTCGGGAGGAGGGGCACAAGGGGCGGGGGACACCAATCGGAGACAAGCTGAAGTGCCAGGAGGCTGGAAACAGACAGGAGAAACTCATCCTGAAGGCAGAAAACAAAGCAAAATGACAATTAAAGTTGCGAAAACATAAAAACATGACCCTATAAAATACCACTGGCTTTTCATTTTAGGTATGTGTTGCTGCCTGCATTTTCAGACACTGAAGGCAATGCTAGATGCAAAAAGTTAAGGGCCCAGGTGTGACAGGCTTACCTTCCCATGATGTAATGTCTCCTGTAGACAAGTCACAGCAGGGCACACACATCGGTTTGGGGAGATCTTCATCAACACACCTTTATCATTCTCTGTTTTACAGTGCATCGACTCCCATCACAGGTATCATGTTAAGCCTCCTACAGGGCAAGATTTAAATTTTTTTTTTTAAAAAGACCATTTCCATAGTAACCATAAAAGCTTTTATCAGTACATATGGAAAAAATGTAGCAAATTCATTTTCTCATACAAAAAATACAGCCATTTTCCTCTTGCCCCCATGTCACTGAAGCCATTGCAATTTTTTTGTATTCTGATGAAAGTCAAAGGAAGTCACAACTCTTTGATGCTAATATATACAGGAAAAGTATGTTTCAGAGCAAAAAAAAAAAAAGATAAGATAATGTAAAATGATATTCATTTGGACCAAGCGTCATTAATTTTGTGAGATTCGTGGTCAATTCCTTGATTATACAAAAACCATAAACATTTAAAACAAAATACCAAAATTTTTAAATGTTTCAGATGAGGACATGCTTTTAAATGCTGCGTGTTCCACACATCTAGCACAGTGAACTGGATGCAGTAAGAGACAAAAACAAATGTGTCTTCTCATTGGAACAAAAAACACATTCAGTACTGTGAAATATATATTCCAGTACAGTATTTTCTTTAAAATCATCTTTAATAATAACAGAACATATTTTACAGAAAAACAAGAACTTTTTTTGTAACTGAAAGTCTGGTGACATATCTGTGAATAAAAAATAAGATGTGGTACCAAATAAACAGGTATCTGTCAAACAACTTATTGGAGGAACCCTCTGTTTTTGCTTTTCATACATTTTAACTGTGGGTCCCCCTGGTGGTTAACCAGAGCTACTGCCTCAACTATCCCTAGCTGTCCACTTTGTGTTTCCCACTGCTTTCGGAAAGTGCCAGTGCCAAACACCAGTGGTGCAGAAAAGTTACATTGCTGAAAATGTGTCCAGAAAGGGACATGGCCAAATAATCTACGTAGAAACTTTAACCATCTACCAGTCAGTCTCTATACATTACCTAAAAGTGTCATGTTACATGTGACAATACCTTAGCCATGTTCCAAAGACATGCCTGAAGGAAGTAGTGCAGGTGGGCAACTTCTGTCATACTGAAGATGAGATGAAAGAAAATAAAGTGACCAAAACAAAGTGAGACCTACTGCATCTGAAAATGACCACCATGTGGGTATAACAGCAAGATGAACTCTGTCTGTATGCCCTGATTGGTTTGTTTGTTTGTTTGTTTGTTGGTTTTTTATCTAACTTATTTAACTTCTGTGTATATTTATTACTTCTTTTAGTTAATTTCTCTTAATTTCATTATTTATTTTTCTTATATCTTATTTATATATTTTTATTTGCTGAGAATGTCTGGAATAAACACATTTCATGGTCACAACACTGCTGTTAGTGCACTCATGACAAGTAAAACCTTGAACCGGCTGCTGCAGTTTGTCGAATTAATGCAGGCAATGATGATGCAGGTGATCATGTGGTGGTTCCTCCACAGAGGTAAGTGGCCATGAAAACGGGAGCCACCATTGTAGGAACTGAGCATAAAACAGGAACCACCACTGTGAAAATTAACTGCATGTGAGCCACCACTGCGGCAACTGACCGTTAAATTGGGAGCCACCACCATGGTGGTCTACTCATCTTCTCTCACCATAAAACAAGATCACCATTGTGATAACAGACCATACAATGGGAGCCAACACTGTCACAGCATAATGGTCTCAAAACACAGATGCACTGCATGTGAGAGGACAGAGCAGGCTTAGGTCCTTTAACCTGTGTAGCAACACATCCACATGTTCTTCCAGTCATGCCGGGGTGGGGGTGGGGGGGGGGGTCTGTGAATCATCGCTGACAAGAAGTGCAGACTTAAAAACCCATAAAGAAAGCAGGTTCTTTTATGGGTGTCACTCTAGATTCAATGGAGGATCCATCAACAGTCATTTTAATTCATAATACCACCTGCCACCTCTTCAACAGAGACAAGCATGGATGTGCCTTCAGACATTATAATTTGGTCTTGTAACTGTTATTTGCTGTGTATCATTGCTACTATTTATTATCTCTTACTTCATTGACTTGTTTTGCTTAAAAGTAACTGCACCTTGTTATTACATGTCGTGTATTAACCGGCTGTCCGTGTGGATCATATGACATCGTACAAGCGGAGCCGGCGCTGAGGTAACCGACCGTACAAAAGCTGTCCCGTGGCTTGACACTAAACCGCGTTGAAGTCTAGCCCCTTCACCTTGCAAATAATGATAAAGTAACTAACAAGACCTACCTTTACGGTGAAGTTGACGAACTGAGGCAGACATACATGTTTCGTGCTTGCCTCTCTGTTGCCAGCGGGGCTGCCGCGTTGACCGCGTCTGAAGACGTCAAAGCTCGAGGCAGAAGTCACGGTGTGCGCATGCTCATTTTTTACGCTGCAAAACTTTATTGAAAAATTTCGGAATGACAACACATTCTCGACTTTTAAGCGTTCGGCTGACGCTGTTCTCCAAAGCGATGTGCAGCTAAATAAGCAGACATGAGGCTCACAATAGACACACGGCTTTGATATACATACACAGGATTGCTGACGGTATATAAAAACCACACTGAGACGTGTGGGCCGGATGGCGGACATCATGGACACATACTTTTAGGAGCAGACACGTGTACAGGTATGCGTCGCTTAACGACGGGGATACGTTCTGAGAGATACGTCGTTAAGTGCTTTCGTCGTTGTGCGAATATCAAAATATAACAACGCGATGCTTTCCAATGATTTATAGCCCTATTAAATAGCAAAGCTGTCTGCCTTTCAAAGTTCTTTACTACAGCACCCTTTGCATTTGCTGTCACCGCACCTGTTTATGAAATTGACATAAGGCTCGAGCATGCGCACTGACGTTCTCTCGCTTTCTCTCACACACACCAGTGTCATGTTGCATCTCCGATGTTGTCTCCACCAGTGTGAGAATTCTGTTTTGCATCCTGTGCTACTACACGGCTATATTGTTCTCTTTTGTTGAATTTTTCTAATTATTTTCCCCCAATCCAAAATTTTTACGTAAGTATATGTAGTACGATACATAGTTATCCAAAAAGTTTTATATATATATATATATATATATGTGTGTGTGTGTGTGTGTGTGTATACACATTTTATGATGATCACCCTTCCATTTAACACACTACAGTAGTGTTTAAGGGACTAGCTTCATATTGGAGTAGCAGCAAATTTTGTCCATAGGATCTTGTCCAGCTTTAGAAAAATTCAGTTGTATGGCAGAGATAGCATCAATACGGAGATTTTAAACTTGTAACAATGACAGCAATGGAATTTAGTGAGGAAAACATTTGATGGAAATAATTTACTACAAAAGACTTTGGGACAACTACTGTGTATTGCCAGCAGAGATTATCCAAATGTAAGAAAATTTTTTAAAAATGATTCATAAAACCTGCCTAAAACCAATTGAAAATTTGCATTCAAAAGTTCACACAATTTAATCGCAGAACAGCAGACTAAATGTTTGATTTTAAGGCCTCATGAAACTTGAAGATTAAACAGACCAAAATGAAATATTTGCAGGTAGAGCAGATGTAACAGGATCACCTCTATTGAGACATAAGATCAGACTGGGCAAGGAGGCAATCCACAGTGCCCAGAATCATCAGGTAATGCATGGCATTAGTAAGCAGAATACAAGAAAGCCATTGGATCAAATTTGCCATGGCCAGTAAGAAAGGGTCTTGGCAGTTCAGTGAAGATGCAAGTAAGATTCTCAGAGCAACAGAGTTGATGACAAGGATAAGAAACTTCAGACTATGACAGCCATTATCATTTATTTGATGGCAGAGAGGTGTCACACAGAGGACAAAAGAGCATGGAGGACCCACAGTATGATACAAACTTGCAGGCATTAGAACAGCAGGTAAGGACCCCAAGTGAGAAAAGTGTAGCACTAGTAAAATGCATACTAAGAGGGAGACACATGTATCTGGGGAGAGTAGAGTGCCATAAGGAAAGAAGGTAAGTGATGGTCACAAAAACTACCAGCTTCCCTAGCAAATTCTTCCAAGTTCATTAAGACAAAAATGCAGTGAGCATGCAACAATTCTCAAAGAGACCAGGAGCTGGAGCACTGAAGGGCCTTAAAACCACAAGTCCACTGACTGCTCTAGATGAGAGAGAAGCTTCTTAAAAAGGCAAGAGCAAGTTCAATCTCAGGCCAATTTAGAGTACCCAAGATCTACAAGCATTGTCCAAAGCTGCTACAAAAGATCTAGGCTATACTGACTGCACAGTAGTTTTTCATAATTCACATTAATGATCTTTTTACTTTGGGGAAAAATATTCACTCTTCAAAGCATTACTATAAGATACTGTTTTTAGTCCACATTCACACTGTATATACCAGGAATGGTTTGAGTGCCATAAATATCTACATACACACACGTGTGGCGAAACCATAAACATTTAAAACACTTTTTCAAAAAAACTTCTCTGAAATAAGCTGAAACTGACAAAAGTATTTGATATCCACCATTATTTATTTGATATTTAATAGAACAGAAACTTTGTTTTTCATTTATGACTTCAACATATTTAAAATAAAACAAACAAAAAATGGTAGGGTCAAAATTATTAGCACCCATACCCTAATACTTTGTTGAACAGCCTTCGGACATAATGGCTATCAAGTGCTTTCTGTAGCTCTGAATGAGATATCAGCACTTCTCCACTGGTAGCCTGACCCACTGTTCTTGAGCGAACTGCTGCAGTTCGCTCATGTTTAATGGTCCCTTTTCCCAACTGCAGGTTTCAGCTCTTTCCACAGTTGTTCAATGAGATTTTTATCAGGACTCATAGCTGGGCACTTCAGAATGATCCAGTGTTTTCTTTTCTTTCAGTTTTGAGGTATGTTTCAGGTCATTTGGGTCACTGCTGGAGGACCTATGGCCTACAAGATACACAGCTTTATGACTCTGAGCTGCAAGTTTCGCTCCAGAATCCACTGATAAGTCTTCTGATTTTGTGTCCTGCATGGATTCAAGGCACCTGGTAACAGAGGCAGCAAAGCAACCCCTAAACATCGCTGAGCCTCCTCCATGTTTCACAGCAGGCATGACATTTTCTTTGAAAGCTTCATTTTGTTTTCTGTGAACATAGAGTTGGTGTGATTTACCAAAAAGCTCCAATTTTTTCTGTCTAAAAGAAATTCTCCCAGAACTGAGGCTTGTCAACATGCATTTTGGTGACAGATCGTGCAACTTTAAACTGTTGTACCTTGAACTTGAAGGTCAGTTTAGATCTGTTTTGTTGTTTTCCTTTGTTCTTTCTCCCCCATTTGAACAATTTTTCACTTCAATCTTGTCTGATCCATCTACCTCTTGCAGACATATTCAGGGATGTTAGCTATAGTCCCATGGGTTTAAACATTTTCATGGAATTGGCAAGTGGTCACAGGATATCTGTGGAGATGGTATTCTAGCCTTTATGTTGATCATGCATAACTATTCCCTTCTAACTTTAGTGTGATACACACAGACACTTTTCTCCATTTAAACGGGCTGAATGACTGATTATATGACTGAAGACACCCGAGGTACTAATTAAAGAAAAACTCTCCAACAAGTATTACTACAATACAATTAACTTCTAAAAAGGTAGGTTGTCCAAGTTGTTTCTTAAACACTTTTTTTGTTTGTTCTACTACAAACCGAAAAAAATGCATAATGTATGACGAAAATTAATTTTTCAGGAAGAAGGGTGCATTATCTGAATAAAATGCAAGGGTGCCAATAATTTTGTCCACATGTTTATATGTATACAGTATAGATTCTATTGTCCATCTATAGCAGCATTTTATCATTGTGAATGAGCAAAATCAGAGCAATCCACAAATATGCCCTGCCAGTCATTTTGCCAAAACATAAAAACTCCTGACAATGCAGAGCCTTCCATCCAAAATCCAACACCCAAAAATTATACACCATCTGGAAGGAAGGTGGAAGGAGATTAGGAAGTGTTATAACTACTGTCCTGAATGAGATACGGAACATCCATGAGCACATCCAAGTAATGCTTCTATAATGAGCTGCTAGTGTAACACCAGAAACTGGATGCCAATAGCAGGGAAGTAAAGGAGGTGGCATAGCAGGATAAGCCACTCCATGCCACCAACAGATAGCTGAAGTGGCCAACATGAGGCAATTCTCCCAATGGCTGGAAAATGCAGGACTGAAGGATAATACAAAGGAACTAATTATAGCTCCAGAACAAGCTTTCAGCACCAGATCAATAAAAAAAAAAAGTGTATCTTGTCAGGCAACACTCCAGGTGCAGACTGGGCATAAACAGTCCACCACCTAGTAGCGGCTGCAAGATGCAGGTAGAGACAGCATATATTGAGTCAAAACCAAGTGATAGGGATCCTATACAGGAACACCTGTAAAGAATATGGCTTGGACACTCCCAAGTACAAAAGGGAGTTACAACAGAGAATGGTGTTGAACAACAGAGCCTGATACTGTGGGACTTCAACATCCAGAGACATAAGCAGATAATGGGCAACCACCAAGATACACTAGTAATAGATAAGAAAACAGCACTGATAATAGATGAGGCAATTCCAAGTGACAGAAAGATCAGGAAGGAGTACAAGAAGTTGGAGAAAGACCAGGAATTGAGAGAGGAACTGGAGAGAAAGTGTAACAATGTCCCACTGGTGATAGGAGCACTTGGGACCTTGAACCTTAGGTTGGAAGAGTGGCTCCAGGTTCCAGTAATGACATCGGTTTCAGTGCAGAAGAGCACAATCACAGGAACAGCAAAAATACTGCACTGTACCCTCAAAATTGCAGTCCTCTGATGGGAAGTTGGAGTCTGAGGAAAGATAACGCCTACAGGGGAAAACTGGGTGAGAAAAGAATATTTTTATATATATATATATATTTATATAGACTTATCCTCTTTGCAAAAATTATTTGCTCAATTTACAGCTAAGAAAGCCGTGAAAATACTTCATCCTTTGCATGTTCTTAATTCAGAGTCCCATTGCTTCCATTAGCAATGGTTTTACCAATGAGAATACAGCTGTGGTCTAAACAGCTCAACTGGTGTCAAATTTGTTGCCAAATTTTCTCCTGTTGAGACAAAAAATTCAATGAAATCAAATATTGTAAGAATTAAAGTCTTCTTTCTTCAGGTACATTTGATTTTTATAGAGTATTACATGGTTATATTATCATAAAATACAGACCATGCAGATTTCATAATTGTGGCTACAGTGTAACTGAGCCCCATAACAGTTTGTATATAGATTTATAATAAATACAAATTTATTCTAACAAAGTGAGCAATTGGGAATTTGGCAAACCTGGTTTGCAGAAAGGGGACTGGACTAAAATATACTGCATATAGCTCATAACTGTAAATAAAAAGGAAAATATTTAAAATATACACTAAATTTTTACCAGCTATTAAGTTAAAATCACTAGCTGGTTTTGTTTGGCATTATAACCTTCTGGCCATTTATTAAAGCAATACAGATAATTTTCAAAAGGCCACTCCTATAGTGATAATTTTAGAAATATACATATAAAACAAACAAAAAGAAACAGGGATTACAAAGAGCAACATACTCCAATTACAAAAAAAAACAAAAAAAAAAAAAAAAAAAAAAACAAAATTGTTGATTGCACTAACACACAAAGAACTCGGCCCTGCAGTCATTCCGCAGTGCTGACAGGCCTGCTTTAGCTTGTCACTGTGCAGCCTCAGGCCTCCTGTCTGAAGGGCTGCGTCTTGGTACCATGTCTACAGGGAAAGGAAGAGGGAGATGCTGATCAGAAGCATACAAGGCAGACTTTAAATGGCTAAACAGATAGCCATATAACCAAAATGATGTGTATAAACCAGAATAGTGACAGTCAATACAAGAGAAGAGGGAGGAAGAAGATTACTCTAAATGTAGTTCATAATATGCTGTTTCTAAGTAAATCAAAGTTTTTCCCCCAAGGAAAGGAGATTATTTTTGAACTCAATGTATTGAAATGTACTCTCAGTTGATTGAGTAACTCAGTGTAAATGCATTCGTGCCCGCATAAAGGTGCATTGGAGGAAACACTTACCTATGTCGCGCAGGGTGAAGCGACTCAGTTCTCTGTCCAGCTCCTCATCTGTGATACCAAGATTGGAGGTGGGAACAGGCGGCAGTGAGTTCAGGAAGCTATCACCATGGACATCAGAAGCCCTGCCCATGGGAAGAGGCTGTGAAGGAACTTGGGGGAGTGTGGACACTCCATCTGGAGCAGACTCCTCTAGTAAAGACTTTAGCTCCTCTTCAAGCTCATCTGTGTCACCACCTGCTAAAAAAATTTCAGGGTTTTAAAACCTCACTAATTTAAAATCATAGTCATTCAATTAGCATTTCTTCATCTCTGGTTGAACCATTACATCTAAAAGTGGCTTGCTAAAGACTGCCATAATGTCCTGGAAAACACAATCACTCCTCATTTCCATACCAACAAAAACACTTGTGACCGCAGCAGCAGTCTAAAATGTCATACATGACAAATCACTGTATTTCAGCTGCTCCAGGTATCAAAGCACAAGTACATTTACATTTGTTTATGTTTTAATGGTCAGGGATACAAGACCAATGCCCAAATAAAGAGAACGGGAGTAAAGTACCGGAGGAATCGAGTGCTGCTCCTGCCAGCGTCTGGTTCACCTCATCCTGAGTGTCACACAACTAAAATACACAAAACCAACAGGGCTTCAGAGACAGACAGGAGGGGCTTCATCACAGACTTGTAGGTGAATAACGTGACAAAGCAGCCACACCGAAAAGTGGAAAACAAAAATTTGACACTCCACAGTCTGCTCCTAGGGAAAACACAGACAATGGCACGCATGCACGCACGCATACACTTATTGGAGAAGGCTATAGCATTAGGTTCACCAAACACTAACCTCCTGGATCTGATCAACTAGACTTTCTGCACGCTCCACTGTCACATCCTTAAGGGACAGTCTAAGAGCTGCCACTCCAGCTTGGTATGCTTGCATCACCTATGTTTGGGAGAGGTAGATCAGACACATAAAAACTTTTGAAAATTGTATAAGGAGAATGTCTTACAGTATGCAAATAGCCCAAAACTTTTTTTAGTCATTAACATTGTATAAGGAGAATGTCTTACAGTATGCAAATAGCCCAAAACTTTTTTTAGTCATTAACATTAATGGATTTTACAGAATTTTGCATGAGGTTCTGTGGAATGATATGGCATTACTG
The DNA here is from genome assembly GCA_018136845.1 of Heterotis niloticus. Lineage (NCBI taxonomy): Eukaryota > Metazoa > Chordata > Actinopteri > Osteoglossiformes > Osteoglossidae > Heterotis > Heterotis niloticus. Next base: position 8,377,024 of record CM030890.1, read on the forward strand.
TATATGGATACCATTGTTCAAAACACCACTATGCTTCTTACCAGACGGTCAGTCTGTGAGTGTGCAATCCGATCCAGTATTCCTTTCACCGTCTCCAGCTGAGCATACAAGCGTTCTGCCCTTTTCTCTACACGTTTCCGTCCCCTTAAACACCTCACAGCCTTCAGAGAAGAGAAGTAATTTTCAATCTCAGGAGTGATCCACTTACAACCAGTAACAATATACATTATAGTGATTATGTATTATGTGGTGTGGGATTATACCTGAGACTTCTTCCCTTCCTGCAATAATTTCCTTGCTTCCTCTCTGCATCTGTATGCCATAAATACCACATTACTGATTTGCAAACATCACAGAAATCTTTGCAGGTCCACTTTCTATTTTGGGGAAACGAAAAAAAAGAAAAAAAGAAAAAAAAAAGGAATCAAAAAGTATCAAACCCTATATAAACCTGCCCATATTCTGACAGTGAGTGGCCATTTGAAGAGGACCCTCTCGTGGATTTGCTGTGCTCTACTGCTATTAACAAACAGCAACAGGCATTAATGTGGTAGCTCACCTCTCTGCCTCAAGACCCAGGGCCTCCACTCGGTCCCCCAGCAGCTTTTCACTGCACTGCAGCTGGTAGATCCCAACATCCATGTCACTTATCGGTGACACTCGGCCCTGGCTCGACTGGGAAAACTTCACAATCTGCACAGCAGAGAGCCTAGGGGTTAGGAAGTTGGCTTTGTGATAGAATGGTTACAGGTTCAACTACCAAGAGGGACCTAGCAATATCCTACAATAAAATGTTTAAGCTCAACTGTTTCATAAGTAGAATGCATAGATTGGCATAATTTAAAATAAGGCTTTGTTATGCAAACTACACCATAAAAATGTAATCAGAAAGAGCAGGGGAAAGAGGAGCTCAAGGTGGGTGTTGAAAGAAAAAAAAAAAAACAAACAAACAAAACACTACAGCAGGTAAGTCTCGAGCACATTAAATTATTTATATTTCATTCCCGCCGACAACCTCACCCCATAATCTTCTTACCTTCTCTCCTTCATGCAATAAAACAGTCACTTGCTTCTCCCTCTGCAGCTGAATCAAAGCCAAGCACAGGGTAGTCTCATCTGTGCAGACATGGGCAGAAAGCGTGCGGAGCTCCTGAAAGGACAGAAGGGAGCGCTCTGCCACTGGAGAGCTCCGATACACACGCATCAGCTCCGCTGCCTTCTCCTAAACCAAGCAGACACACAGTGTGTGGTAAACAGATAGCTGTGAAGGGATAACAAAGGAGGCAGACTGGGTTTGCTGTATCCGAAACATCCATTTTGACAAACTGAAGTGACTTCAAATTATCATATACTTATAGGAAACTGCTGTAAAACGGGATTATTTTTTGTTACCATCAAAACACAGCTGACCTAATAACTGCATTGTCAAGTCAAAACGGGAAAAATCACTTGTACTACAAGGTCTCATCTCTAGCTATAATGGACTTTGTTGTAAGCCAGATAGAACAAAGGAACCCCAAAACTCACCTTGACCAGCTCAATCACCACAAAAGACTCCTCCAGGGGAACCCGGCTGTTGCCCAGGAGGGTGGAGAGGGTCCACTTAAGAGGTCGCACGAGCAACAGCCCCACTCCCCATGACAACCAGCCAGAGTCCACATTTGCAGCAAACTCTGATTCCTTCTGTACCTTTCCACATCTGCAGGGCATAAAGGCACAAACTAATTAAAACATATAAACATATTTTGGAAGGATGCTCTGACTGCATGACAGAAAAGAAAAAGCAGCGAACCTGGTCATGTGCTGAATGACGGTGCCCAAGCCCAACGGCACGCAGCCCTTCCTTCGAAAGGTCTCGTTCAGGTCCTGCAAGTTGACGCAGACAGCCCCCCGCCTCCTACAGCTGCTGATGATCCGCGGAACCCAGAAATTCATTTTACCATCCCAGTCCAACATGTTCACCTCCCGATTCTCTTTGAAAGCCGAGAATAAGAAGGCCATGCGCTCATCATCTTCCCAGTCCGGCATGAAATCCGGTAGAATGTGACCCTGCTGACCTTGGGCAGCCAACATGTTGCTTAAAAAGACAAGGAAAAAGTGTGATCAAGACAAGGTGACCAAAAAGGACACAAAGACGTTGCACAACTTCTGCTTCATGGACTCCACTGTATCAGGACAAGAACCCTGCCCTGAAAAACCTTTTTAAATCTCGTCAAACCACAAGTACACCGAAAATGTTAACAACAGAGCACCATAAACGCTAAACCAGCTACCAACGTACTCAAAACTACTAACTACTGTAATGGCAGTGTCTACACAAGTGCACTCACATTACAGCACTGGCTAACAGAAAAGATGGAGCCAAAAAACGAATAGTAAAAATTAAAAATGAACCATAAACGCCAACATAGCCACTCATGCTCGCATTGTAAGCGAATGTGAAACGATACAGCTAAGAATGATACCCGTTATAGCTAAGTACTTACCCAAACCTCAGACTTACAAACGTTAGCAGACCATTTTCTTAACCTCGACAGCACTATATCTTAGTGAACACGCTTCATTTCACAGAAATGAAGCGTCAACTGTTTTTATTACACAAAATAAAGGAAATATTTTATACATTCAGACATTGCGCATTAGCTAGCCTCTCAAGCGTCCAGCAGCCCATAGACCCGGAACATAATGTCGTTTCCCCGCCCACGTCCGTGAAAAGGCAGTGGTAAGAGCCAATAGCAGCACGGCGTCCACACCGGAGTAGCCAATCATTATTCTATACCGGCGCGGATCCAAAAGGGACCCGCCTCCTTGGTTCCAACCCATGTTTAAACAGGTGTGTTCTTCATAGGGAAGTGTCATGTTGGGATTGCAAACCTGAGGAAATGTTGTTTCAAAGTTGTATTTGTTGTCATAAATACGTTTTTGAATAGTAAAATATAAAGCAAAGCAGCGTTGTCTTGGCTTGGACTGTGACGTTGACAATATTTCCAGCACCTGTCTGTGTATAATCTGGACTGGGTTTCAGTCACGAATAGGGTATATCAGTTGTATTGCACACCATAAAAATTCTTGAAATTTTAACCTGTCATACTGTGAAATATGGCAATACATAATATCTAATATAAATATAAATATAAAATTAAATATTAAGTATACAACTTCTCATTATGGCAAAAGTTTACATCCAACTACAATGTTGCTAACACAGAAGATGAGCGATGGCTATTATAAAAAAAATTCTTAAATCTTCCTATGAGGTGAACAGTTTTTGATTTTGAATTGCACTTAAATCCTTACTTAAAATCGACTAATCAAATACAGCTTTAAAAGTAATTCAGAGAATGTCGTACTTTTGGTTTTCCCTTTTTTACATTTGCAAACTAGTCTATGAACTGATGCATTCAGATCCCAGACAAATTATAATAAATATCTAAATACAGAAGTTCATAAGTATATTTACTGTACACAGGCTTTCTGTTTTTTTTACTTTATGGTCTGTTTACAGAGTATAACAAATTAACAGTATCTTAGAATTAGATTATTATCATTTGATCTTTTAAGAGAACCAGACTACTTATTTGTGTGTTTACTCAATGATCTCCAGGAGCAAGAATTAACATATCCAGAATTTTGTGGAAATCTGTGTTTCTTCTCGGGGAGAATACAGACTATGCATTTGCTGTATGTGTGCATGTGTATACAGTACAGTACATATAAATTGAAAATGAAAAACCATCAGTGATAGCCATTACAGAGGGTATATGACATAGCACAGAAAATGTGCTGTAGACTAAACCTTATATAAACATTCAGAAGGTTGTTGTGGATGCAAGTTCTTAAAATAACAAACTATCATGGAAATGCGTGTTAGGATGATGTGCTCCAAAATAAAAAGGCAAATATGTTTTTTTCTGTTGTTTTTTTCCAGGGATATAGGAGGACCAAGAAAGTTGAGATGAGTTACAGTAAGTCTATTAGTCACCATGGTGATTACAATGAACATTTCCAGGGAGACATCAGAAAGCACAAACAGTCACAGGCTGCTTTTGTGTAAACATATAAAGAAAAGGGAAGACTCCCAACATATCACTGGCTGCATTTGTGACAAATTCATCATAAAGCTTACTGCTTATCTGATAAAAACAATATATTTTTACAGCAAGACTGATCCATGCTCTTAAAACGGGAGGCATTCATCAATTTTCATTTTTTTTACAGTCACATTTACAATTTTTAAAGCATCACATTTTTTGTTATTGTGTGTTGCACGATATACATACTGCAAACTATAACAACAGCTACATTTGAGTAATTTCACTGTTCATTCCATTTAAAAACTGGTGTTCATTTTCTTGTACAATCATTCGGTCTTTAAGAATATACTCTCCACAAAATATAATAATGTAAGATCATTAACACTAAAACAGGTAACACATACTGCAAAAGAACCACGCGCAGCATTTAAATCAGACACCACAGCAGTACAGTCAAGGAAAAATACTTCACAGCATGATAACACACACTGTTATCTAACAACGCTCCACAGTGTTATTCATGAAGCCTATTATAGCATCACTGTAGGCCATTATTGCGTACACGTATGGAGAAAGACAAACTTCTGCACAAACTGAAATTTGTTGCTGGTTTCCCAGACAAAAGTTAATCCCATTGATGAACTTTATAAGTGCATGTTAAATAATGGCTTAGACCACAAAAATAATGCAGTTTTAGTGGGCGAAGGGAAACATGATAAAAATAATGTATCAAAGTGAAAGCAATATTTGAAGCTTGGACTACTGAGCCAAATATCTATACCCTCACCTTACATGATAATTTGCAATGTAGAGTTTTAAAGTTAAGTAAATTCATCCAGAAGCTAACATTATCATTTTTTCTCATCTAACAGCTCTTCAGTCTCAAAGTTTGACATTTTTCCATAAATTAAAATGCATGCAGAATGATAAACTGGGCGTCCAAGATCTCTTGAAGTGCAGTTATTACCTTTGCTGTGGCATAAAATTGCTAAGTGAGTTTGCATTGTGTGTGATTATAGTAATGCTCAGTGCACGTAATACCCTATAAAGGGTAACACACAAGTCAGTGTGTGAGGATTAATGAGGAAATCAGACAAGATTTTTAAAATAATAATAATAATAATAATAATAATAATAATAATAAAATCTGCACCAAATACATACAGAACATATTGCTTCTAATTCCCTGCTTAAATAATCCCGAAAAGGAGTTAACTGTGATGCGTGTACTTCATATGTTCTTGTGAAAATATACAAATGACATTATCTTAAAGCGGTCATTTCTACTTTGTCATGGCATATGGAAAAAACTGATGTTTCAATTTAACTTTCAAAAATAAAACTACTGTAGTCAGTGACTGGATGCAACTCCCTATTATAACAGTCTAGTATAATAAAAATTTGTGGAGCAGTTTGTCATGCTTTCAAGAATAAAAATAAGCCTATATCTGAATATTTTTTTGTTTCCACATTCTCTTCACTCTTACAGAGTATTTATAGTTTGTTTGTAGTTATATGGGTAATGAGTACAGGGTTAAGGGAATGACAAAGGGGTGACATTTACTCAGTTGTCATATCTGTAAATGAGTGAATATACATGAACCTAGATGAAAAAATAAAGAATATTCCCAATACTGATTATTTCACCGTTGTAAAAATATGGTCCTTTTGTTATTTATGTCATCGCAATAAGAGGTAAAATGGTTTGAGATTAATTATATGATTGAGAAAATTTCGGACTAAAAATTACACTTCTAGCGTTGAAAAAAACTATTGCTTTTTGTTTATATTACTTTGTTTTCAGCTTCTAAATTAGATTTTATGTTATTTAAAATAAAATAAATACAGCTCTTCTGAAATTGTTAAACTCGCAGATGTGTTATTTTTCATTAGGAGAGTGATGACCTGCTAGCTGTCACATATGCTGTATTAGCTCACCCCCCACTCCTCTCTAACCTTATTTCTCTCTGCTGTGAGCGCTGACTTACTTAGCACTCAGGTCTACAAGCAGATGCTGGTAGGCTAAGGTGTCGCCTTTGAAGCTGGCAGCGAGCAGAATGTCCTTGTTATCAACAGAGACCAGGCTGAAGGCCCGTGGAGCTCGCAAGTTGAGCTCCTGGAAGGGCTGGAAGCGTTGGGTGAGGTCATCCCACAGGTAAACCCGGGAGAAGGAGAAGTCGCTGCCCAGGAGGAGGTACTGTCGTACGCCCACAGTGAAAGGATACACGGCCATGGATCCGCGTGATGGCAGGGTCTGAACCTCCACAAAGCGCTGGCCCTCCCAGCGCAGGATCTTGGAGTCACCAATGAAGCGTGTGAGGCAGAGATACAGAGACTTCCGCACCCAAAAGTGCTTGACCATTTGCACATCTGCTGTGGTGGAAATCTGGGAATAGAAGGCAAACTGGCGCTGGCTGCGGTTCCACTGGTACACCACAGGTGGCTGAGAGGCACTGGAGAGGATAAGACGGGGCTTGCCATCCACCTCCAGGAATTCTATGTGGGTGTCACGGTGCCAAGGATGCAGGGACTGATGGGAGTAGAAGCCATTACTGTTCCAGCGGTACAGGCTGGTTGTGCCAGCCTTGGAGCTGTCTGCAACTGCAAAGTACCAGTCCCCATCCAGCTGGAAGGTCTCCACAAAATTGGGCTTTCGGACACGGGTTGTGTCAATGTCCTGGATCTTCACGAAACGCTGAGGGTCTTCCTCCCATCTACCAAAAGAGGCCCATTAAGTGAAGGATATAACATGACAACGTCAACAGACAATTTTTTATGCACTACGTACATTGTCTTGTTCACAAACATTTTTGTTTTTAATCCAAAAATATTTTAAAAGGTTTAAATAGGTCAAACAATTACATCTAACCCCTTAATATAGCTGAATATTTAAGTGATTGTTGCTTTTGGCACAGATATTTTTAAATTTTTAATAGAGTATATTTCAGAATAGGATAGGGGTTCCTCAGAACACCTGGACTCTGCAATTGCAAACAGGATTTTCTCCCCTTTGGTCTGAGCGGAGTTTGCTTGTTTGTTCTGTGGTCATTTGGGTTTCCTCTGGTTGCTTTCCTTCCGGTGTTCAGAGACGTGCATTTCAGAAGGATTGGTGATCCACAGTTGCTCACAGTATGTGAATGTGCGATTTTGGGCATGTGTGGCTACCCTACGATGGACTAACATCTCATCTGTGGTGCAGCTTGCCTTGTCTGACACCCTGCGATTCTTCTATAGGCAACAGACCACTGCAGTCTTGCCTAGGTGAGTAGTTATTAATAGTGTGCAGATATGTAAAGAAAGAAATCACATTTTTGCCACCCTCTTCTTACTACTTTAGATTTTTTAGTATTTGATTTTTTATTTTATTCTCTTTAAAATTAAAACACTTGACTGTGTACTATTAGCAACAGAGCAGTCAAAATGATTTCTGTGGATTTTGTTAGTCCTTCATGGGTGCCAGTCACATTTTTTTGCCTAGTTTGAGACTCACTGAACAGTTCAATTTAGAGCCACATATTCAGTCTATGTTAATGAAAAATGAGCAACTAAATACCGTATTGGCCCAAATATGAAACCAACCTGGTTATAAGTCAACCCCCTCTTTTTCAACATTCATTTCTGGAACATTACATCTTATCTTTAGAAACAAAAATCATATTTATTCATATTTACCATCTTTGTATTTTTTTAAGACCTAAGTTTTTTTTGGGCTCGCCATCACCGAACATGGCATTCTATAACTTCATTGACTCAGCCTCAATGACCACCATTTTCTTAAAATTGGCATCATAACTCCTCCTCAAGTCCTTGCTTAATTTGGCCTAACTTTGAGCTCCTTTTTTCCAGACCATTTCAAGATTTTGCTGTCTTTCACACTCACTAGCACTATTTGATCATTTCTGTGGATAACTAACACCAGGGGATAAGTCACGCCACCTACTGGTATTATATGGTATTTGACCTTTATAGATCCAGTTCTCAAATATAAGACTACGCCATCTTTTTTGGATGTAATTTCCAGAAAAAATACAGTCTTATATTCGGGCTAATGTGGTAATTAATTCATTATTTAACAAATACCTTGGTTCTAAACAGCACACAACAGTTTACCCATTTATACAGCAGGGAATTTCTAATGTACTATATTATTTACTTTTATGTCAAATAATTAAATGATCGACTAGTTAGATAACCATCAAATCAACTAGACTTAATAACTGGATGGCTAGCATGCAGACTACAGTCTTTTAGCAGTTATATTTATACTTTTTTGACAATATAACATTTAATTTAAACTGCAGATTTAATTTATTGAAAAGATATTTATTTCCAACATTTTTTTCCTTAAGATGAAAATGTACATTTACTCTGTCAAAGTTACTAGTTGTTTAGAAAATTAGAAAACGTAATATTAATTTAAAAAAAGATACTTCAGCTGTTTTCTGTTCCAATATTTTTGCACTTTTGGATGAGTAATTTTAGTTTTACTTGACTGTTTTTGACAACCCTACCCACTGCTGCCTGTAAGCACAGCAGCTGATGTTTTACAATGACACACGTTTAACTGACCCCGGGGAAAGAAGCAGGAAAAAAAATATGCTGGAAGCACCAACTCACTTGTAGATGTGGGATCCTCCAAAGAGCTGAGCCACCACCATGTACAGAGTGTTGTTAATCACCACAGGCTTGCAGTAAACTGCGGAGCGAGCTGAAATACACAGTTACAAATAAATTCCCCAATTCCGACATCTCACTCATACGGGTCATTTTGTGTCTGACACTGGAATTTCATTTATTACTTTTCCACATGTGTCTTTACAGGTAATGAGTCCTCAGGGCTCTTGACAACCCCATCGGTTTACCAAAATGTTTCGCCATGTGGAAAGGCCTCTTCGGAGGGATGCAGGTAAAATCTGTTCTTCTCAGCTAATCTGCAGACAAACCTAACTACAAGTCAAATGTCTACTACATAATATCTGATATAAATATAAACATAAAATATACAATATAAATATGCAAAATATAAAATTTAACTTAGAAAGGGACCAGAAAGAGTACAAAAAATTAGATACAGCACTAAAAATTGATCATAATGAATTCACATTTGGAAAAATGAGACCGCTGCTCCTTATACTGTACATGTTTTGAATAATGTACTTGTCAAGAAAAATAAATGAATTGATGAACAGCAAACAATTTATTTTGGTTTGAGTGTCAAAAACCCAGAGTCATCGAGACAATGACTTTAAGACAAAAAAAAAACATCTAAAGCAGCTTCATCCCTGTTCACGTGTATCCTTAAAAAGAAGCTGGCTAAATTCAAACAACATGCACGTTGAAAGCTTCTGAAAGTGCCGGCTAGAAACAAATTTCAGTGTACTGGTTATAGTTTGGGTTATGTAGAGGTTTAGGTGTTGGAAACATTACATAGGGACACTCACAAGTGATGTTGTGGTACTTCCTGAAGACCATTTCCACATGGTCCCACATGTACAGCGTGCAGATGCCTGTGTCAGGCTGAGCAAATACAGCAAAATGGTCCCCACTGAATTCGTAGGATTCCACAGACACAGACTGGAACGGGAAGGTCTCATACACAGCAAAGTCTGATGGAAAAGAAAATGGAAATAATTAATATAGGCAGTGATGTCTTCTTTTGTGGAAATTAAATGAACATAGCAGTAATGAATAGTGGAGATGTAACCATCGACCTTAATGTTCAGTATAGAGAATGGCCTATCTGGGCTTTAATATTGTGGATAACAAGATAATCGACAAGGAACTTCATTCACGAGCCTCTAATAAATTCTCTCATTTCATGTTTTTTTATTGCTGGAAATTTTATGGATATTTATAAATGCATACCCTTTTGCCTTAGGTGCCCGTACTGGCTGATATGTTTTTTGACAGATATCTTTCAAGAATATTTTAGGGGGTTTCTGTCCTAAAGACCATAGTCATATTTGGAACCCAGGCAAAAATCAAAATGCACTGAAACTGAATGCAGACTCAGAAGTATGGATGTAATAATAACAGGAAAACACTGCACATGATTAAAAGAAACACACAATAGGTATAAATAATAAACATTCGATACAACTGGGTCTGAAAGTGCTCCGTTCCTACTGTGTTCCATAAGGGAGCCAGACCTGCACTGATGCAGTTGAAGTCCCTTGGGGTGAGGTCGTGGATACGGCGGCCCTGGAACTCAAAGGGGCTGGCACAGTAAATGGCAGGCACCGAGGTGTTGGTTTTCTCCATCCAGTCCACGAGCCACTTGATCTTACAATCACAGCGGAAGGAGTTGCCTCGCAGATCCCTGCAACAGTACAACAGAGAACTGGAAGTTGGGACTTGAGCTATAAACAGCATGGAGGCACTAAGAGCACTAAAAACACACACATTTTGAACATAAAGACAACACAGAGATCCAAGGTGCCGGAGACCATTGAGAAAGCCATACATACACTATAGATCAAAGGTATGTGAACACATGAGCATCACACCCGCATGTCCTTGTTGAAGATCCCATTCCAAACCCATGGGAATTAATATGGAGTTGTTCCCCCTCTGCTGCTATAAGAGTCCCCACTCTTCTTCTGTGGGAATTTGTCCCCATTCAGCCACAAGAGCGGTAAGGTTGGGTGAGAAGGCTTGGCTCTCAGGCAATTCCAGACATTCCAGTTCATCCCAAAGGTGTTCAGTGGGGTTGAGGTCAGGGCTCTGTGCAGCCACTCAAGTTCTTCCACACCAGCTTGGGCAAACCATGCGTTTATGGCACTCACTTTGTGCATGGAGGCACAGTCATCCTGGAATAGGAAAGGAGCTTCCCCAAACTGTGGCCACAAAACTGGAAGCACAAAATTGTCTAGAATGTGCTTGTATGCTGCGTGAATGCAGGTCAAACAGCTCAGCACAGTCATTAGAATGGGAGTCCACATACTTTTGGCCTTGTAATGTAGTTGCACGCTGCACCATTAGCTTACATGAGTAGGGAGGAAATGAAATAACCGAATGCAAACTCACAAATCTGTCAGGATGTCCAAATGTTTGAAGAGGTCCCGAGGAAGTGTCTGGAGGTTGTTATTGGACAGGGAGCTGCAAACCACAAAGCCATGTTACTACACCTCTGGCACAAAACAAGATTTCAATTCTAATGCTTCTGAAAAATTACATTTAAAAGTCCTGCTGACCTGTACAATATTTACATTTCAACTATGCATCAAAATATACAATACATACTAGTGTCAACATGTAAAAGGACATGTCTGAGTATTTAAGTAAAATGTTTTGGAAATCTGAGCCTGCTTGCTTGAGCAGTTTTAATCGTACTGGAAGATACTTACAGATGAGCCAAGGATTTCAGGCCTCGAAAGGTGTGCTTGGACAAGGCTTGGATATCGTTGTTTTCTATGAACCTATACAATGACATGGGATGTGTAGGAAGTTAAAACAAATACAAACCTTTATGATTGTGCTGTGATATAAACAGGCTATGTTGATTCATCCCATATGACTAGCACAGGCGCTACTAAGCCGCTTCCTGGCATGCTGCGAGGTACACGGTCTGTCGTGATCAACTAGTGAACATGGTTTTTTCAAACCTCCTGTGGCATAAAGTAAGCTGATGACGTGTGCTCATGAACAGAAATACGTGGCTGTGTCTGACTAAGGATCTGAAGTGGCTCACAATAAAAATTCTACTCTGCCATTAAATGATAATTTGTTTAAGAACAACCGACACCCTGGCAAGGACTTCAAGAAGGATGCGGTCTCCTTTGGTCAAGATGAGTCTTGGCAACGCTTGGCCTAGAGATTTAAGAAACCCAAAGTTTGGTCTGTAGAGTGGGCAGAACATGGAACTCAACACTGTGGCATTCCCATAGGGTGTCCCCTGGGATAGATGGCTGAAACAAAGTAGTCCCATCAACAAGCCTGTCCCTACCCCCTCTCTCTACTGACTTCACTGACGTAGAGCAAGATTAAAGATGTGTCCCTCGATCTCTGTGACAAAACGGTGGGACTCTTCAGCTGTAATTCAGTTGAGTTCCGTTTGACAGATGGCCACCCCCACACATTTATATTCAGCCACCTCATTTATCAGCCATTTCATTTCTTTTGTTAAACCTTTTAGTTTAATGGCACCCATGTTACTTCCATGTCTATTTATTTTACTGGAAGGCTTCTCAGTGAACCGCTGATGGCAAGCAACTATTATTGTGGATTTCATTTAGATGGGATGGAGACGCTGCCTGAATCTTAAACAGTGTTGAGTCACCAAGGCAGAGATGCAACACAGTCAGTGGTGACCTTGGCGATGAGCTAGAGGAAAGCATATGGGAAACTCAGAAAGTCTGTTTGATACCAGCCCACCGCATCTTGTCGAGCGTTCTTATTCAAAAAGTTTTTCAAAGAGCCAGTTTTACTGTCCACATACCTGGTTATGTTGCTTTGGTGCATGAAAGAGAAGGCATGTGCTCAGCGTGCTGACTTACTGACCAAAAGACAAAGCCCTTTTGTAAAGATACCAGAAGCAGTGGGCACCAGTATTACAGATTAAGTAAAGGAAACTACCGTCTTAGTGGTCCAAAGCAAGTGGCTGGACCCAAGCCATCAGAACACGAAATATGCTAACAAGGCAGAAAGGGAGCTGGACTGGATTCTGTGAAGAGTGACAGGAAGAAGCAGGAGACATCACAGAGCACTGGTGTCAGCAGTACCAGAGAACATTGCCTGAAAGCTCCCCTCTTCTAAAGGAGTGGTTTTAGTCGGTTTTCCTGCTCAGCATTAGCTAAAAAAAGAACTTGAAATATGCCAGATTATGTCACATCCTCTTCAGAGAATACTAGGCCATGACAATAAAAAGCCTACATATCCTACATAACAATCCTACATAACCAGTTCTCGTATAGCAACAAACTAGATGTCAGCAGTTTTCTTAGTGCCAAAAGGGATGGTGGCCAGAATGAGAGCTCAAGCCTAGAGTTCTACATACTAGTGGGATGTTCTTGCAGTGTGCTGGTAGCAGACCCAAAAATGGCATCCTTGGCTGGCTGTGCACTGTGCCATTACCATAAGGGGATCATTAGCATTCGCAGCAAGAAGCCATCCTGGGTCCATTTGGAAGCACGTGGCCCCTCAGTGGAGACAAGCACGCCGCCACTGACACTGATGAATTGAACGGCCCCGTTCCTTCTGCGGTTTTCAGAAGCCTAGTTAGGAATTCCCAGCACTTGGACTTGTGCGGGGTCGAACGCGGCTACGTTTAACGTGTCAGTTGCAGATTCATTCTTTCCTTATTCAGCTGCGAAGCGTAATAGGTTTTTTTTTTTTTTTCTTTTTCACAAAAGCGGCCGCTGAGCTGACAGCAAATTTTGATAACTGCTCAGATCACAAAAGAAACAAGGACATTTTGCTGTGAACCGATGGCTGGAGAGTGTGTGTGCAATTCTGGTAGCATTCGGGACCTCTCGTGTGGTTAAATGGTTATGGATTTGTATGAGGCGTTCATTATTCTGGGCTACAGCCAAGCTGACAAGTGTAAGGATTTACACAACTCAGAATTTTACCCAGTTTACCCATTTTCATGCAGAATTATAAATTGTAGTGCCTCTAGTTTGACAGATTAATATGAACCATGTGCCTCTATTTGTACGCTCACCACGGGAAGGATACTCACAGGTACTGTAAGTGGGAGAGCCCAGCAAAGGCGTCATCGGCGATGATAGTGAACATGTTGGAGTTAAGCAAACTGCAGACAGAGATAGAAAGAATGTGTGAGAGAGTCAGAGAGATAAAGAGAGAGCAAAAGGCCGTGTTTTATTAAATGAAGACATCATAGGACATTTTACTCGTCCTCTGATATATTTACTTAATTTCTCCAACACCCACTGTTTTGTTCAGTAACCGAGACCTAGCACCTGTTATCTACAGAAGGATAATAAATTGCCTTTGTCATAAATAAAAACCAGCAGAAAAGCACAACACATGCTGTGTAGAATCTATACAGTCTACCTTTCTTGGTATCACCACAGTGTACTGCTGCCTTACAGCAAAGCGCACCAGCACTTCCTACTGAGTGTCCAGATGGTCTGTGCTGTTAAAGCTGTCATAATGAGCAGCTCACTGTGCCAGCAGGTGCTGTGTGCCAAACCCCGGGAAGAATTTGGGGAGTCTGCATAACAATGCAGCAGTGCAGCACTGCAGCGTAACCCCTGGCCTTCTTCACTTTTGCTTGTTCACTGCCCCCCCCGCCATTTGTGTTCCGAACCAAACCACCTGCAGTGGCCCACTTGCGGCCTGACTGCCTTGACAGCGGGTGGCAATTTCATCACGGCGCACTCCGTTTTACCCCACACACTTTGCCGATCTATCTAGTTATCGGCCTGTTTTTGTAGGTACCGGCTTTCCGCAACATAACAAAAATGAAAGCAAAGTTCACATGGAATTACACAGCAGCAAAGGTATCTGACAGGTAAATAAAACAACACCCAATGCCTATGAGCTAAAATGTACTTTCGGAAATAAAACAAGACCCAATGCTTATGAGCTAAAATGTACTTTCGGAAAGAAAGACTGAGGTGGTGTTTGGCAAATCAGGATTCTTTAATCTGTATGATAGCTACAAGGTGGACGTCAAAATTTTACATACATCTTCCTGCCATTTAGAAGATTTCTTATTCTTTTGACCACTTGGTCTGCTTTGTAAATGTAAATATCTGCCAACACTACTATGTAGAACCAGTACTGCAGTGATGCAATACATATGCACAGAAGACCATGACATACAATTATAGCTTTTATTATAGTTTAAATTCCCTAGACATTCACTACTTTTACTACACTTTTTTAACCTTGCTGATAATCGTGCATTAAATACGCAAATCCTAATTTTGTGAGCCTGCCTTTTTATACTTTGGTGCAAGATTTCAGCCCTTCCTTCCTTCTGGGATCAGATGGACAGTAGCAAGAGGCTATGCTATGAAAAGCACCAATGTGTGTGAGTGTGGAAAGGCTGCTGGGTGACTGAATGTCAGCACATGCCTCTTGCAGCCTCCTGGCACAGTGAGCCATTGTTAAGGGAGTGAATACCAAAGGGCGTCTTGTCATCAGCGAAGAGTCTGATACTGGTACTGACACCAGCACCAATACCGACACTGATACCGGCCCCGATAAAGATGCTCATTCCACCACTGGCTGTGGCGCTGATCATGGGTCTCATTCTGACACAGATACTGACGCTGACAGAGGCATTAGGCTTATCACCTAGCCGTTTCTCAAAGGATCGAAGGCCACTTTAGCGCACCTGCTTTTATCTCTTATTACTGTGGGTGTCTGGATTTGAAAAGAGAACATTAGGACATCAGGTCTCCCTCTGTCGTGACACACAGCATCAGACAAAGACTGTGGCCAGCTACAAATATGGGGAGGAGTAGCTTCCGTTGCCTTGCTGAGACTAAGCAGAGGTCTCCATAGATTCGGGGAGGTGGAGTGGTGGGTGACATACTCACAGGAACTGCAGGAGGTGCAGGTGCGAAAAGGCCCCCTCTGGGATCTCAGTGAAGGCAGCATTCACCATGGTCCTGCGGGGTATTACATGTCAGACTGAAGTGTACTCAAAAGGTCAAAGACAAACTGGTGAAGGTGGATAGGTTATTACCAGGCCCAAGGCCCCAAATGGGCAGGGCTGGTATAGTCTGTGTGGTTTGGCTCCACACCCCCGCATGACATACAGTTCTTCAAACACTGAAAGCCATAAGAATAGGGATTGTCTATAGAAAAATCTAGGTTTAATGTAGAATAACTGACTGTTGTTTGGTAAGTCATACTGGGTTACTTAATGTCCTAACACCACTGTGTGGAGGTCAAAATGCACAGAAATTAGACAGAAATGGAAGTTGACAGTGTTCCACTCCAAAAAGAAGCCCTCAGGTGGGATCTGTCTTCTCTAATATTGCTCACATCTTTGGTTTAGACACATGCTGCACATCTTCACTTACACCTCTACAGGGCTGCTCCACTGGGCCGCAGGGCTGGAGCTAGAAATTCTGGGCCTCTTGAAAGAGTACAACTCTGTCCTTCCATGTTTTAAATGAAATAATTTGGAATATTTGTGGGTCCTCACTCGACGTGGCCCCCGAAAATCATCATTACCATTTACCCCATTAGCAACAGCCCTGCTTGTGTCGTCTTTGGCATATCATTTTTTTATTAAAAGCATCCAACTTTAAATTTTAGCCACAAAGTGCTGATCAATATTTTACGTGCAGCGAGCTTATGAACTGCAAATAAACTTTTAATGCTCCGTCAGCAAGAGTGGAGCCTGCTACCTTAAAGACAGAAAGAGAGCGACGTGCCCAGTTTGAAAACAGATGAAATGATGGGATGGCATCTCCCACTACTTGGAAGCTTTATTTGGCAGCCCCAATATGTACAGTATGCTTACCTTTTCAGAAGTTTCAAAACATCAGCATCAGCTTTCGTGTAATTATATTTTGCTTTTACAGCCTTGTCTCAGTGAATATCTTAATGCATCTTCAAATGTTCTTCAAACCTGCAGCTTGCACTCCAGCCAGGTGTTCGCTGGCGCTGTGATTTCCACGGCGAAGAACACTTGGGCTGATGCATTGCCCTAATAGCATCCGGCAGACTTCCTGTCCGGAGAGCAATCTATATATCGAGCTGGAACGTGTGCGATCTCTGGGGGATGCAATTGCTGCATTGGCCCTGAACCCCTTGGAATGGCTCCTTTCTGCTGAGAGTGTGATCCGTGAAAACTAGGACACAACTCTCCTTTTCTCACGCATCCGTGACCTCCCCTTCCTAAAACAAGGCCAGCTCCGCTTTGTGGTATCCTCCCATAGGCTTCGCCTGCTAATAAAGATGATAAAGAGGGCCAAGAAGAAAAGTCTTTGAATGATGGCGACAAATTAAATCCGCTTTTACTTGGGTAACCTACGAACTACCTTTGTCTTATCAATGGTGCCGATTGAACATTCAGTCATTTAATTCCTTCCTTTTAAACATTGCTGCCCTTTCCGAATGTTGTGCTCGATTTTAACCGAGCTCCCAATGAACTTAAAATCCCTCGGCAGCAATTCGCCGCGATCAGTGAAACACCATATTGCGGTCTGGAGTCTGACCAACAGTCTCTCGGGCCACGGTCCAACCAGTGCAGCCTTGTTCTGACAGACAAGACCGGGTCCACCTTGGCAGCAGGGAGACGACCTGCGACACGGGGGCCGAACCCCGTCTACTTTCTCTGCAACCCTGGGCCTTGTCTGACCCCACCCACAGGCTCCCGGTATCTCCCTGATCTTAAATCCCCTCGACATCAAAACACACCTTAGGTTAGCACACGCACAAACACGCATGCATGCATCGTAAACCAGAACGGAAATAAAGAACGTGTGCACACAGTCACGGATGCGTGCGTTCGTGTCCTCTTAGTCCACTTTAAATATGCCGAGCACTACAATATTTATCAGTGGATTCAGCATCACAACTCATGCCTCGCAGACTGCGCATGTCTGTGCATCTCTGTTCTGATAAATGACTTTATACACCCTGAGCTCAAGTAAAAAAGTATTCCACCTCACTGGGTTTATAAACATAAGCAGGGTTTTACATTTAGCCGACAAAGTTAAAGCCACGTAGAAATTTTTTAAACGGATTTCCCTATTATTGCCAGAAAACACGCTAATATTTGTTTATTTGGCTTTAACTGGTTTATTGAACTGTCTTACGGTGAAGTTAGTTAGTCCAGGCTTTGTGAAAGACCTAACGCTGGTCAGGATCGGTGAAAACATCACCAGATGGAAGGCTGCAGGTGAGAAGAACGGTACAGTTATTCCATGTGTTTGTTTGGGAAGACAGGTGAGTCCATTTAGCTTTGTCTCTGAGTCTCTTGGCTCTCTCTTTCACTGAGAATCACCTGTAAGATCGCTTCAAGCGAGCAGCATACCTTCTGAAAGAATGCCACAGAAGATGCCGGCAACATGTACAGCACCGGTCAGAACTTTACAGAACTGATGCATCAAACCAGGAGGGGTACAGACTTAAATGCAACAAGGCCAGCATGCATTTCTTCACAAAGAGTGGGCTGTTATGTAAGAAGCAGCGCCTGCAACAGCAAGACACCATTACAACATTTTATGACA
This sequence comes from Heterotis niloticus, assembly GCA_018136845.1. Lineage (NCBI taxonomy): Eukaryota > Metazoa > Chordata > Actinopteri > Osteoglossiformes > Osteoglossidae > Heterotis > Heterotis niloticus. The sequence goes on from CM030890.1 coordinate 8,395,217, forward strand.
TCATGGACAGCTCAATCTTATAGTGAAGCTGTCCAAGATAGCAGCTGTGCTCCCAGTCCACAGAGGCACCGTGTTTACGTCAAGAGATGCTATTTGGTGGGTGCTGGGATAGACAGATGTATAAAGTGGGGACAGGCAGACAGGTGGAGAGGAGGAGAGACGGCCAAAACGTAAAGATAGCGATGTAGAGGACAGGACGATGGCCGGCGAAAACAGACAGGCAGACCGGGAGACACTGGAACAGACAGAATGTTGGGGGGGGGGGGCAGACAGAGTGCAGGGGGGCATGAGGATGGAGATGTTGGGTTAGTGGGGGCGGGATTAGAAAAGGAGCAGTACTCACAGAGATATGATGCCTGGTGGAAAACTCTTGGGGATGGCCTTGGTGTCCACGCAGAAGGCGCTGTCCTTGGTGCAGGAACAGGTGGCAGGGCAACGGGGCACCTTAGGAGCCCTTCTGGCCCCGGAGACCCCCTCTAGGCACAGCAGCAAGCACAAAACCACCCAGTAGGGTAGCGACCATTGCCTGGGTGCCCTCCTCAGCCCAGCGTCGCACATTGTTCTTCCGGAGGGCGGGGGGGGGGGGACGAAAGAAGGGAAAAGATGGAGTGGGAAAGAGGTAAACTGGGAGTCCCTCTTAGGGAAAAATGACAGATCCAGAATGCACTTGGTGGCTCTGTGGGCACCTGCTGGTGGTCTTGCTGCTCTCCTAAAAGGCAGGCTATGCTGTGTGGAGAAGAAAAGCGTGAGGGGGAGAGAGAGAGAGAGAGAGAGAGAGAGGGGCGAGGGACGGAGGAGGAGGAGGGAGGGCAGTCCCAGGTTTCTGCGATGTGTGTGTCTGTGTGTGAGAGAGTGTCTGTGGCGTGGCTCTCCGTCTCACTCTGTACCCTGTTGGCGCAGCTGCTTGAGCACAGCATGCAGGAGTGGGACCGCCTGCATCTCTCAACAAGAAGCTTGTATGTTCCACCAGCCACCCTGAATTATTAATCCCCCCCCCTCCGGTGAAGCCTCTCAGAGAAAGCAGGCTCGCTGTGAGGGGGGCATGATGCTGTCTGTGGGGGGGGGGGGGTGTCTGTGGAGCATACAGAAGCTGAAGCAGGATTCATTTTCGCACCCCATCCACACCTACGATGATCCTGCGAGCCAGGCGTGTGTGTGCGAATGTGTGCAGGCACTGTCTCTGCAGCCGCACCTGTGCGCAGACAGTCGGACGGAAACAGCAGAGCGTGCACCGCCACAGCAGCAGCCTCTGCATAGCAAGCAGCGCCACTGGCCCCAATCCATACCGCCGTGGTGACAGCGAAATGTCAGGAGTGATGAAGAGCACAGATTTACACTGCAGAGAGAAGCAGACAGGGTGACAAATGCCAGCCCAGTGCTGAATGATACAACACACTGTCAAAGGTGAAGAGCATGGAGCTTGGATATTATCTACTGCTACCAGAGACTGAAAAAAGACATTTACATTTCTTTAAGTCGCCTGGCAAGTTTCACTTTTGCATTAATAGGTAAAGGCAATAAAGTGTTAAATAAAAGAAAAAACAGTGACAAATGGTTTGACACACACCCGTTCAGGGGAAAGATTAATGAACCTTTTGTTTAAAATTTATTTTTCATACTTCCTTGGAGTCTGAAGATTCCGGGTTTGGCTGTAGGAGCTTTGGGTCAGGGAACTTCCTCTGAATTGACACAGTAAAATTACCGTGTTGCATAAATAGTTAATTTTTGTTGTTTAAGAGCGTGGACGACAAAGGCTGATAATACAGTACTGAGCTGTATTTTTGTCCTTACTGCCATGGCCTGAACACGCCAGCGGGGGGCGCTCACTGGCTCAGAATTTGGCTTTCTTTCTCCCATTGACCCACCTGAGGCTGAGAGGGACAACGCGTTCGCTCTTTAGCCATGGTCACTTGGATAGAGCATGGGGTGTGGATATACGGACCTTCTGACCTTCAGGGCAGTGCAGAGATGCTTCCAGAAGTTGTTACACCTGCGGTATTAACGGTTATGGTAACAAAAGCAGGTTTTAGTGGCAAATAATTCTTTTCAAATGCACCATTTCGGGTCTACAACCAAAACCCCACGTTCTGCAAACCTGGTGTGATGTACGCACGTGGTGTGCACCTTGCAAACGCCAGAATGTTCCTCCTGTACGAAAAAGGAGATCTTGGTTATGAAGAGTGAAATGTAATGTGATTTAACTGCACAGGAGATGCGTTTACCCTTGGTTTTTGTTAACCTATCCTTCAGTAAACACTTTGAGAAAAGGAAGTCAGTGTCCATCCTGGGTGTCCAGCCAACAGCCATTTGGCCTCACAGCTCTTTTCCCACAACAGTACGTGACTCCAAAGGTTGTGGCCTGTGGTGAAAATGCGTCATCCAATTTCTGCTTTGCGTCAGCACTCTTTTTCTGTGTAATTTACTTTTGTTATTCTGACACTTTACACTACAACTTCTGTAAATACATGCACGGTTGGTGCTCTGTAGAGCCACGTTTTGTTCGAACAACCCAAATGTGCTACATTAAGATGCCACTGCAGTGCAGCAGGTAGCAGCGGGACCTCACAGTTCCTTGGCTGTGTTTCTCCCCACAGTCCAAAGGTATGTGTCTCAGGTGTATCAGTCACTGTAGCAGCTATAGTGGGTGACTGTGCAATTGCTTGAGTGGTTCTATGACCGCCCTGTGATGACCGTGTGGATGGACTGGATGGATTATTTAAAAAAAAATAAAATAAAATACTGTGGTTTCATATTGCTTAAGTACATTTTCCAAGGACTTCAAATTATTATTATAATGGTAATATGGATAGAAAAAGTTTTGAAATACTGAAGACTGCATTTATTATTAACTTCCTAAGAAGGCTTTTAAAATAGGTGCTGATTTCAGTGAGCATCACAGTGATACAACACATTATAGCTGTCAATCTGAAGGACAGGGGTAGTTACTGTGTATGAAGGTGGACAGTTCAATGGACCACTGGACCACTGCAGCTGTACTTGTTGTAATATTTCAGAAGACCAACAAGGAGGCCCTGTGCCCCTCACAGTGGAGCAACTCGCTGAACCAAGTCCAGCACGACGAGAGCACGGCAGCTCAGCAGGCCCCCTCGGGCGACCCTGATGTCACTGGAGCGGCGGCTCGTGCTGCAAAGTGCACGGGAGGCCTCCGCCACACACACGGGTGCAAGCACACAAAGCGGTGACAACCTGCAAAGGAGCTGTGCTGTCCACTTGCACCTGTTTTGCCCCCTCAACAAGGAGCGCTGCAGCAATCCCATTCAAACGGTGAAAAATCACCCAAAGGAAAATTAAACATTAAGTCATGCACTTTTTAATAATACCATCAATAAATACTAATGATACTATTACTACTAATAACGTTATTGCGTTATTATTTTATTCTACCACTACTATTTATTTCTCCCATTTAGAAGTCCGTGCTGACCTGTTCCCACCCGTGTCTCAGTGGCGCCCTCTGCCAGACACTTAGCGGCACTGCGACCTCTGTGTGCCAGAGCTATTTAGTAACCAAATACCCAGGAGGAAATGCAGGAAAGAAGCAGGTAGACCCTGCCTGTCCTAAATGACAGCTGACTAAAGGCTCGAAGTGGAAACATCTGGAGTGTTTAAATGGAGAGCTGCTGCGTTTAGTAAAGATAAAACAATCACGCCTGGGAAATTGTGAGTCACTGGGAGTGAAAGTGTCGTGTATGACGGGAACCCATTACACAGCGACCACGTGTGTGGAAGGCAACTGTGTGTAAGGGGGCTGGAGGCAGCAGCGGGAGTCCCACTTTGAAGCCTGGTGGGACGACGGAGCTCAGCAACTGTTTGCTGCCGCATTTGTTCCCGGGCTTCTTCTTCCCATACAGTCTCCGCATGCCACCCTCCTACGCAAACACACTCACACTCGCACACATACACAGCACGCCGACAGCTGCATTTCTGGAAAGGGTTTGTCTTTCAAAACCTCTGTTGTTCGGGCATCTCGGAGCAGAAAACAAGAAGAGGGACAAAAAAATTGCCTCCAAACAGTTAAAGGAAAAGGTTTCATTTTGTTAGGAACTGAATGGCAAATACCTCCACTTCACGCACATACACTCCCCCACAACTTGTTTTACATGTGTGTTTGCAGTCAGGCCCATTTTCATCTCCGTTGACCTGGGGTCAGTGGTGGATTCCATCCCAGTTTGTGGGGTTTCGAAATGTTTGGAAAATGACCGCAGCGTGACACTCACTGGCCTCCTCTGGCACTGGAAATGTACCTATTAAACACACAGCCTCTGGTTCGTGTCCCCATGTGCAGCCAGACCTCCCGAAGAGGGGGTCCTCAGTCTTCACCGCACATCTGTTTAAGCGCTTCTCTCTGCCATAAAAACGATCGCTGGGGCTTTCTTTCTTTGGCTCAAAGTGAAGAGGAGCCCAATGGGCCAAGCACCTCTCGCTGGCATTCAGGTGCCACAGCTTTCATTTCATTTATGAATTTTTTTCTGCGAAACCTCCATCATTCCAGTAACTGCATGCTGCTACAAACTCTCACCGATGAGGACTGATCTGCTCCAACGGAAACGCTAGCAGAATCGAACCAGAAAACAGAGGAATGCTCAGGTTCTTATTCAGCGCAGTCTGAAACCAGATACGAGGTGCTGTGGGCCACCGGTTACAGGATTCGTCAGACAGCATCATTTCCAGATGCCGACTACAGCATAAAATTATCGAAAACACTTACAAATTTTATTTGGTTTGAGTCATTAAGGGCAGACGATGGGATCCCAGCACATTTAACCAAGAATCACTGTGGTGGGTTCTCATCCTCACAAGGACCCAGAAGAAAGCCACAGGTCCAGGTCTAAAGTTACCACCTAACTATTTTCGATCGAATCTTACTTCTTCTTCTAGTCACATCCAGGCCGGTCCTTGCTGTAGTTTCCACACCCCGTTGAGGAGATCGCTGTTGATATTCGGCCAGTTGAATTAGAATTTATTTTTCTGCGGGATGAACTCTTACTTTGAAAATGTTATTTTTCTGTCCTGTTTCCAAGGATCACATTAGGGTCCGAACATGAAACCATGCGTCGGTTACAAAAAAATTAAGTTTCAGGCACAATTCGCTTAAAAGGAGGAGAGAGACAAAGAGGCCCCGAGGTGAGCGATTTGATTAGCCTCCTGCAAGCCACTGTGATTCATGCCCCTTTCAGGCATTTAGATACAGGCTGTTACTTGGAATGGCCCCCACCGGAGATGGATGGATCCAGAGGTGTCCTCCTGTGGGAGCCGTAATGCCCAGGTGGGCTTTTGTGTCCCCAGGGGAGCTGGGTGATTCCATTACTATTGAGCAGCAATGGGGTCACCAGCCACGCTAAGCTCTCCTGGGTTCCAAAATTGAGTTATGATCATCTCCGCATCTGAAGCATGGGTCTGGCTCTCCGAGTCTGCATCGCAACAATAAGTTTCAGGGTGGATGCGATGTGTCGATTCCAAGTCCAGCTGGGTATTGATTTTTCTCAGTCCTTCAGGGTGAAAGGAGCTACTAACCGTCTCGGACAAACCTGGGACATTCAGCTCAGATGCAATCTGTCTCTTATGAGAAATATGTCGAAAATGAAAAACACACAATAGCCGTAATACGGCCAAACGTTCACTGACCGTGACATCGGCTGCACAGATCATAGTCTCAGAATCTGACCATTAAGCTGTGGTGGAAAAATTATACGTGAAGCAGACCGTACAGACCGCGTGTGACCCACTAAACTGTTGAGCTTATCCATGGCCTTAAGACCTTCATTTTGGCCGCCCGGTCAGAATGTGGGCGAGGAACACAGCATCTCTGGAATGTCCTCAACCTGTGCAAACTCTCCACCCTGACTCACCTCGCGTAGCTACTGGACCTTCATCAGATTTGGATCTAAATGTCACCTTTCTACAAATTGGTCCGATTCAACCATTTTCCAACTAACTTTTTTTTGTTTTTAACCACTCCTTGTGGAAAATTACTTTGCAACCTTAGCGTTGGTGACTTCAACCATTTGAGGATTCTTTGAATAGCTCAAGCAGGAACACGTAGGCCCTTGTGATAACAGCCTATGTAAACATCCTGCTATAAGCATGTTAAGATAAGAGTTAAATATCACACACCCACACACAACGCCTGTGGAAGGTTTCACGCGAACCTGAATAAACCGTTTCTGTGGCATCAAAGGACGGATACAAATGGAATAATCATGGCGAAGGATCGCTCGAAGCTGTTTCCACTGCTGTGCCGGGCCTGAAGTTCACCCCGCAGCAGTTGTTTTCTGGATGGAGATGCACAGCTTGAGGAGAAGACCCGTGCAACTCCGACGGTCACTGACAGCTCACAGGATCGCGAGGAGTCCGAAGGAGAGGCACCGTGCTGCAGACATACTGCCGTTCCCTATTGTATGAGCTATCCCAGCACACTGGTGACTCAAGAAATATGGAGACGTGCCTAAAACCGCTTTCCCTCTAAAGGAAATGAACTCCACGCTGCACTTGCTGAACCGCTCGCCGTCCGAGTCTAAATGAGAAACACTAGGTTTCTGCACTGCCCCGGCGCAGCTTTCACAGCCAACACGTTCATACACCTACATCTGCGGAAAGCTCTTCATTAATAAAGGACAGGGCTGGTTCTTGCTGGAATGTAAATATGCCCTGGATTATGCATCTGTTGCTCGGGTGGTCATGGGGGCAGCAGAAGGGCGCTCGATAGCAGGCTTTCAAAGCAGCAACACTTCAACACCATAAATTAACAGCGGTGTGGACTGAAGCTAAGTTTTGACTGCAGCGAAAGGTTCAGGCCGCTTAAAGCCAACCATAAACACACTACGCCATCCTTTCTGTATTCCTCCAAGTCTCGGGCTGCTTGCCTTATATAGCAGTTCAGTTTGTTGGCTTTAGGAAAGGTACTGCGGTCATCGTTTTCTGTTTGAGCTGGCATGAGGTAAACGTTGGACATCAAGTGTAACCTTGGCTCTATCTTGTGGCTCTAGCTTGTTCTCGCTCTGTGGATTTGAAAGCAAAGTTCTTGCAGTCAACTTAGTCAGATGTCAAGCCCAACGGGTAGATCCATTAGTGCTGGTGACAAAGCTTGGGAGCAGGGAGTGCTGACAGGTTTAGAGGAGAGGCTGGGGGTTGATCTCACAGTCAGGGGGAATGTTATTTTAAGAGGAGATTCTATGAATGCAAGTGCTTCTGTGAGGCTGCAAAGCCAGAGCTTTGACCACACTGGGCTGTATAACAATCTCTCAGGAACCACAAAGCAGGGCTCTTTTGCAGCATTGCATACCCCTGCCAGGTAAGCATATCCCAGCATCTGACTATGGCACCCATGGGTTCCTTTACTATCATGACACAAAGGTAGGGGCCGATGGCGGGTACACACTGGCAGGGACACCCTGACCAGCTACCTGCACGCTGATCCATCGACGCCTCGCCTGCCCAAACCACAACCCCGAGTAAAAGTTGCCGCTTTATTCACCCACAGGATTTATTTTGTTGTGACAATTTGAGTTTCCTCTTTTGTCTCAAGTTGACACAGAGAATTGGTGACACGAGCCTGTGTTGGACCAGGTCCCAGGGCTGACATCAGCGTTTTATATGTGGCAGCCCCTCTGCAAGTCAGCTTTTGGCTGCATCATGCACACTGCCTGTTAAATGTTTGAGGACACTTGCGAAAACTAACTGGTAAACACTGGGTAAAGACGTTAGTCTTCCTAGCTCATATGCAAAATTTCTCAAAAGCCGGAGTCCTCTGGTCGGTTATTTTATTTTCTCCTTTGTCCAGTTCACTTTGCTCAAGTATTGTCTAGAGTCCTCATGGGGGCTTAAACTCCTTGCTGTTACTGTACCTCAGACGCGGAAAGTGCACAAACACACATCCCATAAATGTGGTTATCACCCATCCATTATCTTTAACCGTTTGCCCTGGTCAGGGTTGCGGTGGTCGGGAAGCCTTCTAGAAATCAGCAGGTTAGGAGAGGTCACACTGCGGACAGGAAGGTAATCGATCAGCGGGTAGCCAGACACAAGCATTCACCCTGACCTGCTGTGTACAGCTTATAGCAGCCAGTTACGCTGAAACACATCTTGGGATTGTGGGAGGAAAACACAGGGGACCATGGGAAGAATATGCAAATTTCATACGGGCCAAGTCGGATATAAACCCATGCCCAAACAGCCCAGGTGCCGTGAGGCGGCAGCGCTACCCACTGCCCCACCATACCACATCTTTACCTTGGTCCTGGGTTTCATACAGAGAAATAAGTGGTACAGCGTACATGCATAAGCTGCGGGTTCTTGTCTGCAGCTTTTTAAAATAAACCATCAGCTGGGGGTATCGCAGCCCTGTTTACCTGAGGGTGCATGACCAGAAGGAAACCACATGCTGCGCAGTATGGAACGGCGTGTTTGATCGTTCCCAGGTGACGGCCAGGAATGACCGTGTCTCTGTGTGACAGCAGTGTATGTTTTATAGGCCACTCAACGCCTGTGGAGAGAACAGGAACAGCTGATAAGCGTCTACCCAGTCTTCCCAGAAAGAAGGAGTGGATCCCAACATAAGGCATCACACCGCTGTTGTTTCAGGTCAAAAAGGCAACTGTAATCTTTTCCTACCCACTTTAAACACAAAGCCCCAGCGTCGGACTTATTTTGAGCAAACTTTAGCAATTTGACATCATTACGATTACCCGTCTTGCGTGTTAGCGTAGGGATCTGACAGATGTGTGCATCCTGAATAAATCATAGCAACGCTTATCGCTTAGGACAGTCTGCTTAATAGAAACGCCAGTCTCTTTACAGTTATTATAGTCAACCTGTCTGCTTTGCATCCTACATATAGCAGGCAGGTTGTTATCCTTGTGTAATATATACAAACCCAACAGAACTCTTACTATAGTAATTATTGCTTTAAAATGAGACAATACCACATGCAAAATGCTGAGCTGGGATTTAAAGCCTGAGTCTCTCTTCATTCTGAAGGTGCAACTGCCATACCGATGAGTAAAGGCTGAAGGGGAGTGGGCAGGGCCCGAACATCCAAATGATCGACGGTGCTCGCACCCGAGAATTCGGATCACCCGCAGACAGCTGGAGGTCAGAGTGCACGTCCGTCACTGTCAGCGCAGGCTGGGTCACGGATTAGTGTCATTCTGAGGGTCCGAGGTGTCGAAAGGAAGCCGCTTGCATTTCAACAAGCAAAACTTTGTCCACAGTGATAAGTCTAAGTGCTGTACCATACAAAAAGAGCGATCACACAGACATTGCAGGATGCCACATATTTATGCCCACGAATAAATTAATAAAAGGTAATGGAATTGGATAAAATTTCTGGATGAGAAAGATGGGAAAATGGTTCACAAAGTAAAACCTGGCTACACCTTCACATTTCCCCCTCCATATTATTATTTCCACCTTATTTATGAATATCTTTTAGCAGGACACTCCTTTAAAATTGGATAAGGCTCAAAATACGTACGCAAATAAAAATAATTTAAAGCGAGACCAAGCAGCTAGGCCCAACAGAAAATTCAAGATGTGGAATAGTGGAGGGGGGGGAGAAAAAAAAATTACTTTGCTTGTGTGACTTTAAAATAATAAGTTCTTTATCTCATCTGACTCATTTTGTCTTTTGAATAATTTTAACAAATGTTATGACCAAAGGTTGCTCATATGTTCAACAGCAGCGTCACTTTCCGTAAACGCGCTTTATTCCCTGGCATCGTCTCAGTTACTGGGCTGTGACTGTTGTCGGCTTTCTCTGCTACTCTGGCCGCCAACTAGCAACACAAACTCAACGTCCGGTCATTTGCCTGCAAAAAAAACAAAACAGAAGTCTGCACAGATGGAAAAATCTCACGCAGCTGGCTGTCGGCAGCGGCTGGCAGGACACCGGCGAGATTAATGGTACCAAATGCAACGCTGCTAATGCTGTGTTGATTGTCTGCTGTGTATTTCTGTGGCACAGGCATATTTCTGTTGCGTTGAGATGCGGCTATAAAAAGAAAAGCAAACAAGCAAGCGAATGAGTTAAGTAACTCTTGCCGGGCCTGTGAATAACATGCGACGAAACAAAAAGGTGAGATTTAGCAACTCTGGTGCGTGGTGGTCATCGGGTCTGCTGAAACCAACCAACTTCCTTGTTCTTTAAACTACTCAGATCAGAAATGTGCTTTCCAGAACCCCTCAACGCACAGAGAATGCACAGTGGTTACGCAGAGCATTTAATCCATCCCCTGAAACGGGTATTTAAAAAATAAAAAAAATTTTAAAAAAAAACATCACTTTGGTGAAGAGACTTGGTGCTGAGGCATCCACATGACCAGCAGGTCCTGGAACTGCACACTTTTTGGTCTTTTCTGACCAATATGCCCAACGCAGATCTTGTGCAAAGGTCTAACCCTAACCGCACCCTCTTTGACAACCAGAAGATGTTTTTACCACTTGGGCAACTTTGGCACGGCGCTCAAACAAGGCCTGAATATGTGCCTGGTGTCTGTTGATGTGGTGGATAGAGTGCGGGAACCAAGTGGAGGAGGCAGGCAGGCACCGTTGGCAAGGCTTTGAGTGACAGCCCCGTGCCGCAGGGCCATGCTGATGAGGGCGGGGGGCTGTCAGAAATACACAGCAGACACACAGCTCACAGGCAGCCCCGTCAGCCCTCTGGCAGTGCCACCCACCCGCCAGCACCCTCCTGTTTACTGTGCCACCCTGTTCACAATGCAGAGCAGACCCCCTGAGATGTACTCCGCAGCGCTGTCCTCGTCTCCCTCAGCTTTTCGTACCATTGAACACAGCCTGCGATGCACGTTCACGGTCAGGTAGGTGTCAGCAGCTCCAACCAACAGGTCCAACTACTTCAGAAGTACCAGGGATTGCTCGCATTTCATCGAGTGTCACTTTTTTCCCCCCATTTAAGTGACGAAAGACAAAAGTAGAAAAAAAAGACAAAAAAAAAATTGCGTAACTTTTGCCAGCTGGCACGTCAAAGCTGCAGGCAACAGCAGGTAATACAAAATGGTGTGTAGTGGCTGAGCTGCAGCCAAAACCACAGCCACCACAGGAAAAACAAGCAGCATTGATTTAACTTTTCCTGAGGCTAAAACCTCTGCGAGCTATGATGAAGATGGAGGAACAAGTGTAGCAGGAATAAATGAGACACACCTGCAGGACAGGTGAGCTAACAGGAATAAAGGTAACACTGGCAAAAAGATGCTTCTGTACAGCAACTGGCAGATGTGGCAGGATGCAGCCACAGGTTTATGGCTTGCGTTTCGTTTTTTCGCAAACAACTAGCTGAGCGCACGCTCCAGACTCGGACCTGCTTTTCTCATCGAGACCCCAAGAGAGCTTGGCTGGAGCGACCCTATGCCTGACCTGTTCCCCTATAACTCACTGAATTGCAAAAGGACAAACGGCCCCACACAAAAAGCAGCCCGATGTCATTGTGCCTTTCTGCCTTTAATAAGCCCTCCCAAACACTGCAAGCAGCTTGCAAGACCTTGGAATCAACATCACACCACCTTCATGGGGAATTGGCAAGGTGTAGGCCAGGTCATATTTCAGCAGTGACAAGCGACACAACAAAGTGCAGCCAAAGCAGGAGCCACGGTCGATAGACGGGTGCGAAGCGAAGGCAGCTAATGGCATGTCCGTAGCTGGCACTACATAAAGCGCACATGAATCAAATCACTGTTGGGGGAGGTGCACACTCAGGGCTGCTTTGAGCTAAAGTCTGGTCCAGCGAGAGATGAGGCTCACACCTTCCTCAAGGATGCCTTCACTTTTGAAATGTGGCCACTTGGAACAGAAGGTAGTGCAGGGAAAGGGTCTGCATCACCTGTTACTACACACACCCTCACCTGATAAAACACCCATCTGTAATGAGGGATGAAATCATCCTATTTAATACCCCACCCCCAGTCGTCCTGTTTATTTTGTACCCTTTGTGTGTCCTTTCACATATAAAACATAAAAGGCAACATGACAATTTCCCTGCAGGAACTAATAAAGTTTCATCCTATTTGGAATATTGTATGTTCCTTTGGTTAAGTGTCAGCTAAACAACCAATAAATAAAGACGCTGCAAATCCTTCTGAGCTGTCACCATACTGGAGTGCAGATGCATAACGCACGACAGCAATCTTGCTGGTGCGCGGTGATGGCAGTTTTTAATTTAACCCCAACGCACGATCAGTCACGCAGCAAATAGACCCTGGCACAGAATGAAGTCTGAGACTAGAAAGGCGAAGGCTGCTGGAAGTTACATGGCCAACCTGTACACTAATGGTAAAATTCCTCTAGGACAGCAACAGCAGCTGCCCGGCGGATGGTGTCCACCCAGCTTGCGAAGGACCCTGTTCTGCCTCTCGGTGCCTCTCGCAAGCCATCTGTCACAAGCGATAATGCACACCGTTCGATTGCACCACGCGTTCCAGGCGTGCGCCATTAACTGGCCATAAAGCCGGATCCCTGCCCTTCGCGCCAAGGCCCTCCGTGGCAAAAGGAAACGGGCAGATGCCGCTTTTCACAGCCTACGCTTCCAAGTATTAATGCCGTTCTCCCACCTTCCCTCCCATACACCCCGAACAAAATTATAAAGACCAGATGAGAACATCAAACCCCAGAATCAAAAACATGCCAGTGTTAATCATTCACAGCCTTTCCTGTACATAAACCAGATAAGCATCACCGTATTCCAAGAAAGACAATTCCCTTGAGCAAACCAAGGGCGTGTCAAAGAAACCGCAGGTATGGGATAAAACCTAATGACGGCATTCAGGAGATGGACCTATTTTAGACCAAAAGGTCTCCTTGTGCTGTGTGTGCTACTTGGCTGTGAAAATGTGCCTCCTCAGCAGTTTGAGGCTGTGGGTTTTTTTTTTATTTTTATTATTTTTATAACTTTGAGAGACTTGTGTCCTTCTAGTAGCAAAGGAAAGACCACCTAAACCTTCAAGTGAAGATTCAAAAGGGAATTAAGGGAAGAGGGAAAGGTTAACAACTAGATGAAACAAACACAAAAATGCACACCCAAAAGAATTATCCTTCTGCCTACACTCTTTCAGCAGGGTCACGCATAAAACCAGCACCCTTCTGGTGCTGCCCTGGTGGGTTTATTGCGGGTCTGGCAACGTCTGAAGAGAATGTCTTAAGCCAGGCTTCAAAGTGGGCCCCAGTGGACTGATTGATGCTCCGCACACTGCACTGAACCCTTCTTCACCGCCATAAATTTCATGCTTCACCACTCCGTGCTTCTCGCATCCACCGGACACTTCCCCTAATGTCAGCAGATTATAGCTAATCGTCCTGCCACAACCGCACTAAATGGGATGGAGATTGAAATGTCCGTTGTGCCAAGCCTGTAAACATGATTAAAGCCTCAAAGAGAAGCAGCCCACTGTATTTATGGTCCTGTTTATGAAGCACTTCCCTGCTTCAGAAGCTTTAATGATTAATTTTTAATAAAGTTTTATTTATGATATCCTTTTATGATGACATTAGCGCTTTTCGTAAATCCTTGTCAGGGGTCTTGGGAAAACAAAACATTTCAAGTTGCAAAATTGTGAATGTGTATATGACAGGTAGGTAGTGATAAAGCGCATGTTCTACAGGTAAGCTGACACTTGGCCAGAGGTACTCGGTATTTAAAACGGCAGGTAAACTGTTGCTTTGTGTTTATTTTTCCGCATCTATTTGAAATAAAGTGTCCAGGAAAGGCAAATGAATGACAGCAATGAGGGTGATGACACTGCTGTATGGAACACATCCACCCCATAGTTCAGATTGTTAGCACCAGCAGGCAAAGGCTAACACGCACAGTTCCTTGCATCTCAGCTAGCTCCCTCGGAGTAACATTCAAGGATGCACAGAGTTGACTGTGAAAGACAGGAATGGATTACTTGTATTTGAGCAGCAGGTCGTGCAAAGGGCAAAGGCAAACCCACAACAACTGGCCAGATAATGATCACAAATGCATTTAAACGCATCAATATTAATTCATCACATGTCAACTTGGCCCCTCCCTCCCAGCATATTTCCCTTAGACAAAATCCCAAAAACCTGCTTAAAGCGGTAGCATCCTTGTACAAAATGGGAAAAGATAAAATAAGTGTACACTGTAAATATACTCATTTATAAATTTATAACTATATTTACATGAACAAACATGCTCAGGAACAACCAGCTACAGAGCTGTGGTTCTTGGCTGGAAAAATCCTTCTTTGGAGCATATTTGCAAGTAAAAATAAACCTCGTTTCTATTTAATGTTGAATGAGCAATGGAAATAATTAATGCCACAAAGAAGCAGTACAGGGAAGTTTCTCTCCCAACTTTGTAAGCCAGTTCTGTCCCATCCTGGCAAGCTGGTCCTGCGAGCTCCTCCTGCTCAGTCCGTGCTCAGTGCGTCATGAGGTCCTTACCCTCCATGGTGGAAGGTGCTCTTGATCACCTGCTGTAGTCAGGCTCTTGGAAGAGTCCAGATTTGCAGGGCATAGACTTCAACAAAGCCAGTGGAAGCAGTACAAGTGGTGTGGGTTTGGGGATACTAGGTCACTTTTGGCCATCAGCGCTTCTTGAAAGCTGGCCTGTTGGGCTGTGGTGGGAACTTGGGTAAGCAGGGCTCCTCGGCAGCTGCAGCATCATGGGAGAACACAGAGTCTTCGCCTGAAGAGCAGGTGGAGCCGCGGGCATCGGGGTAGCTTGGAGAGTACTGGTCCAGGGGCACTGACAGGTCCAGGTACTCCTGAGACGGAGATCAGGGGTGGGGTAAACCAGTGCGCAACCATTTAATTCAACAGTACCCTTCACTCACAGAGCAGGCATGCAGCCCTTGCTTGTTTTGCACCTAAACAGGGGCAATCGTTTTGGCAGATCCCCCCCCCCAAAAATACTCACATCCTCACAGAAACTATAATGCAAGTAAATTTGAAGTTACAAAAAAAAAAAAGTTCTCTGTAACATACTAAACTGTTCCAACGGGGACATTTTTCAAGAGCAACAATGACGCAAAGCTGTATTTACATATTGAAAATGGCATTTACAGATCACCATCAGCTAGAGAAATGTATCTGTGCAATGTGGTATCTGCTGCATCCAAACTAGACAAGTACACTGAATCTGTCATGTCCCCTGCCGATGATCGTAATGCTCCTGCCGTGGCAAAACAGGAAACACCCACCTGATTGGATGACATGGCAAGGGTACGATCCAAATCTTCCACCAACTGTTTGAAGGTGGGCCTCTGGGAAGGTACAGCATGCCAACAGTCCCGCATCATCATGTAGCTGCAAAAGAGAAATAGAGGGGGGGCGTTATTGACCAATGCCTACTTACTAACAGCACGTACAATCCAATAAAATGACACACCAGAGGAATACCATGAAGCCAAAACATCTAGGGTTGGTAAAGATAAGGAAAGGAAGGAATGAAGACCAGGGAAAGAGTCCTCTGTGGTAGATCAATTAGTGAAGGAAAGCTTACACCAACGACTGAACATCTGCACTAGCGTGTTACAGTTTGGCAACTAATGTGAAACAGACATGAAGGAGTCAACACGGTTGCCTGCTACAACACACAACGTTGCAACACATTCTCTATCCAACAGTCTGGCTCAAAGACACCTCTTTGCATGGCCAGAACTAGAAGGCCCCAGATTCCCCTCATCACCAAAGAGTCCCTTACAGCTCATGCGTGCAAGTGGAGGGTCGATCCATGCGGTGCCCTTCCTTGAGCAGCTTGAAGAGCTCCTCCACAGGGACCCCTGGATAGGGTGAGCCTCCCAGCGTGAAGATCTCCCACAGCAAGACGCCAAACGACCACCTGTGAAACGCACAGTTGGTGAGCCCAGCTACATAAGCAGGTGACTACATGTACGCCTAACTGCATATAGGGTTACAACGTCCGAGCAGGACAAATGACCAAGTTCTCCATTGATGGTTTTAGTTTGTGTTGGTAAGCAAATGCAGGTTTTCCACGTCGCTTTGGTAAACAGCTAAATACTCACACGTCACTTTGGTGTGTGTATATGCGATCAAACAAGGCCTCTGGCGCCATCCACTTCACTGGCAAACGACCCTGTGGAAATGTTTTCATGAAACAGTCTGACATCTGTTACTCTTTAACATCTAAATTAGTTAAGCAGGAGAATGCTGAGCATAAGCACACGTTCCAGTCTTTGAGACATAACATTCATCAAGGACAGCATTAAAAAAAAAAAAAAAAAAAAAAAGCTGTATTTTTACTCTTTCTTGATAACATCATGCCCAATGAGTCCTATTTTGGAATAGACAGGCTAAGTAAATACTTGTTTATCAGTATTCAGTATCTAAAACTGCCATTAAATTGGCAAACAACTGTCACAATGCGACTACATGAGCTCTTATAGTTACTTTGGAAAAACCTTTAGCAAAAGTAAAACATTGCTCAAATTTCAGACACCTGCCATCACACAACACATTTCTAACAGCCCAACGATGACTAAATAGACAAGTAAACGAAAAGCTGCATACTCTTACTCACATTGGTTGTCTTCTTGTAGTAATCGATATGGTGGATGTCTCTAGCCAAGCCAAAGTCGGCAATCTTCATCACGTTATCCTCTGTAACCAGAACGTTGCGAGCAGCCAAGTCCCTGTGGATACACTGCACATGCGTGCACAAACACACACAGCTTTAAGGACAATGATCCTTACACGGAGAGGGCATTTTCCCATTACATCCCCCAAGACCTGGTTTTTACCTTTTTAGAGGCAAGGTACTCCATCCCCCGAGCAACCTGATAGGCACAGGAAACAAGGTCCTTGATGGACATGCTCTCCACAGGCGTCTGGTCGGGGTTGTAGCAGTACTCCATGCCAGGGGGTCTACGTGCACGTAGGTACTCCCGCAAGTTCCCTTTGGCAGCATACTCCACAATCACATACAGAGGGCCTGCACAGCACAACAGAAGGGGATATGTCTAGTCATGACTTCATTTAAGGTAAGGGTAGCCTGTCAAAATCCTTCACGTTCCTATGCTTCTCCTTTCACGTTCCAGTATGAAGTAATGCAAGTGTCTAATGAAGGATTGGCTAAATATTAAGTGGACCCATACCTTCAAATGAAAACAGCAGAAAACTGAGGACAAGGAATGAACTTTGTCATCAGTTGGGGGGGGGGGGGGGGCACAACAGCAAAAATACCAGATGGAGGTCCTTTTCCGAAGAATTCTCTATTGGGTTGTTATAAGAGAAACATGCTCATTTTGGGTTTCCTTTCAGAGGAAAGGCACAGCATGTAGTGGCAAGAAAATAAGGTGCTGGCATGAAATCATTGGCTTGCTGAAGCCATTGAATCTCCCAGAGACCAGGTTAAAGAAGAACTGCTCCTTTTCCCAGAAAGCTTAGGATGAAGCCATTGAGGGGCAGAGTGGGAGAGCTGCAGATTTAATCTTTTTACAAGGTGGACAGGGCTGACATGGGCCATCAGAAGTGTTCCCAAAAAACACCGCCATATTGGCAGTATCTGTGCTCAGCTCCATCCAGGGACTTTGGAAAATAGAAAAGAAATCTCATCTGGCTTGTGTACTGAACTCCCTGTGTTTCCAGCATAAACATGAATGTGTAACCCACACACACTTACCATCCTGTGTGCAGGCCCCAAGTAGATTGATGATGTTCTTGTGCTTGCCAATGATCTTCATCATCTCCATCTCAGAGATAAGATCTGACAGGTCCTTCTCTGTTGCATCAGCTGGAAAGAAACCAATTCATTAGCTTTACCAGAACATGCAAAAAGATCTTTCGTGAAAAAAGATCAGGGCAATATTTTAGCCTGATTAGTATTTCAGTGCATTATGAAACTGCAGTCCCTGGACAGGTCCAGTAGGCCACCCCCCCATACCTTCTTTAGGAAGCAAACCTAAACACATCTGACATTCAAGAGAATACAAACGTGGTGTGTGGAAATCCCCAGCTTCCCAAAAGGAGATTCTTTTTATGAAGATGCTCGTATATTCAATGTTGCGGAGCACCAGAAAGTATGTATGCAACTTCCATTATACAAAATCATACTTATTTTACACATGTTCTGTCACGAAAGGTACCCCTGCTCCCGACATCTGCACCTCCCCTCTGCTTACACTTCAGCATCTTCACAGCAACCTTGGTGATGCGGTTTGGCTTTTCCTTGTCCATGCCCAAAGCCTCTCCCATTACCACCTGCCCGAAACAGCCCTCCCCAAGGGGCTTCCCAAGAACCAGCCTGGAGAACATAAACGGAATATTTCAGGTGAGACAGCAAAAACAAGGAGGCAGGAAGACAGCTAGTGGAGAACACCTGAGACACTTTGTGGTCTTTGCTCACCTGTCCCGTGGCAGCTCCCACCGAGGATCTTGGGGCAATTCATATTCTGACACCCCTGACAGCATGGGCGAGCCACTGGAGGAGAGGCGTGCAGGGCGCATTAGCATCATCCCCGAGTTGAGAGAAGAGCTTGAATCCACAGACACCTGCAGTACGAAACAAGGTCATCTTCCGAGAGCAGGATGCGGGGGCTGTGTGAGGGCACAGTCTGAAAACACCAATACTTTGTCTTAAACGGATGGGGCTAGGCATTGGGAGACAGGGAAAAAGGCTGAAAACTGGCTCATGAGCAGTAAAGCCTTTAAGGAGGAGAAGCCCATGGGAGGAGATAACCTTGCGAATTCCGATTACGAGGAGCTTCCATCATTCATACCTGTTTTCTGAGAACAACCCAATGTAATAAGCACATCTGTTGGCTTACATAATTATGTGCAGGAACTGGAATGAATCAGTCACTGGAACTGATAAATGTATGCACAACGTGAAAGATAAAACTAAAATACGTTTAACAAAAGTGAAGTTCTCATAGATCATTGTGAGTATGCAAGACAGTAAGAGTTCAAACCCCCCATCTACTTTCTGTTACCTGTCTGCGCAGTGGAATGCTCTTGGCCAGTTTGTGTACTGCCATTTGGCCATTAAAGTCGCTCTTCTTGGAGGTGCTGCGTATCTTGAAGATAATTGCAATGATCACCATGACACAGATGAGGAAGAAGCCCACGCAGTAGATGAGCACCTCTAGGTAGGTCTGGTTGGGTACTGGAGAGGGAGGCATGGCTGGCCATACAGGGCAAGGATGGGAAGGGAGGATAGGATGGCATAGGACAAAGTCAGACAAACTTAATGAACCTCAAGAGAATAAACACTGGCATACTTGCCACCCTAGCCTCTGCACCAAACCATTGCCCACACATACCAAACATGACACACAAATGCAGGTGGTGAACCCACTTGCGCACGCGCACACACACACACACACACACACACACACACACACACACACACACGCATCTGTGACATATTAAAACCAGGACCCTTGGCACGACTGTCACTGAGAGCTGGACAAAAATTCCTATTGTGCCACAATAATGGCCTCTTTGTGGCATCAAGTTTCTGCCGTGGTTCTCTGCCAGCATGACGCACCACCACCCTTGGCTTGGTTAAGGAACAGGCCAGTCCGGTTCTGAAGTGTCCCAGGTGGCCGAGATATAACCCAGCTGGGGTGACCGCACATGCTTGCACTCTGGGGCTTACACTCCTTTCCACTGGGTGGGACAGGCATGAGAAATGCACCACTGAAAGTCCTTTAAAACTCTGAAACCATTTCATGTAAAGATCAAAGCGCTAATTTCAAAACAGTTGTAAAGACACTCCAGAAAAGGAATTTAATATTTACTAAGACCACTTCCGACAGTGGACTTGTTTAAGGCTAGGTTAGGTCCTGTTTTTAATACAAGTCACTTTAACAATACAAATGCAGCTACAACTTGTATGTAAAAAAATGAATTGTTGTAAGTATATAGACTGATAGAACCACCCGGAAAGAGATTAAACAGCCACACTCTTCCTAGAGAAGGCCCACACACAGAAGAGAAACTGAAAGAGAGCAGCACATCAAAAGAAATATTTCCCATTCCATCTCCCTTTATGTATTTCTAAAGCAAAGCATACTGTGTTAGCAATTTTAGTGTAAATGTGAATAAGAACTGTGGTTCTTATGGACAGGCTGATGTTATAAAAGCTGACATTTCCCAGCCATTTCCTGCTGAACTTCAAAGTGACACATTAGGAACTAAACACAGGATTATTGAGCTTAAAAGCCTAGCAATAATGCCATGAGCAATGGAAAAAAGTGTGCTGAAGCTTAAAATGGGTTTCTGAAGTTTCAAAAAATAACTGGGGTTCTGCCACTGGCATTGACCTGGTAGGAGGTGCTGATCTCCGTTACTCTGGTGTGCAGTAATCACTTCTGCATAATTCAGCAGATACCTTTTACAATGGCTGTGTCTTAGGATAAAATAATTTTATTTATACATTAACCAAATAAATTGTTCATTTTGCATGTATCCTTTCAACAAATTTCACACTCATATTATACAAACAATTTAAAAAAATCATATACAAGTCCCAATACTTGCTGTCATATCATACAGACTCCACATCAGATGTAGTTTATTCAGGGGATGTGTCCTGTACTATAATTCAGGGCTACTGGTGCTTCCCCTCTGAAGGATCCTGCCTTGAACAACACAGCACCAGAAGAAAGTGCAACTTGTGTTTGAAGGCTGAACAAAATGGCTTGATAATTGAACTAAAGTTAATTCTTGCAGAAGAATTAAATGCCCACAGCAGGGATGCAATTATCACAGCCAACCCTAAAAATGCATGCCAAGTCATTTCACAGCAGGAAATGACATCAGCAAAGACAGGTTCACCCAAAGGAGGCAAGGACACTCTTAAGGAATCTTTAAAAAAGTAGATTTAAACAGGGCCTTAAAGGTCTGAAAAGACTGCAGTTTTCAAGATCATGTCTTTGCTTAGTGGGATACTGAACACTTTTGCAGGGGTTTGACATACAGCTATTTCATTGAATCAAGGGAGACAGAAAAGAATCAATTCTAGTTCTGCTCTGAAGGTAAAGGTGTTTAAGAAAACATTACAAGGCAAAAACAAGAAGGATAGACTTGGTTAGATCCCAATAAGATGCCTTGCCTTTATCTCCCATGACTGCAGAGTCATTTCTCTGGAATAGGTCATGTGTGCTCAGAACAATGAGTGACGCAAATATAAATGGAAGAACAATGTGTGTGAGGCTTAAAAACAATTCATCACCATGACAAACCACATTCCAATACTAGATCTTAAAAATATCAGGAATTTTCCTTGAGTTGTCAGATATTCAGTGTAAAGGTTCAGAACTTAACTAATTGTCACTGATATTATTCTGAAGTTTAAATATACATAAAGTCTACCTAAGTATACCTACAGATCTCCTATGACTGAACAAAGGGAGAGTCAGGCTAAGGCATAAATTTGGGAAAGTGGAAATTGAGAGGAGGTCAGAAGGTCAAACAAAGAACCATTTATACCTTTGAGAACTGTCAACCATGCAGAGTGATGAGAGTACCCAATAGAATTGCCCGCCAAGCAGGTATACTCCCCAGCGTCCTCAAAAGACACATTCCTCAGCTGGAGGACTTCTATTTCCTTGTCCGTGGTGTTAAGGCCAGCACTCTAGAAAAGAGCAATGAAAGCAGACCCAACAGAAGGCCCAAGAAAAAAATATATGAGAAAAAAAAAAAAAGACTGAAGAAGAGATAAGCTTTGGGGATCAGAGAGCAGACAGGACAAAGTGAAAGTGGCTCCATCTCACTGCTCACTTGGTCCAATCTGTCCCTCCCATCACATCCAGACACCCCAGAATCCTGAAAAGAAATTGGGTTGGGACTACAGTGAAGTCTGCCCAGTACCCAGTTAGTGGAGCAGTGGGTTAGACCAAACAGATGGACCCTATGCTGACCCGTCACCATTTCAGCAGGAGGCAGATTATACGTCTCCAACCCTGCCTTAAAACCTTACTGCTTAGCCCCTTCTTGCCATGCAGGCGATGGGCAACATGGAACATCTGTCAGCAGAGCATCGCTCACTCAGGCCCAGTCACAGACAGACAAGATGAAAGGAGCAGGAGACACAATGGAGGAATCGAGAGCAAGCTCTTCTCCAAACAGAGCTAGACCTTGCAGGATATTTAAGGAAGGAGACATAGAAGTGGATGGCAAAAGATAACCATTTTAGGAGGGCAGAAAAGAGAGAGGAGGAGTGAGAAAGAAAGTGAGCAACAGAAAGACATGAAGGGGAGAGGGGAAAAGCTTTTATAAATCAAGAATCAACATTTCCAACAGCTCTGCTGGGATTTTTCCATGGCGTCATTCATAGTCAAACACCAAGGCAAGAGGGAGGGAGGTGAGAAATAGCCAAGGTTGTCACAACATAACCACTTTGTATGAATCCAAAACTAGCCCTGCCTGCCTATACTGCCCTGTCAGTACATGGCCACTCCCTGAACCGCTCCTCCGTGATGGTTACCTTGAGCCTCATGTCTGGTGACGGTCAGCCAGGCCGACTGATTGGCCTCTCCTATATAATTGGACACTTTACACACATACTCCCCGCTCTCCTCCTCCGTCACATTGTAGAGTGTCAGCACCTGGGTATCCAGGCTTTTCACTCCTGAGTGCTGGGAACACAAACAGGTTGAGAACTTTAAAGGCACGGCTCAGCAAGGCTCAACTGCCCATTCAGCTGTGGCATTGGGGTTTGATGACAGACTGTGGTCTTCCACTTTTTTTGGGTGATACAGAACAAGTCTTCATAGGAACATTAGGTTCCAACACTGCTGAGCCACTCACTATGTCCTCTATCCTGAGCCAGTCTTCATGTTTATATGTACTACTTCCAGTGCTGAACTACTTATATTTCGCGTACTTATTCATTTATGCAACGGAGTAATTCAGAGGCAGAACCTTGCTCAAGGGTACTACAGAAGGAGGTTGGATTCAAACTTGGATGCTCAAAGTACAAGACGGGTTCTAAACAACTTGCCCCATCCTGCTTACTATAGGCATGACTCAACATTCACTACAAAGAAAACAAAAAAAAATCTCTGCTCCTACAATGAAGCATCACTTCACTCGCAATGCATACAGTATTAATCATTCTTATTTGCAAAATAAATGGATAATTTACTCAACCCTATGAAATCTTTGTTGAAGTTTTCTTTGTAGTGACTCAATGCATGTGCTGGTTAAATGAACAGGACAAAGTCTTTACATTATGGCTCGTACATTTTTCCCATAATACACGGAACAAGTACGGTACCTTAAGGATGCGGACGTAGGGCAAGCCATCAGGACCCACACGACTTCCATTGACCTCAATGTGCTTGAGCCACTGGATGTGTGGCTGAGGGTCGCTGAAAACCTTGCACACAAACTCCACGTCACTGCCCACCACTGCTGTGCGATTTGCTGGCAGCCCAGCCTGGAGGATGGGCCTGTGAGGGGAGCGCTCTGTGAACCCACATGAGCATTGAGACAAACAGTTAGAGGGGTGGTGTGCAAGCCTGGTTTCTTTATTTCATAGCAACTGCAACATCTTGGCAACTTAAAACAAAATAAGAGCTGAAACGACATGAAAACTGCGAATTAGTAGCTGGAACAAAGGCAAAGGCCAGTGGGTAAGCGGACAACACTGAGGGGGTTGCTTCACATCAGACCTTGCAGGTCACAGTGCAGTATACGTTTAGTCCAGCAGCTTTACTAGAAATATTGTTTGCCTCTATAATAGCTGCCATTTTTCCTGAATGGCTGGAAAAATGGAGGCCTGTAGACATGTCCCAAGTGGTTGCCATATTACAGTTGACAAGTAAATAGGAAAGTCAATGAAAAGATAAAAACAATCCATAAATCTGTAAAAGGGCTCAGTGAGTAAAACAAAGACTTCAACTTTAAAGTTAATGTAGATGTGGAGATCTCAGTCAAATCACAATATAAACTGAAGAATCGTTTCACATCTGATCAAGAGTTGCAGGAACAGCATCTTTTCAAAGTAGAGGAGAAACCTGAGGTCTTAGACTAATGTGATTAGACAATGCATCATTTTAAACAAATGATAATGGGTGGAAATGTTGATCAAATTATCCCACACCACACAGTCAGGAAATGCACATGATGCAGACTTTGGAAAAACTAAGAGCTCATTTGTATACAACTTATGAAGGATATGGGGGGATGCAGAAGCAAGGAACTGACCCACAACATCGAGCTGGTAAGTGTGGTTGATGCTGCCATACTTGTTTTCCACCACGCAGGTGTAATTGCCCTTGTCTGAGGGCACCACCGACTCCATGATTATGGTCCACATATGGTCTCGGACCTGCAAAGAAATGAATCAAGAAAAATTCAGCTATACATGTCATTGCAGTTGATGAACTTTCCAATGAACATGATCTGCTCAATATTTACCAATAGTCCCAGTTAACATGGACAGTAAACAACCTATCTCAAGATGGCTTATGCTGAAAGTTGGAGTCTTTATTACCAGGTCATTCTTGCATTTAAACCATTTACATATTTCATAACCAGTATGCTCTCTATGCTCTTAACTGTTAAAAGTGCACAAGTCACAAAAAACCAAAGGAAGATGTGAAACATCTGTCTTGAACACCTTTCAATACAGCAAACTCCACACAAACAACAAGCTTTTTCCAAATAAGCTTTCCAGATGGCATTTCACAGAGCTGTTGGCTGATCAGTAGAATGAAGACTTTTCATACAGCACTTAACATGTTTAAGGGCAGCAGGTTTTATAAAATTCAATTTAGCCAGGCACCTCAAATAAACAATGCAAAATATTAAAACTGATGGCATACAAAAGAGAAGGATGAGCTATCTGCAGCCAAACTTGGGGGGGGTGGGGGCATGATTTCTGTCTCCGCAGCCAAGATCTCTAATGAAACAGTGCTAAAGAAAGCCATGTACTTCATGCCATTCTTGAACGAGATCTAGTGTTCCCCTTGAGTGTGTGTTCCCTCAGGTGATGTATCACCCTGTTGGCATCCTCTTACTCGGCTTTGTTGCCTGCAAATCCAACTAATCGAGATAAATCACAAGGGGCGAGGTTCATTTTCACTTAAGCAATCCAGGAAGCACTGCACTGTTCAATCTGCTGTGTGATGAAGTGAAAAAAGTAAAACAATGAGATTTAAGCACATTGTGTTTTGACATGAATCCTAGACCAGAAAAAAAAATGAAGTCTTATCTCTCAAACTGCACATTAACCCCTTTAAGCCTTTGGATCTTAAGAACAGAGGACAATTTCTGCTTACTATTAGTACACTGTAGTGTACTAAAAGTAACTGAAGGCACAAGGCTTTGGCAAGATCGGAAGCAAATACAAAGAGGCCATATACAGAGCTTATTAGATTTGACCCAATTATAGAACCTAAACTATTAAATGAAGAGAACGGAGGTTAGCACAGCTGGTCCTGGTCATACATGCTGAAATAATGCATGCAGTCTGTATCATTCCCCCCCAATGTCTTTATACATTTAAGAATCATGAACAATGGGCCCGTGCTCATAAAAGTGGGGGGCCACCCATTCCAAGATATCCTCCACCAGCAGACCTTTGCACCTTGACTGGGAAAGAAGGACCAGATGGTAAAGTGCACTGACTGGCTAAGGGAGTCTGGTCAGGAGAGGAAGTGTTTTAATGGGTCCCAGCTGGTTGGGGGGGTGTGTGTACAAGGGGGAGACTGGAAGGGGGTGGAAAACACCTTGATGGGAAGATCAGATGCTAAGGCAAGATCCTTGTGTGTGCAGCTGAGCATGCCTATCATGACTGCGAGCATCCTTGTAAGGACCAACACAGATTCTGCTTTCTACCCCACAAGATGGGACTGTACCTTCTTTCTGGACCCCTTTACAAAGTTGGAGGGAAAAATGGCAGTCAGGGGTGCAAGCACCCGTAAAGCAGAACACCCCTCTGGATCAGTTTCACCATGTTCACAAAAGTTGCTGGAAGCCCTGTGGCATGATGGGCCTTGATTCTGAACCATCTTACCGTTTGCCCAATTAACAGCTCTCAAATGTTGCCGAACGGCAGATACACTCCCACCCACTGTTAGTGTTTCAGCGTCACCTGCCATGGTTTGTCAGTACCGTACCTAAGATGACTCGAAACACAGAAGGAAAAGAAAGGGGTTCTCAGTACATCTGCCAACTTTTTATTTGGGGCTGAGTCTTTGAAGTTTGGCACTCTGGAAAGAGTTACGGTTCTGGATAGGCAGTCTGGAACAGATCCCTGACAGAACTGACAGCCAGTCCCCTTTCTCACTGCTGAAAGGTCTGGCACAGAACTGCTTCCTCCAGCTATGGGGGGCAGCTGGAAAACCAGAAAGACCCTTGCTAACCTTTCTGGCCTAGATACCTTAGCACACCATTACAAAGTTGGAACTGCTTTACAGAAAAATCATTGTAAATGAAATGTCATTTGCTACAAAATGTGCAAACATTGTTGGGACCAGATCAACAGCACAAAATACATACAATTCAAGCTTCGTATTGGAAGTTTTCTTTAAATGTCTGACAAGTCTCTGGGCATGTTTAAATTTAAATGTTTATTAATATAGAGGATCCCAGATCCATTGCTTGTTTGGGGGATTTACACATACCTTTATTTAATTAGCAGACACTTTTCTCTTAAGCAACTTAGCACAGGGCTACCAACAGTGATCAGCCTGGGTAGTAATTTAGGGCAAGAATCTTGGTCTGGGGTATTACATGAGTTTCAAACCTACGACGTCAGGGTACATAGGTAGTAACTAACCAACTATCTGCTGCCCCATCAGTATGCAGCAATAATGCTTAAGTGTGAAAGGGGGCTAACATTCTGTTAACGTAACAGCAAGGTAATATTACTGGATCACTTTTATTTCTGTTAGCACTTTTGTTACTAATACAAATTTTCACTAATTTAGGTCCAAGTAAATAGTTTTATTGACAGAAAACAGGGAAGAGGGAAACTAATTCAAAGCCAGTTGAGGACTTAGTTCAACGTCAGCAGCATTTACAGATATTTTTAAATGAATTCAGCCCAGGCAAGAGCAAGCAGGCCTTATCAGAGAGCATGGATACAAACACAGATACATCGTTTTCAATTTACTGCAATCCGTTCTTTCTAGTCCACCAGCACTCCAAAGCAAAAGCAAAAGATCCCCCTCAAAACACACACACACTATTACAGGTGTCTGAGGTCATAGCCAAGAAGTGTGAAATACCATTGACTAAAGCTTTTTACCTTGAAGCCCCCAATTCGCTGATCTCTCTTGAACTCTTTGCCATTCTTATACCACTTGAGCGTAGGGTTAGGATTACCACTGGCCTGGCACCGGAATTTTACTGTCTTGCTGGCGGGCACTGCATGGAGTTTCTTCTCCATCTTCTCTGGCTGGGCCCACTGTGGAGCCATGGCTGAGGAGAAACAGAAATAAACAAAAGTTAATTTTTCAAAATAGAAAGGAATAATCTACAAAGTATGAGAGAAATACTAAATAACAATATACAGAATTTAATTTGTTTTTACTGAAGTCACATAAAACTAGGAACACTTACGTAACAACTTCTGAGAACTGGACAGCTTAGCCTCTTCTGAGGAAGACTCATCATCATCTTCATCTTCTGATGACAATAAGCCATCAGCTGGAAAACAAAAGGACTGCACTAGGTCTCACTTAAAAGGAGAACATCTGAGACTACAGTCTATGTTAGTGATATCACACTTTCAAATATGGAGCAGTAGCTGACAGGAAAGGGAGCTGTAATGTTAGACAAGTCCATTGTAAATGGAGATCATCTCACTGATTTGGGAAACCATATATGTAGTTCGTCTATGGGACAAACAGAAAAGTTCTTCACTGAAGAAACCTACACCTCAAGGGCTTGGCCAAAACCAGGAATGGCTGCATTTCATACCGTTTTCTTAATTACTTTGGCTTCGTTCTGCTTTTACGACACGTAAAAACACTCCAAGAGGAATCTGGCAGCAGGTGTAAAGAAAGCCCTGACCACTCCACCAATCTTACCCAGACATTTAACTGGATGTGTCCAGGGCATGTGGTATCTGACCTAATATACATAATCCATTACTCATTTATCTTTGAAGACCACATCAGAGGATAAGATGGGGAAAGAAAGAGTTGTGTGACTAACACCACAGATTCAATTGCAGTCAGGAGAGGGAAGCTTCTGCTTCAAAATAAAATGTTTGACACCATTTCATTTCCACAGAGTTTCATTTAACAGACAAATCCTTATTACACAGCAAAGAATAAATGGATTTGCCTTTGCAACATTGATTTACCCAAAAATAAGCAAACAGCCAGGACCTACAAAATGCCTGGAATAATTAAGAAGGAAATAATCTGTAAAACTAGTGAATAGATACATAAACTGAAGGCATGAAGCAAGAGAATTTCTATCCTAAGGATTAAGTTGATGTGAAAAGCAAAAATGCAATAAGAAGACAATGACCCATGCTATACTATTAAACAACAGATGGCTATAACCATACACAATTCTATTCAGGCACTTTTGACAAGGTAGAAGGGGAGCTGGTCTGAGAAAACAGCAAGTCTGCTTTAAGTTTTGAGGCAGGAAGAGCTCTTGCTTTGTGGTTATACATTTTAAAGGCCATGGTCTATTCACATACCAGTGATGTTAACCGAGAAATAGGAGCTGTGGTTGCTGTAGGGGCCTCTGCTGAAGCAAGCGTAGAAGCCTGAGTCACTTGGCTCCACACATTCAATCTCCAGGCAACCGTCCCGCATGTGCGTGTGCTCCCCGTCCAGCACTGCCACATGGTCCTTTGTCCAATCGATCACCTGGGTCTCCTTAGTGTTGTCGCAGCACAGCTCTAGCCGATCTCCAGGACTTAATGTATAAAGTGCCACCTGCATTTCAGGAAGAGCTAATAGCCATGAAGAAGAAAAAAGACATTAGATGGTTGCCAAAATGACAAAGCTCGAAGATAGTCACAAGCTCAAAGAACACAAGAGCGAGAGTATTTATAGAAAAACAATGACAGTTGGACTTAAAAAATGTTTAAATAGTCCATTTATTCTGTCACAATAAATAAAGCCAGAAGCAGGCAGTAAAATACTGCTTCACCAGTGACTCAAATGAAAACAAAAACTGAGAAACATTCAGCAAAGCTGACATGGTAGTGGACAGTGAACATTTTCCATCTGTGTGTCATACACCAGTACATTCATGCATTATTTAGCCAAGGCTTTTCTCCAAAGCATCTTACAATGAATTATGGCATTGGGTATTTTTTACTGGAGGAATTCAGGGTAAGTATCTTTAGTAAGTACTACTTTAGTAGTACCACTAGCAAGCATCTCAGTGGTAGTACAGCAGGAGGGTAAATTAACTAAGGTCTCAACTAAGGTAGCAGCTCTAACCATAACACCACCAACTGTAGCACCTAATACCTGTGTCCTCAATTTTATTCTTTCCAAATCCCCTGGCTGTCAGTGTACTCAAACTTAGGCTGTTATATATGCCTGACGTACTGTATTTAGTCCTTCGGTGTCTGACAAACTGAATTCCCCAAGAGCTAGTTGGCAAGATGACATGAAAAACAGTGAGGACAGGGGCAATAAAATTAAGTTACAATGGTTCAGTACCCTTTGTTTCTGTACATTGTGGTTAAGCTGAAACCAAAAAAAAATTACCTGGGCATCAGCAGGCTAGGCATAGAACTTCAGCCTACTCTAACTTTCAGACTCTCCCATGACAAACCTTTCAAGAGAGTGCGAGACGAATCAGGGAAAATCAACAGACCCCTCTCACCCAGGCCACAGGTTTTTTAAACTTGTCCCATCCGGCAGGTGCAAAAGATCAGCGCAAGCCAAAACTTGCAGATACAAAAAGTTTCTTTCCCCGTTACATCCATGAACAGCTGATTATTTGTTAGTCTGTGCAATATTTTCTCCCTCTTTCTTATTCCCTCCCTCATTATTTATTCCATCCCTTGTTTTTTATACTTATTTTCCAGCATTGTCAATGCATCTTTGCACTTGGTATGTGCATGAATGTTTATGTGTGTGTGTGTGTGGGTTTTTATCCATGGTACACTATGAGCCACTGGGAACCGAAGACAATTTCCTTGTATGTGTAAGCATACCTCAACTAGTGCTCTAGATATATTCTTGAGAATTTAATCAAACATGGTTATTAGAGCTCATCAATACAGTATACAGATGGTCCCTAAGTTACAATAGTCTGACTTTTGATTTTTCCACTTTACAATAGTGTGATAGCAATGCGCATTCAGTAGGAACCATACTTCGAATTTTGAATCCCCCCCCCCCCCCAGGCAAGCAATATGGGGTACAATACTCTCATGATACTGGGCAGCGGCAGCGATCTGCATCTCCCGGTCTGCCACGTGGTCTCTAGCGTATACAATCTAGACTCTGCAGTGTTCTGTGTTGCCAGCATTTTTTGGATACCCCCTGTATGTACGTTGCATTTTGTGCATCCATTATGTCTATGAAACGCCCATCTGTGTTCCCTGCTACTGATAAGAGGAGGAAGGAAATTACTCAAGGAGAAACATGAAGGCAGTAAGCCCGTAATAGGTGTAATGTCTTTTAAGGCAGGCTATGCTATGGTGTTCAGTGTTAGGGTGGGAGCTGGTGGAGGCAATCGCAAGACACCACGGTAATAAGTTTCATTAAACTCTTTGCCGAGTGCTGTTTCCAACAGTGTGATGCTGTTAGCTAGCGCTAAACATTAGCGATTGGCAGTAAACAAAAATGGGACATGGCATAATTTAAAATAAACAAAATATAAAGTAAGACAGTGGTTGTAGGAGAGTTCACAATGGGAAATTCACGCTTGAGGCCAGCAGAAGGCTGAGCACTGTCACTGAGGAAGTCCGGCTAAGAATTGAATGCTGTCCACGATTGCTTCCTATGCCAATCAATGTTTGGTCTACAGACCTTGGTGGAGACTGCTTACGTCCCATTGCTCAAGCAGCCACAGGCGTGACAGTAGTTTAGGTGTATTAAACTCATTTTCGTCTTACAATATTTTCAATTTACATTGGGTTTTCAGAACGTAACCCCATCGTAAATTGGGGACCATCTGTATTTCCGAAATGGAAAATTGTGCAACATAATACAAAATTGGCTGGTGATTCCTTTGAAAACTGCAAATAAAACCAGAAGAGTCCCTTTCGGAATTTGTCATCTTTATAACAGTTAACTTTTTAAACAAATGGTGTTGAGTAAATAAATTACTAATAAGGCTAAAAGAGTGCCATCTCAAAAAAAATCCCTATATGAAGTAGCAGTAACCTAGGTCTTACTATATTCATTACTGTTATACACATTTAGCAGATTCTGTTCTCCAGATGATTACTAAACAGTATTTAGATGAATCCTTTATGCAAGGCAATTTGCTATGACAGACACATAATACAATTCTTAAAATCATTAGCGTGTCTATACAGCAGATCAGCACACCCACACCCTATGGACAATTTAGCTTTTCCCGGTTCATCTGAAATACAGTATTCATTTAAGACACCTTTGCCCAAGGAGATGTGCGGTGTTACAAATGGGAAATAGTTGTACATTTTACACAGTATGTATTCTTACTGTATCAATTCAAAGTACAGTATGCGGCCAAAAGTACATGGACCCCTCTTCTAATGACTGAGCTGAGCAGTTTCAGCTGTACC
The DNA here is from genome assembly GCA_018136845.1 of Heterotis niloticus. NCBI lineage: Eukaryota > Metazoa > Chordata > Actinopteri > Osteoglossiformes > Osteoglossidae > Heterotis > Heterotis niloticus. The sequence continues at coordinate 8,426,886 of CM030890.1, forward strand.
CATGCTGCATAACAAACACATTCTAGACAACTGTGCTTCCAGCTTTGTGGCCACAGCTTGGGAAAACTCCTTTCCTGCTCCAGCATGACTGTGCTCCCCCCCACCTTGTATAAAACAAGCTCCATAAACACATGATTTGCCCAGGTTGGTGTGGAAGAACTTGAGTGGCTGCACAGAGCCCTGACCTCAACCCCACTGAACATCTTTGGGATGAACTGGAACACTGACCATCGGCCAGGCCTTCTCACTCGACCTCTCTGATGCTCTTGTGGCTAAATGTGCACAAATTCCCATAGCCACACTGCAAAATCTGATGGAAAGCCTTCCCAGACGAGTGGGGGTTGTTACAGCAGCAAAGGGGGAACAACCCCATATTAATACCCATGGGTTTAGAATGGGAGGCTCAGGCATCCACATACTTTTGGCCATAAAGTGTAACTATTACTTAGAGGTTAGGAAGCAGGCATTCAAAAATGGGTACTGTTAACACAAGAAAGTAACTAACCTCAATGCTACCTGTTGCTAATATTAGACATTTCTAAATGTAAGACTCCACACTTTTTCTTTTGATTCCTATAACACAAGTTGGATCACTAACTGCTTTTTGGACTTTATCAAAAAAAAAAAAAAAAAAAAAAAACCTATACCCATGACCAGTAGTTTTTGTGGCACTGTGTTCAGCACAAGTGAGCTGATATTTACCATATCCTTTTTTCAACCATTATTAACCCAGCTACATTGCCTACTTTCACCAACTCATGTCGATCATGCAAGGCATTCCTGAGCCTTGGCAGCATCGCAGTGGCAACATGCTACTCCAAGATAGACCACAGAAATTTCTCTCACAGTCCCTGTCTTGTACAGGAGGGCAGTCAACATGTGCCATGGAAGTGTTTGCTGCCCCAATGAGTGATGCTTTCAATAGCACTGTTAAAAGCTTGTCCTTTTGGACCTCAGCTGCTGCGACCAAGCTTTGGCTACAGGACCCCTGCAGTGCTGCTGGGTGCTTTCATCTGAAATTCACAATAATTATTGCCCACTCAGAATCTGCTAGGCTAATGATGACATGGGACACAGTGCAGCTCCTGCCTTTGCTTGACATCAACATTCAACCACCGTTTTTGAAGTAAGCCTTCCCCTGCAAGGTACACGATTCATCAGTACACAGAGGTGAGGCTTTGGGTTTCTGTATACTCTAACAGACAGCAGCCCCATTTACACTTCAGCACCCATCCAGATCTTTAAAAAAATTTTTTATATATATATCTATTTTTTTTTTTTTAACTGGCTGGTTAGTGTATGTCATAAGAGATCTCAGAATTGAGAACACTTTAGAAGGCCTTATCACTGCCTATACTTTAAGATGAAGACCCTGGGCAGCAATGGATCAGAGGTAAAGCAGAGGGGTCTGCTAGCCCTGTCCTTTTTGGCTCGGCAAGCTTAGGAACCTTACTTTCCTAGGGGCCCAGTGACAGTGTGACTAACACACAGCAGCTCTCTGGCAATACACTTTGAAAAGAACAATGGGTCTGAGGCACACAAAGCTTGTCTGCATTACAGAAGAACTTTAACTTCTATCACACTTCTGTGGAAGTGCGAAAGAAAAGCTCCATTTGGTGTGGTCTCTGCAACACCCAGTCAAGGGTCAATTCAGAGTCCAAGAAATATTCTTGATCTCAGAAATTTTCATTCCACTAAAAGAGGGAAAAACATTTTTTTGAAAAAGGTACATTTCTTCCTAATGACTTTTGTATGTTCTGCAAAATCTACAACTATTTGTTTCAATTGAGGGATACAGATGCTTTCATTTCAAATGTCAGAACAGCATTCACCCTTCTGATACTTTGGTCTGAAATTAAAAATTGGGTGACATCTGTAGTAATGGATTTGAAATAAAAAGCATTAGGGCATGCAGAGGTGGTAGTTTGAGGCAGGCAGGGGGCAATTTAAACATTAACTTTCAGAGCCTCTCATTTAGTGTTCCTGAGAACATTTCTTTGAAGAACTTTATCAAAAAACAAACATGAATGTAGAATCACATGACACCACAGCCCACCGACACAGTAGAGAAGGTCTATATTGAGACCTGGTTACAGTAATCCCTCCTTCCCCTTGTCTGTGTTTAGTACAACTCTCCCAACAAAGGGCACTGAACAATGAAAGAAGAGCAATAGGGGAAACCGGGAAAGGGAGGCCTGTAGCTGCAGGTTCCACTACTGGTTGCCATAGAGACCACAGTTGGGCCTACTAAAGGTATTTCCTGGATCACATATGCCTAACAGGCCCCTTAATCCCAGCAGGAAAAGGGGCCAGGGGGGTTGGATCAACTTTCTCTTCAAAAACAAAACCAAGGAGAGAAAAAAAAGGACATTAAGCAGTGAGATTTTGGAATTGACCGTAGTGGAAAAAGTAGCTCCTCTACAAACATTTCCCCCCATTTTGTTAGGCTTCTGTACTGTGTCATCTTGCTGATATCTTTCATTTAACATTTGAGCAATCAATCAGAGCAAAAGCACACAACAAAATAAAATGCCATAAAGGCTGTAAAAGCACACTCATTGCTTTGATGTGGAGCAAATGCTGGGCTCAACTGTTTGCAGCCCTCATTTGCTGCAGCCCTGTGAGATCACTTTTAAAACTAAGTTCTATACTCTGTGGTCATGGCAATTCCATTTCTGAACCATTTTGGAAAATTTCTTATAAAAAATGACATATTTTGACTACAGAAAGCAGCCATTAAATTTTAGCAATAAAAACATTACTGTAACTGGCCAACCTGACACACAGGTGAAGTGCTCCTGCAAAATCTATTCTGAATGTTTTCCAATAACATGTACAGGGAAAAAACATGCAAGAAAGTTAAAGGCTTTTGTCTAGCAAAATGCAAGACAGAAAGAAGTTCGAGATATTTCTTTTGGCAAGTAAATTCACCAAGCTGGCCTCACAAACCAAAACATTCTGCAAACACTTACAAACATGACATCATCCTCTCCCAGACTAAAGCAAACCTTTGTGTTCACATTTAAAAGCGTGAATGAAAACTGGCAAGCAACTGGAAAAAAAAAAGAAGTTCCCAACAAGAAATCTCTGAGAAGAGACTGCATTTCTGCTGGACTGATAATCATCATATTCTGGACCAGGTTTAAACTAGTTTATAGATATTTTCAGAATGCAACCAAGCACCAATTTCTCCACCTCTGCACAAAGGCACAGTGATAGATATCCCCGAACATTAACTTAATTACACATAACATGGAAGGTTTTTAGTTTCCCACCGAGCGCCCGGGGGGGGGGGGGGCTGGCACATTGCCTCTAACCGCGAGAGCAACGGATTGGCGTGCGTCTGTATGACCTGGCCCCGCTTCAAGATAGGAAGCAATAGGCCGAGTGGATTGCTGCTGGGATTTCCTGCCCTCTACAGAGCACCCGCAGGGAGCACGAGGCAGGCAGCAGCATAAGGACCTTTCTCCAAAGTCGCTTGTTCGGCACAAATGCTTTTGGTTGGGGCGGGAGGCTGATGATGGATTGGAATGCCAGGAAGTGCCAGAGCTGTATGGAAGATACAGCAACCTCCAAGCGGGAATTCTGCAGTCCTGTTCTCAGAGAGGTGGCAGTCATGTTTGGAAAATCAGCAAAAGAGGCTTTAACAATCATCTCTGGTCAAGAATTCCCATCACAACTCTTGTCAAATTCTAAAAAGGTCATCTCCTACCTTAAAAAGCATTTCATTACAATGGTCCTGAAACACACATGCTCCAATTTCTCTAGTAATCTACAAGTTCTAACAAGAAAAACATTTGGAAACACTCAGCTACTTTTCCAGAATGTTCATACTGTATAATTGGACACGGCCAAGAACTACACAGCACTTCAAGTTACTTAGAGTAACCAAAAATACAGCTGCCTTCCAATAATGCATATACTTTTCTTTTTTTTTTTTTTATCTCCCCCTTTAAGATTATTTTCCTTTGTTTCTTTTGTTGACATCTTACTGCAAATTTTTACTATGCCGACCTTCATTATTTTTGTTTTATAATGCTTTTTATGCATTCTTTCTGTAAAGGATGGAGTATCTTTAAAGGCACTGTATAAAATAGTTTATTGTAATTAAACAGCTGTGGTACATTTTCAAAGCTATTAACCCTAAAAATCCTCTTCTCCACATAGTCTGTGCTACTGTAGTGCTCTATGCACAGCAATAACTATCAAAATAAATTGTACTTTATTGCAATAGATTTAACAGCTCTTTAAAAGAAACCTATTACAAGTTAGTTACAAGAACCTAATGTGCAAAAATCTTAAACAATCGCCTTTTTCCAGAATTTCACCCACATTAAACTGTTAAGCATAACACCCTTTAGGGTCTTGGTGTGACAGGGCCATTTGTTCACACTAACCAGGGTACCCTGAACCAAACCCACAGCGCTGTGTGAAATCGGCAGCTGGAGATGAGTCATCGCTCTGTTCTGGGTTTCAGTCCATGCAGCCACCGACACCTGGAACTCTTCAGTCCATCAGGCACAACGACACGGATTGCGTGACATGTGGCTGCCAAAAGCGTTCAGGACTTCTACAAACAAGCAAAAACCAGCAGTTTGGTTCTAATGTGGATGAAGGCAGTCTGTTCTTTAAAGAACATGAAAGCTCAGTTTGAACCAGCAAATATGAATACAAAGGACAGGCGGCTCATAGGTGTCATCTCTCTGACATTTACTTCATCAGCAAATCAAGGGTATACGTAGATAAAATACCCCCTGCCACTCTGCCTGCTGACCCCTGTTGGGGACTTGTCTGTCTTAAACTCGACAGCTCCATTTTTGCTTCGCCAGTAAAATATCTACTTCCAATGGCACATTTGACTGTGCTCTAAATCCCCCAACCCAAAATTAACATTAAAACTGCCAGATGATGTCTGAACCCTAACCCTCCCACAGACCCAGATTCATTTTTTTCATATTTCTTGTCAAAAGTTAATCTTACAATTAATGTTAAGCATTTCATTTGATTTCCTACGTACAGCATACAGCTAATTGTTTTCCATTATTCTCCTACTGAAGGTTGCATGTGGAGATGAACTCAGAGGCTCTGTACAAGTCCACGCAGCAGTTTTGAACTGATATACTGGTTTAATCCATATGCAGACCGATGTCATTACATTTGCCTGTTTAATGTAATCGTTCACATTTTCAGCTTCAATTTCAATTTTCTAACTGCAAAAAAAATCATAATGCACGTGGACTGGACTCAGCCCCATTTCTTGCAAGTTTGCAAGATTTTTAGGGTTGTTTTTTTTTTTCTTCATGCATTAGATTTACCAAAAGAGGTGAAAAGGGATCAGTTGTGTATTCATTCAGCAAGATTACAAAGAGCCAGTGATGCATTCCAACAAGGGGGCAACAGCCCACCATTAGATTAAAAAAAAGGCAGGAAAGAGCACATCCCTGTATGTCTTGATGTGAGCCCTGCGGACATCTACTCCATTTCTCTCATTCTACTTGTAACAACCTTTCTGAAAAAGACAATCTCCAAAGTAAATGGCAGACCCGTCAGGACCTTTCATTTTTGCCTTTTTGTTCCCCTAAAACCAGGTAATTTATAGTTTCCTCAGCTGTGAACTCTTTCGTCTGTGACACCAAACACCATTTTATTACAAAGAGAAGGGAAGATGAGCCATGTTCCCTTAGGTTACACATGAAACCCATTTTGCCACTGTCCTCACAGCTTGTTTACATGGTACCGAGCCTGGAAGACCCCCTTCCTCATAATTGGACAAATTGCAATACCATGTTTACTGTGCAGTACTATACTTTCAACTGACTGTAAACATCTGCTACAGGCCTGCAGGAGATGGCTACCACTACATGACTAGCTTCAAACAAAAATGCCTTTAAAGATCATAAGATCATATTTCTGGGATTTGTTTGTTTTTCTGCTGTCCCACTACCTAGTATTTCCCTAGATACAGAATAAAATTGACGGCCAAAACCCAAAAGAGGAGAAACAAAACATCAGCATAAAGGTACAAGATACATGCATGGAAAACTGCCTCTCTTCAGTAATGTGACTTAAGATTTACATATAAATGTAATTTTAAAAAAGTTCAAGCGGGGTTGTAAAACATAAATGGCCATCTTGCTGTTAAATGGGGCGGATCTATTGAAATTAGCTGTTTCTAGAAACTAAATATCAAGGGTCTGACCATTTGTGTCACCATGCTTAATCATTGGTAGGCAAACACAATAATCCTTCAAATTAACTTGTACCTTTCAATGGTTTTTGGAAGCCAAACTTAATGGTCGGCACAGTTAAGCACTGTTTAACAGAAGAGTCCAAGACAAATATATGGCATGAGCAAAACCAGTGACTTCTTGCTGTTCAATGACAAAAAAGTAACAAAATACTACAAGTTTTACATATAGTATAATGTAGACCTCATACAGAAGGTGGGGGGGGGGGGGTCAGCTAGGAGCTATGTAACATTAAAAACTCTTAACCAAGTACAATTCTGTTGCATTTCCAAAGCAAATCTATGCCACAAAGTGATCAACCAAAGGAGATTGTTAAATTTCTACCTCTTGGGCCTACCTCGAGGTAAATAAGTTCCACACTACCCACCACACAGTTTAAATTTGCAGGGCAGCAAAAGAAAAAAACACAAGACAATGCTGTGCTCAAGAGACAATAAGAATTTACCTTGATCACTGATAGTAGGCCGAGCCTCGGAGAAGGAAACCAGGGTCAGCAGATCACAGAGAAGCAGCAGACTCCAGTGTGCCATTGTGCTGCTGGAACATCAGCACAAGGCCACCCACTGGACTCACCTATACAGAAAGGGTGCAACGGAAGGAAATGTGTTATTTGGTTTGGAAGAGAGGCCCAAAGTCAACTTTAAACACTGCAGTTTTGTAGGGCCTTAGAGTTGTGTTTGAGTGGAACCTAAAGACAGATCAAACAGCAGACATCTACAGAAGATGCTTCTCCAACCCAGCCACAGGCTCTGCAGCTCTCATCCCACCCTGACAGTCAGTTCCATTCTTGCTTTATTTATTTATTTATTTTAAATGGTGCAATCCTAAAAGGCCTATTTCAGAGTCTGTGGAACTTATGCTGGGAACAAAAGGTGACTTGAAGCAACAATTTGGGGATGTACTGCAAGCAAAAAAAAAAAAAAAAAAAAAAAAAAAAAAAAAAAAAGTCATGTTGAATACTCGTGCAAAAAACAAATTCTACTGCATCACAGAACTCATCTTGTTCTTGTACTGGGCTCTCTTTACAGAATATTCTGCAGAGAACATCAAGACTTCACTTTCACTGTTACGTCTGCCTCAGTGTATTAGCCTTCTTGCCCTCGCCCTGCCACCATATGCTTTGGATGCAGTTGTGTAACAGCTCCCTGTCACTGACATCGGGTGAATCAACTCATAGTGGAAACCTCATCCTTACAGAGCAATAAATACACTTTCTAATAATATCCAGGAAACAAACAGTCTGAAGCATCGGTATCCCACAGAATGGTATGCAAGTCATCCCAGGTCATAAGGACTGACTCACAGCCTGGTCAGGGTGCAGGAATCCAAGTCAGCTGCCAAAAGAGTAAAAGCCAGCATCAAACAACCACACTTCCTGACCACTTGACAAAGTGCAGAAAATAGAGCTACCGTTACTTATTTCTGTGATGGGATATGCACTGCTTTTAACCAAAACTTTATGATTTCTGATTACTTCTCACATGCTTCCTTCACCTGCCTTTATTTATTTGTCAACTAAATTATTTATTGACCCATAGAAGTGCAACAAAAATGGTTTCCAATCACAGCATTCTGAGTAAGGATATGGATATGTTCATTCATTTTGTTACATTTTTATCCTGATAGTCACCACCCCACATTCTGCCCTTCAGGCATACCTTTCATGGTCAAGCAGATGTGCTTCAGCTGATGACTGGATATAATAATGATAAGAGGCAGTGTGCAGCAGGTTTGTGAAGAGATCAAGACTGGTGGTTTTTCTCTACCTGTCAATGGTGACAACAGCCATAACTCTGGCTGGTAATAAAGTTTAAGAATCTCTTAAACAAATGAGTCTTCCTTGTGAGGTCCTCCCTTCCATACACATTTATGAGGAGCTCATGCTTTAAGTTGGCCTTAACAGCCAAAACAAGTCACCTCTGACTGGCGTGGCAATTCCCCAGGATTGAAACAGCTGTTCCTGTCCCAAATGGGTCGGAACCACAAGGACTTCTTAGAGTTTCTATGCAAACATCCAACACCCGAGCAGACTAATGCCATTTCAGCATGGAAATGTGGGGAATGGGTGTTATTCCACCAAGTTGCAGCACTCAAAAACATTCAGTTTAAACCATGTCAGCCAGACAAACAGCGAGGAGTTCCGGCCACCCTTGTTTTGTGTTCGGCGTGGCACCCCCACAGCTGAAGAGCTGAAGAGGAGAAAGCCCAGAAAAAGAGCCCTTTCTTGGATGTCTGTAGAGAGAAGCATGCTGAGAGGAAGCAGCAATTAGGAGTGCTCAATGGGTTATCGCCGTGTGCCCAGGACCTGGGCAATTAGCAGCCAAAACCAAAGAAAAAAGCCAAGTAGAAGAAAGCAGGGTGTACAAACCCACTGTCTTTTGTACCACGGGGCCACGGCTGAAAAGCAGACCTGGAACAAGTGGTAGTCTTCTTGTTAGTACCCTTTCGTACCCTAGCGGGGCCTCCTCTTAGCGGACCATATGGGTAGTGCCCTTCTTTCCTCCTCCCCCAGATTTTCTTGGCAGAAGTACAAACATCCAACTTGTCCCTCAGACATCTCCAGGAGCATACAGGACCGAGTAGAGGTGTGTCAGCAGATAGGATGTGGACGCCATAATGCTTCAAAGATGTAGGGCTTCCAAAACCGTGTCAGACATGTCCAGTCAGTCATACGTACTGTAGATAAAACATTATCTCAAACTGAAACGTACAAGTATGTTTTAATGACCCAGCAAGTCACATTTAATTCAAAACCATTATTTTCCTTAACAGGAGTCAAGTCAGTGTAACTATTCCATATATGACCAAAAGTATGGGAAGGCTAACTAAACATTTGACTACAGAGCAAGGAAATACTTAATTTCTCTGATATCTACACTGGAAGTAGTCAATCAACCAAATAACATTATTACATAGAAACAAAGTACAAAAAACCAGCTATCAAAACAGCTTTGAACAGGTACCTTAAACATTTTTATTTCACCAAAACGGAATGCCTTTAAATCCAATTTCCTCACTCAGGCCCTTCTTTTCAAAAGGTCTTATCACCAGAATTCATCTTGTGTTTTCTCAAAAACATGGCAAGTGATATTACGGTCGTCAACCATCTGCTCGGTCTTGTATGAATAAATTCGGCTGGGCCAAAAAATTTCGACTGAAATTCAGTACCACCTGTTTAATAGCAACCACTCTGCAAATACCCATAATTACAGGAATGCATGATGACAAATGTCAGCCAAGTTCATTAGAAATGCATCTGCCTGCGCGAAGTAACAGATCTGCTGTCCTTCAATACAAATTGCTGCTCCAGAAAAGTGTCTTGAGGAGCCATGTCTGCAATAAACTTAAGAGCAGACCAGATAAGATGAAGATGAACACCACACCTCAAACCAACAGGGCCAGAGTATCAGTTTGCAGGGTAGCTCTAAGAGAATGAACATCCAATAAATTCATTTTTTCTACGCTAATAAACCAATTTTATCACTCCCCAGATTGAAAGAAGCTTTCAGAGAAAAACGCATATGGGAGAAATTTACTTATGAGCGGGAAAACTTCAACATCGAGGCTCCGATTATGTTTACTTTCAAGGCTGCAGGAATGTTCAACAATAATTCCCTTTGACTAAAAGTCTTACATAAACATGATGTAAGATTAGCAGGCACACAAAGACACAAAAATTATTTGCAATAAGACTACATAGAAAAACCTAATCTTCTGAAATTTAAGAAATTTAAAAATAAAAAAAAAAAAAAAACCTAAACTTGACATTACCAAAGAACTGCTTGCTCGGTGGTTGAGGAGAATAAATACAACTTAACTTAATAAAGTGGTTCTGCACTAAAACACTGAATGCTATTAACTAGGAACAGCTGATACAAGCCAACCCTCTGTTGACAGAAACAGGTAGGGTGGGTTAGTTCATGTCAAGGGAAGGAGAGAAATACACACACACACAGACACTTTTGCCCCCCAACTATTCAGACTGAAAGGCTTGAAACTTGGGGTGGAGATAGGATGCACTCTTTTTTCCACAGAAACTCTTGTTTTGCTTTCCCTCTATCTCACCCGGCACCCTGGTGCTGGCCCCCTAATTGCTGTTCACCAGCATCCATGCATTAAATTCCTCAGCCCTCTGTCTGGGTCCAAGACACGGGGCCTGACTCTCCTGCCCCAAACAGTCTGCGGTGTAGAGGCTTGGTGAGGGTACCCAGACCTTATATAGCTTCCTTCAGAGTAGCTTACCACTCCACAGTCCTGCCTTCCTTTAAGTGTTTACTTTTACCTGTCAGCTGTGGAAAACTTACAGCAAATCAGCCCTGTGGTGCCTCAAGTCTTCCCTTCCTGCCATACCCAAAAGAAGCTGCTGTTGAGGCATGGCTCACAGGAATAGAAAAGTCCACAAAAACACCAAAGGACTACATGCTGTAAACGCTCCCCTGCCACTACACACTTATTACTATTAAAGTGTCTCATGCAACACCACCCTTTTCATACAAATGACACAAGCTTAAAATAATTCCTCAAAACAGTTCTCCTGGTGCTTGGAAGCCCCACTTCTGTTCACACAGGCCAATAAATTAGAGGGCAGGAAAAGAGCACCAGCCTCAGCTCAGCAGGGAGCATTCGCCTTATGAGACCTCACATTACTCCACACCTCACTCCTGACCATCTCAAGTCATGGTTAGGGCATTTCCTGCATACGAGCATGCACGTGCACACAAACATTGGGTGACTGGGGATTTAGGGGCATGGTGGGTGATTCATCAACACTGGTGGTCATGGAAAAGGAGCAACAGCCTCCTCTCTAGGAAAGTGACTGGGCCAGACCATTTTGATTCATCATTGGCCTAGAATACAAAGGAAACCATGGCTTAAATGAGCTTGGCTTCAATCTGAACTTGATGACATCACCATAACTCAATCACAAGGACGTCACAACTTCGGCTTCATTTGGAAATGTCATGTCCTGAGAGTCTGAGGACATTTTTGCATTTCTCACCAACTAGCCAATATCCCCACCCCCAACCCCCCTCTGTTAACATTTGGGAAGGCTGCCAGAGAAGTGATTTGTGTCACTGTTTAAAGAGTGATGTCAAGAAAATGCTAACACAATACAATGAATAAGGGATAGCAGTCCTGATTCCAGATGGTGTTTTTTAGCTGGCACAGCCTGGTCCAAGGGCAACCCAGGGAGGCAGAAGTAACAGCGAGCGAGAATCCCGTGGCACCACCCAGTTCTGCAAGTACGGATGTCAAACTGTAGTTCTGATAGCATGAGATTTTGCTGTTAATCGGTTAACCAAAACATTATTTTCGTCCCGCTAATAAAACATGCAAGTCTACTTTGTTAAAAACATAAAAGGCACATTTTAGAATTGCGGCCTTCAGAAAACCAAAACATGTAATTATTGAATACATAAAAATAAATTAAAATATGCCTTATGATTAAAAGTCTACAGTTGGTTAAGCTGGATTTGCGGCAAGATCAGAGGGAGTTTTAAGGTAAAAGTCAATTAACAGGATAATCCTCCTAATCCATAATCCATAGACGTGTAAAGCAGACATAATGATTATACAATATTTCCAGCACAGTAAATGGAGCAAAATGTAATCAACAAACCAATTATTTTTATAATTTACTGTTTGACTACTTCATTGATAGCAGGAAAATGGAAATATTCAAAAGAGGTTGAATCTCAGCGGATTTCTCTCATCACTCGGATATCAGTTTTCAGAAAAAGAAAAAAAAAAAAAAGTATTTACTCCCCAGTGCCAGTGGATGGACTATTGGTGAGCACCAGTTACGGGGCGGGGGTTATAATTGATAGAGGTATAGCTGTAAAATCAATGAAAATAAAAGAAATGTTAAAGCTACTTCACCAAACTGCTTCAGTCAGCACGAGCCATAGAGGGATGGATGGCGATCACAGATTCTGAAACAAATCAATGCATTTGAACATTTGATGACCACCGTTTGCAGGTTTCGCAAATTGGCATTTTCTACTATTCTCTGATTCCCCCCCCCAGATCTCCAGAATGCTCTCACACTAGCAATTTAAGTTTTTTTGTTGGATATAAAGCTGAAATGTCACATCACTGACACTTTCACAGCACGTGTGGTTTTTGAGGCAAGGGAGGGAATGAAGTGATTTGCCATTGCCCTCTTTCATGGATGTTTGACAGCTGCAAACACAGGGAGAACATAAAAACTCAATACATACTGAGTTGGACTTGAATGCCGCACCATAGAGACAGTCCAGATGCTGCAAGGCACCAGTTTAACTTTTTATGCCCTCGCATCCCACTATCTTTATTATGCCATTTCTATTGATTTGTCCATTCTGTACCAATAAACCGGTTTATTTAGGTGCAATTTTCATAAGCCTGTACACTGCTGGTTGCCACCATGCAGTAACTGTCAAAATCAGCTTCTTCATATACATACTACAAGGAAGACAGACACTAACAGTTAACACCTGATCAGGATTTTGAAAAAAAGCTGACACCTTAATGTTAAATCTTTCATGTTTCCCAAACAAGTATTTTCTTAAATGTGGTACAGTTTGCCGTTTGAACGTTCTTGTGCAATTTACCGCAAGACCCTCATCAGTTTTATTTTATCCAAGATAATCTCATGTTAGCTGCTGTCCCCAAGATGAATGCAAACAGGTGAAAGGTGGGGAATCGGTTTGAGCAGTAAGTTGTACAACCAGATGCCCTTCCTGATGTTAACGCTAATAATTTACCTGGGCACCACCAGACTTGCACTGAAAAGTCGCAGCCCCCACCCAGGTCTTGCTCTAAAGTCTGTTGATTCCCTCGAATCACTCTAATGCCATTTCTCTGGCATGTTCATAAAACCTGCACAAAAGTTCTTAAACCATAGGAGATCCAGGGAAAAGAAAGGTCCCCTGACTCCTATCAGCCACAAACATTTAAACAGGGTGTCCTGGGTGGCCCCTTCCAAACCGAGTATGAGCAGTGAGCTCAGGCAAGAACGCCCGTCCAAGCTGAACCGTGATGGATGGCGGGCGGAACCAGTGCTACGGCTTTCAGATGAAGATGCAAGGTAACAGGTCAACTCAGCAAGAAGCAGAGCAAAATCTTACTGTCTCATCATGTCATTCCACTCCTCCCGCACACAAAAAAGCACAGCTTTCTGAAATTCATTCTACTAATAAAGTAAAAGAGATTTGAAAAAAAAAAAAACCCAAAGTAAAATATGATCAATATTAAAACCATGTCATTATTTATCATTAGGCAGGTGTTTCAAGTCAGTGCAAATACTAAATTTACTGCATCTCCCTGGTTATTTACACAATTCATTAGCACAGCTTGTAAAAAACATTTTATACAATGTACAGTAATTCTTAAAGTGCTGAACAAAAATATCAAAATTACCAAAATTTAAAGAGTGTCATTTCAACCTTCCGCAGCTGCTCAATACCGGAGAAGCACATTAATTCCATGTTATTGCAGCGATGCTCACTGTCTTCACTCCTGATCTTAAACTGGAGCTACATGTGTGTATCTGGCAAACCCCAGAAAGTCCAACAAATGGTAAAAAAAAAAAAAAAAAATCATCTCAAACCCCATGTTCAACCATTACTTTGCTCGTTTCAGGCTTCCAAATGCAACTGTATAAGCATGAAAGGTTATGAAATTACAAAACCAGAAATGCTCTCATTGGTCACACTTTCCTGCTACAAATATTAACAAAACATGAGTTTAAAAATGCAGCAAAACTGCCTAAACAACCTGGTGTGTGTCTTTTAAAAGTCATCTTCAGGTACTATTGTATTATCCGTTTTAAAATGCTAATGATGCCCGGGAAATGGATGGCAATGCGGCTTGTTCATATGCTAAAACGAGGCATGCTGCCTGGCGTAAACGCTGTACATTTCAAATAAAGGCAAAAGAGTAAAAATTTGGCAAAAAAAAAAAATCGTTTGGGCTCGAATTCAATATTTAAAAGCAAAAAATCTAATGTCGAAAGAGAATACGGTTAATGTCTCTTAAGTAACTGAAATGCGTAGGAAGGGCAAAGTCTTCACATCACGTCTCACGTCTGCAGGACAAGTCATCCTCAACCGTACATTTCAGCGGTTGTGTTTGAAGCAGAAAGCGTAACTTCTTGAAATAAACTGCCGAAATAAAGCTCAGGCAACGACAGTTCCCACTAAAGGGGAAATCTGTTAAAGCAGAGCTTACATTTCACCGCACAAAAATAAAACGCAACAAGTGACGGGCGGGAAGGCAGCGGCAGGAAAACTGGAGCCGGTGACCGTCACGGGGAACCTCGGCGCTGCACACAGAAAGCGGGACAAAGAAAGAAATTCTGATCGAAATAGGAAACAACGAACTCACAGCGAACACAAGCGTGTACGACGCTTCTTCTGAGGAGAACGCGAAGCGCCGTGAGGGTCCGAGGACCATGCGCTCAACGGTTTAGCGGAGGAGCTCAAACGAGAGAGGGCGGCATCTCGAACCGCACAGTGCGGCGGGGGTACGCGTGCCCCAAAGCCTGCGTGAAACGCACTGGAAGCGGAGTAAACAGGGAGCGAGCAGCCGCTGACTTTACCGCATTTTATTCACTTTGTGCTGCAAATTCAGCGCGCAACCGTGCAAAAGCAAGCACGAGAGTCCGCGGCGCGCGCACAAACCGCGACCCGCGCGCGCCGCTCTTTAAACTCCCCCTTCGGCTTCTTACCTTTTTCGCCCGGGTGAATCCCGCGACGGTTTTAAAAACCACGAATCCGACTTCTTTTCAGTTAAAAGCACATGCAGATCCGACTTCCAGCCACTCGCTTTACATGGTCCAAAGAGAGGAATCTTCCAGGAAAGTTTAAGATTTTTTAAAAAACGGCTTTAAAATGATCGGCAGAGCAGAGCGTCAGATTTAAGCGGCTCCCCGTACGGTCAGCTCTGACGAGAAAGTTAGAAAAAAAAAAAACCAAACATAAAAAACGTCGCCTTAACAAAAACGTGCTATTTCCTTGGACTTTACATGCAATACGCGCAATGCTAAAGTACTCCCATGAACATCAAGACGTATGCATTACGGACGCGAAATAAAACTTTTGCCGTTTACTTTGGGTGGATGTTTAGAGGTAAGAACACCCTCAGAATAACTTCGTACTCGCCCCCCGGGGGAAGCCGTTCAGCGATCTATCGCAACTGTTAAAAAAAAAAGAAAAATCAAGTAAAAACCAAAAAGAAAGGACTCGGCCACTTCTGTTAGCAGGTCTTCTGCGCAAAACGCTCGTTCGGATCACGATATCTGCGCGAAACATCTGCATCTCCGGCTCGGTTAAACATTGCCCGATCGCTTGCAGTACGCACGGACGAGGAGATTCCAGAGCCGTGGCGTCCCGCCCATGAACCGCGCCGCGAATGCATATTCAATGCCTTCCATCGTGCCTTTGGCCCCGCCCTCCGTCTTCCCGCTTGGCCCCATGGGACTCGTAGTTCCCGATCCTTAACCAGTCAAAGATAGCCATTGCTCGTCATATAAAACCGATCTAAGTTCAGCTCGGTGCTTGCATTGATTTTGGTGCTTTGTGGATTTGCATTTCTGAAGTTCAGGTTGTCTCCAGATTATTAAATTTGGCAATGAATTTGACAAACAAAACATGAGGTTCCAGTGATGCACGTGAGTTAAGTACTACACACTACCCTATATGGACCAATAAATAAAGTAAATGGGCAAATCCTAGACACTTAATTCCACTTTTATTGGAATTGCTCCATTAGCAGGATGCTTAATTTAAGGAAGGTTTCTATTTATTAACTGGAAGGAAGAATAGATTGGTACATTTAGAAAGGGACTCTGGGTTACAGTATGTTCGGTCATTACAAAAGCTCTTGCTTGTTTTGCAGACAAATTGATGGCATTTTGTCCTCAACATGCTTTTGGCTTCATCATGTCCAAAAGGTTGTTTTTTTTCCATGGTATCCTTGGATTGTGGAGTCACTGCAGATCAGCGCTGTGGAACAACACCGTTGAGGTTAAGTCTTTTGGTATTCGGCAAAAAAAAAACAAAAATATGCGTATACTAAAGCTTAGCTTGTTCCACAGGAAACTCTAAAATGGCCTGTTAGAAATAGTTAGAAACAATACAGTAGTTAGAAATTATTAGTTTTCAAGCAGGTGATTCTCCTTTACTTTGGAACTAAGTTCACCTGTGGTGAGCTGAAGGGATCTCCACTATGAAAGCCATTCATTCAACACTTTTGAATAGAGAAAAGGCCTTGTTCTTATATTTTTGTTTCACTGTGTTTTCCACCATGAGTATGAAGGTAAAAAAAAATTGAAGAGGACAGACACAAAATTTTAAAGAAGTATGAACGCTCTTGAGGCTTCATGACCACTTCCAAAGATCTTGATGTTTCTGTTTCCACTGTATGTGATGTCCAAACATTTATGGTCCATAGCACTGTAGCCAACTCCCTGGATGTAAGAAAAAAACATGATAAAAGATTGCTGCAAGGGACTGAGTGAACTCCTTGGTTAACCATCTCGCAGATACAAACTAACCTTCACACGCAAAGTATGACAGCTTGAAGTGCACCATCCATCACCAGTTAAAGAGACCCAGGAGGACATCGCTGCTAAGAGTGAGACAAGAAAATCCAGCTGCGATTTTCCAAAACACACCTGAACATTACCAAAACCTTTTTCTGGCTTTGGGTTCCTTGAACATGCCAATAACATCATGAAATGAGAATATGATGGCAATTCTTGAGCATAATGTCATAACCGGTGAAAACTGGGTTTCTGTTAAAGATCATAGGCCTTCCAGGATCATTAGACCCCAAACCAAACCTACAAAAAAGTACCCAGGAATGGGCAAGTCAAAATGCTGAACTATTCTGAAGTGGTTAGTAATGAAATCCAGAAAATCTTAAAAACCTGTGGCGAGACCTGAAAACAACAGCTGGCAGAATTCACCCTTCAGATGTTGGAGAACTGGAGATTTTGCACAAGAAGAGTGTGGCAAACTTTCAGTTCAAAACTGCAGAAAGCTCAATGATAGGAACTGCTTTGTCAGTGCTATTTTTCATTTCCTACATTTTCTATAAAATATCCTTTTCGCTGATATTAATTTTGAAATAAAAAAGGTTGTGAAATCCAAATGCTGTAGTCAACTTCAACTTATTTTCAGAGGAAATTTCAAGTTATTTAGGTACAAGGCGAGGATAATATTTTTGGGCAGTAACTATTTTTTTGCCTCTTGATCATAATGGAGCGGCAAGGGGTCAGCAACACAATAAAAAGAAACAGATGAGGTACAGTTTAATTTAAAGATAAAATTAGCTGCCGTATTTAATCACGGTCACTTTTTAAATACTCTTCTGCCATTGCTTTCACTCCTTGCGTGAGGTCATCTCATTGCTTTTATGAGGGTCACAATTGACCACTAATTGTACGGTTGTTTAGGTGACTGTGCTGATCTTGTGCTTGTAGACAACCCATGAGCATCCTGACTGTAATGTGCTTTCTAACCTGGGTCACGTACTTTAGAAAAAATGGTGACCCTACGAACAACTTATACATAAGAGCAAATTTATCAAAGGGTCAAGGCAATTCGAGTCCACGGCTGATCTCTGCGTCACAGATTTGGCACGCAACCTTCTTCTGCTTGGACACCATGGAGTATTCCTGATAAAACTTCTTCAATGTCAGTTGTGAAAAAAATGATAAAATAGGTGGTGAGCATAAACAGAATTTTACATTCTTCATTGCAATGATTCCATATACAGCAAAAGCATACAGAAATGGTAATTTGTTCATTTTGGGCTTTCTGTTTCTTTTGTGCTCTGTTCTTATCTGTCTGACAAATGCTTGTGTCATTAAAACTCCAAATGTTAAAAGGAAGTCCAAAGGACTGTTGTATCGAAGACCAGGAAAAAAACCCTTCAAAATGATTAACTACACCAATGTGAATGTAAAGTTATTTGACTTTGGATCATAAAAATGGCAAGTCTGAAAATACAGTACTTATTAAACAGTCAGGAACTTGAGAAGAAAAGAATTTTTAAAATAAATAATTGTTATCTCAAGAGTGGAAAGGATGTTACCTTTTGAGTATGTATTAACCTGCTTTGGGTGTGTTGAATGAATGCAGAATCAGGTACTGGCATGATTTTAAAAAATTACACTGCCAAGGCCAAAAATAAAGTCACACACGCTAATATTTGGCCTTTAGCTTTGATTCCGGCACGCATTGGCCGTGGCGTTGTTTCGATAAGCTTAGGCAATGTCACAACATTTATTTCCGTCCAGAGTCGCATTCATTTTTCGCCAAGATCTTGTATTGATGATGGGAGAGTCAGACCGTAAAGTCTGCGTAAAGTCTTCTCCAGCACATCCAAAAGATTCTCAACGGGGTTAAAGTCTGGACTCTGTGGTGGCCGATCCATGTGTGAAAATGATGTCTCTCATGCTTTCTGAAGCACTCTTTCACAGTTTGACCCCATGAATCCTGGCTTTGTCATCTTGGAAGAAAAAATCAATTGATGGAAAAACCTGGTCATTCAGGTAGTCAGCTCACCTAATTTTTTGGGCACATAATGTTGTTGAACCTAGACCTGACCAACTAAAGCAACCCCGGATCATAACACTAACTTAAATCCAGGTGATGACTTGTTTTTTGGCCGGGCAGTGTATATTGCTCAAGGTCATTAAGGACATCATTCAAAATTTTTTCCAGTTTAAACGGGGCAGAGCCGCGATCGAGTACCACGAACTCTGAACTTCAAACAGATTGAAACTGAACTGGAAAGTAAATAGGTAGCAGAGCCAATTCATAGGCATATTTCACTAGAGCAGGAAACAGATGTCTAAAGCTTGTTACTGAGATAGAAGGAATGAATCATTGTAATTCGCCGTTGCACCAAGCCTCCTTATTTCTGAAGGTAAATGGGCAAATGTGAAAGGGTCCCATTGACCCTCTAAAGAGGGTTTATCAGCAAATACAGCAGTGAATGAAGGCGGCAATGAGGTGTGAACCAAGCTTGTGCAGACTAATGAGCAGTATGGAGTCGCAACGGAGGGAGACAGACGCAGGGGAAACCATTTGGGGGGTGGGGAGTGGTGGTGTTTGCCCCCATGTGACGTGCTGTAACTATGGTGTGGGGGTTGAGGTGAGTACAGGAGATAGAGCTGCAGGCTGTCCTCGTTTATCTTGCAATACAGACAGTGTGAAAATGGACTCTTGAACCACAACTGAGCTTTCACCGGTCTGATCCTGGCAATGGAAAAATTTTATTTAATTTATTTAATGTATGCTTTTTAAACAGCAGCCCAAATGCAAATGTGAATTCAGTGCGTAAAACCATCGAAAAAGAATCTTCTAAGATGGGAGTGCCCACTCCCGGGTCGGACGGACGCAATCGGTAAAGTTTTTAGCATGGTATTCACAGCGGAATAAATAAATAAATAAATGGATATTTATAGTAGACAATGCGAGGAGCGATGGGCAAATAGGCATTTTAATTTACAGGTTGGGATATGGAAGTAGGACTGGGATATCTTAAATGATTTTAGATCCCCTGGATGAGCAGATTATGCACCTACTGTAAGAAAATGGAAGCCCTGCAGGATTTATGCTAAACTCAGTGGAACAGTCTTTGAAAAAAGTGGTGAGGTTTGGGGGTGTACACTGTATATGTGTGTGTTTCTGTGAATATAATGTGTTCCAAATGTTTCTCTTTTTTTTGACGAAATGATTAGCTGTTTTGGACGTTTTCTACTTAGAACCATATGTAAATCCAATTTCTCAAACTCCTTCTGTGTCCTTGAGCTGTGCCAGACATTTGTAGGCAAGGGCATTACATAAGTCAATCTTTGTGGAAACAGGAAATTCTTTGATTTATGAACTCCTAATGTACACAGGAAGCAGCTTGAAACCAGGTAATGTGGGCTCGATAAAAGCAAAGCGAGTTCTCCAGCAACGCTGGAAGACATTTTTGCATGTAAAACTCCTGGTTTTCAAACACATTTTCTCAAAAGTCTCAGCTATTTCGTACATTTCCGTTCTGTTACATGTTGGAGAATAAACTAATAGGAAAAAGAAACAGTAAATTAAAATAGAAGTATGACTTTAGTGACCATGAAGCTAAAAGTTCCTAGAACAGGAACTGCTGGTTGGTAGACTTCAAACTCTGCAGCTAATCTACTTTTCCCTCATGTATTTCACACAGAACTTAGAAAATATCCATGACCGAGGATAAAGAGTGAAGCGAGATATGGCTATAATTATAAACTTATGAAAGAGAAGTTTATTCTAACAAATCCCTTTTGTTTCCACAAGTTCATCCATGCACCATTGGATCCATCTGGCGAGGTCGGCTGTATCCTTCAGTTGTGTGCTTGGGGGAGGTCTGCCTCGGATGCCAGGCAGAGAGGGGGGTGCCAGGATTGTGAAGAAATGATTGTTTGCAGGGAAATAAAAACAAGTGGAATTAGGGTAACTAAAACTGGTGAAAACAAAAAAAATAACTAACTATCCCGGAGCTTGACTGCATTAGTAACGGATACTCGTATCAGGTGTAGTCCGACAGAATTTGTACTATGTTATGTATATATGGCATTCTGTAGCTGTGCATATGCAGTAGAGAAGCTTTATCTCCGATAAGAAGGCAATTCACTTTTTTTTTATCATTGTGATGGCCTGCCGATCATCAGGGTTATGAACGGTGGACTCGGGAAACTAGACTGTGAGAACAAAACCTTTTATTTTTGACAGCGTGTTTACATACCTGTTCTTACAGAGCACCCAGAGACACCTGGGAAACACATAGAAAATCCAAACTCCATCTATAACTGCACACAGTGATTAGACAACAAACCATTTAAACATGTGCAGCAGCAGGGCATCATCTGAGATTCTTGGCTGGCCCATAGCACATTGCTACTGGTTTTCTGTAAATATTTGTGTTTAGCTGTTGTCGGCTGTTAAGGGGGACTGCCGAGCTCATTGCTGCCTTAAGGTTTTTAACAGTTTTAGTGCCAACAAGTCCATGTACTTTGTCAGTGCTGGTGTTTTGCAGCCCACTATATGAAGAGAGATGCTTGAAAATGATCTGTCACGGATGCCAAACCTTTGTTACTTCCCTGGTATGCTTACTGTTTTCCCACTGAAAAAAATATGTGGTTGAAGATCCGACGGTGGTACCGGCTTTCCTGGTAAACCTTCCAGTTCCTTCTGAGACACAGTGGGTTGCATGAAATAGTTTCCTCTCCCTACACTGGTGTCTACGGATCAGCTTCAGGTCTCCTCGCGCAGCAAATGAGAGAAGGGCATCAAGTAATCTTTACTGGTGGGGTGATGGCTCTTGCAGCCAGTAAAATAGTCATATTTTAGTAAAAATACTTATTTTTCTTGTTTTTACATAGGCTGGTATTATCACAGTGAAGCTCTCTAAAAAAACAGACTGTGAAAAGATGAACTTCATTACAGTAAAATACTGGTCGATCTGTAACTGTAAGCTATTTAGTGTCAGTATTGAGTTCTTTTTATTTATTAATTTATTAAAGCAACCCATGGTATCTTTTTCAAAGGTACATCTATGTTTCCTACGGTAAAAAAAAAAGAATGCATACAAGAATCTTCCAGACAAGCTTGTAAGGAGTAGTGCAGTGGCAGTAAGAATTAAACTGGTTTGAGATAATTGTTGCAGCTCCGTTCAATTTATTTAACCTAACTGGTAAACACAAGTACGTCTCTTTGTTTGGATGGGTTCCCATTGTCCATTAAGCACTTAATAAGGTTAAAGACAGACATTTGTTCCCTGTACGTGATCAAATCACAGGCTCATTCAGGTAAAACGCACAGATCTATACACTCGATACAAATATTAAGCAGTGTTTCACACCGTTGCCACATATTTCATTTGTAAAATTACCACTCAGTGTGATATCATCCCATTTTACTGCTTGTTCCATAGATGGTGGCCTTGGTCCAGAGCCTATCCTGGAAAAACGGCAATAAAATAAGGTAAAACTGGGGAACTGTAAGAAAATTATACGTTTCATTAATAAATAACAGTTTTATGGACATCTGCTGCGCGAGCTTTGTCGAGCTGGCATCGTACACAGGATGGCATGCCCACACCAAGAAGCCACAGTATGAATGCCCCTTAACTGCATGAATCCAGCTAAGACACGAAAAAGGAGCTACAGTGGCATTTGAACCAGAAAATATTTGGTGATCCGTGTTTTTAATTGGAATACATATCGGTGAAATTCTCATTTAACAGGTCTATCTGTTTCATTGGTTTCAGCATGTTACGTTTAGCAGAGTCTTCCTCTGCAGGCTGAAACCCATCAATCCTCTCTTTTCTGATTAAATCTGGTTTCCTTAAACTCCTTACTGTTTTGTATCCGTCTACCTTCACTCAGCTCAACCGCTCTGGAACAGCATATGGGCTTCACCTAGACGGCAGTCTCAACCCCCTTGCGCACACAAAGGAGAGGATGGGTCCTCGCTGCTGCTAAAGTAGTCTGAAACCCATCTGAACTTAATTTAAATCACGGAAAACATATTTAAAGGGTCAAACAAAAATTCATTTTTGAATCCTTATAATAGCTGGGATTAAATTGCCAGTTCTGGTTGCACCATAAATTGATAGACATTATAGACCATTGCTGTTTTTTTTTCCCCAAAGACCACCCAGGAATCTCAGGATGGAACGGAGCACAAAATAATTAAGTTATTTTCACATCCAGTCGTGCCGACATGTGGACACAATGAGAAGTCACTTTGCATGGGGTAGCTGCGTGGTTCGCGTATCACACTGCTCTACATGACATATTGGTTATCGTGCATCACTGCATATGTGAAAAAGCCGGCTGGGTTTGAGGATCTGCTTTGTATTGAACGAGAAGCAAATCCACTGTTACTTCTAGGCTGGTGGAGTTATTTGAAAGGGGAGCCACCATTTTGTTACTAACAGGAATCTCAAACTGATCATCTCTCAAACTTTTTTTTTATCGCGGTAGCGTTACTGAAGCGCGTGACGAGAGTTTCGGGGGACATCGATAAAAATTCCCAATGCGTAAGCTAGGATTTTTTGTTCTATTCGTAGGAGAATATCCTTTCCAGCACGTTGATGGAACTGCAGCATTGGGACAAGGGCCTGCCCATCAAAAGCATTCCATCAAAGTATGGCCAAAGGAAAGACCAAAGACAGCACAATATATTGTGAAAGCCTACAGAATTACAGTATTTACAAGTCACCATGACACTGAACCCAGAAGGTGGGCATTACTTGAAAGTGGTGTTTTGGAGTTTTAAATCACAACCCTGTACTCTTTCTATCTTCCATCTTCCATTCCCCAACTTTCAAACAACATTCTCAATGTCAACTTTCCACTGTCCTGGAATGGGGCAGTTTACATGCTGGTCCAGTTATATGACAAGCTCTGGGTTATGTCAGTGTGAAGCCCACTTGCAGCCATTGTGCGTCTAGGCCGAGACGATCTGGGACTCTGGTGAGCTGCCAGGCAGAGGGCATTTCGGATTCCCCCGTAGCCGGCCTCCTGGGACACATTACCATAGACGGATCTGTTCAAAATGCACTGACCTGAAATTTTTTCACCTGGTTTATACATCTTGTACCCTTAGGCCGAACTCGAAGCTGTGACTTGAATTTGTTCTGCACTGTTTATGCCGTTTACACATGCGATTTTGTCTACTTACTCCGCGCTTTCGATCCTCTTCCGCCTTCGCCTCTATGCTCCCTGCATCCAACCCGCTTGCCAAGTTGTCTTAATTTACTGTAGCCCTGAAGCAAAGATCCGACCAGCTTTTCAAAACGCATCTCGGTCACCGGGCTTAAGCAAGCAGCGTGAACGACGCGGAATGGCTTCTGACGTGAGGTGCGCGGCAGCCTCGCCGGTCCGTTTGCCTCCGTGTCCACCGCTCGCACGGAACGAATTGGTCCGGATACTGTTAAAGTCAGGAATGCTTTCCGGGGACGTGAAACGAAAGGGGGAAAAACCACACATCACCATAAACGCAAACAGAGCATCATTTAGCTCTCTAGCTGAACAATGTCTCCTTGGGAATGGTTTGCATGCTGATTTCCATGTTGGCCTCTCCCTTCGAGTGCAGGGATTTAACCGCCCTCCCTTCGCTGTTTACATTGTCCGGCGTCGCAGAGCAATTACAAATATCCTTTTACATGCACAACAAAAAGCTCCTTCCCCACCATGACCCTCGGCCCCTTTAGTTTCATCCATCAGTCAACAGTGTCCCCATCTCTCACAGCATCGCCGCTCCTGCCCCTCCCCCCGCTCTCCCACCCCAGTGCTTTACATCACGCTGTTACGGCTTTCCGGGCCTTTATGTGTTCTGTTGTCTGCTTCTGATGGGAAGCGCCTTTGTCTCTGGCCCTGTTCTGAAAGGCCTGTACGAAGGGAGCTGGACTCACAATGGAGTGCAGAGACAGGAGTGTGTGCAAGTGAATAGGCCTGTGTCAGGGGGTGCCGGGGGGTGGGGGGTAGGGGCACCTGTCGAGATGGTGTTTGTGTGCCTGTGAGTGGAACCAGTTTATCAGCAGTGCCACTTCATCAGATTTGTAACGTGAATCATGGTGGCACTTCTTCCTGAAGCTTTTGGAACTGTGAACAATAGTGCAGTGGATCTACTGGAAAAGGTTCTTTGCTGGAGACCTCGCTGTGAATTTCATCACATTAAGGAGTCTAAAGGTATGAACACAGATGTGCTTTGAAACCAGTTGGAATTTTAAATTTTAAAGATGACAAATGTATGTATCCGTGCAAAACAACTTTAGCTGCCATAAAAGGAATAAAATCATCAGAGATGGTTAAGGGGGAGACTTTTAAGCCCCAAGACCTTTTTGAGATAACAGGTGGCTTGGTGGTTAGAGCCACTCCCTTACAACCAACCAGAGGTTACTGGCTTTGAGATACGTACGTACTCAAAATTGCTTCATTAAAAAATACCCAGCTGTACAAATAAAAAAGAAGAAAAATAATAAAAATAAGTTGGAATGGGAAACAAGGCACTTCTGAGCAACCACTGACATAGTTTTCAAGGCAAGGAGGAACAGAAGTGGTTAGTCATTGCCTTCTTCCAGCATATCCTTTCCTTAGAGGGGTGTAGATAGAGAGAAAAACACGCCAACTCCACACCCACCCATACACACACACCTGAACTGGACTTGAACCCCACATCAGGCAAAGAGCGCAGGGAGTTGTGAGCCACCACATCACCCACAATGAAATAAATAGCACTGTATAAAAAACACTGCATTACAGTTCACCTTGGACAAAGACTGGAGCTATATAAATAGTTAAATACACATTCATTACCAATATAAAACACCACGTTAAGAAAATATCCATCTATCCACTATCAGTAGCAGCAAAAATTTGGTGAGGGTCCTGTTGGTTTCGATTCTATCCTGGAATCACTGGGCAACAGGTTATGAAACTACACCCAGGATGGGATGCACGCCCATTGCAAGGTGGCCAAACACAGTCACACGCATGCACACAATTCCATATTCATTGGTGCTTTCGAGATTTCACTGGGAAATCAGAACAGAAGACTTTCATACACGATTTGTTTGGCTACACCGAGCTGAAGGATCAACACCAAACACGGGGACTGTAAATCCGAATATTTCCGTATTTCCCCATAATCATAACTCTGGAAAAAAGCAACTTGTTTTGCAAATGAAGCTGAAAAGAGGGAATGAAAATTTGCTCTGATAAGGAAACTTTTAAACATGCTTTTGGACAAACAGCATGAAAATAGGGACTCTTCCTCACAAGCTGAACTTCATACAGGTTATTACAATGATGTATTCTTCACATCTATTCATGTATTCAAGAATATCTGCTTAAAGATTAATAATTAATAATAGGAGTAATGCAGAGATCTCATTGTTTAGCCATGCCCTAAACCGAACATACACTGGCCCGTTTCGTACCCGCTTTGCAAAAGACGACTCTGCCACCGGGCTTAAGCAAGCAACATGAACGACCTGGAATGGCTTCTGACGCGAGGTACACCAGCTGTCCACCTCCATGTCCACCGCTCCCATGAAACGAACTGGTTCCAATGGAAAAAAAAAAAGAAACATCTTTGAGCAAGTTCTCATCTCCCAGGACTCTAACCAGCCATCTGAAGCAGCCCAGCTGCAACCACATCCTTAAGTTAAGAACAAATCATCGATTTCATGAGATGCCTTCCATTTTTCAAAACAACTCCCGGTGGCTGGAAAAGTCACTCCTCAAATCACAGCCTTGTCTAAGTGATATGTGCACTTTTCTCCGCATTTTATGTTTTTATGTGTTTCTATTATTGTGTACATGCGCAGCTGAGCGCACTGGAGTGTTATGGAGAAGTTGCTTGAGTCAGTGGGCTTTCCCAGCGACGTTTTGTGTGAATATAACTACTAATGGGCTGCGACCACATAAAACCCAGTAGTCTGTAGGATCTGGAGAATGCGAGACTGAACCGCAAAATCTAAAAAGGTTTTATATTCTGGAGCCACAAGACAGTGTCGCCTGGAAGCGTTTGATGTGTTCACGTCGGCAAGGAGACAGGAGCTCGCGGAGCGCTCCAACACACGTCTGGGAAGGCCCGTAAAGCCAATTCTGTGATGAGGGAACCTACTGCAAACACTTAGAAAAAGCATCTTGTCTGCACATGTGCTCGTCCGCTGTGGTTTCCTTCAGTCGTATAATAAATATTTGCGCGGTGGCCTTGCCATATTTTACTTTTTAAGACCGATTGTTATGAAGTGTTCTGTAATTACCTGCCAAAAAAAGCTGGCGCTTTTGCCAGTACATTGCACTGGGATGTGAGAGAGAAAAAAAAAAACTGTTGAGAAAAGCTGGACTGACTTTCACAGATCCAAGAAAGATGTGTAGGAGGCCAGAACTTCTCACTGTGGTTGATCTCAGAGCTGGATTGCTCCTGATCGGGAGTGGGGTCCTTGTGGTTATATGGGAGGGCACATAGAGGGGAAAATGGGGCTGGGGCACTCGGTGGAACGTAAGATGGAGCAGAGACGTCTACAGCTGCGGGATCCTCGCGTGGAGACGAGGGTTGCACCCGAAGAGGAACAACTTCTAACCCGGGCTGCAGGGAAAAAGTTGTGAAACAAAAACAATGCCTTTGAGAGAGGAGATTCTCTCGTTTTGTGAGACACAGAGTTCGGCAGGAGGTGGTTTCGCACAAGATCACAAAGGAACTAAGCAGCATACGTTTATTCGGTTCAATACCAAATGTCATTTCGAACACAACAGGGCCCAAAACTCTACTTTGTCGTACTTACGGAAGTTAACCTGTGGCAGCGAGCTCCGACTGACAAGCAATGCACGCCGCCGCTTTTTTTCGTTAAATCTGCGATGATCCATTTCCCTGTAGCGCCTCTGCGTTGTCATGGAAACGAAAAACAATAGTGACAGTACAGATCTATCTAAACACTCATTAACCACATAGCGGCGAAATGACACCAAAATCCCAAACAGTCTGAATGCAGACCTTTCAAATGGGCCTGTGATGGGCCTTTCAAATGGGTACATTAACCTAGTGCCATCTGTATAACTAATGAAACAATGACCACACGGTCACGTGTATTTGCAGCAAAAAGTAGAAATGTTGTAGGTCAAAGTAAACAATGCATGTTTACGAGACAGGAAACTTTCAGCAGTCACTTGCATTCCAAGCTGAAACGCACACCGATTCGTCCCTTGGTTCTGCTGTCTCTCAAAAAACAAAAATCTAACTATAGCAAAACAAAACCTCTGTTGCAAAACACAAATAACTTCCAGACTGAAAGATTAACAGGAACGCCCTTTGCATTTCTGTTTCAAATTTCCAACTAAGGTTTTTTTTTTTTTGGTCATTTTCCACAAACAAACAAAAAAAGACAGGGTGGGCTTGGGTTCGAAATTGTCAGCGCACTGTCCTCAGCTGCCCCCTTCCTCCGCTCCATGTGGTAATAAAAGCAAGCTGAGGAGGACATGGATGCAGTACCTGTCTGTAGGTCCTTCACCCACACTAGTGTACCAGATACAGTGTTTGTGTTAGCAAGTGGAACCAGAGCATCCTCACTGACCCAACAGAGGCTTGCGAAGGGTGCGGATTTCTCATGAGACCTGGCCCTTCTTCAAGATATCCTCACTCATTGGGGAAAAAAAAAATCCTGAGGCAAATTGTTAAATTCACAAAGCCATTGTTAGGATGCTTTCTGAAGGCTAAACAAGGAACAAACATTTTTTGCAGAAGCATAAAAGAATATAATTTTATGCTTAATACTTGCGTAACGCAAATATTGGAATTTGCCCAGTTCAAAGGTGTCCAAGCAGAAATGAATTTCTAGTTGATTTATTACAGGCAGAAATTTTCAATGTGCCAACAAACAAGCAAAGAAAAACAAGAATAAAAAATGTCCATTTCTTACGGTTTACCGAGTGGCCACCTCCCACTCCTGTCAGAGTTCAAGAAAACAACCGAGTTCCGAAATACCAAAAACTTTTACCTGGCCTCATGGAGCTGCCATGTGGAAGACATTTACTCTTGGGAGCTGGCAGTCCTCTTCACTTCCCTGGGTGCAAAGCACAGCTCACTGGAGGGCCACGGGCTAACAAACACCACCCTCCGTGAGAACGCATCAGCCAGCCGCATTCCTGGGATGCGAGGCCTAGCTGAACACAAACAAAACATTTTAATAAGCTACAAGTTTTCGGATTCCCGGCATCAGACTTCAGTCTCCCTTAGTATTTCGGACCGAGGGCAGAAGTAAGGGAAGAACAGCTGAGAGGATTCATCACCTGCACTTGTCTTTTTAGTAAAGGGACACAAGTACACAAACCTGATTTGTCTCCATTTCGGGGCAGGGGTGTGTCATCCATATTCATTGTTTGTACCTGCATGTGATGTCAAGCCCAGCTGCGTATCTAGGTGACAGATTGACATGTCTGTTTTAACACTCCGGCAGTCCCTACCAATGAGAGCACTAACAGCCTTCTGGGCATTTTATGTCTTTGGCTGACCAGGGTGTAAAAGCTCAAACATCACCTTATATTATGGTAACCATCCAGCTTGCCACATGGTTTTTGGAGAGCAGTTATTGAATTATCCCCCCGTCCAATTCCCTATTCGGAGACACAGTTGGGTCCCTGTGGAGCAGCTTTGTGATATTAGATTATACCCCCACCTCCCACCCCCTTCCCCAACCCATACAAAGACCATTAGATAATGCGGGATGGAGCTTCATGCCAACAACAGGGGGGCGGGCATTGATGGGCATGAGTGCCCATCCAGCAGTCCAAGTTTCCAGAACCCAGGGCCCGATTTGACCCTCATACAGATGAGGCATCATCACCGGCAGAAGAAAATGTCTCGGGATTCATCTACCCTCCAGCCCTTAACTCTTGTTCCGTAGCACTGTTTATTTATTATTTTCCCTCTTTTTCACTTGATTTTTAAATATTGAACATTCTGCATTACAAGGCAAGGACTGACAAACGTCCTTTTTCAAACTGTTGTTACAGTTCATGCATAAATGATGGGAATGCTGGTGCCCAGTCCAGCATGTCACAATATTTGTAAATACATTTTCCAAAAAAAAAAAAAAAAAAAATTAAAATTATTTTTTTTTTAAAAAAAGGCAGAAAGGGGCACAAATCCATGTGGTTCTGTGACAATGAACTGTACTTAGAAATTAAATTTTTGGTCAGATCTCCCTACTCAGTAGCAACGTTTATGGTTTTAGACAGAAGTCAAAACTTTACAAAAAGGTAACAGAGACGTTGACAGCCATAGCATCTGCTGTGTATCATTTGCTGAGACATAAAGCTGAGATACAAACGCATGCATCAAAGCTGAACATAGCTGAGGCCTTCTTTTCCTTTCAGCCATGTCAAAAACAGACCATCAGTCTTCGCTGAAAACCTCCACAGCAGACTTCCCAAAACCACCATCTATTTCTGTACAAAATAACATCCAGCCCAGGCATATTGAAGCCGCATTATTAAGGAAGTGGGTTTTCAGGGACAAGGAACTTTTTGTCATCCAAATAAATCACACAAAATATAATGACAGCCAAATTGCCGATCTTGCGTCACACTGTATTATTTTTAACGGACAAACAAAGCGACTTCTGTAAGCTGCGAATTGATCTGTGCCATTGCAGCAAGTGATAAAACACAGGTGGCCTTCGAAAGTCATGCCGATTCAGTTATTTGTTTCTTTGGTAAACTTTCAGCATTCGCAGACCCCGATGGGTGCCAAAGAAATCCTTGAACCTCAAAAGCGACGGGTGTTTATATCAAAGGACCGGAGCTCGTGCCCTCGTCCCCTCACCACACCTTCCCTTTACATAAACCGATCCCACCCACTACTGCTGTTTGAGTTTTAAATATCGAACGTCACTTGTTTTGCATTCAAATGTATTTCATTTGCACAATGTCCACAACTGTTAGTTTTATTTTTATTATTGTCTATTAGTGAAGCACAGGCAAATTTCTTTAGAAATGTAGCGCAGAAAAGTACCAAGGAAGTTTAACTCCCCAGCTAGTTCATGCAAAATGTGCAGCAATTCTATTTTATTCTGTTTTTAAAGGTTGGCAAATATTAAGACACTTTTACTTTTCATCGAGTCCCACGGGCTCTGGACCAAACAGTAACACGGCTCCAGCTTCCATTCTTTGTGGTCTGTGTGTGTACACCGGAAAGCGGTGCGATCCTGCGATGAGCTGCTAGTGAAAGTGCGCGACATTGCGCCGGACTGTTTGTGGAGCACGAGCCCGGGCCTGTGGTTGGACACAGCGGGTCTCGGGAGACCCTCCGACACGCAGCTGGACGGCGGCCCGCTCCATACCACGTGAATTCCTGTTTCTCATTTCCACGCTGTCCCATAGCGAGCGTCTTCTGCCCAACCCTGCTGCAAAGGATGTGTGTTTCACCCATCTGCATCAGGAAAACTGAGTACCAAAGCATCCTCTTCCATGCAGTAGAACCAAAGTACCTGTTCCTGCTCCCCACACACGGGTTCAGTCCTCAGTTACAGGGAATCGCTCCAATTTTTAACACTGCCAGATCCTCATTTAAACAGACAATGTGTCTGACTGTCAATGTCCTTTGTACTGCAGAGGCATCTTTGATCTCCTCTCACTTAATTGATCTTTTAGATAAAAGGGCAGACGTACAGTACATCACGCCATAGGGTATGGGGTCCCGAAGGAAACACCGGAAAACGATCACTTACCCCCAGCGTGGCGTGTATGATACAGCAAAACGCCGTGAAATATGCCAACTTAAAAAGCAGTGAACACAAAGATTTTATTGGGAGAAACTCTTGCAACTCACAACTGGCAGTTTGAAAGAAGACGTAAGGGCATCAGTCAAAGTGTCAGTTGGGTAGTTTGCTTATTGAAAAAGGCCCCCATGTGGGTTGGTGGTTGCAGGGGCAGGAAGGCTCCGGATAACCACCTTGTTTATTATTCCAGCCAGGCGGTAAGCAATGCCTGCAGCTTCACAGGTGACAGAAACAGTCTGGGTTGTGGATGACTAGGGTCATTACTGAAGAGGATGGAGGGGTAATAACACAGCTTATTCTGCACCCGCTTTGTTGTGCGTGATCCCCTGACAGCCCAAATAGCCCAGAGAGGGGTACCACAGCCCTGCCAACTTGGCACAAAGCAACAGATTTCAAAACGGCCTATAAGTTACTGCAAAGATCATAATGGCACGTAGATGGAACGCTTTCGCTTCTTAGCTCAGGTCCTCCTTCAAAAGGAAGAGCTTACAAATGGCAAAATATGGATAGACTGCGTGTGCGACAGTACGAAGCAACACAAAGGCTTAGGCTTTGAATGCACAATAAGCGACCTGCGGAGGAAAAATGCTTCTCACTTTGCCTGCTTCTAAGCAAATCTGTTCCAATTATGTGTTATGGGTTCAAAAATACTATTCGCCACATCAGAAGACAAAGGGTTGTTAGGCTGAAACCCGGACACGCAAGAGCCAATGGAAAGCATGAGGGGACGTCTTGCATTCCTGCAAGAGCTGTCAGCACCACATGGGGTTTTCATTAATTCCTTCTTTGGCTTATCCAATGCTGAATCAAACAACTGTTTAATCTTTGACAGCATCTGGCCAAGCAACAAGCACGGCACCCTGACTGTCGAGCGCCGACTGCCTGCGTACAATCTGAAATAAATTAGCAGGGCTTGCGGGGCGGGCTGGCGTTATTCTCCACGGCATGCGGAATCGTATAAACAAGTTTGCATGAGGAAAAATGGCCCTGTTCTCGAAACAGCTCTTTTGGCTAAATCGCCGCGTCTGAATTTCTCCTGGCGGGGGCACCGAGGGCTTGGTTCTGTCTCGATACTCGCAGTGACCCTCTGCCTCGAAACATGAGCGCAACTGCCACAAGCTGTAAGGCTTCCAGGTTACCGCCGGCTTACGGGACTCCGTGTGCTGATGCGAGCGATCTTCAAAACAAGAAGGCAGACAGTTGGACTGCGGCTTGCAGGCCTTAAGGACCTGTTATGTTGGAAGAGAGAAGGCGGCCTAAGAAAGAGGGAGAAATGAGAACGAAACCCAAGCATGTCTCCTTTCCCCCTCTTCTGGCTCAGTGTGGCGTCAGCTGCAATGAGCTCCAGATGCACCGCCGAGCCCCCACAGGCGACCTCTGCCTCCTTCTGCATGGCAATGGTTGTGGTTGGACTGGCGCAATGGAAACACTGCTTACCAGCAGGGCCCAATAAACATCCTGCAGGCTCCTGTTTGCAGATCTGGTCGCTGGCTCGTAAGCACGAATTTAAATACAATAAGACACGGCCTGGCACAAGTGACACTGGAGAAAGAAAGAAGAGGAGGAGGAGAAAAACACCGGGACTGTTCAACAAGACAGCGCAAAGGTGGAAAAACAAAAAAAGGTGATGGCTGGAGAGAAACGTTGAGGAAAAAAAGCAGATTCAGCAGACAACATCGTGGTTGGGGACCACCGAAAGGTTGGCCAATATCTGCGTGTCGCTGCTGTTTAAGTTTTGAAAATATTCCACTAAGGCACTAAAACTCACCTGTTTGGTTTAGCATTCGGCTTTGTAGATCTCTTTGTGGAAAAGCATTTTGGTGCGATAACAGCAAAATGGGAAAATGGCCATGCTAAGGAAAGGGCTGGCCCCAAGTCCTCACAGAGCGCTGACCGGTGTGAATATTTACCTACTCTGTGTACAGCTGTTATTTACAACAAATGTGTCAGACCTTCCACCACCCTCCACTTTCGACAGGAATAACAAACTTCACATCCTCAACAGTTTGCGCTCACGCAGAAATGAGCCCTGCAGCAAACTTCTTCCAGGAACCCGATGGCAGTCCCAGCCATGCCTTAAATTATTAGATGTATGGCGGTCAAAAGTGCATGTTGCCATATAAATCAGTTCACAAACATCGAAAGGCAGGGGCGCGTTGGCAGACCATGAGTCAAAAGCATGTCCGAAGGCCATCTGTTCGCTTACAGGCTCGATCACATCCAGAACCCCCCTGCAATGTTCGTAACTATCCTAATGCAACCAAACAATGCTGTGAAACATCAAGAATCATGCAGACCTGCTGCAAACATCGTGAAATTAAAAAAAAAAAAAAAAAAAAAAAAAAAAAAAGACTGCTGCCTTGTGAAATAAATCACATTTTGGCTTTTGAAAGAAGGGTGTGCTCACCAGACAGCTTCATATTAAAAGAATGACATCCTGTCTAGAGACACGGAACTTAACAGACATCTAATAATTTTGCTAATGTAACCGAGAAAGAGAATGGGTGTATTTACAAGGTGTTTTTATTAAGCCAAGGATGTGTGGATTTCATTGGCGACCCAACAGATCTGTCAAACACCGCACTTTCGCGAGTGAGGACACTGAGGGGCAGTGGAGCTCAGACCAATTTGGTTATGGAAAAGGTTCCTTGCAACATGCAGATCACAGAGCTCAAAGTAGCGGTGGTTATTTGCATCACCCCAGCATATTTTTCTGTCTTTTCTATATGAGAGTTTAAAAACATCCCGTAAAATCATTTATTTCCCCTACATTTGTAGGCCAATGTTGGCCAAAGTCTACTCAGGGACTCCTATAGGACTGCATACCACTGTAACACTAATTTTAAAGGGAATGGAGAACAAGACAGTGTCACACTTAATGCAAAAAAGAAAAAAAAAATGACCCCCCCCCCCCCAAAAAAAAAACAACAAACAAACAAAAAAAAAACAAATAATAAAAATGAATTTTGACTGCTTATCATTTACTTTGAGTGCAGAACATCTGATTTGCCAAATTAACACATTCTGGACAAGTGAGCAAATATATGCACAGTCTAAATCCTAACTGACAAACCAACTGACAAATATGTGGCAAAAAAAAGCAGCAAGCTGTTAACTATTGGTCTTTATTTAGCATCAAGCTCTGGCTAATGATGCATTAATGAACAAAATGTATTTTTTGGTGAGCGTTCCGTGGTGTTGAAGCTGGATGCTGGAGTGTCCTATTAAAATTATCCCCAGTTGGAGACCTTGTAAAGCCTCAGTGGATGGGTGTAAATCATGTGTCACAAAAAAACTAATTTAACAAAAATTTTGTCACAGAATATTGATTCCAATTTTTCAATTAATTTCAGGGGCTTCAAGTGGATCGGTCTTCTAAATTTATTTGTAAGGTTGCAGACAATATTATTAGCACCCATGCATTTTATGAATATCATGCACAACATCTAAAAAGTGGCCAGTAAAACAGCTTTGGTCTGCATGCACTCATTTGTTTGGTACAGAATAGCACAGTATTAAATAATGACTTTTTTTTTTTTTTTTTTTTTTTAAAAAAGGACATGGGTAAAAGTAGAACAAAAACTGAAAAGTTTTTTGATTATTTACACCCTTTTGAAAAATTCAAATATATTGGATTAGAAAAAACTAAATTCCACTGCAGTGAAATTAAAACTCGCCTGTGATAAATTGCCAAAAACCACAGAAAATGAATTAACCTACGATTAACAAAAGTTTTATGGCTTTAATGTTTAATAAATTCCACTTTCATTCCCTGTTCCTCTATAACAAAGAGAGACAATCAGAAAAACTATTATCACCAAACATAAAAATTCAGACATGTACAAGGCCACCTCCAGAGACCTTGGCTTTCCTGTTTCCACAGTTTGCAACGTTATTACAAAGTTTGCTGCTCATGGAACTGTCTAGAACCTCCCAGGATGTGCCAGAGAGGAAAATTGATCAAAGAAGTCTTCGAAGGTTGGTGTCAGCTGTTGGAAAAAAAAACACTGAACAAAAGCCAAAAAGGTTAAAGCTGACCTGCAGTGATGGTTTCAACCTCTACCACACACTGCACCCTAAACTGAGAAGGGCTTTACAGGCAAAGGCCAAGAAGGACTCCAGTGTTGATAGACAAAAATATAAAGGCACAACTGATCCTGCCTAGAGTAACCTGGAAAAATGTTCTGTGGACTCATGAAACCAAAATGGAGCCATTTGGCAATGCGTATTAATTTGTTTACAGGTCATGAGGTTTATAAGGAGAAGAACATCCTAACTACAGTTAAATATGGTGGAGGTTCCATAAGGTTATGGGGTTGCTTGGCTGTCTCTGGTACTGGAGGCCTTCAGCATATTAAAGGAATCATGAAATCAGAGGATTACCAAGGCATTTTGGAGCCAAATATTTTTTTCAGTATCAGGTATGAGTTGAAGATCATACAGGACCTCTAGCAGGACAATGACCCAAAGCACACATCTAAAACCACAAACCAGTGGTTAAAACGGAAAAAATGGACTGTGTTAAGCTGGCCAGCAAGAAGTTGTGACCTCAAGCTGACTGAAAAACTTCGGAAAGTGTTGAAATCCACTGCATGTCAATGCGGGGTCAGTGGCCACCCAAGTCCCAGCACGGTGCCACGGCACACGCAAAAACCACATCAGTCTGAGCCATACTGCCCTCAGGGGGAGTTGGGAGATATCAACCTGAGCCACCCTGCCACCTGCCCCTTTGTCAATAAAACACTAAGCTGTTGTTTAAATCCACACCTCTGAGACACAAATCT
This sequence comes from Heterotis niloticus, assembly GCA_018136845.1. Classification (NCBI taxonomy): domain Eukaryota; kingdom Metazoa; phylum Chordata; class Actinopteri; order Osteoglossiformes; family Osteoglossidae; genus Heterotis; species Heterotis niloticus. The sequence goes on from CM030890.1 coordinate 8,463,226, forward strand.
CCGTGTACATGAACCAGTGTGTGACATGTGACAGTGTAGGGACTGAGAGGAGGGGTGGAACAGCACCAGACCAGGCTTTGGAACAACATGCAGCCTCAACTTTGGCTCTGCCTCTGGAATCGCTAAGAAGTGTCGCCAATTCCGTTGCATAACTAACTGCACCCTCCCTTCTCAGGGCAGATCCTACAGGTGTGTTAAACCTTCAACTTTCATCCAGCCCAAACAAAGAATTCCTCAGTATCACATTCTTTCACACTGGCAGCTCCCCAAAAGAGGGTTTCTGCCTTCTGCAGTGACAAAACGTTCAACAAAGAAGATGTCATCAACAGCAACACACGAGAACAGCATCTGCGTCCGTGTTCACGAACATGAAGTAGTAGCACGGCCGTCTACATATGAAGGAGATCTGTTGTGATGCAAACAATACGGATTCCACTACTGACAAGCAGTGACAAGAGTCAGCCTGGTGAAGTTCCTCTTTAAACTGCAAACTGCATCGGTAAACAGGACTGGTAGTCAGATTTCCTGCACATCACACCTTCATGACGGTTCATTTATGAAAAATGAGCCTCTCCTGAAGGGGTCTTCAGGTTACCCTTTCCATTATGTTTATCCCCCCTTCAGACCCACTATAAAACCCTCATCGGGCTCCATTCAGGAACACAGACCTGCCAGATCTCCAAGTGAATGAACAGACATTTTGTATGTTTTTTCCAACAAGACTACACCAAAATGGAAGCTGAATGTTGTTTTCAAGTGGCTGTTTATTTGTGCACGAGTATTCCGTTCTCAATTCCATTTGCGTTTGTTCCTTTTCATCATGGCAAACATCTTAATCTGCTGACTTAGCGGATCCATGGGCTTTGAACACCTGTAAACCCTGCTGTCTGTGTCCACTTGGGTTCCTGCGAGTCCCTGCATCTGCTTTCGAACGAATTTCGAGTACCTTAAATAAAGAGCCAAGTGGCTGCTGCACTCTGCTGGTTAAACCGAGCATCGTGCTGACTTTTAAAATGGTTCCATCTGGAAGTTGAAACTGCTTGTTGTGAAAAACAGGACATAAAATGTATGTAGTTACAAAGGTCAGGATAAATGTCCTGGAAAGAAGAAATTTCTTTATCGCTTTAACATCCGCACTATTTCTATGATGAAGCGGTGGAAATATTCAGAGACAAACTTATGCTAAAGAATCATTCTATTCAGGGTTTCAATAAGGGCTTACATTTAGTCAAATTGTTTTCCGTAGCTTTTGGGTCTGTCTGTAAAGGATCCATGGTCCAGCAGAAGGCTTGAGTCAACCTGTAAGGTGTTGGCACCATTATGGTATCCTATAGATCTGGAGCCCTCAGCAGGTCCCACAGAGGTGTGCCTTCCTGAACCAGCTGGTAGGGGGGCTGCAATCTCTTGTTCTTTAGGCTTTTCAGTGCCGAGCAGCGCTGGATCAGCAGTTCACACACCTCCTTATGACCCTGCTCTGCAGCCTAAAGAAAGTACATACATACCAAGTATAGGTGCCAGCACCACTCTGCTTAGTAACAGACGGTGATGTCAATATTTCACGCAGACATGCCACGTTTCTCCTTACCTTATGCAAAGGAGATGCTCCATCATCGTCACAGAGCAGAGGATCTGCCCCAGAATCAAGCAACAGCTCGACCACACGCAAGTGGCCACGGTAGGCAGAGCGATGCAGAGGTGTGGCTCCACCCTTGGTCTGGGGGTTTGGGCAGGCTTTCTGGCCGAGCAGCAGCGCACACACAGCCTCGCTTCCGCTGCGACTCGCATAGTGCTGGAACAACAAACCCTCCCTTCAGTCAGGCCTCTAATGTGCCTACCCTTGAAAAGGAATTTACTAAACACAGAAAATTGTTTGTGGTTTTCAACCCTTCTTGACTGTTGAAAGGATTCAGCAGTTCTGAGGGAGGTAAGGTTTGTAAAGGTACTGATCTCTGACATACCAGAGCAGTGTAGCCTGCCTGATCCGGCACATTAGGATCCGTGCCCTTGGTGAGAAATGAGCGGACCCTTTCCACGTCTCCATCCAGGGCAGCGGACCAAATACCTGCGAAAAGAGGAAACTTTACAGCAAACAGCAGTATGACAGGAACTTGGCTTACTGTTAAAGGTGCAGTACGCCTGTTTACAGCTAACCAAAAGCACTGCGAGGCTTGAGAGAGACCTGAAGTAAAACACAAGGCACCTCTTTCGAACTCCATCTCCTCCAGGGTCTGGTGGACGCTGGGCGCTGCGGGGCGATGGGAGCAGCAGTCACACCGGGGGGCACCCGACGCCATGATGCGCCGAGGAGGAGGCTGCGCCGCTGCGGATGGGGGGCTTCTGTGGTTCAGCGAGAAGCCCCGTGTGCCTCAGCTCAGCTGTCGTTTCCACTTGGCTAGTTTATTAGGAACTCGCATTTGCACTACACGGTAGGAATTGCTTTTTAATCGAATCCAAATAAATGTAAGAACACAGGGAAGCACAATTCGAGCAGCTGGCTTCTCAGTTTCAGCGCAGCGTTTTGCAGCAGCAGCGCGAAGCTACGCTATTGTACGTTAGCGTGGAGCAAAAGTTGTTGCGCAGTTCCTAAATAAACATATAAATGTATACATATCTTTAAACATATATATGTCGTGGAAAAAAATATAAATGTCTGTACAGCTAAACATCAGAAACACTGGTACTGTGACGGAGCTAAACCTCGTTAGCGGGAAAACTGTTTAGCAGCCTCTGTTACGGAACTGACTAGGATCCCCATGGACATCCAGTTTCTTCACAAATGGGATGCTTTCGACATTTTCCCACACTTGTGCAACACTTTATCTGCTAAATGTGACTTATATGTTACTATAATTTCATGTTATAACTGCTTCGTGAGAGTGAAGTAGCTCAGTCCCGGCTCGTGTTGAACATGGAGCCGGAGGCAAAAGCGCTGGCCGGCCGGGGTACCGTGAGCGTCTCCTAACATCGACAGCGCAAACTGGCTGTCGTAACTTCTACAGCCTAGTTAATTTTACGCCTATTCTAAAGTAAAATAAAATATAAAAACAGCATGCTTTTCCAGTTTTTCCTTACAGCTGCCTCCACACACTGTAAGGTTCACTTCCTGTGTGTCGACGGATGTCCAAAGAGCCCAAACTTCATAATTCGAACAAAGTGATGAGGAACGCGATTGAAAACGATGCGTTATTATTATTAGCTGAAATATTAGAAAAACTGAAGTAAGATTTACCCATTTATACAACAGGCTGTTCTTTCTGTATGAATTTAGGAAAGATCCCTTAAAGATAGTTCAGTAGAAGTGGGATTCTAACCTTCACTATAATGGCTGACAGATGCACACAGGAAAGTAAAAATGATCCAACTGTATGAGTTATTCACTGTAAAGTTACCAGGGTAAAGTTTCAGCTATATAAATTAATGAAAGCAACCTATGGCACAATAAACTGACTGCTTTTAACCTTAAAGTAGGCTCCTCTCTGGCTTTTCTAGAAATACTCAGTTCTGTGCGACAACAGTGACACGAATTTATGCAGAGTGGCATCAAGTTTACCTGATGGACTGGAAAAATGGCTTCCGATCAGAAGCAAACCGACACGCACGTTGAGGCAGCACTACGCCGCCCAAATGGAAGAAGCGCCTAGAATTTCCCACAAAAAGACAGGACACGAACCGATTTCTCATAACAGTCTTATTCAATAAAATACACTTCCTTGGCTGAGTGAGTGCAATTTTCACAAAACTGTGAGCACACAGGAAAGGTGCCATTCACCATACACCCAGTCCTGAGTTTCCTTTCACTCCTGCATAAATACAGTAAGATATTAACTAAAATAAATAGCCCCACTATGTATAAGGTTCAGATATGTCCTCTCACACTCATAGTGCTGAACTGTTTTTGCCCTCAGCGCTAAGACAGGCAGAGTACCTTGACGCAAAGTAAAAGTCACAAAATGCTGCACCTCCCACGGAGCTACGCAGCTGCTGCCACGATCACACAATTGCACCGGCTATGTTGGTTATACTGAAGTTAAATTTGCTACAAGTTTGCAGATATTCAACTGAAACTTACATGTTAAAAGCAACAAAGCTGTTGAAAAAGCGTCGCGATGATAACCACAGGTCCAGCATTAACAACCTTTCAGTATTTAAACAGCAGCTTAGGAAGCACTAGATGTGGAACTCCTTCTTTGGACCTAAACTTTCCAAAGCACCACATTCAACAAGAGGTAATCTTTTTGCAGCTGGATTGATAAGATCGATTGCTTTTAAAAATGTTAGTGGGTACACCTAAAATTTGCATGCATTTATAAATAAGTGATATAGGTCATATTTTGGTGCATTGCATATATGTAATAAATAACGCCCAGGCCATTAGCTCTGTATGTCTTCTACAGGAGTGCGAATTTACAACCATCCTCCTCTTTTTTGGTGCAGAAAATAAAAGCTTCATATTGACCATTATGTAACATTATTTGGTTTCGCCATTGCACTACCATGAAATTCCATACATCTATTGTATAAAAGCAGACATAAAATATTTTAACTGTCTGACTGGAACCAGTCAACTGCGGCTAAAAGGAATTTCCTATGAGCGGATGAATGATGAGGCCAACAAAGGGACTGTGTTGAAAACAAAACGGTAAAACCAAGACGGATGTGATGAAAACGAGGTAGATTCAACCCTCAAACCAAAGAGTAGACAGCGTTTAACTTCTACAATACTTAGTATAAACTGCGTGTTGGGAGAATGCAGTCTGAGCAAGCACTCACACGGAAGATTAACACTGTAAGCTCAAAATTCTGAACTATAAATAGCAGCTGAATACTGGGTTTCTTCTTGTGTTCTACCGTGATTCCACAGCTACTGTTGTACGACGCCAAACAATAGCAGCTGAAGCATGCTAACACTGCACTGCCTTTACTTCAATCTGTACTTCACTGCTCCACTTGCTTGAGGTGAGCCACGTCCGCAGGGAAGCTTGTCCAGACTGCGTCTCCACTCATAGCTAAACCCTGAGCCATCAGCAAAGCCGTGACACATCAGTCGTTTAACATAAATGCTCTGCTACCACTTCAATGGAAAAGGCCATAAGTACACTCATGATTGAGATGTGAAAGTCACAAACGACAGTGCCACAACTGGGACAAGACCACAGCACAGAAGTGGAAGATTGTCAACCCTGGAGGTGCCCTAGTGCAAGAAATTAAAGCTAATAGATTAAGTGGGGTGCCAGGGTTGGGCACAGTCAAGCGATTCTGGGATTGCATAATGTTCCTGGGAATCTCGTGGTCAGGAGCATCTGGGACCGACTGGTCAGTGTAGTGCAGAGGGATTCTCTCTGGAATTGGCCAGCCTTGACCCAGGTGGAAAGCGCTACAGTGAGATGGTGCCGGAGGGGAGGAGGTGCAGAAAGACGAGGAGCTGCGTTCGAGGATGCAGGTTATCTGACACTCTGCGACATGTGCAGAGGAGTCAGCATCTCCTCGAAAATGGCCCCCTTTACATTAGACCCTCTCAGGTTGGCCTCTTGCAGGTCACAGCCGGACAAGTCACAGTTCTGTAAGGACAAAACCCACAAAGACATTTACCCCAGGGTGCTCAGAAGAACAAGGCAGTAATTTTAACACATCTTAATTCCAATTAAATTCACTAACAATGTGGTGGGGTGGATAAATAGAACAATATTTTGTATCCCTGGCCCCTATGGTGTGCTGCTCACCTCTAAATCAGTACCAGCCAGTGTGGCCCCTCGTAGGTTGCAGTTCTTTAGCTTGGCATTCTTGAGCGTGGCCACACGGAGGTTAATGCCTGTCATCTGACTTCCCTCCATGTCCACACCCTTCAGATTAGCACCTGATGTCATGTACGAAAAGTGAGCACCCATGTGAAGTTGGGGAAAAGACACATATCAGAGTAACGGAAGCAGAGGACCATTTCATTTCAGGTCCAGGAAGTTCACCTTCTAAATTGGCCTTCAAGCCAGACGGGTCCTCAAAATTGCAGCCTTTGAGAGATGCTCCTTCTGCATTGGAACAAAGCATCTTCACACCCTGCAAGTTAGCACCCTAGAACACACACACAAAGAATTAATAACTATTTATTAAATAAGATGCACACAACAACTGTAACAACAATAATAATAGGACAAAACAATTTGCATTATATAATAAATTATAAATATTGACTTACATCCAAATTGGCCCCAGACAAGTCTGCACGCTCTAGGTTGGAGCAACACAGGTTGGCATGGGTGAGGTTGCAGCGACTTAAATTTGCCATTTTGAAGTTAATGTAACGCAGGTCAAGGCGAGAGAGATCAGCTCCACTGAAATTAAGTCCCTAGAAGGTTGAAATAAAAGAATAAATAAGCATTTACAAGAATTATGTATGAATAACTGCATGTATCAGTTTATAAAACTGCTCACTTGCGTTCATTAAGCCCAATAATTTATAATTATTTTACCAACTATGCAAAAACAATACTTATGGATTTACTCAGATGGATAGTTCCCTAAACAATGTACCGTATTGGCCCAAATATAAGATGGTATTTTTTCTGGGAATTACATGTAACAGGTAAATAAATAAATAAATAAATAAATAAATAAATGCTCATCTTAAACTATAGGACTAGACCTCTAAAGGTCATATGTCGTGTAAACCCAGTAGGCTCAACTAGAGCTGGCGAGTATGAAAGATAACGAAACCTGGAGATAGTCTGGGGGGGGGGTTAGGCCAAATGAACCAAGGACTGGAGAAGTTATGCGGTAGTTTACTCATGGCTCTTAGGGGCACTTCAAGCAGTTCAAATCCTTTGCCCCATTATGGGTTTAAACTAAGCAAAAATAGAAGCAGGCACAGACTGCTAGAAACTGTTGATTTCTATTGGACTTGGTAGGTGAAGCTCATTAGCTTGTACCTGACAGCGAAGTTCGGATTTGGTGGGTGTTGCCAACAAGAAGCGCACAAATTCTTTGCGAGAAAGTGGTGAGTGGTCTTCAGGAGGCTGTGAATTCTGGGGGAAGACAGGCATGTACTATGAAATCTGTCCAGACATAATGACATAAATGACTTACATACCAAAACACCCCTGTTATAACAGCAAGAGTTTCCAACCTTGATTGCTGCTTCCAGCTGTTCAGCAAGCTGTTCGATTCCAAAGAACCGTGCCTCTTCTAAAACACCTACAGAAGGTAGAAACATTTACATTCAGCATGCTGCATTAACTATTTAACTATAACCACAGCAAGGGAAGTGATAACTGTGGAGTAAAATGTCACACTGGCTTGGGAAGCGCCAGTTACTGCTGGAGTGACAACAGTCGGGGCCACACCCAGCAAGTTGATCCCGTCATTGACAATGAGCTGGCCATGGCGTAGGTAGTTCAGAATGGGCTCAAAGTACTCTGGACTGCGGTCGATTAGATAGGCACCGCGCTCGTCCTGCTTGTTCTCCCATACATCTGCAAGGGTAAGGGGACAGGGGAGAGGTCTTGCTAATGCATCCACAACACTGTGATAACACTGTAAACTCTCTGTGCGCTGGGGTGGTATGTCAGCTCACCTTTGTCTTTGAACATGTGTGCCAGCATGCTCTCTGGCTCCTTGCTGACCAGGGTGCTTCTGTTGGACACAGTGACATAAAACAGCAAAAGATCAGTCATTTTTCCTTACTGTATAAGCAATTTATGCTAGAAAGTTATTCCCTTTTCACTGTAGGACTGTTAAAGCCAAATACTTTCAGACTGCGAGTGGGGAGAAGGATAGCATAACCCTGTACTTTGCCACAACAAAGAAACACAAATTTTGTTCACCTGTGTCATACCTGGATTAGTACTTCCGCTTACCGGGTTGTAGTGAAGTGGCGACCACCGATGTTCAGCGTCAACCAGTCTGTGTGAGCGCAGGAGCGTCGTTCCAGATTCCTCGCAGCGTGCTGGGGATCTGAGACACACCGAGCACAGTGAGCAATCCATCAGAAAACAGCGCATCTTCCTCTCACATGACATTGTTATAAAAAAAAAAACAAACAAAAAAAAAAACACAAGGAAAGCACAACTCACCAATAAAGGGGTCGCCCTCAGAAACATAGAGCACGTCATCATCCCTGTACAGAAGCGGTAACGTCAATCTCAACATTTTCTATCTAACCCTTACTTCTAATGTAGCATCATTATTATTAATCTGCATTTAGCTGAGGTCTTTCCCATTCTGACTGACAGTGTTAGTTAATAAATTTTACAGTGATTTACCCATTTAAGCAAGGGTATTTTTACTGTATCAAAATTAACCACTTTGATCAGGGTACAGCTGCAGGGGTGGGATTCAAACCAGCAACCTTCAACAGCCCCACATCACCTGCTGATTATCTAAGCAATACTTACAACAAATCTGTTCATGCAAAGGAAAACTGCTCAGTTTCTAATCTAAAGCAGAAATATGATCGCATAGTAAAACACGCTGCAACGTCCTGCGAGAAGGGCATGAGGACCACCTGATGAGGGAGATGTCATCGATGAGGCCTCCGCGGCTGTTGTACAGGCTGCAGGCGCGGATGCCCAGCTTGCTGCTGGCCAGAGACAGCAGATCTGCCAGGGTGCCATAGACCGCCACCACCTGGAACGCACAGGGACCCTCGCAGTCACAGCAGAGCACACTTTTGCCCGTTGGGGGTTTAACCACTTGCTTTAAAGCAACGCCATTCAACTTTAGAAGAGCAAGCAGTATCTAGCACTTGCTTTTAAGCCAAATATTTTATGGCTTATGCACATCTTTGGAGGCAGAACAGAAAAATATTAGATACGCATCTTGCAAATGTGTTAATATATACACTGTTATGTATGTGTAAACATACACAATGTCGGTGTGTTCATGTTTAACAGATCTAAACACCTTCCATTCCCGAATTTGTGCGGGTCACCTAAAATGTTTCTAGAAGTGCGTCAAACATTTCATGTTCACACATAAATACGTGGTGCAAAATTATTAAAAAAAAAAAAAAAAAACCGGTCCAAATATTTTTCAGGCTCAACACAATTTTGATGCGTGACCAGAATGGCATGGCCAGGACCGAACGGGACACAGATGGACAGCATTTAAACACGTTCACTGCGCACACACATAACGTTTGAATCTTTAAAGTATAAATAGAGGGATAGCGGACTGGCCTACTGTGCTCAAGCAGAACAAAGAATAAAGGTGAAAAGAGCAAGACGGCTCTCCGGGGTGTCTTATCCTGCCTCTGCCGCCGCCGCCGACGACCGGTCGCGTCGGGGCCACCGCACCCGCCAGTCTCCCCACTCCTTCACTGAGGCAAAGTAGCACAGCGAAGCAGCCGCCAAAGTTTCTCTCCTCCTCACACAGCCACCCGTTTACGCACCTTGCCATTTTTAGACGTTCCGTTCACGAAGAGAGTCACCCGTCTCATCCTTCGCACGGAGTTTATGCTACTGTCGGGAAAATAACAGCAAACAGCCGTCTACATGGATGGTATTTTTTCCAAAACTTAATGAACTCGGTAACGCTGGCATAGAGAGATTCCCAAGAAGACAACCTAATAGTTACCGCCCACCACTGCAGGCCAAGTCCAATAGTCGACGGGAATGAACGAGTTTGTCGAGATTACAGCCAATCACAGTGATGAAAGGGCGATCGCGACAACGGAGCCGACCAATGAGGAGCGCCATGGATGGAATCATGGCAGACTGATTTACGCCATACGGCTGGAATTCTGACGTAAAGGAAAGAATGACTGCTATATTTCGAGCAGCTTCGCGATGAAACTGTGATACGACACATATGATTATGGATTTTTTTTAAAAAAAGATTAAACAAAAATACTTTTGGAAGTTTGAAATACTATTTTTTGTAATATTAAATACAGAAAACAGTGGTTGTAACTTGTTAAAGAACTTGACTTATGGCAGAAAAACTATGGATTTAGATCACATTCAGATCAATGCATAGTTCAGATCTTTCTTTCAAGCTTATATTATTTGATTTTTTTTCTTCAAACATATTATCTGGAGTTTCACAGAAAAAAAAGTGCTGTATTTGTGCTGCACATTCTCTTCTGTGTTACTGTTAGTAAAGTAGCACTTACAGTATGGCTGTAATTCTTAATAATGTCACTTTTACACAAAAATAAATCATTCCTGTTAGGTTGTTCCTTACAGTGGTTCAGTATGTTGGATAAATACATTTTTAAGCATGTTTGTGAAACCAGAAATAATTTTCCAATACATATTAAATGCTATAACAATGAGGAATATACAAAATGTTTTTTATATTACGTGTGTTTGTTGTAGTATTGAGGTCATAAAATGCCACTTAACAATAAAAGTGTGAAAATAATGTGTGATCAAAATTCTTGGCACTTGGAAAGTACTGCAAACTATATAAATTGTTTGGACATGATGGTCTCGCTAAATTATTTCAGAATTACGCAGTACCCTCGTAGTTATGGCTGTGTTTGCCATTAGATACAATTCTTAAATATGAAAACCAGCAACTGTGATTTATGTTCAAAAACAAAGACACAAATATGTAAACATTTGCATACATCTGTCATTGACTTTATTATAATTACTTTACAAAATAAAAAATACAAGCACAACTTAATATATTGTACATTTCAGTCCTCTGTAGTGCGTACATTTCTTTTAGTTAGCAACATCACTTATGAAGGAAATGCATTTCTTAGCCCCTAAAAGCATAGACTATGAGAAATACAGATACACTGGTTGAGTTGCTCTTTTATTGGGTAAACTTGGACAAAAGTGCCTTAGACATTAACTATACTACTCCCTGTAAAGGACAAATCCTCTCCTTGTTCAGCAGTTCTAAAAACTTAAGACACGGTAGTTCTGCAGGCTGTGTATTACAATCTGTTAACTATTCCTCAATGTACAAAATGTTACTTGTAGTTTTATAAACATATTCAAACCGTTCCTCTTCTACAGCACTCTCATGCACATTGCACTAACATTAACCCTGCAATGGTGTTGGAATGTAGGGCAGTTTAAACAGAAAAGTTTTCTAAGAGGAATTTTTGCTAAATGTTTACATGTGCCAATCTGAGAGCAGAAGCTCATCTTTCAAGGTAACAATAAGGCTGCCAGTCACCTACAAGTGGGTCCTCAGCCAACACAAAAAACAAATAAAATCTGAAGGCCTCCCCACAGAGCTGGGTAAATCCCACATGAGCAAACCACTGTCCATTCAAGAAACACCGGTTAGCGTATTCCCCTTGGACACTTAGTATTATGTACCAAACACAACCTTCAGAAACCAATTTATCTCCAGAGGCTTTCATGAGAAACCTTCTGCACAGTTTCACTTACAAAAACTAGAGGAAGTCTAAACTTAAGGCTGGATCTCACTTCAATATACTTTGAAAATATTTCTTTAAGAACTACAGAAGCGATGCAAACAAAAGACACTTGTCAGCTTTTTTGTACAGTATGAATCAAAAGATTCATAGCAGCAACTAATCACACTGTGGTCCAGTTCAGCAAGGAAGAACTGGAAATAAAAAGTGATGACAAAACAACTAAACCAGTAATTCAAATTTTTATGGTAAAGCATGACCCGATGTAAAACACCTGATGAATGTGATATATCGCAAAAATGAACCGACAGACAATGACATTTCCTTGTGTATAACTTTGCAAACATAATAATGTGCACTGTCAGCAAAAACAAAATATTGTGCTAATGAAATATTCATAAAGTAACAATGCATGCTAAAATTGTGCTGTAAGATGGGAGGTCAAATGTCAACAAGAATCTGATAATTTAGCAATGGGATTTATATGACAAATGACATAAAACACAAAACCTTCATCTTCATTAGTATGTGTAATATAATGCTTTCATACCAGACTTACTGAATGGTAAAATAAATACTCGCATGGAAAGAGTAGAGCCTCACCCCGACACCCCGCCGGAGTGGAACTGACGAAGCTGATATGTAGGATGAGAAGCAGTTTTGCATCAGACCCACACCCCTTTCAGTCATGGGTGCGATGAGTCTAGGACCATGCTGGGCAGCAGAGGCCTGGCCATACCTCTTCTTGTCAGAGTGGGTGGAGCAAGGGAAGGAACACGAGTCCTACAACCACAGGGCTGGGGTCAGAATGGGGTAGCTGTGCCGCACTCTTCTTGCTCCCTTGCGTCCTCACTGGAAGGTCTTTCTGTGGATAGCTCGTGCCCGGTCCTCTTCATACTCCTTCTTGGACACCCACATTTTCTTGAAGGTGTCCAGCGATGCCAGAATAGAACCCCTGCACAGAGTCAGAAAAGCCAGTGGTTAAGGAGAAGCAGTACCAAACACTATAGTGTAGATAATACTGGTTGGATCAGTTATGATATTTTTAAGTTAATTTTATTTTCATAATTTTATACTGTATTACTTTAAATTTTGAAACACATTTATAACTGAATGTATGCAGATCTTATTATATAGTTATATATACAAAGTTTTTATCGAGGAAAGTTAAAATATTTTCAATATCAAAATTAACAAAAACTGCAGTCTTACCCAATCCATGTGGAGTACAATCGCTCCTGAGGCGCAGAGATCTGCAGAAGAACAAAGGGGCAAATATCAAATTATGTAAACTATAGGCAATAAATTGTGCAATTAATCACAAGGTATCAAAATCTACTTAAAAGGAAACTCAGTGTAAACCAATTTTTATGAAAGACATTTCTTCAAATGCATTATAAAAAGCGAAGAGAAATGAGTCTGAAACACAGACTCTAGTACAGAACAAAGTACCTTTATTTTAACATCTTTGGGTGCCAGTTTCTTTACTTCGCTTAATATCCGATCTCCGAAACCTTGGGATACAGATTATGTGAAGAAAAAGAAGGAATGAGGAAAAAGAAGATGCAAAAAGGATGACTGGAATGAGCCTCTGCCATGTTACAAACCTTTGAACAGAGTAGAGCCTCCAGAAAGGACAATGTTGGAAAACAATGTACGCCGCAGGTCCATGTCAGACTTCTGAATAGCAAAGGCCAGGACCTCATGGATACCTTCACTTTCATCTCCCACCAGATCTGGTCGGAACAACAGTTCTGGAGCCCTGAACCGTGCAGGTCCAACCTGCAGCAAGGTAAAAGTGTGACAAGTGTTCCTCAATATTGTCATCACCCAGCATCTGGGACTGTGGTGTGAGCATCACTGCCTTGAAAAGAGCTAGACCTTAAAGACATAGTTTATACTTTGTCGGAGGACATGTAATACTTTAAGTAGCAGGATTTATCCTACAGTAGATGGACATCTGTGCGGACTGGTTAATTACAGGACAGTGACTGGATATTACTCACATCCAGCGTGCTACCATCTGGAAGTGTGTATTGCGCTTTCTCTGTCTCCAAAGTCTCATCCTTCTGGGGGTTGAGGGACAGGTAACATGCTCTCTGTAGGAGGAAATGAACAATTAATAAGTTGTACAGAGTTGTTTGTACTTTATGAATAAGTGCAGAACTCTGTTTGTTAATACAGCATAGTAATGTAGGTGCAATAGCACAAACTACAATTAGGGAGACAGAAAGTCATTAAAAGTGTGCTGTCTTTTATTGTGCTTCATTCCTTGGATTACCCAAGACATTTTTCAGATGAGTGCTAACCTCACTGAGGTGATAATCCATTTCCAACTGAATGTCACCGTAAAAAGACACTGAGGCTGATTCAAGACTTATTTACTAAAATGGAGCAATAACATCCCTGTAGGAGTTACCTCTTTGATGGTGCGCACAACTTCAAATTCCGCTGAGGTATGGAAGTCATAGCCCTCCTTTCGCAGAAGCAGTCGCAAGTAGCGGGTAACGTCACGCCCAGCTATGTCGACGCGCATGATAGAGTGGGGGATGGCAAAGCCCTCATAAATAGGCACAGCGTGGGTCACCCCATCACCGGCGTCCAGCACCACTCCAGTTGTTCGACCCGTGGCGTATCTGTGAACATTCAGATCCCTCAGTGACGCCTCATCCCTGTTATTCAGTCTTCTTGACCACACAATGTATAGCAACATGAGCTCACAAAAGGTCAGAGGCAGACAGGTTTATCAACTCACAGGCTAAGGACAGCTTGCATGGAGATGAAAAGGGCTGGCACATTAAAAGTCTCAAAGAACACCTCTGCAGCTCGTTCTCGATTCTTGCTGGGATTCAGGGGTGCTTCTGTGAGCAAAACGGGATGCTACAGAAAGACAACAAAATAATTGGGAAAGGGGAGGGTGACATAAAAAGTAATAACATATCTGGTAAGCCAATATTTTAGTGGTTATAAAAAATAAAGAATTAGAACTCTATGTTCCTGTCACTTCTTGTTTTCAGGAGCCACAAAATGGTCCTTACTTCCTCCGAGAAGGTCTGCAACTGCTCCTTTGAGTAGACGTACTGCCAGATGCGCTCCATATCATTCCAGTCCTTGACAATGCCATGCTCCATGGGGTAGCGCACTGATAGCAGTCCCCTGTGCTCCTGTGGGTCACAGTAGCGGACAAAGACCATCGAGTGCTAAAGCAGTTAGCTTTACAAACATCTCCTGTGAGCTCCAGGAACTGAAAGTAAGCAGCAGTGTGAGGACTGAGGAGGACTGCAACGTCTGATTGAGTACAGGGAAGAAAGGGATACAGGATACATAAACTGATGAGATCAATTTCCTCTTAAAATTGCTAAGACTGGTTCCCGTTTACAATATCGCAACACCTTGTAACAACAAGTGATTTAACTAACTCAGCAAACACTGCTAATATCTATTACACTTTAAAATCGTGAAGGACAATCAAAAGTTTACCTCAGCTTTGGGGCCGATGAAGATATCTCCCTCAAGGGCACCTGCCATCACCCGCACATGTTTTGGGCGGCCCACGCTGAAATTTAAACACAAAGACACATCACTGATCTCACATCTCACAGAACAAAGAACAATCATAATCATCATCATTATAGTGTTTGTCAAAAGAGAAGTAAATGTAGTTTACTAGTTTGGGAAGCAGTATTTGGGGATCTGGTCTCCAGCAAACCCAGCCTTGATAACTCCAGAACCCTGAAAGAAAAGGGAGAGGTGAAGACAAATACATCTGGCCTCACCTTGCGTGCATTAACGTGATTTAAGACTTGGCAGATCATCAGGCTTGAATATTGGGTCCTCAACGCACAAAAACAAATGAAACCACAAGACAGTTTATAACTTGCTTTTGTTAAGAACTCCACAGTCAGTTTTACTCTAGATACAATTACAAAATAAAGATATTATTTTCATTAACTTCAACAGTCCTAACTGACAATGACAACAGGTTCATAACAACCACAGGCAGCATCTGACACCTTCTTCCCAGTTTCAGCTTTCGCATCTCCCCTTTCCATATAAACAGCAAATCTTTCCTTAGCATCACTAGGGGAAACTCCAGCATTCAGGAATGCCCGGCACAAGCTATAAACATTGTGGAAACAAGTTGAATCAAGCTGGACGATTCTTCTACAGATCACCTGCTCCTACCTTTCTTGAATGTGCTTTACTGCTCTCTATCTGCTCAGTGGAAAAACACACTGTATTCACTCATTTTTATCTTCTATCTATCTTATAAACTATTATCTTCAGGAACTGGAAATGAAAGATGACAAGCAGAGAAGCACCACAATGACTGTCTGGTCCTGTTACGTGAAAGCAGTTACCCCAACCTTGGTTTTTATAAGCAGTTATTATTAAGCTGCTATTATTACCCTTACTAACATAATGCTGCACCCAGGGGAGGCTTACAATGACGATAACTGTACAGTGATTTTTACCACGGTATTACAGCAGGAGCGTGATTCTAACCGGAGGGCTTCAAATGGCAGGAGTCGGGCCCAAACACTTGCGCCCCCTGGCGGCAAGAGGAGCGTGTGCACAAGTGGCACCACCCCTGGTTTTCGCAAGAAACACCTGAACTCCGGCCCTTGAGCCACACAGACGGGACCCCCTGCGAGCACCTTCACCTGCGCCCCCCACGACGGCCGCGGGTGCACGCTGCAGCCGCACATGTGCGTGCACGTCCCCGCGGTGCACGTACGCCCAACGCGGGTGGCTGCGGGAGCGCGTGCACGCACGCCGCAAAGCCGGCGGACGGATTAGCTCACCGGCCGGCATTCATGAGTCCGCGCCCGGCGACTTTTAATGCATGTTTCCGCCACAATTTTGACTACATCCACATTTCTGTAGCATAAATACCACGATGGCATCCGGAGTTGTAACGGTCGCCGGTGCAACACACACTTTTCAACCAAACAAACAGGAAAAAAAAACAACAACACAATGGTTAGCTACCTAGCCGGTTAGCATTTCACAGCAACGGGAGTTCACCGGTTCTTGGCTTCTTTACTCACGTTATCAATGACGACAGGCTGATTTGTGATGATGTCATAGGACTCCATGACGAGATTTTAACAATTTATAACTGTACTTCGTCTTTTTGTCTCCGAGTTGCCTTTTGTTTCCAACATGGAAAAACAGTCCGCTGTCACTTTTAGGTTCTGATGAAAAGCGGCACTTTCCACTTCCACCTAGCTCGCTGCGCGTATTGGATACCGGGATTGACTGACAGCCCATTTAACCAATCAGAGACTTCTATGTCCTCGGCAAAAACTGTTAAGATACATCCGGACAGCAACCGACGGTACAGCGGATTTGCTCTGGTGTCATTGCAAAAACCTTTTATATAATAAAATGTCAGTACAGTCACATAAACAATATTTCCATGTCAACGTTAATTTATAAACAACTGCTCTTATTTATAAATATCTACATATATTATGCAAATATTGACTTTCGCAGAATGTTGCAATATTGAAATATCTCTCCATAGGCACTGGTTTATAGTGGGATGAGAGGTTTTCCCTACACCATCCTGCTGCTGGTTCTACTTTTTACACTAACCATTACAATGGGTGTCTTGCTGAATTTAGTAACTGGGCCAGAGAGTTGTTTTGTTACTTGAAAAGTTAAAGTCTAATGTGATGGGGAGCGGGTGAAAGTCTATATCCAGCTACTGTATGAGTGTCATGAAAGCTGGCAAAATTCCTTTTATATTATATTGGAAGTGAATGTACTTGAAGAATCACGTGGTCAGTCTGTTGGTGCAATAAACTTCTTTATTCTGCATTGTATGTCACTTTGGAAGCGTAATGTACAGGCCAACAACTCGGACATCTCTGCAGGGTGGGAAGCAACAGCAGGGCTTTTAGCAAGTTGTATGATATTCACTCTATATCAGCTGCACATCAGCTCAGAGTCAGTGGGTTTACATGGATATGGCAGATGACAGAGAGGTAGCTCTTCAATGAAGGTTCGTAACATTTAGATGTAAAAGGCATACGACCATCTGATGGTTCATCTTCTGCTTGGTTCTCTTACATGTTCTACACTTTTTTGAAAAACTTAACACAACACTTATTATTTACTATCTCTATCTGTCCATGCATTGGGTGATGCTTTAGAGTGCAAATTGAATTGATATGCTGACCACTTTTTTGTAAAAAAAAAAAAAAAAAAAAAAAATGCTAAATGCTTCTCAGAATGTTCATATTCTTTAATGGTTTATTAGTTGTAAATTCCCAAGGTGAGGATGAGCTATATTAGTAGGGGCAGGGTAGCAGTGGAAAGGTAAAAATAAGTAATGCATCATTTATCACCCAAGGGTTTTAGCTTTAAATTGATGAGTGTTATTTTTGGTGGTGTGAAATAAGTGGACAACACAAAGAGTGACATGCAAGCAGGTCATAATGAAGTGGAAAGGGAAAAAGCAAAACATGCATCGCAAACATTTTTATTCTTACATCACTGCATCATGTGCAGCACTGAGCGTGTATCATGCATAGTTTCTAATTAATTTTTATATTTTCATTTGCTCACATATAAAAGCTAATAGCTCCTTTGGTCAAAAATGTCGACAGTACTGACAGCAACACGCACGCTGGCTGTAGTGCGCGTGTGTGCACGGAGTGCACGTATTCTCTGCATCTGACGTTCAATATGCTGCGTGTGATGTCGCTTCTCAAAGCCTCAGAGAATGAATTCTAAATTTGGAAAATAGTTTAAGTGGCTTTTTTGGAGTTTAATGAACTTGACTATGCAAAAACCTCACCTTGGGTTTCCAGTTTCAAACTTGTGGGTTTAAAAACAAAGCCATGCCTAAACAGCAAACAGACAAACAAATAAACAGACAAACAATCAGATTGACCTTTATAGAGATTTCAGGTGACTGCTACTCTAAGATGCCCCTGGAGTAAGAGTAGGAAGTGAGCTGTAAATATTTTGGGATTTACAGACTGGTGGTTGTGTAATTTGCATATGACAGTCAAGGACACTGTGAGCCATGATACTTGGGTATGTATCAATCCTTGCTGTTTGCAAAGGTGTCTTTGGGGTACTGAGCCTTGCTAGATGAATGCATTTTCTCTGGCTGAAAGAACAACATTACCTGGCTGTAATCTCTCTTTGCTTCCTTATGTTCCAGGGAACATTGTGTTATGATGACCACCCTGCACCTATCCATTCGCTTAATCCTGGTCAGAATTGTAGTAATCCCTGAATCACTGGTTGCTATGTATTGAACAACACCTTGGACACCAGTCCATCACAGGGCAACCACACACACATACACATACATATTGTACATGCACACGCTATGGACAATTTAGAGTGAGTCATATACAGTACCTGAGACAGAGTCCTTTGGACTGTGGGTGGAAACTCACAGAAACAGGTAGGACATGCAAACTTCACATTGACTGAGCTGGACTCAACCCTACATCCAAACAGTCTGGGTGCTGTGCTACTTACGTTGAAACACAAAAGCCAAAACTATTAAAAGGTTTTTCAAGAAGCTTGTACAAGCAGTTACTGTACTAAGTTACTGGTGTAAATAACAGTTCCTTGTTCCCATCTAATTTCCTGAAAAAAATTACCATATTAACAGTAAATGACAAAAATACTATAGTAACAAGTATCAGCTATTTTTTTACAAAAAAGAACCATCAGATTACATTTGAATAGTTAAAGTGGATATTCATTGTAGCATCTGCAGTCAGACTCAGCAAGGGTTGAAAATACTTCCAGAGAAGGTGATTATAGTCTTTCTTATTCTTGAGACAACGGCGCAAGAGGTTGCCTTCATAGTATTTTTCATATTTCCTTTGTAAAAACAAAAATGTAGCTTGTACATTGAAAAATGAACATAAATAAGCGTTGTTTGTATAGGCAAAAATTCACAGAATTTTCTTGTACTGACAGATGTCTGCACTACCTGAGATAAGGTCAGCTGTGCTGTAAGCACAGTCTCGAAGACAGCAGATGCACCATTCAGTTGGCTAAAAACATGAGTACAAGACAATATACGTTTGGGAGGCTTTGTATTGTTTTGGAGGCCAAAAGTCAATATCTATTCAAAGACACTCTATGCTCTCACTGTAATACCATCATCCAGGGGCCTCCGGATTGGATGGATATTCAAAATATCCAGTATAATATATTAAAATATATAAAAAATAGATATGAAAAAATATATAAAATATAAAAATATTCAATGTCTTCTATTTATGATGATCGTGTCTTATTGGTGTCTTAGGAACAGATCAACTGTACAATAAATTAAATGTACATATAAATTTAGATGCAAATGTAAATACTGTAGAAGTAGCAATAGCAATGCCCCCCTGAATGCTATCAGAACCCCTGCACACCACTTATCTGCATCTGCGCATTTCATGCACTGCTTCCCATTCACCCGGTGCATTACAGCTCTGTTCCCATTTTTGTTCTGTTTACTTGTTTTAAGACACGAAAGCATACCAGTGTATCGCTGGAAGCGGAAGGGAAAGACGTATTGGAGAAGAGAGGCTGGAAATGACGATGAAATGCAAGTAGAATATGACTACAGGATATGTTAGCATGCAAATGATATGCTGATGGTATGTGAAATTGTTTTTATGTATAATAGTGCATTTTCAAAATGAACATAAACCAAAAGTGGAACGCAATTATGGCCATTGAGTGATATAGTGTAAAAAGGCAAAGAGTAAGAAAGTCAAATATAATTTTGTCTTAGCAACTCAGTTGTAATTTACTGTCATTTACAGTCTGTTAAAAATAAGGCAATATTCTTGGACAGAAGAAAAGTTTTATTTAAATCCTTCATACCTAAGAAGTTTGAACTGCTGATGCTAGGTCAGTGCTTTAGGAAAATCTGTTTACTGTAATCACAGAAAATGAATCAGCATTTTATTCCTAAGCTCTCCTTCTTTATGCAGATATTCTTCATGAGATGACAAAGGTAAATTCCCCTCTCAAAGGAGTCGGGTGAGGTATCTCTGCGTGAAAGATGGGAGAGTCAAAAAAGTCAATTGCATCACACAGGGCCTTGGCAGGGAAACGGATATAGAGGATGGAAGACGGAAGGAAGGCAACCTTGTTATCAATTTCATGACTGAGCAAGAACCTGGACACTGGGCACCGTCTTAGATCAAAGTGACTAAGTGAGGTCGACCGAAGTTCTTATATTATTGCTATTTTTAAAGCAGAAGTAATGGAATGAGGGCACAGATTGTCATTGAAGAAAAGTGTCTTTGTTGCAGTGATGTACTGGGCTTCCATTAGCTTGACAAGAGTAATGGCGCCCAGTCATGCTTTTCTCTGCAGGCTGTCTCATCTTCGGCATCTTGGACCTCCGGTAGGCTTAAATGATGGCCCTTTCATACTTTCAGGCTGTAAGGAATGGCCCACCAATGGTGAATGAGGCATATCCTTAATTCCTCACCTGTCGGTAGTCCGGGGTCTGTGGCACTCTGATCTTGGCCAGAGGCAGATATGCAGAGAGGTGTACGGCCTGTAAAAAAACCTCAGTGCTGGAGCCCTTCTTCAGCATGAAGAGAGATGAAGCCAAAAATGACATTAGGTTGCTGACGTAGCAGCAGTGAGCTGAATTTTTAAACCAGTTGGGAAACTCAAAGTTGTTTTTTTGCGTAATTTAATCCAGAATATGTAAATCCACCATGAACTTGGTTTGCATGTGGAAATATCAATAAAAGCAATAATAAAGACAAAAATAAATGATAGAAGGCATTCTAACTGTTGACAGCTCCTTGTGCGACGCTATGGAGGCGGATGGCCATTTTTTGAAGAAAGACCCTCAGAAGCACTTCATGATGCACGTAAGCCGAAAAACCCTTGAAGAGCTCACGGTGATCAGTTTGTTTAGTGGATGTGAGACATTATCCATGATGGGCTGCAGTTTCCTCTTCATCCTGGCCTCTTCCACGGCCTCCACCAAATCAGTATTTCAACCCCTGACAGAACCTGCTTCCTCCAAGCACATCAGGGCATAAGAAGCATTACTAGCAACTACGGTCAGGGAGAACACGCTGCTCCACCTGTTAAAGGACCTTAGCGGTGTAAAAAAGTATAGTCTGCTCTGTCTTTCCTTACATATCACATCTTTGTTGTGAGACCAGTCCAGCATATTCGTGATGTGGACTCCCCTAGTACTTGCAGGACTGGACCACTTCCACGTCTGCACCCTCGATGGCAACTGTCTTCAAAGCCTCAACAGTGAAGATCAGCCACCATCTCCTTTGCTTTGTTGATACTGAGCTGGAGATGGTTTGACTTAGACCACAAAACAAAGTCCTCAGTCAGATACCTGCACTCCACCTCATCACCCTTCTCTATACACCCCAGTGTTGTGGTGCCATCAGGGAACTTTTGCAGGGGACATCATCCAGACTTGTATCTGACCAGAGGTGTAAAGAGTCAGCAGGACTGGATTGGAACTATGTTGCTCACCACTGTGTCAGAAGCATAATCCTGAAGTTTGCCAAACTATGGTCTGCCTGTCCATGATTGAGAACACAGCTGGTGTATCTGCAGACTTTTTGATAAGCTTGTCCCTTCAGCTTCAATAACTGGATGGTGGCATGAAAGAAGCCAAAAAATCATCTCTACGTGGGCATAAGCTTTGTGGAGCATGTAAATTGCATCATCCACTCCTATTTGGGCCTGACAGGCAAACTGCAGGGGGGTCCAGATGGTCTTTTATGAGAGGTCTGATGTAATTGACCGCCAGCTTATCGAGGGTTGTCAAGACATAGGATGTGAGAGCCACTGGTCTGTAGTCCTCAAAATCCCAGGGACCCAAATGAAGGAGGATGTTTTCCAAAGTCGTGGAACTGTCTGCAGACTCAGTGACAGGTTGAAAAGGCATTTGAGTTCGCCAAACAGTTGGCACATGGTCTGAGCATGGCATCAGGACCCATCACCTTGCCAGCATGCAGTCTCCTCAGCTGGTGGACATGGCTGAATGAAATCTGTTGAAACTGATTCAGGTCATCGGCTTATTCTGCAGGTCCGTCTGTTGCCTTCTTTGTAAACTGCTTTTAGGCCTTGATCTGCCCCACACCATTCCATACCTCCTTCAAGTTGTTATGCTCGAGCGGTTGCTCCAGGTCCTCCGTCCTCTCCCGCAGAGCCTTCCTCAGTTCTTGCTGATTTCAACAGAGAAACTGAAAAAGCACCTGCAGAACATGCTGAGGTAATGATATGCCAGTCCACCCAATGCTGTGTCCTTTGCTTTCTGCAGATAGCAGTACTGAAAAGCCTTGTCCTGGTAAGGGTTGCAGCAGTTTGGATTTCCGAATCATCGGCTGCCAGCCGAGGAAACTACGCCCTGGATGGGATGCCAATGAATCACAGGGTGGCCACAAAGACAATGCACACATTATTGGCTGCGCAGAGGGACTACTTAGCCTGAAACACATGTCTTTGAACTGTGGGAAGAAGCCAGAGCTCATAGGGAAAACCCACGCAGGAATGGGCAAACATGCAAACTCCACACATGCTGGATTTATCTAGACAGAGCGAGTTGGATTCAAACCCATGCCCATGCCTGAACAGCCCCAGGTCTGTGAGGAGGCAGTGCTACTTGCTGCACCATAATACAGATCATTGGTAATGGTAAAATGTTGTACATTTCCCTTGCATAAGGAATGCACTTTTTTCCTGAAATAAAATGGTCACAAGGCAAATTCTTAGGAAACACAGGCCATATCGCTCAGGTGAAGCGGTGATTCTGAACTTCTTGCGGCGCGTGTGAGAATGAATGTGTGCATGTGTGAAATGATTTTCCTACAAACCCAATTCTTGTAGTAGATGAAGCTATTAAAAAATGTAACATTTCTATTATTACTGTAGGACTGTTCTCTGTTTTTGAATGTACTCAACGCTAGATTAATTTTGGAGTACATTTTTTGGATTTAATTTAAAAAAATTGTATGCATTATTTTGCTGAAGCGCGCAGCTTTGTGTGTCGTTCTCATTGTCCGCCAGAGAGCACTAAAGCCCCTTTTAGGCTAAAAATAACTCTGTAACTGAATGTATTGTTTTTAACAGATTGCTTTCTGGTGGAAGATGACAGGTTTTGTGAGCCCTTTAACTTAATTCGTAAAAGAATCACATTCTTCATTCCTCCAAATTTCATACCGTGAGTACTAGACTGGAAATAAAGGCTTATTCGCTTTTCTGTCATTGCTTTTTTAAAAGGACTCAGTCAATGCGCTGCTAAAAATGTCAAATGATTAAAAAAACCTTTTGGCTGTCATTTATGTAGAAAATGCTTTTGTTTTGTGTATTATAACATGTATGCACGGAACAGTGTTTTTAGGATCGACAAGCAGTTTGTTTCATGCATAATTTTGCTGTTTGGCACATTCAAAATGAAATATTTTCAACTGTGGAATTGTTACACTTTATTGAATTATCTTACTATATCAATCACATATTATTATTATTATTATATTAATGGTTGCATGTGAGATCTTAGAGAGATACAGCAGTTCACTGTGCAGATTTCATCAACACAACTGACTGAAAACAAAATCTAACTTATAATCACAATTTATTCTTTAAGTGTCAATATCTGGTCAAGTGCAGGTTTGCAGACGGTCTGGTGCATCTTCTGAAAACGGGAGATGTGAGACACTGCCCACCCTGCCCATCGCAGTCAAAATGTAATCGTAATGCTGAAGCAGGCGGGTAGCCGTATGGTCCATGTGTAGCCTTAGGTGTTTTACATCCTTTGCTCCTTTGGCTTTCAGCTTTTTCTCCGCATTTGTCGTTGCGTATTGTTTTCTAATTTGATTCCAGTCACACGCCTCTCCGCTTTTTGTATTATTCTCTGCCAGCGACGCGAGACAAACTTTTGAAAAAGGCCTTTCAGCTAAATAAAAGTTGCAACAGACTGGGGTTGGTCTGTGTGTTTGTGTCTCTTCCCTGATCTCACATTTGGCCTCAGTGGGGACTCCAAATGGCCAACGCTTGTGCCAGCTGACCTCAGCTGGGTGGCTCCCACCTTCTGTGCCTGTAAAGAACCCCACTCAAGGAGAAGAGGGAGAGGAGTTTTGGCAGTGTGTGCGCCGGGGAGTGTAATATGTGGTTTGTATGGAGAAAGTGGTGTCCTATTCCTATTTGTGTGTTTTGTTAGATAGTTTAGATCAACGTAGTCAGTCAGACTTTGTTTTGGCTTTGTCACTTTTTCTTTCTGGGTTTAAGATGGACAGTTGGTCTTTGGGTCACATACAGTTGAATAGTTGGTTTGTATTCACTTGTGACACCCTTGACCACATCACTTTGTGTAAATATTCACTGTAAATCACTAACATTTCTCACAATAAAACCCTTCCACAAACATTCCTTGCTTTGGTTCCCGGTGCATTAGCTGGACAGTAAACCCTTTAAACCCCTTTTCCTCTTCCCTTTGACTGCTAGCACAGTACCAAGCATCATCAAAGCAAATTGAACACAAGCTTCAGTATTTAAACCAAATGATGTCTGTGGGAAAATATTAGGTGGTACTACAAAAGTCACAATCCCAGTCATGCCAACAAAGTAGGCACAATAAATGAGCATAACCAGACAATGAAATATGCATCAAAATTTCAGTTTGTGCTTCATCTTGTGTGTGGTTACAGATTACAATGTCTTAGCAACGGTGGCTTTTCTTGCCAAAAAGGTGCTGAATACACTGAATAGATCTAGACTGTGGGTGAAGTGTCAGGCTTTGTGGAGGGAATATTGGCTGTTTCACAAAATGAACACAATAAAAGGCCATCCGCCACCTTTATCTGACAAGTTAAAAGCAGAAATTCCCTTTATAATCGGTCTTCATTTTCTCACTCTTGTCTCTTCCTCAGAGCCGAAATGTGTCTGTTATGGGAGCCTACCGTACAGTAAAATGTGTTAATATTTCTCCTTTCTATTTTTGCAACATATCCTCTCCTAAGCTCCTTATATTTCATATTGACCTCATGTTATTATTCATCACCAACTGCAAGCAAAAATTCCAAAAAAATTTTTATGGCATCCAGCTGAAAGTATCTGAATGTTGGGCTGTTTGCTTTATGGAGACATTGACGGCTTCATTGTCTGATTTACGGAAGTCTGCACAAGGCCGTCCTGCAGGTAATATCATTGCTTTATGTTTAGTTATCACCCCAAAGGCACTGAGCATGCAGTTCATATACTGTAACTTAGACGTATGAATTCAAAATTAGTCTGTAACATACATGCCCACAAGGGAAGAGGAGCTTGGACCTTAGCAAGACACGCACATACGGACGCACATTGTTCTGGCCTTACTATCAGGACACAGTGTTTGTGAAATGGTAAATAATAAAGATGTTTTACAAAGAAAACAAGCACATTTGGACAGGAGCAACATCAGTGAGAGACCACTTAATTGGTCTCCTGGAGACTTGCTGTGTGCCAAATGCAGTAAATGATGCTGGATGTAACCAGAATCTCTCGCAAAATGCAGACAGCTGGATGAACTTGTCAGACAGCAATGGCCACTGGGGGTCTAAAAATCCCTTGGTTTCCCTTGGACGATGCTTCTCGATGCTGTAGCCTCTGAACTGTCAAAAGACAGAACACAACACTATCTGCTGAACTATTTGTGATGGCTGTTGATTTTTATACAAAAATAAAAAATGTATCTGTTTATTGCTCAATGTGCCAGAGCAGTTAGATTGAAAGGAGCCTGTCCAACGGTACAACAGGAGGCGTCGTGCAAGCTGCTGCCTTCACAGTAGAGAAGATGATTTCTTCTTTTCTAGCTGTGGTTTCACCCCGTTTGGCTTCTTTGCTCTGCACCCTCCACACTGCGTCATGTGCTGAGCTTGACTACCTAAGGCAACCTTGCATGATTCCATTTAACTTTGTTAAGCCAGAATGCAAACTCTTTATGTTTACGCTCCTCCAGACATAAAGAGGGAAAGAAAGCAAAGATGTGCGCAGTCCTAGTCAGTAAACCCTCCACCATTCAACAAAGACAGATGGTGATACAAGTGTGAACGCCTCTGTGCAGTCAAAACCTCATAGCAAAGAGTAGAAGAATAGAGCAGAAAAACTGAACAGAACAAAAAGCCTCCTCTGGGTTATTATTAACCATTATTTAGCTGACACCTTTATTCTGGGAAACTTATAATGTAAGTTTTACGCGTGAAGCTATGCACAATGATTTAGTCAAGTACAGTATATTGATTTATATGTAGAACTTCAGCTCCACATCCTTAACCCTCATACTATGTGGTGCTGATCTACCGGCATGGTGGTGCCTCCCAGCAAGTGAATGCATGTCTTGGGTTTTCTGTAGGCAGATGGAAATGATAGGTATTTCAGGTGATTTGGTCAATCCAAATAATGTGTGTGTGTGTGTGTGTGTGTGTGTGAGTGTCTGAGAGCATTGCTTTGCTCTGCTGTATGAATGGCTGAGTGACTGTTGGGGTTTATTGCAGTGTATCTGGCACTGTACATTACCTTGGGTAACCATATCAGTAATAAATGATTATTTTATTGCTTTGGAGAAAGATTATTGATAAGTAAATGAATAAATAAATGCATGAATAAATATGCTAATATATATAGTCAGGGTGACTTGGATTAGGAATGAGGTTTCAAGTCCAGGTCCTCCATTTTATAGCATCAGCTATAATCACCGAACCAAAGCTGACATCACAGTTTGTGAAGAAGACTGAAGCAATAGCAGAACTCAAAATAATGTGTTGCTCCCACAAAAAGTGCTAAAAAACGTGAACAACCTTGCCTTGGACTGAGTACGTTTAGGCTATTTCTGCATGGAGAAGCAGGAGATATTTAGGCTGAGCATGACAGATTTACCTGAGATGTACCAAGGCCGCTTGCCTACCATGACCTCCATCAAGGACGTTACTGCTTCTTCGCGGCAACCATAAAGAGGCTGTACCGCAGTAAACATATGACCAGGAGTGAAGAGCTTGGGGGAATGGACAATTCTAAACAAACTTTTCCAGAGACAAATGAGCACAAGCCAGACAAGTCAGTTTGATGCCTGCCCAAGAAAGGAGAGCAAAGAACGATGGGCGATAGTTTTCAAGCCCTTTGACATACAGACCGAGGACAAGGACGCAAAATGTAATGTATTTTTTCCAATTTTTTCCAATTTTTATTTACAACATATTAGATGATAGGCAGAAGCAAATAAAAAACTAATTAATTTTCATTCTTACTGCAGGAATAAAATAACAGTTTTGAACACTGGAATTTGTCTGTGAAATCGTGCAGCTCTCAGACATGCAGCTACATAGTTTTCCAGATCCTTACATTCAGAATGCCTTCCAAAAGAACTCTGAATTTATATAAATGTTTATAATAGGAAAATTACATTTATTTAGATTATATGAAATATGCTTGTATTAAATTTACATGGCTCAACAGTGCCAAAGTAAGCTTGCAAACCTTTCAAACAACTAGCAAAATTTGTGAAGTATTTAAGTCTACAATAGCAAAACAATGTGTGCAATATGGCCTAAAGGACACAGGATCTGTCTCAGTAAGCCATCTGCTGCAATAAATCATTTGAGACAACGTCTTACTGCAGACTGACTTCTTGCACATGAATTTGCTGCATTCATCCAGAAGCCAGCGCTCATAAACACTTGTTGACTGAATTAGTGTTGCTTTCTGAGACTTTCCACATCACCATTTTGTGTATTTATTGTATCTGCACCATATTTGTTTGTTCTGTGCTGTTCTCCTTCAGAGGGTCTTTGATGTACATTTGTATTTGGTACTTGTAAGTAACAGGACTTCTTTTTTTGCACTCATTTTGATCATTTTAGGGATTGTTTTGCATTATTACATAATTGTTTGATGTTTGCTTTCCTTTTTAGTGCACAGTTCAAATATAAATATGGTAATGCTCTGAGAAATTTGAATGTAATAAAATACCTTGCTGGGTGATCTACTGTCTACATTTTACACAATAGCAAAAAATCGGTACAGGAGATTTCAAAGGCCCTACAAAAAGAACAACAACAGTAATAGTCTTCATTGATATCATCTGTGCAACCGTGTACACTAAATGGGCAAAAATGTGCAGACACCTGAGCATCGTACCCATATGGACTTGCTGAAGATCCCATTCCAGACCCATGGGCATTAATATGGAGTTTTTCCTCCATTGCTGCTATAAGAGCCTCCACTCTTCTGGGAAGGCTTTCCATCAGATTTTGCAGCATGGCTGTGGGAATTTGTGCCCTTTCAGCCATAAGAGCATCATTGAGGTTGGGTGAGAAGGCCTGGCTCGCGGTCGGCGTTCTAGTTCATCCCAAAGGCGTTCGGTGGGGTTGAGGTCAGGGCTCTGTGCAGCCACTCAAGTTCTTCTTTTGCAGCCCAGGCAAACCATGTGTTTATGGGGCTCACTTTGTGCAAGGAGGGGGCACAGTCATGCTGGAGCAAGAAAGGAGCTTTTTCTTCTCTAAACTGTGGCCACAAAGCTGAAAGCACATAATTGTCTAGAAAGTGTTTGCGTGCTGCATGGGTGCAGCTCAAACACCTCAGCTCAAACATTAGAGGAGGGTCTACATTCTTTTGGCCATACAGCGTACCTTGCAAACTACTAAGCAGCAATGTCATGCAAAATTTTTATTAAAGGAAATTCTATCTTTCTGTGATAAATAAATCAGTTGATCGGTTAAAGAACATTTACAATGATTTTTTTAGTTTGGTTCCCTGCATATTTGCCTTGTAAATATATTGACTTCAAACAAACTAACTTTTGAGGTTACTTTGTTGTACAAGCAATGTCCTCTGTCTATGTTTTTTATCAAATGGTGGCACATGTAATAACACTGTGGCTGCCATTCCACAAGGAAAGTGCCTGGACTCTACAGTTAATGTGGCGGCGCTCCACATCTACACTTACGGTACATTACATTATAAAACAATATACACACATAAATGGTTTTAGCAGTTATTTTTAGTCCTGTTTGACCCCATACTTGATGACCTGTAAGCTGGTGATATTCCAGCACATTTGTTGTTAAATTACAATGGTTGATGCTTTAATAAATATCAAATGAATTCTTGTAGCTCTGCCTTTAAGACATTAGAGTCTAAGCCATATTGCTAAATGCCATATAATAAAATTCATGGAATCATTTCAATTTATTTGTATGCTCATTTGTTACCTGTTTGTGACGGAGAATGTAAACAGGATAGAACGTTTGTCCTGGACAGTTGCTATGGACCATGTTTTAGAAAAAAATATTTTAACAAGCACCTGATTTATACCTAAAACACCTGAGGGGAGCTAAAAAAAAATGTGTACGCTGCAGCCCTGTAGGATTAAAGCTCTCAACTCCTGGAAGACTATGTTCATTTTTGCAGATATACAGACACTTGAAGAAGGCCGGGTGTAAACATGTCATTTGATTTTATAACATCATGCAGCAGACAAGCTTCAGCAGACCAGGCCAGGCCAGGCCAGCTAGGAGGCTTCTGAGCCTGATAATCACAACTCTGTGCTAAGCATCCCTGAAACAAAGAGTGCCATAAATAAATGACCATGGCAGCAGGAGTGTGATCTTTTTTTTAGGACCTCTTTGAAAAAAGGGCAAATAAATAATGCATAGCTCTGCTCTGAACGATAAACTGGAAACACGGACAGACAGTTCTGTCAAAGGAAGGTGAGAGCTAAGGAAAATTCTACAGAAACCGTGCTCTGTCTGTCAGGTGTATCGGTTCCAGCTTCCTTCCCCAGGCTCTCTTGCATAATTTCTGGCTTTCCAGTATTCATGTCTCTTGTATCACATCTGCACTTCAGCTTCACAATTTATTGTGTCACGCCTGTCTATTCCAGCTTCACAGTCTATTGCTTTGCATCTGTGTATTTCACATTTTTTATGCTTTTGTCACATACCGTATTGGCCCGAATATAAGATACCATTTTTTCTGGGAATTACATCTAAAAAAGATGGAGTTGTCTTATATTTGAGGACTAAACCTATAAAGGCCATAAACCATATAACACCAGTAGGTGCTGTCACTTATCCCCTGGCCTCAATTATCCACAGAAATGATCAAATGATGCTAGCGAGTGAGAAAGATGCCAAAACCTCCGGATGGTCTGGAAAAAAGGAGCTAAAAGTTTGGCCAAATTAACCGAGGAGAAGTTTTGATGCCGATTTTAAGAAAATGGTGACCAATGAGGCAGAGGTGTCAACTCTCAAGAAGCCAAGAAATATTAAGTTACAGAGTGTTGTGTGTGAAGATGGCAAACCAAAAAGAGTTAAGTCTTAAAAGTTAAAATATGGAAAATATGAATAAATATGATTTTTTTTTCTAAAGATAAGATACAATGCCCGACCAAAAAAAAAAAGTCGTCACCTGGATTTAAGTTAGCGTTATGATGTGGTGCTGCTTCAGTTGGTCAGGTCTAGGTTCAGCAACGCTATGTGCCCAAAAAATGAGGTGAGCTGACTACCTGAATAAAGTGAATGACCAGGTTTTTCCATCAATGGATTTTTTCTTCATATTCCGAGATGACAATGCCAGGATTCATTGGGCTCAGATTGTGAAAGAGTGCTTCAGGGAGCATGAGAGAGACATCATTTTCACACATGGATCGGCCACCACAGAGTCCAGACCTTAACCCCATTGAGAATCTTTTGGATGTGCTGGAGAAAACTTTACGGGCGCTCCGACTCTCCCGTCATCAATACGACATCTTGGCGAAAAATGAATGCAACTCTGGACAGAAATAAACATTGTGACATTGCATAAGGATGCCACGGCGAATGTGTGCCGGAATCAAAGCTAAAGGTGGTCCAACGAAATATTAGAGTGTGTGACCTTTTTTTGGCCGGGCAGTGTATAATGTTACACAAACCTTTTTCCAAAAATGTCGTCTTATAATCAGGCTCATCTTATATTTGGGCCACTATGATATTTATTTCAGCTTAATTCTCTTTGATGTCTCATGCAGTTGGCACTATTTTTTCCACAGCAGATTTCTTCTGTATTGCATTTCTCTGTATTCCATCTGTTTGTTGCATCGTGTTTGTGCGTTTCCATTTTCTACATTATTTCTATGTACTTGCCAGTTTCGGTTTCAGTGATGCCCATTAGATTATACTACTGCTTCCTGCTCTGTTGCATCATATTTCTATTGTAGCTCCCTGATATATGAGATCATGTCAGTCTGCTGGTTAATCATCTGTTGCGTCTCATAAGAATCATCATGTTGTAGTGTAACTGTAACATGCGAGAATTTGCTCGGCGTGCAGTGTTCTATACGTTTAATTTGGGACAAACAACAAAAACTTCAACGTTTTCTTCTTGGTTTGGAGATTATAACTGTGCCGGGTGTCCTCTGAGCAGTTGTGCGATTCTCCACCAAGTGAATGTCGACTGTCCAGGCAGACCCCCACTGCCTACTGCAAGCTGAAGAGGGGCTCTCCTGCTGCACACCCGATCGAGGTTCTGAGCCCGACTTGCGTGGGCCGAGTTAACCTCGTGATTTGGCTCTCTGGCATAACAGAGATAGCAATTCATTTTGAAGCTGAACGTGAGAGAAGCATCTGAAAATGCGCAGGAAAAGGATAAAAGAATGATGTTAATAGCGACGGTGCTGAAAATACAGGCCAAATAAAGCCTAGACACCTAGACACTTTCTCGGGACGAAGGCTGAATTTACATCTAAGACATCAGCAGAACTTCCGTCAAGAGATGCGCTTCAGC
Source organism: Heterotis niloticus (assembly GCA_018136845.1). NCBI lineage: Eukaryota > Metazoa > Chordata > Actinopteri > Osteoglossiformes > Osteoglossidae > Heterotis > Heterotis niloticus. The sequence continues at coordinate 8,495,324 of CM030890.1, forward strand.
AGCGGCGTTGAATCACATCTTCTTGTTGCAGAGCCTCCAGCAACAACCAAGGCAATGGAATGGATTGCAAGAGTTGTGATGCTCTCATACGCATCTACTCATTCCCTATTCATTGTTTGCTAGAGCCCCCCCACGCCCCCAAAAAAGCACAGCATTAATCTTACTAACTTCATTGCGTGCTTCATTAGATTATGTTGTCAGTTTGCTGGATCCTTGACAAACTTCTGTCAATCTTTGAACAAAACCCCAAAGAATATCAAGCACAATGCAAATTAAATTAAAATATGTTGTGCCATATCTGCTGTTTGGTAGGGGATGCAAAGATTTAGATACGTAGAGGTGATCAAAGCAAAAGACCAGGGGTTCTGCTGCAGTTCTGCTGAAGTCACACTTCTACCCAACCCCCCCAAAAAGAGTTGAGAAAAAAAAAAAATCCACCCCCTGAGCTTAATGGGAAATTTAAAATTTTAACCAAGAGTTTTCTTCAGCATGACTCCTTCTTTCCCAGAGACAGGAGGAGGACATTGGATTTATTTCCCCTGGACCATCTATAGTCAAATTTAAATGTATGTTTGTACATTCTTTCCAAGAGTTTGTTAACTCCATCATGGTCTTTCTGTTAGGGTTTTGTCAAGCCATCTCAGTATGGACTGGAAATATTTTACCTGAAGATAATGTCTACAGTGCAAGCCAGTGTTGGTTCTCCATGATGTTCTCGTCTTTGTTTCACTTCGACCCAAGTATCACAGTAATACAGTGTTTTCTTTCCATTGATTTTTGCACCATGTTGATAAATGCAGAAGTGTCAGAATGCCAGAATAAATGTGTAAAAAATATGGAACCCCAAAAACAGAGAACACAAAGGGAAATTAGTATCATAGAAGATGGGAATGGTAACGCTTTGTGGCAGTTTGTCACCTTGCGGTCACCGAATGCTACGAAAAGGACCGTAATTTCAAACGGCACAGTACCTAAGCGGATGTAATAAGAAACGTGGAAGTAAGTTCAGCTTAGCTTTAAATGGAAAAGAGGCTCTGCTGTGCAGCCACACAGCGATAGACTCCATATGCTAAGTGACCCTCAACATTCTGGAGGTCCACTTGCTCTTCAGGTCAACACAGGGCCTCTTCAGAAAGTCAGAGTTCAGCTGCGGCATCGAAACAACCTTGTCAAACAGCTGGAAGTATCTCTTGGAAATCCTCAGACTGCATATCTTCTCAAGAGCTGTGTCTCAGTTTGGAGCCTCATTTGAGCAAGAGACAAAGGAGGAGAAGTTCTGATGGTCATCATTCCGCCATCGTAGACCATGTGGCTACAGGAAATGGAGTTGTCACTTCTTTGTAAGGAAGATGGGTCATTTTGAGTGGACACAAACTCCTTCGCTCCGTGTTGATTCGGGAGGGAGCCCTTTGAAGTGTCCACAGGAGAGAAAAAAAATGCGCACTCACACACACACACACACACACACACACACACACACACACACTCGCCAGCGGACACCTGCTGGTGCTGTAGACGCAGCATGCAAATGTGGACCTGAAGCAGCACAGCATGTGTCTTCTTAATGAGGATTTCTTAGTTTGAATTATGTTCTACACACTCCCCCCCATCCCAGTCTTTAGGCTGCTCTGGGCTGAGCATAAATTCAAAACACAAGGACTCCCCCGGTGCTGCATCCCACCAACAGTGAGAACAAATGAAATGCACAGAATCAAATTCAAACCCCATATAACGTCGGGCGGAAGCCGGCGGCCACGGCTGCAGCCACGATGCAATTATTTGACCGATTAGCTGTTTGATTTCAGCCGTCTGTCAAATGCTGTGGGAAGATCTGAAGAACAACAGCGGGGGGCAGAGCTGCTTCTGTGCTCCGGTCACGTGTACATGCATGAACAGCAGGGCCCTGCGGCACACGGGCTGGTTCCTGCCGCTCTGCGTGAAGTACAGTCCCCCTCAACTGTGGGGCAAGTTGCAGCAGCAGTGGCTCTGGGTTGTGTTACATCTCAGCTGGGTCTATTGCATGATGCAAGAGGAGACACATAACACAGTGGAGATGTTGGACCGAAACCAGTCTGGCCCACGACTGTAGATGCTTTGAAATAACAAATCCACGTACGGATTTGATGACAAACACAAGCTCATCGACAGAACGCCCAAAACAACCCCGGTGTCTCAAGATGGGTGCACGCATGTGTTTAAAAATGTCTGCAGAAATAATAGTTTTACACAAAGTCATCAATAAACGGCGACAGTTGGATAAATTCTGCAATATTTGAAATTATTATACAACTCGAAATTCTCAGCGAACATCAACACAATAAATCAACGCACAGAAACTACTTCAAAGTGAGGAACGTTCCAGCAAAGTGGATGTAAATGTCTGAACCTTCTTTATTTTTGGCCTGCAAGGATGTTTTCACTGGAAGAAAGAGAAAAAAACGCTGAATGCCGAGCGTATTTCGCGCTTTTATTACATCCACAAAACATTTTAAGTAAATGATTGGTTTCTGGAAAGAAAGCACTTTCAAGTGTCTCAAAAAAAACGAAACAAAAACATAATCTTTCCTCAATTTATAGTTGCTGGGTCTAGCCCAGGCCTTGCTTATGTGTCCTCTTGGAAGCAACATGCGGAGAGGATCTTTGGCCATCGTATCTAAGGCAAATCAATATTCTTTTTGTCAACTGTGAATTCCAGTCATGAGCAGCAAATTCAGATGCTCAACCAATTTGCATTTCTCAACTTTTCCACGGAACTGCTGCTATATATTTGTTTAAAACGTTAATATTTTGCTATTCAACACTTCTAAGCCTTGCAAACAACATAAGGTGCAGTCCCTGCACAAACATTAAAACTTCAGGTCGATTTCAAGAAACACAGAAAGCTAAAGTAGTCTAACTAAATCAATTATTTCGATTTAATAAATGGGAATAGCCAGAAAATCTGACCACATAATTTATATAATCTGAAATTGTTTGATCTGCAAACACAGGCAAAACAGACAACCTTTTTAAAAGTTTATAATGCGTACAACAATGTATACTAACGTGTCTAAAATAAAATAAGTTTGTACAAGTCATCACCAGTGAACAAAAACAATTTTAATGACGATTTAAGTATTTACGTACAGTAACATTGAAAATTATACTCTATTTTGTGTTTCCTGTGTTTACTGTTGTAGTGCCTATACTATGTAGTATTTATAATTTACCATAGCGTAAAATAAAGTGTTGGTACTCCCCTCATAGCCATGTTGGCTTGTTTACTAGTCGGTGTCAGTAAACTGTAAAGAATTATATTTTGATTTTTTCATGAAGTACAGTACATAACACTAGGAATGCCGTGTACAATCTGACTTGCAGCATAACGTAGTGCACCCTGGGTAAAGAGACGTAGCTGTGAGGGTTACAGCTAGCTATAGAATAATGGGCTTTTGCTGGGAGAGCAGTTCAGCCAGGAAGCCTGGTCACTGAGGGGTACAAAAGAGCACCAGGAGTTTCTGAGCGGTGTCGGTCATGGTTCTCCAAAAAGCCAAAGGCAGAGGAGGCGGAAATTACTGCTGAGTACTGGCCCACTTTTTTACTTTTGATTATTACACGTAAAAATGCATCGAAACTAACAATCTTCGATTGCTGACGTTTACAATCTACACATAATTTTCTGCCACTGCATATATAAATTCTTTTGACAAATACATGCAAACACATACCAAACTCCACTTTTACATATATGTATAAATAAAGCTCAATAAATGATCACTGCAATATTGCGATACTTAAATTTTCAACATGACGTTTTGTAAAGCCAAAGACGATACCGATAACGGTTTCAGGTGATTTGAAAGGTTTCTTTTAAAAATTTGCCAGATAAAGAATTTTTATTCATATGCTTATTACACACTATGAAAATATGCATCATGAAGTTAAACTTAAGCCAACGTGTTATGCAATTTAAATACGCAATATCTGATGAATGATACACTAAACTGACATTTAAAGAAGGATCTCAAAACCTTGATAGCTGCTTGAGCTTTCCTCACCAATCTATCCTCTGATCTTCATGTAAGACGTTTTCATAAACTGTGTTTTTACTGCCTCAATTCTATTTTATGTCCTGTTAATTATAGTTCTTGTTACAGATTTGTGTTTTGACTCTATAATATACTCCATTGTCCACTATGCATTTCGGCTAAAGCACTGTCCCGTGCAAATCAAAATCATCTGTTATGTCCTACCTTGTACTATTTTTCTGTGAAGCTACTACAGTACTAAAATGTGTTTGTGTTTAAAGGACAAATAGTTTAATCACACAACTTTGATGGTGGAGTGGTAATAGAAACCCAATAGACTCTAGCAGAATATGTGCATGCGTGCATTGAATAATGTGGTGTTCACACAGAAACATTCTTATCCACCACAGGAAAGCAACCGTGTGCCCAACTTTGTAGCCCAAATGCAACTGCATAAAGCAGAATACCCGGGGCAAACTCAATATGGACAAAATGTAAAAAAGATTCAGTGTACAAATATCTCACAAATGAAACTGAATAATTAAAACAAAATAAAGAACAGCAACACAATACATATATTTTAAACATACGCATCCATCCATCCATAAATCACTTTGTGCGAGGTTGCTAAACTACACCCTGAATGCACTGCTACATATTTGCACATTTGAGCATATGTACAGTATACGTAATAATAAAAATAACAAACTACATTGAGAAAATTATGTATCGAAGTAAATGACCAAGCAGGAACACCAGCTCATGTCATATGAGCTCTGAAAGGATGAAGCAACAGCAGAAAAAAAATGAAGAACATTCACTCACATCTCAGTCTATAAATGGACTACACAATAAGTAAATATATAAAAATACAAGATGAAGTCTTATAGTAATTGAATTCAAAAATTTTTTAAACGAACGCCTTTCACGAGGTGACTGCAGTTTATTAACTGCATATTTGGAATGTCCTTTAGCTGAAAACATAGGCAAACCATCTGTGCAGCTTAAATGTTACGTGCATGAATGACAGGAATTGTTGAGAAATCTGTAACACATAATAAAAGAATAAAAAGAGCTGCACACCAATCCTAAAAAGAGTATCTGGGGAAACAAGTAATATTCTAGTAGACAGAAAAGTCCATGAATGCCAGATTAAAAGTAGACTTAAAAAAAAGTGGTTTTGTGATTATTAGTTTTTTTCCTCCTGATGTAGGGTGCCTACTTAGACAAAAAAAATGAAAGGAAACAGTTATTATTTTACAATAAAACCTTTCATGTTTGTTTACCTTTCATCTGATAAATTAATATTTTGTGGTGCAATAACACCAAAAAACATTACAAACTGATAGAGAGCATGGCTGGAAATAAGGGAATGAATTACAGAAATAGTGCAGAACACTGTGACATTACAGATAATAACAGTATCAACTGCAGGAAACAATACTACAGCAATTGCGTAAACAGTAAAGTACTAGACAAAGGTCTCAGTTTGTCAACCGCCATTCTCTGGTACAACTGTTCACCGGTTGATTTATGACATGAAGCATATAAACGGCAGATGGGTGCGCACGATTGCAGTGATTAGGTGTTCCCGCTTAGTGAGGATACCTTGGAGACCTCTGTGCTGACTGTGGAAAGTGGGAAACTCTCATAGCTCTCCGGAGCTCCCCAACAGCGATAGCGGTACAGCGTGGCCCTTAGCTCCTTCTGGAAGTTGCTGTTGAGGAAACCATAGATGATGGGGTTGACGCAAGTAGAAGCCATGGCTGTCAGATGGCAGGCAGAGAAGATGACATCGTGCTGGCAGACGGGGATGGCCCCGAGATGCCAGTCGAACAGCGTGTTGAAGACGTTGAGCGGTAGCCAGCAGAGGGCAAAGATAGCCACAATGGAGGCCAGCATGGCATTCACCCTCTTTGTTCCCTTAGCTTTCTTCTGCCGTGGATCCCGCGCTCTTTCCACCATGTCTTTGCGTCGGCGTAGACGCAGGAAGATGCGCAGGTAGCAGATGAGAATGAGCAACAAGGGCAAGCAGTACTGAAAGAGTAGTAGTGAGGTGGTATAGGCAAGCCTGTTCTGCTCTGATGGCCACAGCTCCATACAGATGAAGTGATCAGTAAAAGGGTTGAAAGGGAGACTGAGATTTTGGAAGGGGGCATTGGTGAGGATGTGGAAAGAGAGGAATGGCAGAGAAATAAAGCATGCCACCAACCAGGTGACCGCTACTGCTAAGTAGGAGTGCCCCACCACAGGCTTCCAGCCAGTGGGGTGGATGATGAGCTGGTGGCGCTCCAGAGCAATCAGCACCAGGGAGAAGATGGAAACTGTGACAGACATGCACTGAACAAAAGGTGTGACCTTGCAGAGGGCTTCTCCTAGGATCCAGCGGTCCATCAGTGTGTAGATGACTGTGACAGGAAGGCACACGATGCACATAAGGATGTCAGAGCAGGAGAGGTTGGCGATGAAGATGTTGGTCACGTTCCTCAACTCCTTCTGCCTCGAAATCATGAAAACAAGGCAGGCGTTGCCAATGAGGCCGACCGCAATCACAGTACCGTAGGCCACTATGAGGAAAGTAGTTCCACTTAGAGAGGTGGGACAATGGTCCCAACCCATCCATGGCATCTCTGACCACAAGGCCTTGCTGCTGTTGTTCATGTGGGACATCTCCATGGCACAGGAACAGTTTGTTTGCAAAAACACAAAATGCAGGACAGATTCCTCTCTGTCTTTAGTTGGCAGGAGTCATGATCCCTGTAGATTTTTTTTCTTGTAACAAAAAAGGAAAAGGAAACAAGAAGAGGTTAGCCAGATACTGAAACACGTTTTCTTCTCAGTAGAAATGTGAATGTTGAAAACACAGCATATAGGACCCCAGAGGTGCAGCTAAGCTGAATTACCTGCATGCATTATTCCTATTGGTCACCTAGAAAGTAACAAACTATTCTTCCTCAAATAACAAGAAATTACCTCAGAAAGATCCTCTGCTGTGGGTCAGAAGAGTTTTGTTGTCCATTCTGAGAGTCCAATGCCAACTTGTTTCAAGTACATAGCCTCTGTGCGTGTCTTACAGGTGCATGAACATTTAATTCTGTTTTTTGCCCTGTCGAACAGTTAAGTTAGTTGCAAAAATGGTTGATAAATATCAGCTGATATTGAAACACTGCCAGCTTTTGTTCTAATTTTCGGGACTTTCTGAATGAATGGCTAAAACTTGGGTCCTCTGTAACTTGTGTGCCTCATTATTTACAGGAAAATCAGAGCCAGAAGTTTTTCCAATGAAAGGTAAAATTTTTGTCAGGCATTGCACTTCAATCAGCAACAAGAGGTTCAGCAACAAATTTGAGCCTGCCTACTTTATCCAAAGCAGCTTACATTTTTACACATTTAAATATTTTAAAGAAGCAACTACAGTATATGGTTAAAGCAATAATGGTGTTAACCACTAACCACTTATATTAACCACCTATTAAGGTTTGAGAAGACCACTAAACTTGGCTGCTAAATGGACTATAAGGTTGGTTTACTTCTAAAACTTCCAGGGCTTTCAAACTCAAGGCCATGGTTCAGCAGGTGCTAAAAGGCTACAGTTCAACAGCTTCAGCAGCTCCAATTCCACCAGGAAAACAAATACATGCATAAACAGGATGATTCATGGCCCAGCTGGAACAAACCCAATGAAGCGAAGTTCTTCACTCAATATTGGATGACTTTAAATTGGTCGTAAACCATAAACAAAACAAACCCAACATAAGCATTATTAGCAGAAATGATCATAAATAAAAAAAAACTACTTTGAGCTAGAAGGGTCACCATTTACAGAGATACATTACAAAAATACATTTTCTAAATATGTATTTTCCTCTGAAACCAGGCCAGGCTCAGAGTAACTACATGAATTATATGAAATATATGAAGTAGCCCTGCAAAAGGACCCAATACTCTGATCCCATTCCAGTTCATAAAAATGTATTAGAGTTTACTTTAAAACTGCTTTCTCTAAGGTTTGATGAAAACTAGTCAATAGGAGAGCAACAGGCTTGCTAAAATCCAGACTGGTAATAACCTTGCTACTTGCCATTTTGATACCAAATTATGGATTATGCCTTAACAATACCGAAACACCCTCTAAATTCACTGTCTCCCACATTTCCTCCATACCACTTTGTGATCAGGTGGGAGACGGAACTGTAACACCCAAAAGAACAACTCCTACATGCGCATCCTTTTTAGAACAATGAAGATCAGCTGCCCACTCTTAGGTCACAACCAAGGATATAGATTAAGGACCCTGGTCTAAAGTCAAGAAGAACATTGAAAGAGGAGCAGGGGCTTGAGGGCACAGATAAGAAAACTGGCTCCCTGTAGAATTTTTTGCATGTTTATAGCTGACCTTAGTTTCAGATCTTGAGATGTTCTTCTACCCTGCATTTTTTGTGCCGATGCTTAAATGGGTTTCCTTTTTCTGTAATGAAACATAATTTTTATGAAACTGCTGTCTTTTTATCTCACTCATATGGCAACATCCAGCTCAATGGCGACTTGTAAACAAAGCCCCTAGGTTCATGTTTAGGATACAGTACTGGTACATGTGATGATGGACACCTGGAGACCTGCAAGTGGTAAAAGAAAGAGAGCAGCTAGTGGAGAACAACAAAGCCACTAAAAAGCTAGACAATGAACTGCCTTCAACTTCCAACTTGTTGCTTCAGTTAAGGGGGGCTGTGTGGTATCAATGTACAAACATGGGGTGGGTAATGCTAATGGTCTATAGTCATCTACAAAGCACATATAACAAAGTTGCTTTATTCATTTACAATGTGGCAAAACTGCATTTTTTTTTATCCAAAACACTCATAAACAGCTGATCATGACCAAACATGAACTGCAGTTGAAGTTTAAATACTTAGATGTGCATGTGTACATATTATACGCGCAGGTTAAATACTGAAGCGCACGGTTTCTGTAAGCTAAACATTATTTGTATATGGAATTGCTGAGTGCTGTTCTCCAGAGTTTATCCAGTATGCCTCTATATTTTTATTTTTTTGATGCTGCCCTCAGGTACTTTGTATGCTTATGATGTAACATTTTGACATCTCCTGCCTCTGGCTGCCATAAGACCTAGTCAAAAAATGTTAGTACTGTTTCTTGCGCTGTTGTGTGTCTTCTAATATTTATGCTCCGAAGTTAAGAGACCCCAATATACTGCAGTATTTCAGGGTGTTTAGCTTCATTACCTAAATGGCTTCTGTAAAAATCACATACTGCAACTAGATGTTGTTAGATCTTGCCAGCTGCAGGATATTCTTTACTTGGAAGTTCTATAGAGTAGAGCTAAATAGAAAAATGAGTGTTGACAGTATAATAGCAATGTCTGCAAACTGGAGAGCATGATGAATGCATACAAAACAGCAGAGATCAAAGGGCAGAGGACTGTACCACAGTAGGCTATGGCAGCTTGACTTGAGGAAAGAACGTCTGCTGCTAAAGTGTAAACAAATTCTATGCTTTATTTTCTCATTATTATTTAAAAAAAAAAAAAAAAAAAAAAACATTCACAGACAATGCAGGCACATGCATTAACCACACATAGACTGTCCAGTTGCATAAAAAAGAATACAGCACCTTGATAACCTCTTCATCTTCGGCCTCATTACTATGCATGTGGATTTAGGAAGTAATTTAGCACACGTTACCCTAAAGCCATGCCATCTCCTTGGCTATTGCACTACGAAAAAACATTTTATGTCATCATCATTAAAACAGGCCCACATGAGTTTTGGCAACACGCATTTTGGTGCTGCAGGTTTAAAAGTAAGATGGCAATGCAATTAATGTAAAGGCCTATTCATATTACCCAGCAGTAACCCTGATGGCTGTTAAGGGTAGCTGTGGAGACAAAGGTACCGTCCTCTCGGTCTGTGCTTTTTCATCCAACCAGCACTGACGAATAATCTCTACATGAGGATTGACAGTGTTTATATTCTTGAATTCTTTATTGAAATTATTAATCACAGACCCAATCTATATATTCTAAGTGACCACAGACAAAAGCCTCAGTTGAGCAGACAGACAGATACATTTATATACAGATATAGCTCAAAGTCATAAATTATATAAAATAAAATTTTACATGGAATTATGGCCAATTTTTCATTTTGTAAGACTGGAGCTATATAAGGTAAAGGAGAGGAAAAGTTATTGCAACTGAAATATTAAGGCCGCTTGCCTCTAATGGACCTTTTCATCGTGTCTCGATTTTACTTACCTTTTTTTATGAGCTTGTAATCATGGTAATTCATGCACATTTGCAGCCTAAAAAAGGCTAATTTTATTATTTGTCTCTGATAACCGATGACTAGCAGAGCTCACGTAGTCGGTTTTCAGATGACAGTCATGGACTGTAGGAGGTAATGGACTGCACTCAATCAATTATCTTTTTATAGGTGGTGACTTGTGCAGCTTGATTATACATATTTTTTGTACAAACTACACATTTAAGTTTATAGTAATGTTAGATGCAGCCACAAATGTTTTATTCATAGTTATCCACCATTATGTAACTATGTTGTTAGACTATCAGAAACAGCAAGAACCTCAAACACTGTCAATATTACACATACATCCAATAGACAGACAGACAGACAGATGTTATAACCTTATTTTAACATGTTGCTTCTGGAGTGTGATAGGATGGCAAATGTTTGGTTTTGAAGTAAAAACTAGTTTTGTCACAGTGTTTTTCATACAGCACAAATTCTTCACATCACATTTTTGAGGGCCACAGCTAAGATGAATGTTCAGCTATAACCTGTTTGCGCTGAATACCAATTTCTCGGCTGTCATACGCAGAGTAGGCTTCTTGCAACCGGTGTGATGTGACAGTCATTTTCAGCCCTGTTCAGTTTCTACAGTTGGAGGCAATTATTATCTTTTATTTAGTGGACACCTTTATCCAAGGCACCTTAACATGTAAGATTTTCAACTTTACCTGATTTCTGCATTTTACTGCATAAACTCAGAGTAAGCATCTTAAATAAGGATGCCACAGCAGGTGAGGCATTTGATCTGACAACCTTCCTTTTAAAATAACAAAGCTCTGTACTCTACACTGCACACTCCCCTACATACACTGTAGCGTCTTTAGGAATTTCACTACAGTAACTGAAAACTGCACCGAGAGGTATCTAATTTTGCCATATTTAGCCATTTTTCGACAACCCAGTAATGAAATGGGTGCATGTAAAGCACCCCGGTAGATGCGGTAGTACAGAAAGACAGTTGTAAGCAACTGCAGATACGTTGTGTGTCATTTGTCATTTATGACACTGCACAACAAAATTAATCTGGCGCTTGGTGAGTAAATCCTGCGATTAGTTCCTCAGTACATCTCCTTCCCCAGTATGAAGGATCTGGACAGATGGATGGTCACTCACACAGCAAAGCGATTAAAGTGTCTCCTCTCCTGTCCCTTCCTCGAGCGTGCAGTGAAAATCCGCCCTGTAACAATGAAGTTGTTAGGCTTTGTTCGCGATTATTCAACTCAGACACTTTACTGGTTACAGACAAAAATGATAATTTGGGTTTTTTTTCCCCTCCTCAAAATTTCAGATAACTGAGCAAGCTGAAAATTAAGCCAACAATAGCCTCCATTAGCAATATCAGATATGGGACAGAAGTGAGTTTTCTGGCATATTAATTTTTCCACACAGCTGAACAAAGCATTTTAATCTCTCATAATTGATCTTTTTACTGCCGGTTTGGGCACTGATGCAGTTCTTTATTTTGTATGAAGGAAAAAAAAAAAAGCACTGACTTCGTGGAAGGCAGAACTGCACCGCAGGACAGAAAAGGTGAGTCAGGATGATGAAGAAATTTAGATAATGGGCATTTTCCCTGCAAAACACGACAATTTAAACCATTTTTCCCCCATCATCGCTTGTAACTTGTACTTATCTTCATCTGCAGTCTCCATCCAGAATGATTTGCTCCACCATTCTTCCCTATACTTTTATCTTTACACACAAGATGGGCGCACTTCTCTTTTGAGAGTTACGCACAAGAGTGAGATGCAGAACTTGGTTGTGCACAGGGATTAAACCGTGGATAAAACAGAAACAAAAGATGAGCTTAGTTCCATCAGTGGAAATTATATGGTGGGTTAAAAAAAAGACAAAAAGATAAATTTGGCAGGGAGCACAGGCTGGTATATTGTTTAGGACAAAGTACTGTAATGCAACTACCAGTCTTTTCAATTTAGGAATGACGGTGACAAACAGCAAAGTGTGTTTCAGTAATGTGTTTGCACAGTATTATTGATTCTTTACCAATAAATGTAATGTACACTGCAGAGCCAACATAAAGACAGCCAAGGTGTTAGAAAATGTGCGTCTTGTGTTATACAGGCGGTCATAAAGTTTAATCGAGGCCTGTGGGTGTTTATTTGGAATGGCGGCAACAAAACTGAGGCGATTTAACGCCCGGAGTTTGACGGAGTGAAGCCGAGAGTCTCTTACCGTGCAACGTCTACCAAGGACATCTTGGCAAAAGTTTATGCACACGACGAGGTTATTTCTGCGGCTTTTATTAAGACACGGAAAACGTTTGTCCAAATTCTGCGGCTTCATGTCGAAATGCGAAGCACACTTTGGCGGGTCTCTCGTCACGAACGATTTTACACGCAGCGACGCGGAGAGGTAACCGCGGCTCGTAGCATCATTCCAGCAACGATGTCTTCGCGTCACAGAAGACGGGGAAGACGCGAACAACAGCTTGCCGGCGAAAAGCCCCTTTTGGCTTTGGCACAACTTACGTGTTTGAGGAAAAGAGTCGTGTTCCGAATCGCGTCTCCTCGGCGGGGACGGAGCTCGGATGCGGCGCCGCCGAACGGGACCGCGCTCGCCAACCGGGTGAACGCGCGCCCCTCGAGGTCTTCCAGGCGGGTGGCTGGCGGGTGCCGCCGGGCGGCGGGATCGCCCTTAAAGGGACACGAACCGGAACGGCGTCAGAGTCCTCCTTTTATTTCGCCATAAATAAGATTTCTGTGCTTCAAGTTTCCAGAGGCGGGACACCCAAGTACTGGGGCGAACGTTATGAACCCGGTCGGGTTTCTGCGTGAACGCCGCACGATTTTTGCCGCCCCGCACTCTTTACTAACAAACTGTTACGCCTCAGCTCCCCGGTGTCCCCAGGGCCGCCTTCGGCTCCGCGTTCAGCGTTTCATTTTCCACTCCCATTCAATAAAAAATTGGGTTTATTGTCCGATGTTTTTGCCTCAACGTTTAAAATAAGTTCACGATCCCCAACAAACGCTTCGGTTAAAATGACACAAAACGACGAGCAAACCGTTGTGCCCCTGGAGGGTTTTTTTTTTTTAAAATTCTCCACTGAATTCAGCTTTTAAGCGAGGGGAATTTTAAATGCAACATCATCATAGGCAAGAAACATTACTCAAGCAATCCTGTAGCTTTTTAAAACTCTATCATAATATCTAACAGGATATTAAAATGCATTGCTTAAGAATATCAAACACTATAATTTCTTTTTCCTTTCCATCTGGGCATTCCAAAGAAATGAATTTATTGCTGTGCCATTACACAGCATATGATTTTTTTTATTTTTTATTTGATATTCATATTCTGACTTCATTACATCATAAATGAAATATATTTAATATAACAAACATATGATGATGAAGACCGCTTTTTCAGAATGACACTCATTTGTACCACTTGTAATGGTCAGCTTCTTGGGGGTCGGGACCCCTATCCACTGGGTGGATGAAGTGTTTGTTCACTGCAGGGAAGCCACACACACACACACACACACACACACACACACACACATCTGCCAAATTGGCATCACCAGTTAACCTGAAACACATGGCTTTGGACTGTGAGAGGAAACCAGAATACCTGTACACCTGCAGGAAGTACATACAGACACAAGGCAGAACACGCAAACTCCGAGCAGAATAAACCAGAATCAAAACCAAAACTATACCCAAACTGCCCAGGTGCCCTAAGGTGCCAGTAATAACCTTTGTGCCACAGCTCTGCACAGAATGACATTTTACAAACTTACACGTTTCATGTTCACCAACTGAAAGCAGATAAGTTCACGGGGTGGTTAGAACCCCTTTAGTGAGGCACAGCAAAGTGCTAAGGGTCAAAGGAGATGCATATAAATGGGAAAAGGGGTTTAAAAGGTTTACCACCCAGATAACAGACCAGCAGCCAAACCAAGGAGTATTTGTGGGTTTTATTGTAAGAAAGGTTAGCGATTTATAGTGAAAATTTACAAAAAGTGATGTGGTCAAAGGCATCACAAGTGAAAACAAAACCAACTATTCTACCGTGTGTGACCCAAAGACCAACTGTCCATCTTAAACCCAGAAAGAAAAAAGGGCAAAGTCCAAACAAAGACTGATTTAAACCAACAAAATACAAATAGGAACATGGCAGCACACTCCTTATATAAACCATACAAAAGCACAGACCAAAAGAGCTTAAAGAGAAACTTTATGAACTCCAAGGAAACTTTAGCCACAAATGGAAAACAAAGTAGCATCGCAAGACAGAGAAAAATCCCCATTGTACATATTTCTAATATCAAACTTTTTGATCGTGCAGCAGCGCATTGACCCTGACAAACACCCTTGTTTGACGGTGTTTACCCATTCCCATGTGCAGACATGACGTTCACGTCATACAGCCAGCGTAAGCTGCCTACATCTTCCACCCATTGTGAGGGCAGAGCTGGTGGCTGAACAAGGGCCTCATTGAAAGAGGGGCTGCAGTCTGCCATGCTGCCGCGCGTTTTTGTTCTGTCCCTGCAGCAATGCTTATCTCCGTCATCCTGTCATTTAGGAAAGTGTCGGACAGGAGAGCAAAGATTAATGTATATTAATGTATTACACACACTTCTGCGTTCTCATTGCTGTTCCTCTCTCTCCAGGCTTCTCCTTCCAGGAGACTTGGGTTCATTGTTCTCATCACAATCCTTTATTCCAATATCAGGACTTCTGTACTGGTCTGAGATGTTTTAAGTTGCACTCACCACACCGTAAATGATGGGCAGATTAATATCTGTTTAGTCTGCTGTTTTTTTTCTTTCCTGATTTTCCTTTTTTGTTTTGAACTTAAGCAAGTTTAAAAAATGCAAAGGAATTTTATCCTGCAAATAATTTATCCCAATGAATTAACAATTAATATAAAAACAAAATAAGAAGATGAAAAATATTAACCGGTCTGCTCCAAGTACTGATGCCTGAAAGTTTAAGGGGTTATAATTTGCAGCACTTAGGTTTTGTTCTTTGCCCTAATGTTAACCCAAATGACCATATCTAAACATTGTGATTCTTCACAAAAACCTCTTTATATATTATTAACATTATAACTCAAAATGGGATTCTGGTATTACAGCCCTGCCTCACTGGAGTGACTGTGAGCAGTTTCATAGAGTGTGTGTGTGTGTGTGTGTGTGTGTGTGTGTGTGTGTGTGTGTGTGTGTGTGTGTGTGTGTGTGTGTGTGAGGGGGGGTCACATCATAGTCCATACCAGCTCATACTGCACAACTTTCAATGTAGTCTATTGTCTCATAAAAAGGCTGGTTAGGAGTCAAGCTGCACACTGGAGCTTAACCAGCTTCTCACAAACTCCATGTTCATACTGCAGGACCACCGCTTTCCTGGACACCAATCTCCATTAGAACTGAAAAAATGGGATTAAAATATAGACTTGAAAAGTGCACTTCTAATCCTCAAACATGGAGCTTTCTAGAATTTGTTGCCAAAAAATGTTTGACACGCAGATGTCAGTTTGTTCTGTTAATCTTTTTGAGAGCCACATTTATAAACATCATCGGTATTGCATATTAAGAGGTTGTGAGTCTGCCCGTGAGAGGCAAAGGAGCTACTAATGCTGTCCCTTTACCCCAGTGGAGCGATTCAGCATGTCGAAGCTGCATGAACTGTTATTTTATCAAAAGCAAAGGCCATAACTACATGTTATTGCAAAGCACTTTGGGCAAATACAGGCTGGGTAACCCTGAAAGTTTGTCTGCTGGAAAGGCTGCCTCATGGGCTTGTGGGTTCTTAGAGATGACAGAAAGCCTTGGACTACCTGCAGGGAAATAACTGTCTGCAGCACCAAGATTACTTTTCATCCTGTTTCACAAAAGAAATTGGGAGGGTAATGAGCTTTTCTGAAAACTGATCCAAGGTAACCACAAAAAACAGTATGGGTCATAGATAAGATTGTGAATGCTACAGCTTTGTGGAAAAATCGAATTAATTTCCAAATTTTAATGTTGATATATGTTTTAGGGGACAGCACTGAGCACCAGGTTATTGGGGGATGCAGAATTGCATAAGGCGGGACTGAGTGTTTTGAAATTATGGTGTGGAAACCCTGAATGATGTGATATACCAAATAATTTTATGATTCTATTATTAGCAGTTTTTGGGACATTAAAAAAATGTACTGGCATCTTTCTGATAGCGAAAGCATGTTTTCTGTGATTCAATAATTGATAACAGAGTAACTATGAGTACATAAGGGGGATGCAGTGGTGCTTCATAGATCCTGCATTATCTCCTCAGTGTCGGCACCCCTTTAAGAAAAGACATGATGGAAGACGGCAATGGTCAACCACTTCTATTTATTACAATTATTTATTGTATTTATTTGGTAAATTTTCACTTTATTCCTACCACAATCACCCCAGCCACAAACTATTCTCCTTGCTCCCGTCCGGAAAACGCTTTAGAAGCATTCGGACAACGACAAGCAGGTTCCGGAACAGTTTTTTCCCCCACACCGTAAGACTGCTAAACCACTGACCCCTCCCTTGGAGAGTGGAAACAGTTGATCGGGGTCTGTTTGTCTGTATGCCTACCCCCCCCCCACATTGTATAACACTCTATCTGTGGTGTGTTGTTGTTGGTTTGGCTGCTGTTATTTGGTTTCTGTTTCTGTTGGTTTTCTTCTGCTTTTTCTTTTTTTTCATCTATGTATATTCTCGTATCTTATTCTTATTTATTTATTCTCCTTTTTCTTTATTTCAGTATTTATTATTTAACTTTCCTATACCTTATTTACATATTTATATTACTGAGATGCCTGGAAACAAAAACTTTTCATGGTGACAACACTGCTATGCTGTGTTGTTCACCCATGACAAATAAACCTTGAATCTTGAACCTTTTTCCTGCTGTACTGTGTTGTTGTGTTGCACCTTGGTTCTGGAGGAACGCTGTCTGGTTTCGCCGTGTACTGTATAGATGGACAAAATGACAATAAACTCCTGACTTGACTTGACTTCTATTCCTCCTTGCCATGAAACCAAGTCACTGCTCACCTAGGAGTCAGTACTGACTTGATGGCACTTTCCAATTCCACAGCTAAATTTTTTTCAAAGGTAAAAAAGCAAGCAGAAATTCACTTGTTAATTTGGCTTGAATGTCCTAGTACAACTGCGCTCCTTTCACAAACATCGGCATGGTGCTTTAAGCATATTGGCGTAAAGTCAAAGAAACGCATTATGCATTATTATCAAGTCAAGTGTGCTCTCGGTGTGAAATAAAGCAGATGCCCAGGTTGCGGTCTTTATTAAAAGTGCTAAATTGTCTGTTTATATCTGGAATTTGAAGCAGACACAGCATAACTGGGTTTATTGCGGGTAATGAATGAAAAGCTACAGCTAGAGGATAACATTTAGGAGGTTCTAGCATACAAAGAGAATATCTAACTTTGCATGTTTCTTGTTCACTAAAACCGAAGCCTGCCAGGTAGAGGAGTATAATGTGTATTTTATCGTAGCGGAACAGAATACACATGCTGTGCTTCAGAAATGGTTTGTTAGAAACTTGAGTGTGATAAGGACACTGGCAGCGATGAAAAAACAGGAAGTTAACTGAGCAGAAAAACCTTGTCATGAGGTCCCTATCTGACAAGTGGGGAAAGAATAAGTACAAATTCTGCCACAGCAGCAGACTTGACAGAGAATTCACTGACGGATCACTGACACATAAACTGGTAAGTGGCTTTTTAAAGATGGGAGGTGTTTTTTGTAGAGGTAGACATGCGTCTGTGTTCTGGTTGCTGTTGTGTCATCATCACAAACGCACAACAGTTTTATACAGCATAATGGAATTCTTTGTGGCCCCAGGTGGATTGGAAAACTCACTCACCTTGGTTGACTTTTGCGCCAACCCTGTTGCATTAGTAATGGGAAGAAATAACACAAGATTATCGCAATTGTCCGTAGTTTTGTTTAGTCTGAAATGAGAAAGCACGCAAGATCTTACTTAAAGAGTTCCCTGCATGTGAAAGATGCAGTAAGGCATTAAATGGGTAAAGTATAAGAATAAAAATACTCTTGGTGACACCAGCTCTTAATGCTTCGTATTTTTGGCCTCCACGTGAAATAATGGTGAGATAGACTAGCATCCCGTCAGAGGGAAATTTGGTAGTTTATCGTGAGCTTGAGACCATTCTAGGCCACTGCCACCCTGCTCAGGATTAAGTGTATGATGATAATGGATGGATATAACTAACGCATTGGTCAAATATGTTGGTGTTGTTACAACTCTCTATTTTCCAAGTGAAATGCTTATGAGTTTAACAATCTGATTTGATAACTAAGAATGTTTTAATAAAAATTCGGGGGAAGAAATTCACCAGACTCACCAGTACGCATGCCTTTGAACCAATGCAATTTTTATTTCTTATTTTTCATTCTTTTCATCATCATCAGTAATTGTTGTTATTGTATACCACAGGATATGTAAAGTTCTATTCTTTCCCCATTTTCCCCTGTGGGTGTCATCTTCCCTCAGACTTGGGTCTCGTACCAGAGGCCTGAACATTTGAGGGTACAGCGCCGTTTGCTGAATCTATTATTGTGCTCCATTCTTAGGATCCGATGGAGCCATTTTTCTAACTTAAAGGTCACAGCCCCAAGTGCTCAAATCACCAACAGGATTTTGTTCAATCCATGGTATTTCTCCAACTTCTCGTATTCCTTCTTCATGACATTTATATCACTTTGGAATCACCACTTCTATTACTAGAGTTTTCTGTTTTCTCCTCCTCTGTATATATATTTTAGAATATGTTTGTAGAACATTCCCATTGAAGTACCAAGGTGCTATGGTGCATGAAAGTCTGAAAAAGAAGGGCCTATAGAAGGCAGGTAATCAATATTCCTCAAATGACAAACTGCTGCACTAGGGCAGTGCTGTGGCACTTTTTCCCACATACAATCTGCTGGTGTCACTCGGTCAGCCAGGATCCACCACACTATTTATAACCAGCCATGCTGGAAGGAGAAGCCAGCCAAGACAGGATGCATTTTTCTTATGGTACAGAGGTAGTATCAGGACGATTTATTTTTGTAGACAGTCATGTTCCGATGATAGCAAGATCTATAGTGTGAGCAATGGGCACTAAATGTTTAAAAATGTTAGTTAAAATATTGCTGGGCCCTAAAATGAGGCCTGGATGTTCATGCACCCAATATCACTGTGACGCATGCTCATCTCGAAAAAGATTTTCTTCTCAACACTGAAAAATACTGCATCGTAGGATGCAAATAATTAGTGAAGCGCCATAGAGTCCTGTCTGACTCCAAGGCAACCACTGGCAAGGAGGAGCAAAGGTGGTTTGCCGCTGCCTTATTTTTTCCGTAGATGGGTCCAAAGATAGAGGAGAACACAGCCTCCATATACTTTGAGCTGTACTTGAACCCAACATTAGACAGGCAACCCAGGAGCTGTGAGGCACCTGCTGCACCACCACATCCCTCACTGAAAAAGGTACAACAAATGCATTGTTTTAATGAAATCACCAGATTAGACCATTTTAAAGTTTCATCCCATACAATATAAACCTTAACAGATGTAACAGGTTATTAAACTTCTGAACTGAAATTGAGGAGGAGGCACCAATAATGACACAACAGAGGCTCTTTATGCAGACACACGGGCCTGACATACAAGCCTGATCATCCATCCGCTATACTTAAGAGTTTATATGATAACTCCTGGGAAAAGATTTGTGTATTTTACATAGCAAAGGTTGAATTACATATTTAGTTATTTTGCTTACAATCCTGTAATATGGTTGTCAAAAGATGGCAATGTACATATTTGGGACTCTTACTATCTGAATGCTCTAACAGGAGATGGATATGTTCTAATATGATGGTTTTCAATGGACCAGCTTTTTAAAATATCATCTATCCAGAAAGTGCCTCAACTGAAGTCATTCTCATGCTATTTTCCATACAAAATGGTTTATGGCTGTCAGACTTACAGGTAGATAACAGAATCCTCTACAAACTGAGGCTGACTTTGATGTATAGTTTCATAGGACACAATTGCACAGTATGTTCCTACCTGAAGGGAAGAATGAAGGAAGATGAACTACGAGTTCAGTGAGAACACTTTTGCATTGAAAAATGAAGATTGAGTTTCCAGAAGTTCATACACCACAGTTCAAAGTTACAAATAAATGTGAGCTTATGCTAGATTACTAGCAATGCTTGTATCTATGACACAGAATCCTGGTCTCCGTGATAACAAATGCAAACAACCTGGGACTTCTTGTGAATGGAGTTAACCTGGAACCTTCTGTGCTCTGCTGTTAATGAAGCTAAAGTGTCAAACTAAAAGTGTGACTGAGCGTTCGAGGCGCTCTCACACACATCAGAAGATGCAACAGAATGAAACGGCTGCTCTCAGGTACTCCGCTCACCCCGACTTTAGGTGTCATATTCTGTCATCTCTTCAACGCAATGCTTTGCACAAGAGGCTATTAAAACCCAAGTGAAACAGAGGGCCTGGCACAAGCAGGGGAATTTGAAGATGCCCAGTTTCATCAATTTGAAGATGTATGAACCCTGCTCACATGAGTGGTTTATTCACAGATGTGGAAGGGTGTACTCTGGTGCAGTGACTTTTTAAACACATTAATGCAATGCCCTCAGCACAACAGAAAAAGTACATTGCAAAAAATTAAAGCAAAATAACTGCTCAGTTCTCATTTGATATACAGATATAAAAATCCTCTAAAACAGAACTGAGTGATTATTGTAGGCCGAACATAGAGAAGTGGAAACAAGCCGTATCCTTATTTCTGTAATGTAAATTCATCATTATTTTATTTTTAATTTTTCTATTTCTGTGTCAGCATAAAGTTGTGTTGCTGTAAAAAGTCCTCCAACACTTACAGGCTTGCTTATGCTCCTCCTGGAAGAAAGAGACAAATGCTGGGAAATATATGATTACATGAACAGCCCTCTGGTCAATACACTCAAGTGAGAAAACAGTTTTAGCTCCAAAAGTGTCACAAACTCTGTAAATCAATGCTAGACACTGGCCCCTGAGTCTAGTCTGTGTAATGTTACCCTTATAATATTTATTTTTCCTTATAATATTTATTATGTGCTCAAAACATTTATTATTATTCTCCACTGTCCTGCATCTTTCCACTTGTTATGGAATGTTATGTATGTTGTGTTATGTGCTCTGAGACATATTGGAAACCGAAGCCAAATTCCCCGTATGTGTGAGCATACTTGGCTAACAAATCTGATTCTGATTCTGCTCTTGCTGTAATCTAGGAGCTCACTGACTTTTTATGTATTTTTGGTTACCCCATGTATTCATAAATACTATATATGCGAATGTGTATAGCACAGATCAAAAATCACCCTTTCCAACTCTTTCTGATAAATACTCCAGAAATGGAGTGTTACTGGCTAACATATCGACTCCCACCAACAGTCTTATTCTGAGCCTTTTTTTTTGCTAGTTGTATATATTCAGTGAGACAGGAAGAGTGACACTCCTGAAAACTTTAAAACAGCTCAAGTCCATGATTTTCAGAAACTGGCCAGCTGGAACGGAACAGCATTCCAGCTTGGTTCTTATGTAAGCATGAAAATAAATGTATTCTTTCCAAACATGTGTCTTTACCAGGCAGTTTGAGATGCATTATAATCATGAGTGTCACATGTACCTGGGATGGTGGCAGTATATTGTGATAGTGCTATGGCAACCTGGATTAACAGGGAACACCATGAAGGAACATTCCAGATGCTGCTCAGGACCCTTCAGATTGTAGATGATCAAATTTCTCTGTTGGAACCAGTAGTGAATTGTGATGCATGGTACCCTTCAAGCATGAATACCTGCACAGAGGCATTCATTCATTCATTCATTCATTCATTCATTCACAAGTTTGTCATTGGCTAGGACAAACCACAGAATCATTCTGCTATTCTTTTCAGTGCCTTCATTTGTTCAGTCAATTTGAATTAAGAGATTGTTGCTTTCAGCTCATCCTGTTCTTTAATCTGCCCAGCACCATTCAGCTTGCTAGTGAGTCCTCATGTCCTTGTATTAGCAGTCTGTATTTCTATAGTGTGGTGAAAGTAATTCAATTTTAAATAATTTATAATTAAAAATTAATTTTGCTTTCCTAAGAACATGGGTTTATTGCATTATTAGCTAAAGGTCAGGCTTTGTTTGTTTATCTGTTCATTGTCTGTGCATGAAAAACTGTGTACAGGTACTTCTCACACTAAGTGAGGTTTTTGTGTAGTCAAACATCAAACACACACACACACACACACACACACACACACACACACACACACACACACACACACACACACACACACACACACCATGATATGTCTGCTATGGACACATGCCTTGAGGCAGTTCTTGGCTAATTTGACAAGATTAAAACAAATGACTCACTCTCTTTCTTTCTCTCTCTTTCTCTCTCTCTCTCTCAGACACACACACACACACACACACACACACACACACACAGGAGATGTGTGTTTGGGGTGGGTTTCTGGGGTGCAGGAGGGAAACATCTGAACTAGCCACAGGGAGGGTTACAAAATTATACATGACACACATAAGGCATTGCACACATATCTAATGTAAAGGTAATAAAGTCTGACCATAAATATTTTATAACTTTTTTCTTTTCCAGTTTCATTTCCACGTGTCGCACTCTATGCTGTCCACCTGTTCCACAGCATCAACTATACTGAATGGCTATATAACAGTTTATTGGCTATACAGTATGTTGTGTTATTACTTACATTTCCACTTTCTGATCGAAGAAACACTGCTGTTTAATATGCAATGAGAGAATTGATGATCCCTCTGTTTCAAATTCTTTTTCCTGCGTTGAGATTTTTAATTTAATGGAAAAAGTCCCACTTAAAGTACAAAACACGTTCTACAGCAGGTGCTGACAATGGTGTGAAGGTATCGCATTGGCTGCCAATAGTTGCACGGTTCACTATGTGGTCATAATGGCACCTCAAACTGATTTCCTACAGAACTGCCTCCCTTTCCGATTTCCTCTTTGGCAGTTTTTTGGCTCTGAAATTCATAACATCCTTTTGTTAGTTCTAGTTTGTACGTTAAGAAAGCCTTTGAGAGAGAAAACATCACACGTTTTATTTTCCTTTCATTTCTTTGGTATGCTGGATAAGGAAATGTGCAAGCGAGAGGAATTTCTCTTCTGATCTCATGTGATCTCCTAACAACCAGATAAATTTTCATCACACCATTTGCTGCAGTCATTGTCTACTCTAGGTAGCTGCTTGGCTTAACTTGCACCAACAGAGACAGGTATGAGAAAAATGAGTGCGCCTTTACGGTTGGTAACTAAGTAAAGTGATTCATCTGTTGTAAAATACTTTTGTACATTCTGAACTATATGTTGCTTTTCAGATGCATGTCCACCAAATCAAGACTTAAGACTCAAGATACTTTATTGTCAGTCCATCCATATTCCAGTATGCTGTAAGGTTGAAATACCATTTCTCTGGGCCCCATGGTGCTCCATAGAGAGAGTTAAAGAAAGGACAACATAAAGTGCAAAAAATGACCCTACAGTGTAAAAAATAATAATAAACACAAGAGCAAACAAGGCGAAAGCTCAAGACAGCAGCTGAGGTAAATGTTGTGCAACCTAGCAGCAATGTACAGTGTGTACAGAGTACAGTAGAGTTTTATAAGGTGAAATGAAAAATATTTTAAAAATGTAACCGCAACCTGACGGAAATCTTTGGGATGAACTAGCAGGTGGGATCCATCTCAGTCCAGAGGTCATTAACGCTTTACAGAGTAAGAACACTATTACACCAGCTTCACACTACAAAGTTTTCTACAACCCGCTGAAACAATACGCGGCAACACATCTTCAATTTCAGGAAATATATAGTTGTTTTATTCATCTTTATTTGGCGTATTTTTGGCAGCGACATTATACACATAAAATGTAAAAAAGCACAGTATCACACTTTCTTATAGTTCTAGTATCAGCTTAAAAAATAAGGAAACGTGGAAAAAACATGGAAAAAAAATCAAGCACAGGTAATGTACAATAAAATACAAGGAAGAAATTATTTAATGTTTGCCTGTGAGCGACCGTATCGTTGTCATTTATTAATCTTTAATTATTTTATGTGTAGCTGTGAAGTAAAGGGAAGTAAAAATCCATCTGTTCTGGATCATAGTGGTGGAGGGGTCAGGAGGGTGGCTCTGTATTGATCTCCAGCTGCCACGTCCAGCTGCCCTGAGATGAAGCAGATGTCACAGATGGCTTGGTTCACATTAATCTCACTCTGCCGGTGACGGTGTAATGAAATGCTTCTCAATTCACTCTCCGGATGACAAACCGATGCCCTCATGTTTGTAAATATCTTTTAAATAATAGTTGTCAGCAATAACAGTTTATTGAATGAAAGCTCAGGTGTTCCCACTTTCAGTCTTACGTGGCGCCTGCGCGGTTAGATTGTGTTTCATTTGGATCTGTGCTTATAGAATTAGCTTCTGTTCTTATTTGCGTCATTTATTTTGAAACGCGTGCAGCCCGGGGTGATCATGTGACAGTGACGTCAGATCCCTAGCGGAGAAACCCGGGATGAGAAAGACTTCATTTCGGCCCGTGCTTTATTTAACATTTTTTCATGCTGTCGCAGGTACCGGACTCCCATGTCCCCGCTGTAGCACAACTCTGGTAGTGGGGAACAGACAGCGAAGGACGTGCCATGTCTGTGGTATTCAGCTACATCGCGTCGTGCATGGAGGATCTCCTCATAAAATCGTTCATCATCGCACGGCCCCTGTGATAGCGCTGGCCATTAGGCTTAGTTTGTGCTTGTGTCACCAAATGAAGAACTCCTCACAGCAACAATATCTTGAGCAGGAAGTCATAATCCATCTCCTTGTTTCAAGACGCCAGCTAAACGGGGCGGAACAGAAAAAATATGTAAGACTGCAACATTTACAACATCAAGACATTTTTCAAAACACCTGCAAGCTGCAGAAAACCGATAATAAATTCACAAATGTACATCAACAAACTGGTCTGATGTCTGAAAGGTCAAACAAGGTGACTCTGGAAGCGAATGTGTGCATGTAATAACTGAAATGGCAATATGAAAACAGCTCTATTTATTTGCTTTATTTACATCTCTATATTCACTTAGGGTTACCAATATAAAACTATGATGTTAACTTGCAACATACAGTAGATAACTCTCCTTTCTTTCATTAAGCAGAATACTGCTGTTCGCTTGCTTGGAAATACAAACTGGATTTGTGCATGCTTTTTAACCAATACAAGCTGGGGTACTTATTGGATTTAATTTTCAGGACGTGAGTCAGGGGACCAGAAGAAAGCTAGCAAGAAACTGCCATGAGCATCACAGTCTAGGAAGGAGAGCCGCACCACCATGAAAATGATTGATAAGGCATTTAAATTTATCTGTGCTAACATGGTAGGCTTTCATTTTAGAAAGAGAGTTTAGCGAAGGGAGAATGGATGGCATACTGAGAATCCAAAAAAAAAAAGTGCAGGTACAAATGACCGCCGATATACGCCTGTCCCTGTTGGCAAATCTTTGGCTTCCATTCATTATTCGACTGCTTTATTTAATAACACAGTGTGATATCGGGACCTCTTCAACAGAATTTTTCCTCATAGCAGTGCAGAAATTCAAACGCAAATGTTGATTTTAAGAATTGTTAACAGGATACGATTGACCCCGCTGTTTTAAAGCAAACGCTTTAACTGTTGACTCGGAGAAACAGAACGAGACTTGGCAGACAACGGACGCGGAGCTAAACGGCAGGTCAGAACGATCTGGGCACCGGAGCTCTGAAGCCCATGGCTCCTCGAGTGCCACGCAGAGCAGTTGGCATGGAAACTGCCCTCATCCAGCCCGCAGGCGACAGGACTCGGTGCTGGAAACACTTTGGTTTTGTTAATTACACACTTCGGTCGACTGCTGTGCCGTCCGGGGCTCCTTGCAGCGATGCGCCACACCTGATCCTGTAGCATCCTCTTGGGTCATTTACTTTGACTGATCTTCACTAAATGCATGTACTAGCGGGCCTTGTTGCCGCTCTGCTGCTGTTTCTATCGGAGCTCTTTAACTGAAATTGACCCGAACAATAAACGCGCGGATGCTTAAATAGGGGCAGTGGGTAAAGGAGTGACTGCCGACATCACTTAGCAGTCTAAGGGCTTGGGCTCAAATCCCACTCCTACAGAAGCACACTTTTATGCAGGTGCTGACGCTGGACCACTCCAGCAAAAAATGTACAGCTGTATAAATGGGTAAGTACAGTAATTACAAATTTCTTAGCATAAAAACAACACTGTAAGTTGCTTTTCAGAAAAGTATGAAGTATTGGAATAAATTAGAATGAACGGTGTAGTGTAAAATGTAGTGGGCTGAAAAAGGCAGGGCTGGACTTAGATGGGTAGGGGCCCTGGGCTTGAGTCATTGTGATAAGCTACAACTGGTCCATCCTCAGAAACCAGAACAATATATATTACCATATACACGATCAGCCATAACATTAAAACCACCTGATGGTATAAAATTAAACAAAATAAAACGTGTCTTCAAATAGTTGAACTCCCCTCATTTAACTTTTGTGATATCTTCTTTAGCCAAAAGTAAATTAGTAGCTTGTAACACCAAATGCCTATGTCTTTGAACAGGGTTGACCGAAAGCAAAGAGCGTGTAAATAAAATAAAGTGATGCAAAAATAAATATATTCAAAAGCATAAATAACATAGATTCCACCGCAGGTCATTAATCGGTGTTAACCTTTGAAAATATAACTGTCAAAACTCTGCTGACTCAAGCATACCGCAAAGCCCTGAGGATCGACTTGGAGATGAATTATGCAATAACCGACTCCAGCGTCGTGAGCTTTTATTTCTATTCCTCTTTTTCGGCACAGCTCCAGGAGCAGCCGCAGCAGCAGCAGCAGCAGAGCTGAAGAAACTGCGAGGCAGGAAGGCGCTTAATCCAAATGCACAGGTTTTTGGTGCGTTTCCCCTCAAATCTGGTTGTTTGTGGCTATTCTGATGCGAAAATGGATCTGTGAATTCAAACTATTTGAACAAAAGTGTCACGTTTTAGTCAAAATTCAGTCAAGGGGTGAATGAAGCATAACTATGGTCTTAGCTGCAATAAATAAGCATTACAAGCATTTTGATAGATGGAATAAGACTGAGAATTCAAGTAAGCAATGATAACATTTTCACACAGATGGCCAAAGAACAATAGGATTAGCACTTGGTTATACAATCCACCCTCTTATTGTCTGCCTTCTTTGTAAAGCTGAATTTTCATTAAATTTTATTTTCAGAGGTGCAGCAATTGAATGAATGAACGTGTTATTTGCATTCGGAAAACCTGCACAGAGATTTAAGCAGACTTGGGCCCGCCATTCACAACATTTTTGCTGTATTAATAACCAAGTAGCTGGATGTGGACAAGAAAAAGATTAAACATTTACAGTTCCTTTTCCTCCTGCACATGCATGTTTAAAGAAGGAATTTTAGTATGGATTGGCCTGCTGTACTGTACATGAAAAACTGCAACCGTAAGAAAGATAATGCATTTGTTTACCATTTTATACAGGTGAGCAATTTTTATTGGAGAAACTTAAGACATTATAGATGTAAAGGACTGAAGGGCTTCAACAAGGGTAGCAGTCAGGCTCGATGTGTCCCTGGGGAACCGGATACCACAGTACTGAATGTTGTCGACTTGCAACGTACAGACTCCGCCGTAGTAAATCTGAGACGGTTTTGAAGGATCAGTTAACCTGAAGTTAAGATCTCTGTGAAACCCCACACAGACTGGACCAGATTTGAACCAAAACAGCTCAGGAGCTGTGATGCGGCACTGATATCCGCTGGGCCGCTGGCAAAGAACTTAGCAAAAATACAAATGGGACAATGGCTGTTTGAACGAAGTCTATACAATAAGCACAAGAAGATGCATTACCAACCTAATACACCCCCCAATGTTTGTATGCAATGCTTCTAAATAATATTTTTTGGTTTCCTCAGCACCTAGCAGGGTTAAGTCATAAATCTGTGCAAATTGGTCCAAAAAACAAATATTAATTTATATTGCACATGGATATTTGGCTGTGACACAGACACAAAACAGAGAGGTTATTGGCCCTAGAAAACTTATTGGGTAGAAGAAGATCGTTCCACCAGCACCTCCCCTCCTTCCCAGCCACAAACCAAGACCCGTTTATGT
Source organism: Heterotis niloticus (assembly GCA_018136845.1). NCBI lineage: Eukaryota > Metazoa > Chordata > Actinopteri > Osteoglossiformes > Osteoglossidae > Heterotis > Heterotis niloticus. The sequence goes on from CM030890.1 coordinate 8,523,953, forward strand.
GTTGGTGTTCAGACCAGTTTTAGCCACAGCTCTCATTTGCGCGGGAAGATGACCCACGGCGCATTTACATTCTGCAAGTTGTTAACCTGCTCTCCGTGTGCGCCCCTGTGTGCTTCCTGCTGTACAAATAACCTGAAAAACAGTCCATAAAGAAGAGGAAGAGCCGCTCAATATGGCAAAAGGCTCGGTTCATTTTTGCCGCCCAAATTACACCACATATTTCTGAGATCTGCTTTCCCATGGTGTCCGCCTGCAAACAAACTGCGGCACCTGAAAGGAAAAAGAGCGGAGACGGCCCCGTGCGATGGAACAGGTGGTAGAGCGCAACAATGGCGCCCACAGGACCGCGGTCTGGGCTAAACCGCTGTCTCGCTTCCATCTCTGCGGTTTCTCTGCGTCCCTGTTCCACATAGGGAGCCCAGGGACTGGGTTATTTTGGGCAAACTCAGAGGATGTGAGAAATGTCAGCTGTTATTAATGAAAGAGGCTCCGAAGAGGCAGGCAGGAGCAAGCTGCGGTGTTAAATAAGGAACGGCTTAATCGCCAAGATGGGGAGGAGAGGACAAAGGAAAAGCGGTTCGGGTTCTGATTGTATCGTGAAGTCCCGAAAGGAATTACTTTTAAATTCCGTCTTGTTCGCTTGGCCCATCATTCTGAGCATGTTAAGGGGGGGCATGAAAATGGTCTGATGCGGAAAGCGGCCTTTTGCCTATCAAAAATAAGCATAGCATAAGCGCGTCTTATCATGCGTAACTGAAAAGATGGCAAATGTCATTAAAGATCATGAAAGAGAAGTAACTTCCAGAAGGCTTTCTAATGTTTTTACAGGGTACATCAAGTAAGCCTGAGCCAAGTTCTCCCTTATTCCTAGGCACATGTTTCAAGCTGGATAACAGCATCCCCTTCTGGCTATCAGTGGGGTTCACTATTTGGAACTTTTTTTTTTGAGCGCATGCTTGGACTGACATCACTGACAGATCTATGGGTGGATGAGGAAAATAAAGTATAAATCACGCCGGGGTAAGGGCTGTGTGAGAGCGGTATATGAAAAGGTGAAGGATGCACCGGGTGGTCTGACTCTTTTATGCTATCCTAAGTCTAAATTAAAATAATATATCTACCCTTCAAAGATGTTTTAGCCATGAGGACATCATGAAGCATCACTTGAAGTGATATTATTCTGAACAGTTTATATTTTACCCCGATATTTAAACTAATAACGTGAATTCACGTGAACCCTTCTAGCTGTGTTTTGTTTTCATTAGGCATGAGGTTAAAAATGAATCCTAAATGCAATTTCTTTTTATTGGAAATATTAATGTCAGTTATTATTTTGTAACATGAAACCAGTTATTTTGTCCCTGATAAATCACATAATATATATTTATGGGTATAAGCATGTATAAAAAGAACACATGCTAGAGAGAGTGACGCTATCCACCTCCCTTCTTTGCTGGCTCTGTTTTTTCTTTTAGAAAAGCAGAATAACAAGAAGATGAGCAAGCAAATGTGAGTTCAGGTCTGCATAAAAGTACATACAGCCCGGATGCAAGTCTTGCACAAGTAGTTATTGTGAGTTTGTGACTCTTTGCCAGTGCACCTTCCATAAATTCATCAACAAATGCATTGGTGGACATGTCCAGCCAGTTTGTTTGTGTGTCTCAATGATGTCCACTGTGCCAAGTGCAATGGTTCGTAGGACAAGAGGAGGCACAGCTGCCGCTTCATGTGGCTCCGGTGCTTTAAACAGTGGTCAGGAGAGATCTGCATGCTCAGGCGCTCGCTCAAGGGGGTTTATATAGGGATGTCATCGCAACTATGCTTTTCTTCATCAGTACTGGGCATATATATTAGGACTGGCATGGTGTTCAGGTGCGGCTGGCGTACAGTGGTTTTTCTGAACTGTTCTGACTTCTAGTGAACTACGAATGGATTCTGTCTTCCCAAACGCCGCATACTGGTTTTTAACCCTTGAAGAGACTATCCAGTAGATCTACATGGTGCATCCCTAGTTATTTTTGGATATGTTGAAAAGCATTTGAAATGTGAAGGCAGACCAATGTGAGTTTCCTGGATTTCATTTTGATTTCTATTTATTTACTCGGGAGAAGCTTCTCATGCAGTCTGTGTAACATTTATTAGACACCTTTATGCTTGGTGACTTACAAATGCTTTATACTCTACACTCAGTAGTAATTCATTCGCACCCCACACTATGGGCAATGTCTCCCCTTTAGCCTTTAGTCTGTGGGAGAAAAGCAGATGCAAACTCCACACAGACCGATCGGGGGTCAAACTCAAGTCCAGCCAAACTCTCCAGGCACTGTAAGGCAGCAGCACTACCCACAGTGCCTCTGGGACACCCTTTGAGATAAATGTTCTCCAGTTTTGGAATAACGTTGGTGCCTTTCATTCAAAGCAGCGGGTCAGAATTTTCATGTAGGGCTTCAAGCTGAAAGTCAAATGTGAAATAACAGGCCAGTTAACTAACAGAGGTGATTCGATCTCGGAATATTGCTGCCCTCTGTAAATCATTGCCCAAATACCTGATACATGGAAAGCAACTGAAGATGACAAAAATAATTAAAAAACAGATGCGAACGCATTTTAACTCAGTGCTTTATAAGCTGAACTTATAAAGGAAAGTAGACCATAAAATCTGTGAATCGGTACATCTCTCTAGATATTAGTCACTGGAATTCTGGCCCAACAGGTTTCTTATGCAAAGTGCTGGAAATATCGTTTCTATTTATCTTTGCGCTACTGTTTGAATTTATCTCAGTTCTGACCGCTGTGCAATGCATCTTTCAGCTGCTGAATTATCGCAGCGTTCAGTTTTTGGCCGAGTTTCAAATGCAGCAAACTGCTCTGAACCGCTTTGTACAGCTCGAATGCGCTTACCGTCTTGCGAGCAACTGGTTTTGGAAAGCAAGTCTGGGAAACCCCTGCGTGTCTCTATCTGATGCCATATGAAGAGGGGAAAAACAGTAAATCTTGATACGCTCAATATACTTCAGCAGCATATGAAGAAATCATAGATAACGGCAAGGTGAAGAAACCACTTCCACTGTACAAGCTGCCTGGTGCATAACAATACCAGGTAGTGCACTCCAGGTGACGATTTATGGTTATTAATAATCTGGTGGAATCTTTCTGCAAATAAGATAACTATGAAACTTTAAGGAAACCTCATGTTTCAAGACCAGATTCTTTCTACATTCTGCTTTCACATACTTTTCTCTCCTTAATTTTCCATCAGTTCATGCTTCTTGGTGCCTGCGCTTTTGATGCTTTTTCAGCCAAAACTGCTGCTTTCTGCAAAACCTTAAATGAAAGAATGCAGACCAATGAAACACAGAGGAAATGGCCTCTCTCTTTGCCAAAGACACAGATTACATCTCCCTTCTCCAGGATGCTGCAGTGATTATTGTTAAGCTTGAGATGAGTTTCTTGCAGCAGACAAATGTCTGCTTTTAGCTGAATTTAAATTATTTAAGGTTTTTGCTCTTTTTTGCTGGTGCATTAATGCTGTGAATAATCCATCCGATGAATTTTAGTCTGGGCACGGAGGTTCTATGAGGAAAAAATTATGATAGTAAAAACTGAGAAAAATATGACTACAGTAACAATAATAAAAATACTAATAATAGCAACAACAGCGCAGGTACCCCCTGCTTGCCAGCGTAATGTGTTTTTTACTTGGAGAAGCAATTATCGTTGCCTTCAGGCTCGGCTCTTGTTTCTCATAAGCGCAAAAAAAGCCTCATGTCTGCTTGTAACTTGGTAAATGGTATTAAATAGTTTTACTCGTATGCACAAAAAACTTGGTAGTCAAACATTCGCGTCTTGGGGGTTGCCTGCAAAGGTGTCCCTAAGTGCATTTGGATGCCATTATTCAATGCTGACTACAGTATGCAGATAAATTTGCAAATACAGATCACTGCGGTTTCATTCACCGTCCTCGTGCTTTGCTTGCGTCCCTTTCTTTCTAAGTTTCGGAGTTGCCCGGTAACCTCAAGCAACTTCACAGATCTCGTTTGTTGCCGTATTCCTTATTTTCCATACGAAGAGAAAGAAAAAGGGAGGAAAATGAAAGGAAAGGAAGAAAGAGCAGACCCGGCCACACCCTTGCACTGAGCGGCGATGTTGGCAAACTAAGTTAAATGGCAAAGAGTTAAAAGCAGCCATGGACCCGCATCCTTATCAGGGAAAAGCTCAGTCTATCGACAACCATCGCTTTACCTGTTCATCTTAATCTGCTCCTGTGGATTGGAAAGAGGATTTTTTCTTGCCCTGCAGTGTTTGACGTGGGCCCGCTACACAATGGTATGCAGTAGCCGTGCTACATTTTCCTCTCTGAAGAACTGGGACTTTTTAAACATTTCTTCTAAGTTCCCAACATCCCAGTAAGAACAAAAGTGATCTTAAATGGTCTTTCAAAAAATAGTTGTCCAACCCAAAGTTAATCCTTTCCTTAACTCTTAGCACTCTTTCTGCCTGAAGTGATGACATTTGACCAGCAAAGGTTGAAGGCCTTTTGTTTAACCCCAGTGTAGTGTGCGAGCAGACAGGGATTCTAGATGGTGCCTTGGGATGTTTCCACAAGTCTGTCATTTGAACAGCTTGGACCAGATCTTCTTCAGCTGGTTCGGGTGGGTTAGAAAGGTTATGAGCATATTTCGCTACTGTACAACCAATATTGTCCCTTTCATTTCTTTCCCATGCATTATTTTGTCCATTTGTCCATTTGCTGATTCATCAGTAGAACCTGAGATTTGAGCCTGGAAGGGTCTGTGTTAGAGGACTCCCCAGAAAAAGCTCTGTTTCTTGCAGGGTTCACACTTGGGAATTGTTGGTGCAGTGGTGATTCCAGTGTTTCCCAAATTAGTCACGTTGTAGTGTTTCCTAAACTTCTCGTAAACTACTGTTCCCCCTCCTTAATGTCACAACAGTACATCCCATTAGAAAGACTGAGGTCAAAAACCATGAGCTGGAATTCTTGCACCCACTGTATTAAATTGCGAAATAAGTACCATTGCATACAAATCGGACATTCTGACCATGTTGCCTTGGACAAACACGCTGAATAAGTAATGATTTATAACATTTACCAGGCTCCATTTAACAAGTCTAACTCTCATTCCTCTGGTCAGATTTAATTTACTGTATCTCTGTATATATTCCTTTCTCTCTACTGTATAAATTAATTGAATATATACATATATTCTGAGATATAATTACATCAAAGCTGTTAACATTGAAAGTGCTTTTACCACATAAAATTGCACTTGGAATTAAAAATTAGAAATTACATATAAAAAAAATGTGAGGACTGGACCTATAGAAGTCATATTTAACACCAGTAGGTGGCGACACTGATCCACCGATATCAATAATCCACAGAAATGATCAAATGGAGCTGGCAAATGTGAAGGATGGTGAAAGTTCGAGACGCTACGGCAAAAGGAGTTCCAAGTTTGGCCAAAATAAGCAAAGATTGAGGAGGAGTAGTGAAGCCAATTTTAAGAAAATGGTGATCAATGAGGCTGAGTTATCAAACAAGTCTGAAGCAGCCAAGAAATACAAAGATACAGAATGTCATGTACGAAGATGGCAAGCCGAAAAGGCCGTTTTAAAAACCTAAACATGGTAAATATGAAAAAACATGATTTTTCTTTCTAAAGATAAGATATAATGTTCCTAAAACCTTTTTATAAAAATGAATGTTGAAAAAGAAGCGGTTGTCCTATAATTGAGATCATCTTAAATTCAGGCCCATACTTGGTACGGTACTTACCAAGAGGACAACTAGCAAGAGTGAGGTAACGGATAAAACCCACTGGACTGGAATTTACAACTTTATTCTTTTAATTTTGTACAAAAATACATCAGTTTGTTTCTACACTAAGCTGACTATTTTACATGTACTTTCTGAATTTACTGTATTTATACCAAACAGCAACTTTAAAACTAGCAAATTACAAGTGAAGTGCAAGTTACTCGATAATGTACAATATTTGTACACATTATTATTCCACTATTAGAAACCTTTTAAAACCTCTCCCCAGTAAACAGCCCAACGAGGCCAGTGTTTCCAGTTTAGTCCAGCGCAACGCAGCCGAGACGGCTGAAGTGCACCGTCGTTCTTCGTGTGGCCACCGAGAGGCGCCCTGACAAGGATTCGGCCATTGGTGTTTCCACAACTTGGACCTTCAGCAACAGCACAGCGAGAAATGGGTCCGTTTGAAATTTCGATTTCCACATTCACAAACACTGAAACAAAACGGTAGCAATGTTTTCTTCAAAAGCCATTCCAAAACAATATTGCTGAGAAGAAGCGACAACAAAAGCTTCTCACATTCTAGCAAAGAACTGAAACTCAGATCTCTATCTACAATATGATGGCACACATGAATGCAGAGGTAACCATATGACGTGTGGTTTTTCACTGAAGATACGTCCCAGCAACAGTTCGCCAGAAGATATCATTGCAACTATTTTGGTAATATGTCTGTCTAAAGCAGGTTGTGCAAGAACTGATGAGGAACAGATTTCAGTTTGTCATCGGTTACAGAAGAATTTCATATGAAACGACCATTACGTTTGGCAATCTATTCTTATGTCACACAAAATGAGGAATACACTGGTGCCCTGAAAAGGATGTGGTATTAATCTGCTCAGTTATCTTTTATATTTCGGCTTTCTGTTCCTCTACAAAGTTGGAGCAAAGTGAAGGGAGAAACCAGATGGTTGGAAATTAATGTATTTGAACTTCAGAGGCTGTGAATATTAGTTCTGCATTCATCATGTACTGTAGTCCTACCGATGTTTGGACAAGGTGAAGATAAAGATGATGTACTGTAGTGTAGAGTGTTGACATGGATGAAGTATGGTAAATGGCAGAGCTTTGCTCCAGGCACAACACTTGAGGCCCACTGCTGGGAACAATTGGTCCCAAACTTAAAATATCACCCCAACGAAAAACATACCGGAGAATAAAACATAGTGAATGACAGTTGCTATACATATTTAATTTATAGTTTACACTGTAGTTTCCCCACACGTCAGCTGTGAATGCCATAGTTTGCTGGAACGAACCTGAGCAAAACATGGTAAGATGAATATTTTTAAAAAATGGACTGAACTTCACAATGAACTGAACTCTATGCCAAGGCACACGATTTACCACATGCACTGACTTATCGCTGTGATCTGCTATGATCACCCTTTCAGGAGCCAGAGCACTGTAGTCACACATTTGTGATAAAGTAAACCCACAGATGGCATCCGGAAAAAAATAACACTGGCCTGTGTTGCTGCATCTTCTCATAAGCAAAGGCCAGCCTCTGATTCCCGCTGTGAAACGCCTTCAGAGGGCCAGAGGATCAACCTTGTGGAGGAGAAGGTTGACATCTGGTCCAGATGCAGTGAAGGCCCATGCTTTATCATGTGTGCACAAAGGCACACAAAAAAAAGGAAAAAATGCCACAGGTTCCCATTTCTCCGGTCTCTGATCCTTTATCGTTAACTTCAACAAAGATCTGACTGTATGCAGTTATGTTTTGCTTTCCTGGGGTTTTCCTTGGAAAAGCACAATATTTGCATCACATAAAAGTCCGTGTCACAGCTTAGTGTTCGGGTACTGCGTGTGAAGGCCACCAATGGTGTACGCAGCTGGAGGCTGCCACATGGGAAACGGGTAAGGACAGGGCCGAGTGACCGGCTCAAACGACACCGGGTAGGCAGTACCAGCAGAAACGTGACGATAAATGGAGTTCGGTTGCGGGGGAGTGGGCAGAGTCAAGTGGGAGGGCAGGAGGACGGGTTGTAGCGAGAAGCCTTTCAGTTGGTGGCCCGAGGTTGGCCTGATCTTTTCATAGGACGACAGGAAATAAGGAAGTGGCATGCCGGCATGGAACAGAGAATGCTGAATTGGAAGTGGCTTGGGCAGACCTGGTTTTAACTTCTCCTTCAGTTCCCCGTGATGCAGTGGCGGTACCAGCTGCAGTTTCTTCCCGTACGTTGCAATCTCCTCGGGGGATGGCCTCTTCAAGTTCTGGCTCATTTTATAGGTCGGCTGAAAAGCACCGGGACGCACGGGATTTGGAAAGCTCTTGGTGAAGCCTGACACTCCGGGGACCCAGCAGGTTCTTAACCCAGCAGAACTGGAACTAGAGGAAGGGGAGGGGTGGGTTTTGAGGTTAGAGTGCCGGTCCTCCTCCTTGCACCTTGGGCTCCAGGCTGAATCAGGTCTCTGGCCTTTGATTCCAGCTGGTTCAACTTGTTGAAAGTCCCTGTGATGTCTGAGGTAGCTGTCCGGATCCTTGACACTAGGGTAGCAACTCAGAGGCTTGCAAACACCCTCACTATATGGCACCGAAGTGAAGTTCCCCACATACGTAGGTGGGGCCCGTGCTGCTGGGTCTGGGCCAGAAGTGCTGACCTCCTGGCAGTCATCAGAGGAGATTGAGCAGGAAGAGGGGCTGCGAGACAAGGACGGGGAGGATCGGGGCACTGGAGATCCTTCTGAGGAGTCATGTGCCCTGTGCAAAGGAGGCAGCCCTGGTGACTGGGCGCAGTGGATCACTGAGGGTCTCTCTCTGCTGTCTTTGTCAGGGCTGTGCTTGGAGAGGCCAAGGCTGGCCTGAGCCACTCGTTTCTTCTTCTCCAGAGGTGAGATCACCTGAGAAGCCAAGGGCTGCATACCGTGAAACAACCCACCAACAGTTTGGGAAGCTGTGCAGGCAGCAGCTGGGAGGTCCTTGGCTGTGGTTGCCCCCAGTGGAGACCTGCAGTGGTCAGACTGTGGCTGCTCAGCAGGGAGAGGCCAGGGGGAAGAGTGCATACATCTCGCCGCCTCACAGCTGTCATCTGGCTTCTCCTGGACAAACAGAAATAAAAGGCAGGTATAAGACATATTTATAATTACTGATATCACTATTTTCTGTATTATGAGCATCATTAATATATTCCTTTAAAACAAGGGGTTCTTAAGCTGGTGTCCATGAACTCTTTTTTAGGGTCTACAGATGGGCTTCAAAGATTCATGGAGTGCAGGGTTGCTTTCAAAGTAACACTAAGTAAACAAATGATAGAACTAAAATAAAAATATTACTATGCTATTATTATTACCTGTGACCTAATTCTGTGTTGGAGTACTAAAAATTTCAGTGCAATACTGCAAGTTCTACATTTTCTGTCAACAAATTTATGGACAATTTTAAGGAATGGGTGCTTAGTGTTCATCAGATTTTTAAAGCAGCCTGTGGCCTTGAAGAATTCAGGAACTTTGAATTTAGAGGATGCTAATACAAAAAGCAATGTTCTTCCTTGACATAAGAACATCAAAAACATTAAATCAATCAATCCAGTCTTTTTAATAAAGCATTTAATTACAAGCATCATATCATAAAAACGGAAACCCAAAACAAATTACAGAGAAAACGGTTCCCAGGTTTAAAAAAAGTGCAAACTCCAGTAAAACATGAGCAACTATTGGTGTAGAAATCACTCCTAAAGTACACTGAGGAAAAGCTTGTGGAACAATGAAATGAAACACAAGAGAAGGACATGGCTTAGTTCCACTCTACCTCAGCTCCTGGTTCTGCCTCCCTCTCCTGCTGGATCCTCTTCTTCTTGCCCTCTGTCTTGCTGCACTTGCCTTCAGGGCTCTTTTTGTACTGCTTGCGTGGTTTGGTTGGGGGCAGTGGTTTGTCTTCCTCGCCTCTCAGATGTCTCTCGAAGGGCAGCACCAGCCTGTGCGGCGGGAAGGAGAAAGTAAATGGGAGAGCGCAAGGTCGTAACAACCACCGTATGGTCAACTATCATACTGATGTCTCCATTAGCCAGGTTAGCCACAGCTGGCCCGAGAATATCAAGATTAATGATCACATGAACAGTGCACCGTTTCATGGTCAGACTTTATATTTGACCCATGTTGAGGAAGGAAGGAAGGCCGGGGTGGACAAAACTGGAAGCTGCGGTTGAGGTTCCGTACCTCTCGTAGTGCCTGCGGGTGCAGGTGGCGGCACTTGTGCTCCCTGGGCTCCCCCCCAGCTCATCATATACGTTCTTCCAAAGTCGCCGTGCTGTCACCTGTGGAGAAACATTGCATCAGGCCCCATACACACACACACACACACACACACACACACACACACACACACAGTCATATGCAAGAGTGTGCACAAAAAAAATCCTGGCAAGCTGAATTCACTGGCCTTCTTTCAGACAGATACAAACGAAGCAAGATGCTCAGTCTATCTACAACGTCAGCGATTCCCGCTCTGCACCACATTTACTCTTCCTGCACCGCAGCAACCTTCCTGGCCACCAACCTACTATTCTCCAACCAGTGGTGTAGAGACACTTTGCTCGGGATATACAAATTGCTTTTACTCATTCAAAGAAGATGGCAAATTTGGACCCTTTATATTTTTTGCCTCTAAGTAATGCATGCCCTTAGCTTACTTAAAGATGCAAATGGAATGAAACAGATAGAGAGAGACTGAACCAGTACATTGGTGGCAAAAAAAAAAAAAAATTTGCTCTAGCTAATGCTTGGGCCCCTGAGTGACCCCTGGTGAACCCTATTTCAAAGCCACATCACCTTCACAGTAAACAGATTAGCCCTCTGGCTGCTGGAGACAGAGGACTGAATGGAAACTAAAAGGGTGGCACTCAAAAGGCAGCACAGTCAGGGTTGTGCACACCTGCCCTGGTAACACACGCCTGCCTTGTTGTGGTGCAAGGCTAACGGTCACTGCCAAGAAACATGCGTGCTCCATTGGTCTCGCTTGTTCGTTGCGTCATTCATCCCCCTTGCATCCACCCGAATCTGACTACCCGCTTTATAAATCATGCGTACATCTGCTGTCTTAGCTGAGGTGGGTAGTCAGGCCTTCCCCACTCATCGCTAGGCCCTTGAGTCCCCCCACCCCTCAACAGCACCCGCCTTAGCACAAGTGCTTCTCTCGCACGCCTTAACATACGAAGGCCCAATTTTCCACTCACAATGGTATATTTAGAAGCCTCAACCTACTGCGGTTTTCAGCCAACAAGCAGCACCTTCACACATGAGCTGGCTGACCTGTAATATGCTAAGTGATGAACATTTGCAGATTGGGCTGCTGGATAACAAAAACAAAAAAAAAAAAACAAAAAAAAACAAATGACATATATAAAAAATAAATACCTGTCTGCATAAGGCTACACCCACTGCTAAAAATTAGCTTTTATATACTGTATAGCCAAATGTTTATTGTCTTTCTCCATCTGGGAACCACACCTTGTAATGATAATAGGTACAACAAAAGTGGATTTTTTTAATGCATTCAATTCAATACTTATTTCTAACAGGAAAGTACCATGAAATTTTGTACAATGCAGTTATGGGAACTTTGCATCATAGTGTCTGCATTCATTGAGTCATTCATGCAGGGACGGTGTCACTCACAGAATCGTATCCACCCAGTTTGCCAACTGCCTTGTAGATCTTCCAGAGGTTAACTGCAGGAAAGAGGCAAACTTTAGCTGCAGCAGCTGTAAACGCTACACATTATATTTGACTGAAATGGAGGACCATGAAAACTAAATGGATCTACCAAACCAGTCTTGAGCACTGTCCTAACCTATGGTGTACAACCTGTCAGAATCGTGCTCAGCCCAATTATGGAGAGGTGCAACAGGCTGTCACACCGGCTCACAAGAGCCACTCACTCTGCTTGAAGCCCAGGTGTGGTATCCTCTCGATGGGTGTGTTCCTTTCCTCCATGAAATGGTACAAGCTGGCCACGAACGTCTTCTCCTCCATCTCGGCTTCACCAGTCCGGTCAGGTCCTCCCTCCCCTTCGGTAGGGGACTCCATTTCCCTGGTGAGCTGCAAATGAATAGAGCAGCTTGAGTCTTGGTGATGCTTTCACATGGCTGTGCCCTTAGTCAGTCACAGCAGTCCGGCATCTTAAAAGAGAAAGCCTCCCGGAACACAGCGACATTGTTTAATTCATCCACTTTTTACGAATACTTAGTTTTTACCACATCCAAAACTTTTGATGTGTACATCTCTAAAGCTCACGTGAACGTTAAATCGTGGGTCCACAGTATTACGAAGTGCATGCTGCTAAGACCATGGTCTTCGCCATATTATGTTCTCCCAGCTCTTTCTGCACCAGCAGTGAATTTCCGACACAGTGTAGAATTATATCGACAGAAAATGTGATCTGATGAAACTCAGAGCAACCATGAACGCTGCTGAAATTTGTCATCGAAAGCCTCAATTTCAGTTTCACATCCAGATGAAATAGGAAAGAAATAAACCTTGGTGTTCACACCAAATCTTTTACGCTTGCATAAACACACAGACAGGACAATCTTTTTCCGGGCAATTCAGATTTAGAACAGCATATTAAAAACATGCCGGAGTGAGTTAAACAGTTCCAATAATTTAACAGCCACAGTTATTGCTTAGAAACAATCTGTTCCACAGAAACACGGTCAGTTGATTTGCTAACAACTTTGATCATCCCGTTTCAAGAAGAAAGCACCCATGTGGGAAAAGGGTATAAAATGTAATCAGATATCTTTATTTTAAGGAGGACAATGCTACTGAATTAAACAGTAAATACAAGTAGCCATCTTTTACTCTTCAATAACAATAATAATAATAATATAAGGCTTAGAAAGCCGCAACACCTCAGAAAATCACCGTTAAGAAGTGCATTGAATAGGATTTTAACTGACTATACCACAATAGATCTAAATGCCCATGGAGCGAACTTAAAGAGGCTGTAAGGACATGTGACGCTCTTCAGTTTTTCTGCATGGCTCGGATATTTGTGTCGATCATCCTGTAAAAGCACTCTCTGTGCCCCCCACCCTCCTGAATAAACTGCTTCCAGGAGGATTTTTTAGGACTTGTTCATGCTGACTGTGGCTATTTTGCAAGGAAAAGAGCCGTGTAAACAAAAACAGCAGCTAGGCAGCACCTTGTGGGCTCAAGCCAGGGAGGAGGTGGGTGCAGGCCACAGACGGGAAGCGAAACAGCCGAGGCAAGCAGGCCCCTATGCCAGCTACTGCCAGGATAGCTCCCAGAGATGCTGTAAATCTTAACCTCACCCAAAGCATGGTGCTTAAAAGGCCTCAGGAAACTTAGGAAGGACCTGCCCTAGTTTCGCATCTGTGAATGTGAAGGTGATCGTAACCAGAAACTTTACATAAAAACAAAATGTTTAAAAAAAAAAAAAAAAAAAATCTGCTTAAAAAACATGAATCATCTTAATTTATTTGTCGGCAGAACTGACACATTTCCTGCCTCTTGTGTTAACTGTGTGCATGAATAATATGTATGGTATTATGCTCACTTCCAGACAGCAAGAAAATACAGGACAGAATAGTGAACAGAAACATACAGTATAAGAAAATGAAAGAAACTAAGATTGAAGTAAAGGAGTAAATGGCCTAGATGACCTGTTCTAAACCTGTGTGGTTACAGGAAATGCAGCGTCTCTGGGCACTGGGTGGACGACTGCTGGGTATGCGCCTGTCCAGCAGATATGAATTTCTCCTGGGCTCAGTCAACATTGCTTCAGTGGCAGACGGCAGTTTCACACTGAATCGAGTTCCTTTCCGAGGCGAAGGTTCCCAGAAGCGGGGCCCCTGCTCTGAATCATAGCGAAGCTGTGGGGCCTGATCCGGGCTGCGGCCTTGTCTGAGTCACTGGCAACGCAGCCATTCCACCAAGGCTGTCCCCATGTTTGCCAGCAGCTGCCCTCCAACCTCACCGCCTTCCTGCCTCCTTGTCTGACGCGTTCTGTGTTTGCCGAGACAGCCGGCGCATCACGTTCAACCTGCAGCACATCGCTTTGCGCTAAGCGTCGCTGCAGCTAATACACTGTTCAGGTTGTCAACAGATAACCCTACCCAAAGTAAATAAATACTTTTCACCTGAATACAGCAACACCTCAGCTGACATTTCCTCTTAGTGCCGTTACACAGTAGCACTCATATTTTAGCACCCTTGAGCAATTCATCAAATTTACCAAATTTAAAAAGACTTCAAAAAACATTACAAAACAAACTTTATGAAATGTTATGTTTCCGTAAAATACTGCAACAAAATACTTTAATGTTAAAGGTGTGGCTAATATTTTGCACTGTGCTGCACAGCCACAGTTGTCGAACTTCATTTACGCATACTGTTTAAGTGACCTCTTACAGGGCTGCTTTGTTTCTAGAGAACACATTTAACGCTAACCCAGGTATTACCGTACTTCTGATAATCCTTAGTGCAGAATTTCAGGTACCCTGCTGAAGGGTACGAAAGAAGTGCGGTCCTTGGGCTAGAGGAAGACCTTTTGATCACAAGCTCAGTCATTTTTTATTTTTGCAGTGGGCTGGCAATATGAGTAATTTTAGAAATGGGCTTTGAAGGAACAGTCAACTGGAAGGATGCATTCAAACAAACATACCTCATCTACATGTTTAAAAAATATTGGACACAGATGAATATGGGGTGCAAGGGACTGGCTAAGGTGCAAAAGACCGCTGGGCTTCATATTACTCCAAATTGTTATCGCAAAGATAAATATTTTGGCTCAACTAGAGATGGGCCTGCTGATTTCTTGACATGGGCAGAGGACCTGTCAGACAGATAAGATTCTGAGAAAGAGGAAAGTTGACACTAAGAGAGGATGGGGTGATTAAAAATAAAACCGTGACTAATCATAAGATGTCATTTCGCTAGTGGCCGCAGATTGAGTGGGCAGGCGATTGGTAGAAATGTATATAAGTTCAATATTGCAGAACTGGCAGCGACTCGACAGCACCTTCCGCATTATAAGTTTTCAAACACATGCGTTCTTTTTTTCAGCAAAATAATGTGAGAAAATAATTTCGCTCCTCTAGAGAGAACCTCTACATATAAGCTGAGTACTGTATTTCCTGCAGCACCCTGAATTTTTCTTATCGCTCTGAAAATCTGTTTAAACACTTATATGCTTTAACCTTCAAAAAATGTTGAGAACTTTGTCCGACACCACCCACTCAGTTTACTTCCTTCTCATATGGCTGTTGCTAATTTATGGTAAACAGTAAATATCATAGGAAGGAAACGGTACGAACGCACATTCGCTTATGTTAAAATCATAGCAGGAACGACAGGCGGCGGTGTATTTGACGCTGCGCTCATGTGAGAAAAGGCAGACATCTGAGTCAATCTGTGCACCATTTCCCAAACCACGCTCTAAGCTACTGTACACATTTTGTTGTGAAAGAGTGTCAGTAAACATCCTATCTAAATTTCCACCACAGACGAATTTCGGAAAAGTGCGTGGGAGCCGTTGATGTCAACATGTTGATAAGGCGGTCTCGCTATGATTGTTAGTGGCATGCTTGGGCTGATAGTATCGCCTGGGCAGATCTCGCCACAAAAACCACCAGGCTTTCATCTGACTGCCTGGTCTTGGAAATTTGATGCATCTCTGTGTCTCGACTCTCTTTTTCTCTCAACCTAAATTACCAGAAGTCTGTGGGGATTGGAACTCCAACAGTTTCTGTTTGTCTGAATGGTGCTGAAAGCGAGTGAGAGAGAGCAAGAGACAGATGCAACTGAGATTATCATATCAGTCTGTAGAATATTTAGGTTATTGTTACTCAGATACAGTGTTTGCATCCTTTAGATGTGGAAACCTTTCTCATTACTCTGTAAGAGATCGCCTCCATAACACTAGGAATTGTAACCGATATTACTCTTGGTCACCTTTATCTAATGTTACCGCAATTCTGTCCGTATAAGGTAAAAATAATCAGAAGTCTCTCTCCCTAACCCTAACCCTGTCACAACACCATGTACCGTGTTTGCCTCAATTCAGCTTCACAGAAAGCCCTTACACACATCCTTTTTCTATAAATAAGGTTAATATTCTCTTTTGAGTTCACTTGTGGTTGGGACGACTAAGACTGCGCCAGGTTGCTACCAGAGCAATGTGTGAAGTATCTGTAACAAAGCGGGTTTCCGTTGTCTCCAGCCTACACTCTGTTGTTGTGGAAAAAGCTCCAACAGAAACTGTGTGCGCAACAACAATCCCGCACTGGCAGGCCTCCTACAAATTAACTGTTGCAAAAAAACATAGAGAAAAAACCATGCAGTATTGCACAACTCACGGCGATTAAAAACCGGACAGCTCATATCCTGTAGTTACACTGAACGAATTTTTAAACTGAAGCAAGCACAATAACACAGATAACCATTTTCTCATGAACACACAAGGCAAATCTCTGCTGTGGCCTTTCCTGTTCCGCTACAAATTTACAACACAGTTGAAAAATTTTTGACACCTTAGCAGCAGATAGGAGGTTCAGCAGCAAAACACCCAAAGCCAAAACTCTGATAATCTGATAACTCAATTTTACTTAAATTTTTATTCATTTATTTTCTCATCCGGTGACCCGACAACACCTTTCCTACCCTCTCGCCTACTGTAAAGGTTTTCTTTTAGCTCAAAAAACACAAAACCACACTGCAAAGTTCATTTCATTGAAAATAACAGCTTAATAGTGATTTAAACAAAAACTATAAGGGAACACAAGCAGCTATGACACCACTAAACTCTTCCCTTATAAAAAGTATACCAAGTTGTTTCTGCGAAAAAACACTGCTGTCTTGGGCTGCTTACATGGGTGCAGTTGTGCAAGACATGAACAAGCCCCACAGATGTAAACAAATGAGAAGAGGGGGAAAAAAAAAACAAAAAAAAAAACGCAAGTCATATTTTACAGAATTAAAAAGCACCATGAACACAAATTAAATATATGTATTTTCAAAAATAGTTGTATGACTTCTATCCACAAACAGTAAACCAATTTGTTAAAAGTGGGCTTTTGAAGGTTTGCACTGTTCAGCAAAATGACGTGTGTGAAATAATGGGAAATGCACCATTACAAGAACACAAATGATGAATGTACCCCAGATTACTGGACATTAGTGTTACGCATATATCAGATTAAACCTCTTCCTACTTGTGCTTCTGTAGCCCACAGACACCGATATGACTCGACAACAAGCAACAGAAGCCATGTGAAGAGCACTGTGCTCTACTGTTGGGGGCTGTTGCAGTCAGGGAGAGGGTACAGATGTATCTCTGTTTACCTGGTTCAGGGGAACCCTGCTCTCCACAGCTCTGCTTTCTTCAGGCAGATTGGATCTGTTCTCCTGCCCACTTCTGGGTGATTCTACTGTCACGCAGCACAAAAAAAGAAGAGAAAAGATGTTATAACCACAAATAAATAACATTATGTATTTAACTTCTCCTTTAACAGAAAAACACATTTAGTCAATTGATATCCTGTTCATGTAAACCTTGTAGGAATCTAAGATGATACAAAATCAGTCATGAAGAAAACATTCAAGGGACCGCAATGAGCAGCAGGTGGAATAGTATTTAGCGCTATCGCCTTAGACTCCAAAGACCCACATTTAGAGCCTAACTCCTGCTGCAGTACCGCTGAGCAAGGTACTCATGCTTACGTACTCCAGACAAAGTATCCAGCTGTGTAAATGGGTAAATTAGTGTAAACATCTTGGCACTGCGCATCCCTCTGGGTAAAAACATCAACTAAATAAATAAACCCCTGCAGGAAAAGTGTGAATGAAACATGAATGGGTTGTGAACAGTGTTGAATATTCACCCTCACCGTTGATGTCAAAATCTCAACAGCCTGTTGAAGAGTGTTTGAATATGCAACAAAGCAGTTTCTCACACCTTATATTAATATCTAAAGCCTCCACAAAAATAGCCATTTTCTGATGACAGTAAGTGACAGCACTGTAGTCACTTTCAGATCACAGGTGGTACCGCACTAAATATCAAGCACAGTCCAATTTTGTTTTAATTAAGGCTCATTGACATACATTTGTATTTCAAAAAAAAAAAAAAAAGGTGAAACTGAAGAGGTTTCTAAGAAATAACAGCCCCATCCTCCCCCTCGCTTTATAAAAGGCAGTACTAATATAAAACCACAGCTTGTATACTGCACCACCACTTCCTGTTTGAAAGTCTGCAGAAAGTCAACCGGTGTCCTTTTCTAACATCAGGGGCTTACAGTAAATAAAAATGGTGCTAAAAAGAAATTGAGGCCTTGAACAATTTAATAAGTCATATTCTGTGATACAGTGACTTACTAAATTAATTGTGTATGCTTTTACTTACTAACTTTTTAAACATTTTTCCTGGACACTAAACATCTGCAACTGAGTCTCGCTGTCAGTGTTAACTGCACTGAGGATGAAAATTTGACAGTTGTATAGTGCAAAATAAACTTTCCCCCTAAATTCTGCTCCACATCAGTGTAGTGAGAGCCACTGCTCGATAAAATACTATGAATGTAACATATAAAGGAAATAAAGCTACTTGAGAATGAAGTAGCGCTATAAATGAGCAAATAGGCAAATAAATACAGTATTGCACCATAGACGGTAGTAACAAAAGTATGAAAAGTGATCGGTTCCAGTGATTCTGAGAAAAGCGGGTCTCAGGTTGCCAGATCGCGTCGCTGGGACTCGTTGCCTTGTGGGGAAACCTGAGAAATGCACCGGTGCAGCTCAGTGGTATTGTGAAGGTCCTGTGACACAGACGGTAAATAAGGGGAGAAGCATCTCAAGGTGGTGCCCTCGAGCAGCGCTGCCACTCGGCACTCTGCCTCTTTATATAGGGCAATGGAAAATCATTTTGCACTTGTATTTTTGTTCACTGCGCACAAACAGCAAGCACACTGCATGCCCTCAGCAAATACCCTGGGGATAGCTTCAGTTTTTGCATCACATGATTTATGCTGTTTGCTTAGCTAATGCCCTTTCTTTCAGACTTGTGCACAGCTTACTGCTTTAATCTGTTACACAGGTGGATATTGACTGAAACTATTAGTCCAGGGCAGAACATCACCCCCCCCCCCCGCCACCCCCAGGGCCTGACATGACAGCAGTCTTGTTGCAAGGCCCTAAAACTGTAAATCCGACACTTGCAAAAAGAGAGCATTTTCTTAATTACATGTAGCCATTTTGGGCCCCAGAGCACAAAAAATGTAGAGTTTTTTTTTTTTATTTTATTTTACGGTGATCAATAAGAACAGCCTTCTGTATGTTGTTTATCAAGATGCCACCCCCCACATACACACACACACACACACACACACACACACACACACAGAACACAGCACTTCCCTTTTACAAAAACCATTTTCATAGCCACCTCACCACCAGCAAATAATGAGATCACTTGGCTGTGAACCCCCTGCTTGGCTTTAGAGATGAGCAGTTTCCTGTGAAGGTACGCTGCGCTCATGGCCCGTTTCTCCTCCTAACCGAAGCAAGTCAGACCTGGGTTCTGCTGCAGTTCGGGCCCCGCTGGGACAGCACAGCAAGTGTGCGAAAATAAATGTTCGCAAATAATGCGCAAATAATGATTTCCTGACTAAAGGAACTGCAGGTCATTCTGAAATAATACAGTAACACAGACGTAGTACTTGTGAATGATGCAATATTACATACTGTGTTGCCCTTATTGAATCACTTGAATTATTATTATTATTATTATTATTATTATTATTGCAAATAAGTCCAAATGTTAACATAAGCCGAAGTAAAAGTATATCACTAAGCTGACCAAAGTTTGCAAGTCCTGCGTTTTGCACAAATTAGAAAACTGGGTTCGGTAAATATGTTTAAAAAGAATGAGATATAAAAATTCCGAAGTGATGCTAGTGAAAAGCGTTCACAAGTTTATCTGTGTAAAAGGTCTCCTAGGGTAAGTGTGTGTGCCAAGGGTCACTGTCGAAGTACGGACTGCCTGTGTGTGCGTGTGTGCGCGTGTGTGTGTGTGTGTGCGCGCGCCCGCGCCCGCCGCGTGCTGCGCCGCCACCACTTCCTCTCTGCTTTTCGTGAGAACTGCGATTCACGACGGAGCAATAAATAAATACATAAATAAAGTTAACAATGTAACACCGGTACATGTGCGCGCGTTACTGGGTTCCGGTATGAAGAAAATACACCGCAGCTGTAACGTGACGTGAAGTTATAGTCTTCAGCAACGACGAATACAGTATTATCGAGTAGCATTCCATAGTACATCCAACGGAAAAATAAATCTATTTACGTAATCGCAGCACAAAGAAACGTTTACACAAATAGGAGTTAGAATGTAGAAAGGCAACGCAGTAAACGATAAAACGATTTAAGAACCGTTCTGAGGCAGAAAATTGCCACGGCGCATGTCTATAACTCATTCAGTCAATTCTAAATCCCTAATAAGCGCTGGAGGTTAAATAGCAACACAGCCCTGCTTTCTGGTTCGTTAGTAGCCCAGCGAGTGCGAACTTACCCATGGTAGAGGCTTTTCAGACCTTGTTTTCTGTTTTTTGTTTATTAATCTGCTTCTCTATTCTATAATCTCCAATGTCCCATAACTTTTTCACGCCAGTTAGTCCACACCAGCGCCGGCTGCTGCCTGAATCGAAGTGTCATTTTCGAAAGCACGGGGCTCGAGGTGACATCATCGCCTCTTTGTCATTTGATTGGATGGCGAAGCTGCGATGTGCACGCCCCTCTGTAAGGTGGAGCACGCTGGGAGTTGGCGTTTTTTTTTTTTTTATAAAGAACTTAGTGTTTTTCGTTCTTCCTTGGAATGAGTATGCATTACCACATACTGAAACGCAAAATCTTTCCGTATTTTACTGAAGATATGCAAATATGATATGTTTTCACACTAAAGACATTCTAATCTGTCTCATACGCAAAGCCTTCACCTAGCTTTTTCTTTTTTTTTAAATTAAATAATGCAGAAGATAAAAATTAGTACGTTACTCAGCCCATGTTTTTCATAGAATTGGGTCACTTTTATATAACGGAATGCAATTTCCTGGAAAAACCTCGATCGCTCTTTAAGGCTAAGTTCTTTCTCTCATCACAGCCCAACTTGTGCCCATGACATGAAAAATACTCTGAGAAGTCAGAAATCTGTAGTCAAATGACTATTTAATATTTAATAAAAATGTGCACTAACAGAACAAATTATTTTTCATTGGTTAACTGGATAAAATTTCAACACATACACAATTGTTTGTCCAGACAATGAAGTTATGCATTTTACACACAACCATATAATATATGCAGTCATGCAAAGTAACTTACGTGTACTTTACTAATGTAAAACAAAAAAAAAACCATTTCCTTCATCTGCACATTAAAATATAGTGGTATCTACAGTAATGCTAGAGCTCTGGGGAACTACCTCTAAAAACAGAAAAACAACATTTTGGTTTTCTGATAGGCTGAAGTGCTTTAGCTGGAATTTCCCAAGAACATATTTATTTCATTTGTTCATGCATGAGAAAAGAGCTGTTTCAAGGTGGCTGACTCAGTGGGGAGAGAAGGCACAAAAATCATGAGGAATCACTTTGGAAAATGTAGTTTTCTGATGTAGCACGTGTCTAAGTACTCAGACAGCACTAGGGGCACCTACTGAAAACAACATTATAACTGCTTACATAGAATTTAACTATATTTATTTAAAAAATACCATAACATCATAAATCAAGCAAATATTTAAACATTATGTGTTCATTTTTTCCTTCTGGGTAACACATTCACACAAGCTTTATATATGCATAAATGTTTGATACACCGGCAGTTTGTATTACATATTGTTTTTAGTGGCAGCATTATTGTGGATGAAATATTTTTAACCTTTTTTGTTGCAAAGTAAGGCCTGGCTTCTGATCACATTCAATAAAATGTAGTTTTACGAATAGGCAAATTTGTAAAGTAGTAAATGACAGACCTGGAGGAAAGCACTACCTGACTGTGACAGAATATATTTTACAAGAATTTTGAGTAATGTAATTTTTACTTTAAATTTTGCATACTGAGCTATCATTTCACACCCCATACGAGAGGAGAAATGTCCATTTAAATCAGGTGCTTCTATTTTGTGGAGCACAACACAATACCAGCAAAATCCCTCCCACAAGGTGCGGGGGCTCCAACATAGAAGCTAAGTAGCTACAAAGTAGCGGTTTCAAAAAAGCCCAAAAAGACGTTAAAAAGACAACAGAAAGCCTATGTGAAACTAGAGGTGACAAAATGTGCATAATTCTCTTAAAAGGCAGTATCATGATGGAAGACTTTGTATGCTTGAATTTACCACTCAAATTATACTTCAGAAATTGCTCAGCAGAAAAGAGATATGAGCACTGCAAGTGATTATACCGATTAAATTACGAGAATTGTCCAGTTTAGCTGTGTTCCAACAATAGCTATCTTTATTCTACGTAGCACATGTGAAAGCTGTTCAGGATATAACTGGAAAGCAATTTATAAACAGTTCATCCATGATTTTCCAAACTATATTGGGGAAGAGGTGTCAGGATATGATAAAATTCCGGAAAATCAAAAATGTAATTAAATCATAATTTTTTTTTTTTACTACATTGTTTTGTACTGCCCTATACAGCAGAGTGACACTTTTATGCCCTAATGTGCTTAATAAAATAAAATAGTTAGTTGCATACATACAATAAATAAAAAGCAGTGAGCTGGTGCTTAGCTACTTTTAGAAAACTAATACTGGACAAGGCTGGTTGGTACTTTTTTGAGACACGGAATGAAAATGGTTTTAAACATAATTTTATGTATTAAAGAAATTATTTTCTCCAAAAAAATATAAAATTTAGTTAAACAATTATATTTTTCCCAATATATAGTAGGAATGATACGTAATGATAAAAATAGTTTAACTTTGAACAGGTGGGTTCTAAGATAGACAGCTACTGTACTGGGCCTATATAGAGCAGCGGTTGGTGACGAAAGCAAACAGGTCATAACAAAATGAAAAACAAAGACAGAAAGGACACCGCAGTAGCGCAGGAAGAGAAACAAAGCAGTCGGAGACGGTGGGTAGCGAAGAAAATAGACACTGATGTGCACAGTAAAGAAGTCAAGAAGTAGAACTATTAGCTCAGCAACACCAGCTGTACATCCCGGCTACAGTGCAGTTCTGATTTTCCCAACTTGGTTTGGACTTTGATTTTTTTTTCTGCTTTTGAAGCAAAGAAACTCATTTAAATTATTGGCAATGAATAGTTCTTTTTAGTAGGATCTTCTGGGAAGCCTCTACAGAATAACATTACTGTAGCCATACAAAGAAATACTGTTCTTTGGATAAACCTGCTGCTAAGTTGTAACAAAGCTGCAAAACACTACTACTACTATTACTACTACTACTACTACTACTACTACTACTACTAATAATAATAATAATAATAATAATAATATTTTACACATGTCAACTGTGCAACTGTGTCATAGCTAATAAATAATAGTAATCTCTGTCTGTCCTTTTACACATATTTCATCATCAGTAATATGGTTTATGTTCCTTGCCATACATCAAATCCTGTTTGGAATGGGGCATTATTCCCCTAAGGTTGCCGTTTTGTGGGGCACAGCTTTCTGAAGAGAGCAGATATTTGGAATATTACCTGCATGCAAATGAACTGATTGTGCCACTTCTTAACTGCATCATACTTAATATCGGCATCGTTCCCACCGGGGCCATTTCACAATTCAGCACATCGCTGTGACTTCATCGAAGTTAAAGTGCTTCTCAACACCAGGAAGTTTAGAACAAACCATGCATTTCTGCAGGCCTCTTCATAAGTTGAGAAGAGCTGGCAAAGCAAAACCGAGACATCTGCGCAAGCTAAAAGCTGAAACCTAGAGACATACATTATATAATAACATATACTGTATCTATAATAAAACTTAAAAAAAAAAATAATAGCAGCTTTGGATTGTTTTTTTGAATAAAAGTTACTTTAATTTTCAAAATTCTTTCCAGTCAAAGTAATATAATTTAATGGCTACAGCAGGAAAAACTCTGAGATCGTACTACAGTCATACGCTGTTCAGACTGCTGAAAAACACGTTATTTTATCTGATCCAAGACCATTTGGCTAAGCTTTTATTAAAAGCCACAAAGACAGGCAGTGGCAGTGATGTGCAGCTGCGCTCTCGTGTTTAAAACAGACAGAGAGAGCGCTACGCCGGACACATGGCCCAACACAGCACTCTTTTTAGAGAAACCAATGAGCTCACGTTTTCGGAATTTGCATACCATGTAATACCTGGGAAAATGTACTTAAATCGTGTCATTTCGCATGCAGAACTGTCAAGTACGACACTGCGGTCTGTACTTTTTGGAGGACGAGATGCACATTCTCGAAGCAGCATATGCCACAAGCATGTACATAAACGTCATAAACAAGAAGCTAAGGCTTTACAATGAATCACACATGAATCATGCCATATCGCTGGGTGCTTTCTGGAAATATACGTGCAGCCCTCTTTAGCGCTTTGTGGTGCTTGTTCCGTGTCATTTTTGTCAGGCAGTGAAACCACACCGCAGTTTGCTTCGAATCTCGTGCGCCTCACATGGTGGTATTACAACCTGTCTGTTATCTCTGTGGCAGAAAATAAATGAGGTCCCGTGCTTATAGAAACAGTTTTGGTAGCCATGCGTCTCTTCCTTTTGATTTAAATTACAACCGAAAGTGAGTTTCGCACCCGCTGTCCATGTCCGCAGGTGTCCGGTCATGTTCTTTGAGAAATGTGAAACATCTGCTCTTCCCCAAAGCACGTCTGAAGAGTGCAGTGCAGCCTGCAGGGAGGACTCGAGCGATATTCACTTGATGTGGAGAAGGGGACTCCCCTTGGAGCTGAGACTTCGGTAGTGAAAGTCCTCTGTGCTCTGCCAGGCTGGCTGTGTGGCCCCGAACCCACACATTACTGTCACAAACGCACACTTTCCAATCTTTTCGGAAACTACAGCCTTTGCAGATAGCTGGGCGTCAAGCAGCTTAGCTTTTGCAAGTATCCCAATGAATATTATGAGGTGAAATTTTTATCATCGCCCCTTTCATGCTCTTTGAAACTGGATCAGTGGGTTTTAAATGGAACCGTAAGCATGACACTCGAAACCAGATCTAAAACTCTAGGGACAAGGTGAAATGTTCCAAGTTTTGTTCCCTTTCTGACTGTCCAGTGAGTGAGAGCAGGACTCTGAAAGAAACTGCTCACGAGAGAACTTGAGCGGCTCGGACGGTCATCGCAGACTGCGTTTGAAACCGGGCCTACGGTGCACAATCGTGACTGGGACCAGCAGTAGAACAAAAGTAGCTGGAGAGGTAGAGACAGTGAGCTGTGAACCACACATGGCTGCCCATTCAATCCACAACGTGCTTCAGCGATGCTAGTCGCTCCTCCCATCAGCATTTAGTCTCAAGGAGGTGGAGTTGCCAGGGATACGAATGAAAGGACCACACATCAGCTGCCTCGTGTCCCCTGCTGGAAGTGGCACATGGCACCAAGGACGAAACTGAAATTGGAGAAAAGAGCAAAATCCAAACCGGACGCTGGGACGCGAAGCTGTACAAGCTGCTTTGGTTTAGCATTCATTATCTTAGCATATTGCTATTGACGCAAGTTAAGCAACTTTATTGTCATAGAAAAAAAGCGGTGCTCACCAGACCACAGAGAGTGCAAAAATGTGATAATAATGTGGTCACTGGACACATCTGTAGATGTGCAGATAAAGAGGCCTTATCAGACAGTAGAGGAAAAATATGCTGTTAAGCAGTGCATTGGGTTTTTGTAATGGCTGACACATTTAAGCACCTCTGACATTCATTTCGGGCACAGGAGAAGTTTCAGAGTTGAAGTAATCGGTGCACGCTCTGTATTGCAAGTGTGCGAATTTGGCTGAGAAACGTGGCCAAGAGCACTGACAAAAAAATATGGAAGAAGGAGTATCAACAAAAGTGCTTTTTTTGGAACGATAATTTTAAAAATGATCCCCCGGCGTCACGCCGAGGATTTCTCACGAGACACCGCGCGTGCAGTAAAACCGTGCAGATGAACACGAAAGTAACGCATCGCAGTTGCAATAGAAGCGCCGAAATGTCTGAATTGTCTTCATGTGCACACAAAGTTAAATTATTTACATGTCAGATTTCAAATAGCTATGGTGTCTTTTTTTCCATATCACTGTTCCGCAAATTTACAGCTCCTGATATGTGTTTCAATAGAAGAAAAAAAAAAAGTATCTTGGTTATTGTTGGTATTTTTGCATTGAACAGTTGTATTTGCAAAGGAAATAACATTTTACAAGCTAATTATAGCTCTGCACTAAAAAGTAATATTTAAATAAAATAATCCACAGGCATGGCTGAGACCAGTTTATATAACCATTTCAAAACTTTGTTTTGTACGTTTGTATTTGCCTCTCAAATTTCAGAATTTTGGATGTGGCTATTAGGCTGTCGCTAGACAAACCACTGACCATATTTTCTGTTTCTTTCTCGTCTTTTGAGTCATCTCTCAACCCCCTTTCCTGTATGGGTTATTTTTGGGCACTGTCACTTTTTTATTTACCGGACATTTAATACATGGAATTTCTTTTTAAAACAAGGCAGTCGGTTGCATTTTCAAGAGAATACTGAATGTAAAATCCAAATGTTTTACAGGTATTCTGACACCCGACGGAGCTGTCAGTGTTGTAAAGTTGTCAACAAATAATGTAGCGCAGCCCAGATCGCGTCATTTTCGTAAGCTAAAGTGTTCAAATTCTTTAGCTAAAAACACGCTAGAAGCCCTATCGAAACCTCCCAACCTTAGTTTTCTGCTCACCATTTGGTTCCAGCACGGCACTGGGCTTGGCGTCATAATTTTAAGTTTTGCTTTGAGATTTTCTAACTAAAATACGAGACGACAAAAAAAAAAACCAAAAAAAAAAAAACCTTTCAAATAACTTTTAACGGAGAAAATTAATAGAATAAATTAATAAAGTTTAATCAATGTAGATTCCGTTCACATCTGTATAAATGCACACAAAAAAGACCTGCGACTGTAAAATTACCTGTGAAAATCCCCTTTACTTTTACCAAACAAGTGTCAGATATGTTTACACTCTGAAAAAATGAGAAGAGATGTCAATGTCTATGGTAATTTCTCAGAGTATTTTGTCTTGCTTTCTGTTAGAAGTTTCAGATCACTATGATTTGGAGAGGCCCTGAGCTTCTGGCACGAACGGATAGTGACTGACATTTAGGTATGGTTAACCTTTAAATGTCAAAATAACGAACTGTCAAACTGGCCGCCCATCTTTCAGAGGTACTTTTTAATGTAAAATTTGACAAAACATTCATTTCCCCTCATTGCTGATCATTTTGCCCGGCGCAGACGTCCCAGGCGTAATATCAGCAAGAAAAATCGAGATGGTTTCACAGAGCTCCCGAAAAACCCAGCGCGCTCTTCTGAAGACGATTTTTGTTCACTGTGGTCGTCAATGTGTTTTGTTGACCTCATTTTCAAACAAGTTTTTGAAGTGCCAGTTGGAAATGATGTTCAACGTATTGCTGATGCCTTGTTTTTCAGACGTTACCTCCGTGAACCTCTATCGCTAGTGCATTTAACATTGAATAAAAATCAGTTTCCTCAAATCTCCGATTCAGAAAATTTAACTGATTTGTCTGACGCTTACTCCCAACCTTGAAGACCAGCAAAGCTGCCTTGAAGACCATGATGGACCACTGTTGTAGAAACTGAGAAAGTGTGAAGAGGGATGGCACCACCGCAAGATAAATAGGTGTCTGCCTTCCACAAACACATTTACCATACATTTGTACACATATATCCACACACACACACACACACACACACAGAGAAATGTTAAATGGTGATGTTTAAATTGACCGAGCATGGGCTTTTCAAAAAGTGGTTTTGACTTGACTCCTCGGAGAACAGATTTCCACAAGTGAAACATCTCACCTCGAGCCCGTACACCTTCCGAATGACTCAATGCGAGTCTTTGCGGTTAGTCAAAAAGATTCCACACACCACAAAATGAAATGAAATGCAATATAACAGAGATTATAGGTTCCTTACAGTTTTTTCTTCCTCAAAAAGTTACTCAAAGAAAAACATTGGCATAAAATGATTAAACTTTGTGCCATGAAAAAGTGGTAACAGTATTAAAAGCACGCATGTCTGAAATATCTTTGCATGTCTGGCACATTGCAGTTTCACCTTCCTCTTCAACTTGTGTATTTATATGTATTTTAGGAGGAAGTATTAATATACTTTACGATACGCTGTGTTTCCATTAAATTTTAAGCTATCTCCCTACAAGCACAAAATACTACTTGGATAAACCTGACAAAATAAGGATAACACATAAACTCTTTTTAATATATAAGGACATGCATTTCTCTGTGATGGATTCACAGCAATCTCGCAGAAAAGCTCCTCTTCCCTAAAAGTGTCACTGTCATTGCCACCGCAATCCAACACCAGTTTGCCCTTGGCATGCGGAAAAGATGGCAGGAAGTACTTTGGTGGCTACAAGAGTGCTGTGCCACACCAGGATGTCTTTCCCTGCGCCTTACAGCAGCACAGTGAACCTCATTGTCAGTAGACAGCCAGATGTTTCTTCTAAAAACTGCTGCTTATCTGTCACCTGGACAAGTATGACTACTGTGAGTTGCAAGTTCTGTTTTTGCCTTCATGTTCAGGTTCTTTCCCACAGAAAATCTCACTATTGCTGCTTAAAGCCAGTTTATGTAACTAAGCACTTGTTACACCATGCTTACCCCATGCAAAGTGCTCAGCTGGTGGCTTGCACCTGAAGGACTCAGGTTTAAATCCCAGCTCTTGCCGTAGTCCCTCTGAGAAAAGTACTTACCTTCATCTGGCTCCAGGTAAATTACTCAGAAATATGAATAGTGAATTTGTTGAAAACTGCTTTGGAGTTAATCCATCTACCGTCTATATCACTAAAAGCTTTAACCTGGTCAGGATTGCGCTGGTCTGGAATCCAGCCCCACACCAGGCTCTGCAACTACACCCTGAATGTGATGCCAGTGCTTTGGAGATACATGTCAACTAAATGAATAAACCAATAAAAACCTGTAAGCATCAGGCAACCATTCGTGACTGTGGTTGTATTAGAAGTCCAGAAGTGCAAATGAGCCTCATCTGTGTAAAATTCTTTTGCCCAACTCATTTATGCAACCCTAACTTTTGCAAGGGCTGCAGAACTGAATAAAAGCAGCAAAAAATTAAATATATACAATTGAATACATTTTGCACTGTGTTGGAGTCTATGCAGCTACTTTTGTCATACTGTCTTCAGTGTTCTGTGAACAGGAAGAACCTACGGAGTAAGAGTACATTTGAAATCCAAACTATTTACTGTATTAATGCAAAATTCACTTTAGACCACTGGTTTCATTGTGTGACTTGGTTTTCCTCCCTGCCATCGATGTAACACGGCTGTTATAAAATAATGATGCAAATGTTACAAGACCATTTAAAAATACTGATATACTGTTGTTATGTCATCTGATTTTGTTCTGCTTTTTGCTATCTATCTGCATATTTTTTTTTTTTTAAGAATTAAGGAGTTATGGTTGAACTGAGCGCTCAGCCCAATGTAATGAACTGAGAGTTCCAATACAATAAATACCAGTTTGCACAGGGATGTCCCCCTAGACCAGTTTTAAGAAGCGTGACTGTTCAGCTGGACTCAAAGGCAGTTTTGTAAGTAATGAGGGCAATGATTAATTTAATCCTGGACTAGGTTTAACCCCAGTTCAGATGATAAGTCATTGCATAAGTAAAATACAAATAAGTGAATGCAACCACATGTGAAAACTTTCTGGTGCACCAAAGAGTGCAAACACAGTCAAAATCCCTTACAGGGGAACTGCATGTTTAGATTTTGAAAGATGAAGGAAAAAAAACAGAAAAACAACAGACCAGTTGCTCAGGGTTTTACCTACTTTATGCTGTTGTTTCCTTCCCTCTAAAAATGTTCATGCGTTCACATTCGGTACGTGCGGATGCTGTGCTTTTCCATAATGCCTGTGGGTGGGAAGAGAAGTTGAGCATTGACATTAGTTTCTTTATTCCTGTTACTGTCAGCTCAGTGCTTTGCTTTAGTAGTCGTGCAAAAGTTCCCACTGAAACCAATGTTCAACAAACAAACATATTTTACAGAAAGAGCAAAAATAAAAATTGTTTAAAAAAAAAAAAAAAACAGCCGTTGCAACAAACTCAGCAAAATTGAGTTCTGAGCACAAAAACATCACATTTGCAGTCCTTTTAACTATAAAATATATAGTTTTTGAAGTAAAGCTGTATTAAGTTGACACAGAAGTGGAGAGAAAACTTAAGCTGGGGCTGACTCACCCTACAGGAAA
Source organism: Heterotis niloticus (assembly GCA_018136845.1). Taxonomy (NCBI): domain Eukaryota; kingdom Metazoa; phylum Chordata; class Actinopteri; order Osteoglossiformes; family Osteoglossidae; genus Heterotis; species Heterotis niloticus. The sequence continues at coordinate 8,554,256 of CM030890.1, forward strand.
ATAGGAACAGTGAAGATCAATGGAGAGAACTGCTTGCTGTCCATTGGAAAGGCAGCCTGGCTTGAACGTGGCAAGAGCAGCATCGACCTTCTGGGCCTGCGTGAGAGAATGGCAATGAGTCACCCTACGCGGTAAAACGCACGGAGGTAAAAGTTAATCGAGAGCACTTTGAAAGGGTGAGCGAGATAGAGGAGTTGAAAGCAGAAAGAAAATTCCCAGCTATTCATTTCAAGCTCGTGCTTAGGTCAGCAGCCTGAAGACATGAAATGGTTAACCAGAAATGAATGTGGTTCGTCATTCCAGCCTAACCGTCGTTTCTGGCTTTGAGTCACAGGCCTGGGAGATAATCCACATTAGCACCTGGGCGACTTTTCTCATTGCACTTCATACATTCTGCATTCAGTGGTTTTTTTTTCCAGTCACTAAAATTTGATGTGGCCCTATGTGCAGACCCACTCTGGTTTCTCCGTCTTTGCCATTTTACTATTTAAGTACATAATATTTGGCCCGAGTGATTTTTTTTTTTTAACTTGCTTGGCAAATGATCAAAAATTAGAAAAATAGAGGAAAAACAAAAAAGTGTTGGTTTGAAGTTGACTCAGTTCATGACCTCTTCACTTACCAGGAAAGGAGAACATTTTCCTTTATGCGCTCATTGGTGATGACATGCGCAATTTCCATGACACTCAGCAGGAAACTCGCCTCAACGGTACAGCGTCTGCAAGTGACCCCTCGGCTTCCCTGCAGATGCGGACCAGCGCTGTTATGGGTTCGGCATGCAGCGAGCGTTACGGAAAGCAACCCGCTGCGGTGATGTAAAGGCGAGACACGGGCACAGAATGCGAGAGGCGGAAGGCACGGTCCGACGCAGGCTGGACTCTCGACCGTCCGGGTGCCATCGGGGATCAAAATCGTTGCACGTCAGCTGCACGTATCTCTCGTATCTGTGGCCTCATGGCAGCGTGGCGTGGTATCAGCTGGTTACAGTTAAAAGTGCAGCCCCTGCAATATGCGCAATGGCGAGATGAACCATGCAGTTCCCAAAACCTGTTTGCAGAAGTGAAATGGCAATATTTTCCAACAAGACTTTCTTGGTTCTTCTTTCATAAGAATGTCAATATTTTCTACAAACTGGTTCACAGTTGAGTCAGACATCTGTCCCTGACATGAAATGTGGATCTTGCAACAGCTCTGGAGGATTTTATTTTTCCTTGCCTTTAGCAGCAGCAGCAATGCTCCCATTCTTGTGCTCAAGCTAAACCTGCTGTGAGACATCACAGACAGCATCAGCTGTGGAACACTTGGCCTGGTGCAAAATGAATCAGCACAGTTATTATTAATGATCTGCAGCAACAATGAGCATTCTGTGATGGGTTAAAAAAAAAAAAAAAAAAAAAAAAAAAAAGAAGCTTATTTTAAAAATGCCTGTTTTTCACTGGGGGGGGGGGGGGCGATGTGAATAATCTTACTTTTCTTTCGAAACTGAAACCAAGGTGAACAAAACAAAAATCCCCAAGACGTTGTTATCGCATTGACGTTGTTATTCCAGGAAATGATGTGCGTCTTGAGCGCGTATAAAGCCTGAGGTTTAAAGACATGCTTGAGACTAAAAGTGATACTTTTAACTGTAAGCGATGGCCAAAACCGTTGTCTCTCGAAGTCCCCCAGCTGTCTTCTCAGTATTTCAAAACGGCTGAGAAAGCTTCCCACTTCCAATAAATTTCCAAGCTGACGTCTTCTTATTAAGAAAATATAGTGGATGTGGAATTTCTGGATTTTCTGGACCAACCCAAGGGTTTGCACCACAAAAAAACTACTTTCTTTACATCAAAAGGCACAGTTTAAATATTTATGCTCACGAGCTATCAAAAACCTTTCACAAACAGTTGTTCGGCTCCTCCCTGGCCTCTGCAAACCTCCAGTGCTGTTTTTCCCCAAAACATCTACATTTAATTTTAACATACATTACAAAACAGTTAAATATTTACTGCCTATCTCGAATTGTTTCACTGGTTCGGACTAGCTTCGTTTCACATCACCCCAACAAAACTCTTAAAGTCAAAAAGAAAATGTAAATAAAATAAATCTAAAAATTGAAATCAACCGGCAAAATTAAAAGTTAAAAAAAAAGTATACTAAAAAGCAGCAATATTTTAATAATCTCGAAAATTTATAAAATGCAGAGTAGGAAGGAGGAAAAGTTCAAATAAATTGTAACTAATAAATTTAATAAAAATGTTCAATATTCCAATACAAGGAGATGCAGTTATCGAAAGTGCGTGACTGAGGTTCGGCCGTTCACACCGCCCCCCCAACCCGTTGTTTGTAAACAGGTCATAAGGGCGCCCCCTCGTGTCCACGTCGATGCACTACATGCGTAGGAAAGACACATAACGGAACCCTCGACCTCACCCTGCTAAAACCACACAGGAAGGAAAGGCCCACATGTAACTGCACACACATTGCTTTGCGGACTGAGATGGGAGTCAAACCCTGCAGACAAACCGAGCGGTACAAAATAAAATAAAATTAAAAAAAAAAAAAAAAGGCATTTTCAGTTTTCACATTTTTTTTTATTCTTCCTCATACATACTTGTCCTGCCGATTCGCTACTGTCCCCAACGGTTTGTTTTTATCCGAACGGGCAGCTTGGTTAGAGAGGCTTTTCACATAGTGGCCAAGTCACAGGTAAAACGTGACAGCGCTCCCGAGGTCCACTCGACCGAACGCCTCCGCCCCCTCCGCCACCTCGGCTGGACATCGACGTTGTGAAGCTCACGCAAGACCAAATGTGCAGCAGAAACATCACGATGGGGCTAACAGTTGTTCACTAGCGTGCTGGCTCATGTTAGGAGTGACAACAAGTCTGACTGGTATTTCCTTGACCTAAACGTACATTTCTAATCGACACAAATTGTACAGTGTAATATGTAGTATAAATTTCTGATAAAAATGGACAAAATATATGCTTTGTATACAGGCTTTAGTCTACACTACAGTATGTGTTGAAAGAGAAGAGGTCACAGTTTACCACCATACCTGTGTTTCCAAGGTGTTAACAGCAGGATAAGTACAGGAGATGAAGAAGCAATGGGCCAAAGTGGCAGAACAGGACAAGCATACAATAAAACATTTTGTAAGGTAAATTCACTGGCACCTTGTTTGTGATAATAGAAGAATTTATAAACATAGATTTGCAAAATGAAGTAAAGGTCCAATAAAGTAATACAAAAATGCCACTTTAAGTATTCAGTTGCATTCGCAAACAAAAACTGCAGTTCGCTGCAAGTTTTAAAACTGAGAAAAGAAACCTCAGACCAACGAATCCAAACCCAGTTAATCACACACCTAAATAAATAATGACAATTAAATTAATAAAACCACAATTGTAAAGAGCCTGTGAGCCCGCGCTGTTTGCAAAGTCATCTCCAGATACCCACATCAACAGCATCCTCTGCGCATCTTCACAGAGCCATAAAAGCTGCTAACACAACCTGCGGGGATGCGAGTTAACGGCAAGACTGGGGATCTGAGGGAAGGTCAGGAAGGCTGGGAGATCCACCAAAGAATCATAAAGTGAACTTTACAGAAAGGTTTACAAACACATTGCAGCAGACTCACTCTCACACACTAAATTACTTCAGATATTTATCACTTAAAGAGATTCTGCTTGGCCCTGAATAAGTTTTATATATATATAGTTTTATATATATAGTTTTTATATATATATATATATATATATATATATATATATAGTGACACAAAAGCACACACACACCATCATATCATACCAGATACTGCTTTCATAGAATATGTGAAACTTTGCTGGTCCTCATTATAGCTGGTCAGTATTGTGTTGCATCAGACCTGTTGGAATGGAGCAGAAATTGAATGTAAAGGCCAATTTTGTGAATTACGCCTGTCCTCCCGCGGTCACCGCTGAGGGCGGCTGCAGCACACCTCCACCGAGTCGAACCACTGAAGGGGCAGGGATTTGCTCTAGAGCAGCTCTACGTAATTGGCGGGGAACATCCCAAAGCGCCCGTCGGGGCCGTATCCGCGCCACCAGCCCTCGTCGATCATCTCAATGCTTGTGATGATATCATCGGGATCAAAGGATATCTCCGTGTCATCAGCTGCGGAAGAAAAAAGCGACAGACCTTCGCAGTGAAAACGTGCATTAAGCTGAGGAAACTTTGGTCCATCATTTTTTTACTTTTCGCACAAACTTTATCATAAACACATTCATCCCACTCTCCCTAGACTAAAAATATCTATGAACCATTATATGGTTTAATACTATTTTTTTGTACGGAATATGGCAATGTAATGTGTGGAAATGTAAACCTATGGGCACAAGGTGTCAGACTCATATGCCGGGAGCGAAAACTGCTCCTGTACCCATGAATGTAAGTTGGAGGCATCTAACAATAAAACAAATAATATCGCATTTAAGCATGCCAGGACACGGCTTATTTCGAACTTTCCTCTCCAGTGCAGGTGAACTTAAAGGTCTCCTGTCACTCTGCTGGAGAGCCAGTGACTTTGAGGTCGCTTACCCGCCTGGTAGTCATAGAGAGCTCTGGCGCAGATGCCTCGGTCCGCAGCGTCCTCTGCCATGTAGTCGTAGGAGTTCTGCTCATCCTGGGGAACGGACAGTAGCTCAGTGTCAGCTTGTTGAACATCCCCTGCTGTGCCTTCTCCTCTCTAACACTGCATGGCCGATTCTCTGAAGACACCATGACGTTTCTTAATTTACCTGACGCTTTTCTCCAAAGCAACCTGCAAAGTTAAGCCATTTACACATTTATACAGCCAGGTAATTGGTGAAGTTGAGGTTAAGTACTTTTCTCATGGTGGGATTTGAACTTGGGTTCTTCAGGCCCAAAATTAGCAGCCATAGCAGCTAAGCTTCCTGCTTTAAGACATTGACTTGGTAAGTTTCTCTCCTCCTTACACCCAGTGACACAGTTCCTCAGCTCCTCTTTGCAGGGCCGCATTGCAACTTGCAGAAAACTATTTCATCAATCCTGGTTTCAAGGTTGGAAAATTATAAATCGCAAAGTAAGGTCAAATGTGTTTGTTATTCACTCACTAGGGCATGTTACAGCGTTCGGTGTTTAAATATAATAAAAAAAAAAAAAGGTAAACTGTGCTCCATCAGTAACCCTCTGCAACACCGTGTGCTGCAGCCCCCCTTACCTGAGGAGGTTCCTCATACGCAGCATCTGTATCCAAAACGGCCTCATAGACCTCCTCTATGGGGGGGCTTGCTTGGCGGGGACTGGCTTCACTGGCTGCCACCGACTCCTCTGTGGAGAGAGTGGGCAGGGGTGGTTGGTGCAGTGGTGGAGGGCATTGTAGGTGTGCTGGCAGTGGAAGGTGTGGGTGTATGACTGGTGCCCTCCTGAGATGCACATGGGGTTATTCAGTGTCACCCTAAAAAGGTCCCAATTCCACAAAGAATGAATTCTCAACCTCCTGGCAGTCATCCAACACCCCCACTTTCACTACACGGTATGGATTCATGGCTTTTCCTGGTTCTTCTTTTCCTGGAAGAATTGTATTGCATAACAAGAAACAATAAGCCAAACCATTCTAATTTCTATTTTAATTATAAAGCACAAACAGGAGTTTAACTGAAAATATTTAAGATTCAGCCTCTTCTGGGCATAAAAACCCCTTATATAAGGGGTTAAGGTTAAACCAAACCAGTAAGAAATAAGTATCCTTTAAACAGACCAACCGAAATAGGACTATAACAAGGAAGTCCCACCCTCACTCTGACAGGAGCGTTAGACAAAGAAGAAACTTGAGGGCTACAAAGGTTATTTATGTCCAGTGGGGGCTAGGTAGCCCATACCATGTAAGGGAAGGATTTTCAGCAAAGAACTGAGGAAAAAGTGACCAACCTCCCCCTAGAGAAAGTGAAAAGCATCACTCAGTTGAAACATAAAAATAATTCCTAAATAAAAAACAATTCTTCCACACAGGGCACTAGATGAACGCAGAGTACATGCAGCTCTTATTATGGTCACAGTGTGGAGAGATACTGTGGCTACATCATGACGCATTTCTACAAACTGAACTTGTGACTCAATAAATCTTTAAATCTTGTACTGAGATGACAAGGGTAACAGTTTTGTGTTGACTTTTGTGAGAACATGAAAGATGGTTCAACCCAGAAGCAGTTAGAGTCAAAAGAGTCAGAAAGCTCAGTGATGTTCACCGATGATGAGAAAGATCTACTGGGCCTTGTGTGGTTTACTGTGTACCTGTGACTGGGTGTCAGCAGCTTTGAGATATCCATCTGCAGTGTGTGTGCTCTACAGACCTGGAGAGTAGATGTGGGAGGTTGGTTCCACTTGCAGTGCAGAGACAGGTGAGGCTTGGCGCTGCGGAGACCTTGAGGACTCGGGCTCATAGGACTGCCTGGATAGGAAAGGGCTATTCAACCTCCCTAAAACACACACAAACACAAAACAGAGATTCTTTAACACCCAAACAGATGAAAAACAGAAGGAATGAGGATGGCAGAAAAAGATGCCAGGCAATGGTTCACTGTTTAGCACCACTGCAGGAAACAACAGGAGGAAGGAGGAGCTCCGCTCTTACATTTCACTGATGTGCTGTCAGTTGAGCTTTTTGTTCAGCCAGTCTCCATTTCTAATCTTAACTTCTTGATGAGGCATCATGGGAGGAATTAAGTTTATTTAAACCTTATCTGTAACTGCGAATAAAACTTCACTTCCTGGCTGGAACAAAAATATCCTCAAAAGTCAAACTTCTAGCACCATACTTGTAAATGTAACTGCAATGAGAAACAGGTATCTGAACACCATTATTTTACTAAAAATATTTTAGTTTACAGTAAACTGAGATTTGATAATAGATTATAGATCATTTAAACTCAGATGCATTAAAGTAATGATATTTCAGTGAAAAAAATGTAAAAATACTGTATATTTAAAAAATATTTTTTGTCTCTAAAATACTAAATATATAGTATACAGAGGTATATAAATACTTCTGTTTTTCAAAATGGTGTTGAAGAGGGGAAGGCATCATTTATGATTGGTTCATGAAATTAACTTTTTCATGTTTAACAAAATAGTAAATGGGCAATAAAAGAAGCAGAGACCACCAGGTGGTGTAGTGGTTGAAATACCCAGTAGTCTCAATGCTTACTTCAGCGTAATGTGCAAATAATGTGCAAATAATGTGCAAATCTAACTTTGTGCATTGCACTGGAGAAAATGCTCGCTATGTGAACAAATGTAATGCAATTAGAAGAAAACAATGAAAAATTCAGGCATGAAACCAAATCAATGTGAACAATGGACATGGTCCCAAATTTTCTGGCCCTTCCAGGTGTTACAATGCGGGCTTGACGTTGGTCCTCACCTGGCTGTGGACTGACGGGTGTCTCTCTGTCACTGGGGACCATGCCCCTCTCCCTCTGTCTGAACACCTCTCTGGGGTTCAGCGTGCGCTGAGAGATGACAGAGGCTGCTTCCTGGAAAACACAGCTAATCTGAGCTCATGTAGGTCCACTCAATACCCAAGCACCATAATGAAAATGATCCAAGAAGTAGATAAAACCAAAATCAACCGACCGAAGACCAAGACCAACCACCAGGTGTCTGTATCTGTATATCCCTGTTGGTAAAATGCACTTCTTCACTGAGCTCTATGTTGCTTAAGGGAAAACCATGTGCTAAATGAATAAATTGAATAAATGCAGGGAAAGGAGGTGATTTAAGGAAAAAAAGTGCCTAGCGGTGGAGAGAATAAAAAGCAGTCAGCCAGACCAGAAGCTGTAGAGAGAGAGAAAATGGTAGGCAGCTCCTATGTAGAGAGGACAACAGCACTGTGGACTTTCCGAAATAAGGCTACTCAGAGCTACACACTGCTTGGAAACACATCCCCAGGAGGTTTTCCTTCCATCCCGAACTCTATACCCCTGTCTTAGTGTCTTGACTGAGCCTATTTATACTACTTACTGAGCTCTTAGTGGTGTAAGCAGATCTTGAAAAGTTCCTGGACTCAACCCTCTGGGAAAACAGTTAAATACAGAGCATTGCTTCTCAAATGCAACTGTGGAGACCAAAGGGGCCCACATTTTTGCTGTCGCCCAGGCCCAACATACCCATTTGAACTAGTCAAAATAGATAACAGTTGAGGTCAGGCCTAGGAACTGCAGAAGAGATCAGAGCAACAGCAGACTATAAAAAGCAGGTGGTCTAGCAGATACTGAGAGAGAAAAAAAGAGGAAATAAAGCTCCTGGAGACAAAAGAGGTGAAAGCAAGAGCAGACGCTATAAATAAAGACGGTAAGTGCGGGTCTTGCTGTGGGTCACAGAAATGGAAAGCAGGTCTAACGTATAACAGAGGAGGAAAGAGAAAGTGTTAAGAAGATGAGAATGAAGGACTCCCTCGAGGTGGGTGCACTCACTTTGGCCTTCTCCACCGACTGACCGCGTTTAAACACCCTCTCCTGCGTGGCCTGGTGCTCCCTCTCCTGCTGCTCCTAAAACAGCACCATTCGCCTTACGCCCAACCCGTGCAACACACTGCACCGAACAATGTGAGATATTTCTCTCCCACTTTGGCAAGAAATAAGACATTTAAATTTATATTGAGTGCATGGCCATAACCACAATAAGAACACCTTTGGTTAAATATATACAGTCCCATTATATTAAACAATAGCAGAATATCCTAAAAATGGTTTGGAATAAACATTTTGCTCCTCTTAAAAAGTCAATGAGAAAAGCACTTGTGAAGGTCAACTTACCCATTGCTGTCGCTCCCTCTCCCTGCTCTCAGCTTCTTGTTGCTCCTGGTATCTCCTGCAAAAATCACCTCAGCTAAGGTGAGTCCTGCATTCTCTTTCTGACTATGGTCCTCCTCAACAACATCCACCTCCATCAGCCAAACCCATTTTTACTGCTTCACTTTAGAAGGAGCTCCGTTCTCATTTTCTATTATCCCCATTTCTATTGTACAGCAACAACTTCCCCCCTATGTGAACACATTTACTTGAGCCAAATAAATAATGACTTAGAGGAATTTTGGGAAAAAAATATAAAAATTAAAATTAAAACGTGCGATGTGGGGAAAAAAGTACACACACTTTTAAGTCTAAGCTTTTATATGTCAAAATATGACAAAAAAAATCACCTGGTCCTCAAAAAGTCCTAAAATCAGGTAAATCTAACCTGAGGTAAACACCACCGACACCACTCTGTTATTATATACAGTATTTAACCAAAAGTAAACCAACTTGCAGAATCCATGTGTAAAAACTAAGCATGTCCAATGATTCAGCAGCTTTCTTCACTTCACTGAGGATTGAGGGAGTTTATCCACAGGTCTCTTAAGGTCCCACCCTAGCATGTCAATAAGGTTGACGTCTGGACTTTGACTTGGCCATGCCAGCACCTTCATTCTTGTTTTTCACTTGTAGATTTGCTGGAGTGATGGGCCCATTGCCCTGCTGCGTCCAGTTTTGGCCAAGCTTCAGCTGTCGGACAGATGGCCTCACATACGCTTCTAGAATACCTTGGCATGAAAAGGAGTTAATGGTCATTTCAAAGACTGCAAGGTGTGCAGGTCCTGTGGCTGCATTGATCTTGATGGTTGGTAGGAGGTGTTTGTGATGATGCGATGTGTTTGGTTTTCACCAAACATGGCACTGTGTTTTATAACCAAACATGTCCACTTTGGTCTCCTCTGTCCAAAGGACAATGTCCAGAAATCTTAGTTTCTTCAGATGCAACAAAACCACACCTAAGTCATGCTCTTTTTGGCAAAAATGGCTTTCTGCTGACTATCTTTCCATGAAAGCAGTACTTGTTCAGTCTTTTTCTGATTGCAGCATCATGAGGTGTTAACTTAGGCCTGTAGATCCCTAGATATGTGTGTATCATAAAATATGTGCAAAATGGAGAAATAATCAAGTTTTTTTTGAGAGAAGAAAAATGTAGCTTCAGGCTTCTTAGAAATTTCTCAGAGCATTTTACTATCTGATGCTAGCGTAAATTTGTTGGGATGCCTACTTGTGGAAAGACTGGCAACCATCCAGAATGTTCTCGTTTGTTAAAATCCATCTCACTATACTACGATAGATTTAAAATTGTTTGGAAATCATCTTAAAACCCTTCCCACATTTATAAGCAATAAGGGACCAAAGACAAGCTTCTTAAAGTTTAATACTGATGCCGTTTCTTCTTGGTATGATGCTAAATACCAAAAAATTCCAGAAGATCTGCTTTTATAGATGTGGTCACACTTCCTGATGATCATCTACTCAAATGCATTCGAATAGCAAGAACTGGTTGCTAGATACCCATTTAAATCCTATGGAAGTAGTAAGGGTGTACTTAATTTTTCCACACGTTTCTATCTGAGAACAGAAGTTGGTGAGGACCAGATGATTGTTATTTATACCCTGATATGAAAAACCACTGAACTGAAAGAGGTTGTACTTCCTTTTTAACCCCACTGTAGGCCTCCACGGTAATTTTTACAGAAGGACATATGGGCTGAAGGGTTAGGGGACCCCCCCATACCAGATCTATATTTGTTTGATGCTGGAGGTCTGACTTCAGGAGGTTTTCTGCTCAAGCCAGGCACTGAAGTCCCTGATTGAACTTGACTGAGATCACTAAGCTGCTTTTCAGAGCCTTATGTTGTGTAAGAAGGACTGGGAAACCCTCTGCAGCATGCCTGCCAGCAGAGCCATTCAAAAGCTTTCCTTCACTCGAACATTCAGCTATACTGCTGTATCATAACAGTGCACACTGCGCTGGAGAGCCATGCACGCCATAAAATATTTAAACTGATCGGAACGAAGAAGAGAAAAAGAAAGGAAAAAATGTTGCCTCAAACACAGTCGACAATCTAGGAATCCTTGAGTCACCAAAGGAAAGCAGACAGTAACCTCTGCTGGTCAATCTGATTGGCCCTCTCCTTGTCCCTCTTCTCCCTCATGGCCGCCTCCTGGGCTTCACGTTCCTTGCGCTCCCGTTCCAATCTCTGACGCTCCTCCTGTGCCTTCCTGCGCTCTTCCTGGCGACGTGTCTCTTCATCTCTCTGAAGTATACAGAAGAATGTGCTATAACACTAACTTCCTTAAAGATTAACCTTATTATATGTATCAGTTGTCAACTTTAAGGGTTTTCATTTCTGCATTTATTGGTGTCTAACACTGAATGCATGATTCGCATTGGCAAAAGATGGAAATGCAGGCGATAAAGCTCTCAATGAACACTGTATGGCCAAAAGTATGTGGACCCCCCTTCTAATGACTGAGCTGAGCTGTTTCAGCTGCACACATACAGCATACAAACAAATTATAGACAACTGTGTGTTTATGGCTTTGCAACCACAGTTTGGAGAAGCTCCTTTCCTGCTCCAGCATGACTGTGCCCCCCCCATGCACAAACCAAGCGTCATAAACACATGGTTTGCCAGGTTGGTATGGAAGAACTTGAGTGGCTGCACAAAGCCCTGACCTCAACCCCACCGAACACCTTTAGGATGAACTGGAACGCCGACTGCGAGCCACGCCTTCTCACCCAACCACAATGATGCTCTTGTGGGCAAATGGGCACAAATTCTCACAGCCACGCTCCAAAATCTGGTGGAAAGACTCTCAGAAGAGTGGGGGTTGTTACAGCAGCAAATGGAGAAACAACTGCATATTAATGCCCATGGGTTTGGAATGGGAGGTTCAACAAGTACATATGGGTGTGATGCTCAGGTGTCCACATACTTCTGGAAATATAGTGTAGCTCTACGGCAAGGACTGCAATGGGCAGTGCAATGGTCACCTAATGTCAACTGCAAACACATACCATGTTACCCATATTTACTCTTACCTCAGCTTGGGCCCAGAAATTGTCCTTATTGGTCCTTTTGATCTCTGACATGGCGTTGGTCTTTTTATAGACAGAACCCTGAGGAAATCATGTTTAGGACACATAATAGTGAGGAGGAAGTATAGACTTTTAAGTTTCGTTCTCTGATATGAGTCACATGTCCAATGCCCCAGGGTTCCATGCTGTGCCTACAACCTTAATTATGCAGCTAACAGAATATTTTCCATGCACACACAAACACGTAACTACATAAAACAGATGGAGTAAACTAACACATAACAGTATATTACCTGTGCCCAACCCCCTCAGACCCCCAGCCAACCCTAATCCAACTTTTCACCTAACTGTGTAAATACCCCCAGCTCTGTTCTGGCTCTCTGCTTTGGTATCTGACAGCATCAACTCTGGCAGCCAGCATGCAGGATTACGGCAGGCTCTGCCTCAACAAAGGCCAAAGCCACAATAGCCTGGGGTCTGGCATGCCTTCCCCTTAGGACTAAAATCTGTAAACAGTGCTCTGTGAACGAAAATATGTACACATCACATTTGGACAGCAGCCTGGCTTTCAAAATTAGGTAACAGCAACACATGTGGACTTATCACTCAGTTTCCATGGGGATGCATAATTTTCAGACATTTGCACGTCTTTTGCCTGCTGAAAAACAGACACCATGTGCTGTGTCAAAGATGCCAGTGCAGGCTGTCTTCAGGCTCCAAAGGCTACAGAGGCTTCAACACTGAGTATCAGACTCATTCACATACAGGCAGCAAGACATTCTAATAAATAAACAAAACACAAGCGAACAGCAGGTATGCAGCCATGAAGAAGCCAGCGGACACGCACCACGGGCCCCTGAGGGCCAGGGTCCTGGAAGCGACTGGCCTCCTTGTGAAAGCTGTAGTTGGCCCCCGAGGCCTTGGCCACCTTTTGCATGATGACCTCTGGCTCCACGTCCTCCTCTGTCCGGGCGTTGACCGTCACGTGGGCCCCCTGGAATGATGGACAGCGGTTAGACGCTGCCAGAGAAAAGCGTCACACGCCCAAGTGAATGTCACCAAAGAATGAGGCAAGCGCTGTCTCGCTAAATCTCATTCACGTTTGCTTTAGTGATCTGTCTGTGTGCATGTGTGCAATGGGAAACTCCATTAGGGTATTTTTTTTTTATCTAACATTACTCAAATTACTAATGCGAACAACTTTCTGTGCCAGTAAAGGATCTTGAGCTGAAAGCTGAGATAAAGCTTGGCACAGAAATGGCTGAAGCTGGTAAAACAGTCTTGTCTGAAGCTAGCAGGCCAGATTCCTCCATGAGCCCTCAGGATGAGAAAGCAAGCAGCTGTCTGCAGCTGAGATCTGTTTACGTCAGCATTTTTCGGTCACTGACCGTTACTCATAGAAGCTGCACTTACTACACTCCTATTGTGTGTTCTGCTGCTGCTGCCCATCTAGCTCGACACACAGACACGGCATGTTATGATCATGGGTTTTCCTCCACAAAACCCAGGAAAAATCTATTTTTAATAACAGCATAGTATTACAATATGTTTTGATAATAGCATCACGACAAATGTATGGTATTACCATGCACCACAGCGCGAGCAAAAAGCATCTTACAAGACCTTACGGGACAAAACTCCTCTAATGTTAAATTTATTTTAGATACGTTAAGTCGAATTCTGCGTCTGTTATAAATTATAATACCCTGGTGCATCACCTTACAAACATAACTGAGAGACAAAATCTGTTCATAATTCAATGACTCCAGAACAGGGTCCAGACCCCTGAGACGTTGCTCAGGATAAGCGGTAAAGGATAATCAATGAATAGACCGATGTCTGTACCTTTGAATATTTGTAACATGATCAATCGTAATATGAGGAGAAATTTATGAATATATTTGCTATGACATGTAATATGGCATCTCCCTTGTGCAAACAAAGAATGAGAGAATGTGCCAGAAGGTTTGCAGAACATGCAGCAGCAAAGGACTTTGCCACAGGGCCCCACAGACCACTACATTGTGTGCGCTCATGGGAGGAAAAGCAGCTCAGGGACACAAGCTATACTCACTTTGAGAAAATTGGCCATGGTGCTGACATGATTGGCACACAGTCCTTTCCGGGCATCTTTGACCCCTTCACCAATCTGGAATAAACACCGTAACATTTTTCCCCTGCGAGCATTTCATTTAATTTGTTGTTTTCACGAGAGGACACAGGCTGCAAACAGAGCACCTCGAGAGCAAGGCAGAGGGTGTGTGCCAGTGTTTGTACTCACCCAGTTGATAAGCACATATTTAGGCAGGCCAGAGTTGGGGTCCTGGACACGACAGAAGGCGTACATCACTTTCCCACTGTTCAGCTCCTCCACCAGCTCCTCCAGCCCCCCATCTAGGACACACAAATGATTTTGACCATGACAGGTGCAATGGCAGACCCACTCTCCATCCCACGCCCAAGGGCAAACAGCATCTCATAGAATTCAAATTCTGTAAAACACTAAAAAAGCATCTAGCATAACAATAATATGCCTGGTCCACAGTTTCCCAGCAAATATCCAGCTTTTCTGAACTCATGGCTATTAAAAGTACCTTCCCAGACGCATTACTAAACAGGAAAGGCAGACTGTTAAAAACCCCAAAACGGAGTCTCCGAACTGGCAGATAAACACCACCAGCAGCACCAAAACCGTGCACTCTTGACTCTGCTGAAAGCGCGGTGAAAATATAGCCATAAGGCAAAGAGGACTGGCAAAGGAACATTTAAAGGAAAAAAATCTAAGCAGAAGAATGGAAGTTATTTCCTGTCTATTGTCATCTGACTGTACGAATTCTACAATCGTGTAATTTTATTATAATGAATCCACGGTAACCCCACAGCAGTTCATTTCTGATTTTGGGGATCGATCATCAGCACAAAAATTTCCTTTGCAACCCCACGGACAGGAGGAGCATCAGATTCGTGCCCTTCCAAGTCCGCATCTGGCAAAACCTCTGGCTCGACATTTTTTATAACCAGATAGTTGAGACAGGGCTCCTTCGCACATTTTGATGAGGTGCAGTTTTGGAAATGTCAGCTACAAAGTACAAACTGTCTTTTACTTTAGGGCAACGTTTGCTTCTTTTTGACACCACCTGTCTATACACAATGTCCCCACCCGCAGTATAAAAAATGTGACCAGTTCACAATAATGGTAGAAATGCAAGTGATCCACTGTGACAGTCCAACGACAGCAATGCTGGAGCTGCACTCACCGCCCTTCCCCGCCAATCGGATGTCATTAGAGTTCCCCTCGTACGTAAACAAGGCCCTGGAAAGAAAGATTGGCGGATTAAACAAACTTGCACAACAAGAGGACCATTGTGCAGGAAATCCAGCAACAGTTCTGCGTTTTCCAACTGATGATCGCACGGTTCTCTCCAGCTTACAGCAATGGCCACCGACCCTTGTCCTGGCGATCAAGAGTGGCTTTGGCTCCAGCCTTCATGGGAGAACTAAGTGCACCTTTATAACTGTTTTAATCAAAATGTTAAAGTGTTTCATACCCAGAATAAAGTCTCATTGTGGTTTTAAAAGTATGGACTACAGTGACTTTTCCAAAAAACAAGGGAGAAACAAGAGGACACATCGGCCACTCAATCTGAAGAATGCTGGGTGGATGCGTCTCCGGGGGCTAAATGTTGACTCTGAAATGAGTTACTTGCGGTAGTGCGAATGAGGTTAGTTCGGAAGCGCGGGAATGTTATTTGAAAACGCCAAAACTACTTCTCAGCCATTCAGCACATTGACGGCACCATGTCCACAGCTTACGTCCTCTGCAAGTTCTCCGCATTACCTTGGTGCCTCCTGAACCGGTCTCCTGTTGCCTGAAAACTGAACAACCACCACTGGGTTTTGTGGTCAGAAGAGTCAAACAAAACAGAAACCATGAGCCTGGATGATGTCTTTAACATCTCTAGACTACAGCTCTGCCTTAACACTTTTACAGCACAAATATCCATACAGGTTCCCTATCAAAAGTGGAATGGCCAGGTGAGGTAGAAAGCAACCCCTTCTTGGACCACTGGAGGTTTACTCTTTCTCCCTTGTGTGCAGTTGAGACTTTTTTGTTTTCCTCTCCTCAGTTGCTAGCTGATTTACCCAAATATTTACCATATACCACTTCTTTTCACAGAAACATTGATTCAAATTGTGTTCATTGCTCTGAATTACCCTGGTGAGAATTTTTTCAGTGAAAGTGAAGATGTTTTCCTCCCTTTGTACAGTAAGCAAAAGGCCAGTTGACCTTGCAGCAGCAGCACAGAGCTGTTTGAGAAGCTTAGATGCACCACGTCACATTAATTCATCCATACGGCTCCTCAGGAAACATTGGGGGGGGGGGGGGATGCAGCTTGAAGAATTCAGGAGGAAAGGACAGGGCCAGTGTTTCCTCCCAAAATGCATTTCTCACACATTTCAGCCACCTACCAGTAAAGGGTTAACCGAGGCATCTCTGATTATATGTGTTAGACCATTTCTGTCAAATGACAACTGCCTAACAATGCAGTAGAAGTTTGTATGTGTGCGTGAGTGTATGTGTAGGAAAGGGTTCAAATTTCCAGTTCATTGCATGGCATTTGGAGGGCAACCAACCTGGGTTCTCCTGAAATACTGGGAGGATGGGGAAATACTTGTAGGGAGTTTAGTGTTGTCTATCACTGTAGTGTTGTGTAAATAAAAGTAAATAATAAATCAACTGACTAAATAATATAATCAATAACTAACGCTGCCACTTAATACATTTGGTCAAGTCCTTGGTTCCATGCACATGACAGTAGCATATTTTTTACTACTGTACTACATCGCAGAAGCAACCTTCGTCTTAATTGTTGCATCAAACCAACACAGACGGCACAAGAAATTACAGTTTTCCACAAAATGACAGTTACTGTTATGGCAGCAGAAATAGATGAAAAAACTATTAATTGGAATGTAATAATTTGCAAAGTAGGATTTATACTTCCATGACAGTCTCACAGCTTGACATGGTTCAGGCTGACTGTTTATGCATTTCTCCCACATCCCGATAGGACAGGTCAGCAAAGTGCTTTTATGACTGTCACAACTAACAATGGACCGTGTGACTATTCAGGTGACATGACCGTGCTGGTCACTACACTGCCAGCTGCCACAAAGCAGCCATTCCAGACCAAAGCACATTCGGAAAGACACAGTATTACTTTAACCACTCGGTACTCTACAACAGCAAGACCTGTGATGCAGCATAAAACCAAACCCAAAGGGGAGACGAGAATTTTTTGGCAAATCCGTCCCCACTGTCTATGAGGTTTGCATCCAAGCGTGCATGTTCCTTGACAAAATGGAAAGCCCTTTCTTACCACAAGTGCCACATCACCTAAGTGCTATCAGCTTTGCTGTGGCTCCACAGAGCAGCAAGGACCATGGGATTCCACTGGAGCTTTCTGGATTCCCTCTTTTGACATAACAAAGCATGTGATCTTTCAAAGTAAATTTAAAACTTAAAATAATACCAACAAGAATTTAAAAAAAAAAGTGCAAAGAGCATTTTATTCCCACACAAAAATGAATGTGTTGTTCTTCCCCTATCTAATCTGTCCACACTGTGGCCTACAGAAAAAGACAAAGCATCCTTTGGAGCTACATTGTCCAGTAGATCATTCTGCAGCGTCCATGTAGCTGATGGAAGTCAGCCACAGCGCGTATCTGTAAACAGGCATTCTCTCAGCCAAACTTGATCAAAATCTAGCTGTGTTTATACAGCTTCTTCTTCTAAGTACACAACTGAATGCATCAGCTGCATGTGTGCATGGATCCCTGGTGCCTGTCCAAGGCTGATTAATCACCTTACTGGCCCAAATATAAGACAATCCCCAGTTTTTTAGCACAAATTTTTGGAACATTATGTCTTATCCTTAGGAGAAAAAACCATATTTACATTTTTAAGACAGTGTTTTTGGTCTCTCCATCTTCAAACATAAAAGATTCTGTAACTTTATATTTCTTAGATGCTTGAAAGTTAAGACCTCTGCTTCATTGATCACCATTTTCTTAAAATTTGCATCAGAACTCCTCCTCAGTCTTTGGTTACTTTGGCCAAACTTTGAGTTCCTTTTTTCCTGACGATCTTGAGGTTTCATCGTCTTTCACGATCCCTAGCTCCAGTTGATCATTTCTGTGGATAACTGACACCAGTGGATAAGTGATGCCACCTTCTGGTGTTATATACACCGATCAGCTACAACATTAAAACCGCTGACAGGTGGATGCAATACTGATGATCTTGTTACAATGGCACCTGTCGGGGGGGGATCTATTAGGCAGCAAGTGAACAGTCAGTTCTTGAAGTTGATGGGTTGGAAGCGAGAAAAATGGGCAAGCGTAAGGATCTCAGCCACTTTGACAAGGGACAAATTGGGATGGGTAGACGACTGGATCAGAGCATCTCCAAAACGGCAGGTCATGTGGGGTGTTCCCGGAATGCGGTGGTTAGTACCCACCGTACCGAAAGTGGTCGAAGGAAGGAAAACTGACGACAGGGTCATGGGCGCCCAAGGCTCACTGATGTGCATGGAGAGCAAAGGCCAAGCCCTCACACCACACATTCACAGAGGGGCAAAAATAGCTGCTGTACGTGCAAGTATCTTGACCTAATAAGGGTTGTTTCAATTTTGTGGATTTTTTGAAACAACAAAGTTCATAGGCAGAGAGAAGGGCTGTTATTACGCTCCCCCAGCACACATTCCCTCTTCCTGTCCTTTTTCCTCAGTGAGTCAGCAGCTATGGTAAGCGCACTTAGTGCTGTTATCGCTCGGCCTCCAAGCTTCGTGCACCACCAAGCACCTTCCACGCTCCGAGTGATGTATTGTTGAACACACCTTGATTAAGCACCATTGTATAGCGGGCAGCATTTTCCCCCGACCACGTGCTTCATTTCTCGCACGGCCAAGCCCGTAAGCCCCACAGAGAGCCACGATCTGAACATCATCTTTGCTTTCTCACGCTTAACACTCTCTGTGCATTCACAGACCAGGAAGTTCCTCCTCGCAAAACACCATTTACATCCAGTTTCCACGGGAGAAACGTTAGGATTGCTTAAAGTG
This sequence comes from Heterotis niloticus, assembly GCA_018136845.1. Classification (NCBI taxonomy): domain Eukaryota; kingdom Metazoa; phylum Chordata; class Actinopteri; order Osteoglossiformes; family Osteoglossidae; genus Heterotis; species Heterotis niloticus. Next base: position 8,573,262 of record CM030890.1, read on the forward strand.
TTCCCCGTCGACACCGGTTTTCGCGACGTCTGTGGCGTCGTGACGTCAGCCTTGCAGAAGTGAATTTAATATTCAAGCGCTCGCCGTTTCGGGAACACTACCTAGGTATCCCGTACCATGACTGGGTTGCGCGGTTCGCAAGCAACTCGCCGTTCGAAACGGCATTAAATAACCTCGGAGGCCTACATGTCAACACGTTTCAGGTCAGTTAACTATTAATGCCATTATGGGTGAATAAGCGCCTCTCTGTTATCCACTGTGACAGCGCAGATGAAATGATCCTTGAATTACTATTTTTCATTCAGCTTGCGCTTCGTTCCAGGAGACGGGCATCCTGCAGTATCAGTCAAGCGTGAGCAGCTCGACAAAGGGCGTTGCAGCAGGAGGGGGATTCGAACCAGAAACCTGTAGGCTGCGCAGCTATTGATTGAGGACACCACCCCCCTGCCCTGGTGCCATTTAGATGATGCTGACCCTTCTCCAAGACCCCCTCCAGTACAAAGCATTGTGCCACATCGCTGATCTCCTCCTTTCTTCAGTTCTTCTCCAGTCAGACAGAAACACGCCCTCCTGGGTTTGGGCACCGTTAGCCAGCTCATCATCATCATCATCACCATCTTCTTCATCTTCAGTGCGATGCATTAGAAGCGACCACACACACACACACACACACACACACACACACACACACATCTCCACGATGGATCCCTATCATAAATACACGAGTTAGCGGACAGGGGCCAACGGCGACGCTACCCGCGGGTCCAACTGTACTATTACACGATCAGGTAGGGAAAATAAGGTTGTCGCAGTCCTACCAGTTGGTGTCGGATTTCTCGTCCACCACCTCCTTGTAGGCAGCTGCGAGCACAGGGCCGTTCTTGCTCAGGTTCGCAGACATGGTTCCGCCGGCTGAGGCTCCGCTGCGCCGCGCTTCCAAGCTCCTGCGCTGCTGCGGGGAGGAGGGCGGGGCTCTGGGAGCTGGGGGGGCGGGGCGCAGCCAATGCCTGGCTTCTGATTGGTGTCCTTGAAAGCACGCACAGGAAGCGGAACAGCGCTCCAATCACCGAGTAGGAATCATTGCGTAGGAGCGATCCAATGGAAACCATCGGGACTGATCTGGAATCGGTAGCCGAAGGTCCGAGAGGAATTTCCAGTCAACTTTGCGCCCCCTATCGTCGGGTGGTGACATCAAGCTGATCGGACCGGAAAATAGATACCGACCTGTGATATTTTGGTTTTATGTTTTATGAAAGCAGTTTTGTAACTAAAAGTGACTGTAATAATAACGCTACATCAAACTTTAAACTTTTTTTAACTGTAACTTTAACTCTGGCTGAAATTACAGTATTTCAGATTAAACCAAATCTTTCATTATCCAGGGGCCAGATTTTAATAAATTCTCTCTGTTTAACAATGACCCTTTACTTCTTCCAAATCTGATCACTGGCATATAATTTTAAAGAAAGTTTTTTTTTCAAAAGTCTAATATACCGTAGGCTTACCTCACCTTAACCCTAACTGTAGCCCTAAGCAAGTTAACTGTAAAGAGGTGTGGCCATGGTGCCCCTGATACCGTAGTTATTTGTGCAGTGTAATTTTAATTTATTGTATTTCAGTGCATAGTAATGGTAGCGCAATGGATTTTTTAAAAAATGTGCGTATATAAATGGTTTAGATATTGAAATTGTTCACAACATTGAATTTAATGTCAGCTAAACTTTACTAAATCAATGTTTATTTTTAAGGATACTCATTGCAGTTAAGGATTATTGACCTTTCTCATTCCAGGTTGTCAGAAATACTCAGACCAGAGGACTGAAAAGTGCAGGCGTGTGCACAAGGCCTCCCAGCTCACCACGGGTAGGGGCTAGGAGAAAAACACAGCTTCTGCCTCCTTCCCCGTAGAACTGACATATACAGTACATCTGTGCATTTAGCAAAGGCTGTACTTCACCAACAGAGAGATACAAATACATACACACAATTCTCAAAATACAATATTGGCCCGAATACGAGATGGTATTTTTTCTGGGAAACACATTTAAAAAAAGATGGTGTCATCTTATATCTGAGGACTAAACCTACAGTATAAAGGTTATATACCATATAATACCAATAGGTGGGGTCACTTATGCCCTGGCCTCAATTATCCACAGAAATTAAAAAAAGGTGCTAGTGAATATGAAAGATGTCAAAACCTCCAGATAGTCTGGAAAAAAGGAGCTCAAAGCTTGGCCAAATTAACCAAGGACTGAGGAGGAGTTATGATGCCAATTTTAAGAAAATGATCAATGAAGCAGAACCAAACAACTATCAAGCAGCCAAGGAATATAAAGTTACAGAATGTCATGTTTAAAGATGGTTAGCCCAAAAAGACCATCATTAAAAACAGAAATATAATTATGAATAAATATGGTTTTTCATCCTTTTTTCTTTCTAAAGATATAATGTTCCAAAGGAACTGTATAACCTTTTTCCAAAAATGTGTGGTCAACAAGAAGTCATCTTATATTCAGGCCAATATGGTACAATCATTGAGTCCAGTATCCATTTTTGCAGCACATTTTGTACAGCTAGTTGCATATTAAGTTAATAACAAGCCTCCTGATCCACTTCTTCTCCCAGTCTTCTAACATACATGGTACTTTTTGAGCAATGAACCACCTATCGGTCCCAGTTAAATGTCAAGCACCAACTGTAATGATTTGCTTGGATTTTACATCTGGACTACATATATACTGCATCCTCCATTTAAGAACACATTACAAATATTTTGTTGGCAATAATCTGACCACATTCCATTCAAGGACAATGATCACTAAGTAAAAAATATAAAGTCAGGAAAAGGAACTGCATGTGAAAATTATTTGGTTATACTTACAACCCCAAACCAGAAAAAGTTGGCACAGTATGAAAAAAATGCAGTGATTCTTACATTTACTTTGACTTTTATTTCATTGCAGACAGTATGAACCCGATATTTCATGTACAATCACCTGTTTGAAATAACATTATTGAATTTTTTCACCTCATTACTAGCTCTAAATCGCTCCCATCCCAGCTTTTTTGGAATGTGTTGCAGGCCTGAAATGCAGGAATGGATGTATATTAACAAATGAAATGTTAGTTGACCAGACAAAACATGAAATACTGTCTGCAATGAAATGAAAGCCAAAGTAAATGTAAGAATCACTACTTTTTCTAAACTGCATTTTCCATACTGTTCCAACTTTTTCTGATTTGGGGTTTACATAGCTATTATGTATAGAGTTTTCATAAACATAACAGCTGCAGTGACATTCAAGTCAATGGAGATTATTTATTGCTCAGGCAGCTATTTATGCAGGGGAAAAAAGAAATTACAATACAAATGGTGTTGCACTGCCGGACAGAATTACACTCAATGCCATTTAAAATCCTACTTCAGTGCCCAGGCTTTGTAATCTGTCATGTCATCTTTTTCAAATAAAACCCATACAACTTGTACAACAAAAGAAGCTTTATTTAGTTTTGACACCTTGAAGTTTCTCCTCAGCCAAACTGTACCAGAACGCACTGGAAGAGAAGCTGTGTCGATGGCGAGAAAAGGGGTGAGGAAGGGGCTTCTGCACATCAGTAGATGTGGATAGGAGTGGCATTTGTAAAAGGCAAGCATCCAAGATTTCAAGTTAGCAAGACTTGAGTGTGTGTGTGTGTGTGTGTGTGTGTGTGTGTGTGTGTGTCTGTATATACACACACTCTTGCTGACGTGAAACTGTGGAACCTTCCTTGGCTGGTTTTTAAAATAATAAATTTAAATAAAAATAAAAAAAAAAAAAGATAGAAGCCCTGACTGACATTTCATACTATGTACAGGATAAACAAAACTGTTAAGGCTAAGATTTTCTCAGAGGTGACAGAGAGGCATATGAACTGCAATGTAAATCCCTGAAATTCTGTGTATGGCTGTAAACAGGTTACTGTTTTCACTATACAGAGCATGCCAATAAACCAGAACACACAGTACATCCCAGTGACTCACATTATGTTAAGTGTCACTTAGTCACACAAAAGCAACTCCGAACGGTCGCGATTTGAGGCTGCTTGCACTTAAACTCACAGCTGGAAGACAAATAAATAACAAAATAATGGCAATTAAATAAAAAAAAAAAAAGTGTTACGGTTTATATCATTTCCAGTGACTTAACTCATTACAATAACCGGTTCTTCCCTATGGTAAATTAAAATAAAAATTTAAAAAATCTGTATGAGTTTATGGTACATTCAAAGCATTCTGGAACACCGCAAGGATGCTGATGATTGTATGTTGTTCCCCTATTTATCACTCATGCAAAGAGGAAATGGGATATTAGGAATTTAATAAGCATTCTAATAACATAGCCTTAGTTATTCAAAATGATCAGAATGCGTTCTTTGCAAAAGAAAGAACGGAGAAAATACCAGCAGCCCTTTTTTTACACATAAAAGGTGTAATCCAGTGGCTTTGACATACTGCTCATAAAGGCTGACAAACTGACCAGTGCTCAGCCTCAGAAAAGATGTCCATGGAGCTCCGTCTGTCATACACCGGCTCCATCGGTCAGATTCCTTTTCCAGATGACCAGGTGCAGAAACCCTGAAATCAACCTTTGCAGAAATTGGACTGACAACAAAAACGACAATGATGTAGCGGTTGATGCGCTAACATTAGCACCTGTATTGTGCGATATAAATACAATCGGGGTTCAGTCTGAAATAGCTGGAGGCAGGCAAATGACACCGCTAGGCATTTCACTTAAGTCTTTTTAAAGAAAAGAAAAAAATGGAAAACTAACTTGTATTGCTCAAGTACATTGCTGCAAACTACAATTGGACTAATAAACACTTTGAAGTGGGTTTTAAAACAAGTGTTTATTACTTTCTGTTTAAATCTTTTCCAAAAGACTTATACCTTTTTCTCCTTGACCAATGTAATAAATATAGATATATATGTGTGTACTGGCCACTCCTTGCTGCTTTGTCAGTTTGATTATACTTCACAAGAGCCTGTTTGCAGTTACAATCCACATACAATGCTTACATATGAACATACTCCATTTCACAAAAACTTATCTGTAGTCTTCTATCATAACTTGAGGTAACCTTGCAGAGGAATACAACTTTGGAATTTGTAAACCTCTAATTTCAGCACTAACAGGTGGCTCATGCAAAATATTGAGGGACAAAGTTTACTGAGTTACACCAGGTTTATAAGATGCCTCAATCGAGGGGGGCAAAAAAAAAAAAAAAAAAAAAAAAAAAAAAACCTTAGATGACTAGAAACTGTCCCCCACAAAACACATATTTTATGCCTGCAACACACCTTTCTGATACTCTTCAGACTAGAAATGAGAAATCAAACCTTTTCACACCTTTGAAATAATGTTTAATCTTAAATCATTTACTTAAAGCCTTGATAGTGTTTTTTCCAGTTTTTTTTTTTTTTTTTTTTCACAGGCTTCAGTGTGGAACTGGAAGAACACACACAGTGTTGCTGACATGTAGAAAGTCCACCCAGTGCTGCTGTACTGGAAATAAATTACGAAGAGTGAAATAGGACCTTCCACAAACCATCCACCCCCCCACCCCCTTCGGTACGATTGAATTGAACCAGCAACTCGGCATGCAAACAGTTTAGTTGTACCTCACACCAAAAGAGGGATTGAGACCAGAAGGTATGAGCAGCTGCCAACAGCACCTCAGTCAGATTACCTGAATCCCAGATGTGGCCCAGCTGCCCAAGGCCAATGCTCTGCTCTGCTTTAAGGCTGGTCCATGCGCTGTTGTGTTATATCCAGTTATGCTCTAAGAAAGGAACTTTCTCCAAGTTTAAAGCCATGACACTGCATGGCATGCAGAAGCTCAACCTTAACATGGCCCTTATGTGGCAAAATGAAGAACTTGAAAATTGCTGAAATGTCTCTGGTGCGCTGCCTGTCCTCCATTTTCCTATGTCCATGACCAAAGACGAGCCCTGACTGTGCCTCATGTCAGGTGAAGGAAGAAAGATGCCAAGTTCGGTCACAGCAAAAGTAAAACTGTCCTCCTAACATGGTTCGGCTACTGATAAACGTGCATACATGAATGTACACTGCTGCTTCACAACAATATGCACCCTCAGATACAGAAGTACTGCATTGATCTTCCTGCAGTACTTCTAAGGCTGCCACATCAGTCTTCCTTTCCCTTGTATGACTGCCACTGTCTGCTCCCGCAGCCCCAAAAGCCAAGATGCCAGACAAGCTGATCTTATCACCCCTCCATCTTGCCTCAGCAGACTGATGTCAGGGAGAATGTTGGCTGAGTTAAACCTTCGAACCTGATGTACAACCCAATGTTTAGCATTCAGTAGAACATTTTTCATTACTATAATAATAGTAATGTAACAGAAACCAACAGTAACCATTCAAATAATACTGATGATAGTAGTCGTAATGTTAGTGGAGCTATTAGAAGCAGAAGTGGTAGCAGTAGTAGTAAAAATCCCTGTTGCAGGTTGACGGTATGCCCAGAGATGAGGTTTGCTCGGTCTCCAAGGCAATGCTTGGCTATGGCCCCGCCCCCCTTGGCTCCAGCATGGCCGATGCGCAGGTCACAGCAAATGACACACGGCAGCATCTCAGCAGTCAGGACCCAGCTTGCATGGGCGTTTTCAGCATTCCTTCACTCCTGGGTCTGCAGCTACCTTTCACTCCCCTCCCCCTTCCCGCCCCAACATCCCCCCTTCTGCTCAGCGTAAAACTTTTTTGTGGGTGTGTATATGTGTGCTTCTTTGCTTTTCAATTTGAAATCCTGAAGAGGTTTCACATTGCATACTTTTGTGTCCATTCCCTTGCCAGTCTGTTGTACCTGGAAAAAACAACAAAAGGGAAATAAATAAGTGCTGATACCAATATACCAAATAACCTAATTCTGAAAGTAACACAGAATGTGATTTAATAACAGGTTGTACTATATATGATATTTTATTATGCACACACACACACACACACACACACACACACACACACACACACACACTTTTTGCTTTATCACAATCACTTTATATTATTTTTGCTTTATGGCCACTTTAAACATTTATAGGTCAAACAGTTTAGGCTGGACTTACTTTTCCCTGTCTGCTTTATAGGTATGTGCAATTTCTGGTACAAGGGGGTCATCTGGGTTTGGATCACATAGCAAAGAGCAGATGGACAACAGAACTGAAATGAAAGGGAGGGGGGCACACTTCATTACAGAACCACAGGAAATGGTTTCCATTTTCAAATGAGAAAGTGTGCAATTTTTAGTGCAACTGTCCATTCCATAACAAGTTGAGCAACATTTAGTGTACATAAGATAAGAAGGTCATTTCGGGTATCCACATTATAGCAGTCATCATCTGTCTTCATCTTACGGATCCTTACTATGATGCCACACTAATGGCATTTCAAAATAGACAGTTCTCATCCCTATCTGAGGTTATGTGACTTCTACACTGACATTAATATTGTCTGCAAGTTGTTCAAAAAACAAAAATGCACATCATACAAGGTTCTTACGATGTCTTATTCACAAAAGCTTGTCAACCATAACAATCTATAAAAGTTAAGAAGCAGTGTGATGTGCACAAGAACAACTAACACAATATAACCATAGTGGCCCAAACACAGGATGATTTTGATTATTTTTGTAGACCTCCTCCTTTTCAACATTCATTTTTGAAAAAAGAATTTGAGCATTATATCTTATCTTTAGAAAGAAAAATCATATTTTCTTATTCACCATTTTTGCATTTTTAAGGCCGTCTTTTTGGGTTTGCCATCTTCGAACACAACATTCTATAACTTTATATTTCTTAGTTGTTTTGACGGCTTTGCCTCATTGATCACCATTTTCTTAAAATTGGCATCATAACTCCTCCTCAGTCTTTGGTTAATTTGGCAAAACTTTTTTCCAGACCATCTCAAGGTCCTGCCATCTTTCACACTTGCTTGCTTCAGTTGCTCATTTCTGTGGATAGTTGATGCCAATGGATAAGTGATGTCACCTACTGGTTAAATATGACCTTTACAGGGCCAGACCTTGAACATAAAATGACCCGTCTTTCTTAAAATGCAATTCCCAGAAAAAAAATACTGTCTAATATTAGGGCCAATACAGTAAAATGTTCTGGACTGTAAAAATAAGACCAAGGTCATTCAGCATACATATCCTAATTTTTTAGGCAAGTACATAAAGTTTGAAGACATAACAGATCAACATAAACTCTGCCTTAATAACTTTGACACTTTCTCCTGATCTGAGCAGTAAGGTGACATACAGCCATAAACTGGGTAAGGCCTCACTAGTCTCAGCACAGCGGAGGTTCCAGACGAAATCCACCTGCACAGCTGCTGCTCGCCTGTGACTGTCTGACCACCATCTTCATTCATATTCACTAATTCAGTAGAATTACATTACAGACTAGCATTCATTTATAATCCTAGTGCTCCATTTTGCCCCTCGGGTGTTACTGCTCAAAGAATTGATCGCACTGTCACTCACAGAGGTCTACTCTGACAGTCTCTGGTCACAAAAAGACAGATTACCTGTCACACTGTTTGACAGTAATTCATTGGTAGGAAAGACCCTCACAGCACAGTCTGATGTAAAGAGCCTCCCAATTTCCAGAATGTTCTATTGTAGTCATGGAATAGAAATGCTTCATACGTAGAGCATCTTGTCACTATTCCGTATGACTGTTATTCCTCAGAGTAGAGCAAGACTTACCTTTTGAGACCGTAAGGGCAGGTGACCACTGTGACCTCAAGATGTCCAGACAAATACTGCCATTGCTGTTGATGTTTGGGTGGTAAATCTTTGTCGTGAATGCAACCTGCAATTACAGTGACCGTTTTTAAGCTTTATATTGTACGGCAATTCTAAAATAATTGTTTGTACCTTGTGCTATCTGAGAACCTAGGAATAACCTCTCACCTTTGGTGGTTTGAAAGGATAGTCAGTGGGAAAGTGAATTGTCAGGAAAAACACCCCACCTTGATATGGACTGTCATTCTAAAACCAAGTTAACACAATAAGGGAATTAATAAAACAGTGCACACATCAATTAACAACATTTAAAAATGTTGAAAATAATGGCATGGAAGCCCACATACCGGTCCCATGATTGTTGCCTGCCAATGAAATACTGAAATAAAACATAATTTTGTTATTCTTTCCATTATTCTCTCAAAGAACAGATACCTGCCCATCCAAGCTGAAAACTGCATTTTCTTGCAAAATCCCATGGTGCAATGAGGGCCAAACGCCCCAAGAAAACATACATAAAATGTCACACATTTGCTTTGACCAAGGCTATACAACTGAGATATAAACTAGCTGTTGAGAAGTCAAAACCACATCCTAAACAGATGACATCACTTACAGTCATCGCCGACCGGTCCAGCTGAACACTGAGCTGGAGGGTCTCTCTGCAAATCTGTCAGCTCCTAGCAAATGGAAGGATGGGAATCTGTTTCAGTGATCTCAACAATTATAATTTTCAATTATTCATTTAGCTCAAACTTTTTTATAAAATGACTTAAAATATTTTAGTTTGTATGCAAGACTTGAATATCCAACTACTAGTTGAGAAAAAATGTTATTGTATGAATTCAAGGTAAGTGTCTTGTTACTACAGCAGGAACAGAATTTGAACCTGGGTCCTATGACTGGCAGACTGTGGTAAATATCAAATATCTAGGTTATAATTTGTTTCAAAATGGCAGCTCTGAAAGTTCTGGCAGTTTAAAAGGAGGGGAGGAAGGGGGGGGGGGAATGATGCTCTCAAGCCCTAAACAGATATTTGAGATCTTTAAGATCTACAAAGGTCTATGTTAAGGCACAAGCCATGTGGTCATACTTCATTACACACAAAAAAAGCAAATACACCCTCTGCTTACATAAAATCTTTTAAAATAAATATGGAGCAGGTGTAGTAGAATAAAGCACAAGCAGCCATGAATGTTGCCATGTATACACAGAGTACGCGAGTAATATTAATAGGTGGAGTTACACAAAATATAACGGACAAAATTAAAAACAGAAATAAACATGTACCATATAAAGATATGCTGATACATCTCACTAGAAAAAAGCACCATCCATTTGAGCATACATTTTTTTGGTGTTAAAATTACATATAAACAATGAAATCAAGTTTTCACAACACACAAAAAAAAAGAAAAAAAAAGAAAAAAGTCAAAACTATTTAATATTTTTTGCTACTATAGCACACAACATTGCAGCTTTGAGTAACTATAGATGGCAGACAATAAGTCCACATCCTTTGGGGATGTTTTTTTTTTTTTTTCCTTTTTTTTGGGGGGGGGGGGGCTAATTCCACTTAAAGTGTTCAGCTTAATGTGTGTGCCTGCATCCCTGTATGGAGGTCGCACAAACAATACTTGGCAGAAATAAGCAATTCTCTTCAAATCTGCTCATACATTTACATCTTCCCCAAGAAAAGATTGTTTCATCAATAATTTAAATAATAAAAATATTAATAATAATAATTTTTAAGTAAATTACTGGATACATAATCATACTAAAGGTAAATTAAATCACAATAGTACTACTGAATGATATATTAATATATTTGCTTCTACATTTAGGCAGCTATCTCTCTCTCTCTCTCACACACACACACACACACACACACACACACACACACACACACAGTCACCAATTAACCTAAATGCATATCATTTGAGTGTGGTAGGAAACTGGAGCATTTGAAGGAAACCCACGTGAACATGAAAACATGAAAACTAGGCACAAACTGCTGGATTTTAGCATACACCCAAACACCCTGGGAGCTCTGAGGCACAAGCCCTCCCCGCTGCACCACTGTGCCAAAAAGCATTGCCCAATGGCTCAGTCGGTCAGTATGCAGTACTAAAAAGAATAAATGCAAATGTAAAATGTAAAGTCAAACACTGTTTTTGATACTGACCAATTCCATAAAAGGAACAAAAACCATGACACAACTAATACAGATTAATAGCGCTGCAGAAGGAAACACAATGGGAAGTGCATGGAATGTATGACACCTAACGTAAGCATATATTGAATGAATAATCAAAGCTTTCAATTACAGGAACACAGTTGAGGTTTAAATGTAGCTGACTGACGCTAATGGCTCCTGCGTCCTGTCTTGCATTCAGAGCAGACATTTTGCTTTGTTGTCTTGGAGACGAATGTGCGCTCCTTTTCTGGCTCCATTAGCCATTGTACCGCACCTCTGCAGTGTAGATTATATGTCTTGGTAAACATCCATTCTTTATGATGTGAGGTTTTTTTTTTTTTTTTTTTTTATTATGCTGGAATGCCCACACAACTCCTGCAGTTGCTACAGCCTCAACAAGAAATTTCCAATAAACTTCAGTGTTAAATTAACACTGCATAAATATCGAGCACCTCTTTAAATTTGACAGTGTGGAGCTGGTCCTCAACTCTGGATCCTATGGACTATTGTTTGAATGTACAGAGCAACTTCCACTTTGACTACATAACTAAGAATCTCCAAACTGAGGAAGATGACAAAATAACTTGCTGATAACCGGTGAAGCACCTCATAGCTTGGGGAGGCTGAAGACTTGCAAACATTTTGGTCCCTACAGAACTGTTGATCTCATGTCAGGCTCCTATGTCACAAAGCTATGTCACTCTCCAAGGTGACAGCAGTGCTCCTTGCCATAACTCACTCGTTCTGGCTAGTTCTAGTCCTGCACCACCTTGGGCACTCCTTCAGCCTGTGGGTGCACTGCACAGTGTTAAGCCACTTAGGAAGTGCTTCTTGACATCAGACTGCTAGAGACTCCATTTTATTTGCTCCCCCCCATCCCAGCTGTCTGTAAACACCAGCACCGTGTCTCATTTTGTACACAGTGCATTAGCATCTGAGTCATAATGCCAAAAAGAGCGTTCCTAAAGTTAGCCAAGAGAGCTGGACAACTTCACACCCATTTACTCATGACTTAAGCCTTCTGCATTAAACTGACACACAATTTAAACTTTAGCAGTTTAAACTCTCTATCCACCTTAATGAAGGACTTATTTAATGAAAACAACTCAATGAAACTCACAATTTCACAAAAAAAGACCTTATCACAAGTTTTATACTGACATCAAAAGAAAGCAGTTTCAAATATTTATATTTAGGAATCTTTGTATGAGAATCCTTCAGACTGCAGCTACTTTCCACAACACCCTGGTCTTCAATGATTTCTTAACCGTCATAAAAAAATGACGGTCACCAGGAAGTCCGTTGCATGAGCACTAAAACTCTACCCCATAGCTATACATAATTTCTGCAGACCTTGCAAAATCCGAAAATGGAAACAGAGGAATTGACTACCCATCTGTTACAAGGGCCATGACCTGATTGGCCACAAAAAGTACAAAAGATATATGTAATTTAACTGCGTAACATATCCTACAGTGTAAAGAACTGGACAAATATTTTCTGCAATATACAGCACACGAATAAAAATGGTCTGTAAATTAAGCCATGTGTTAATACATCCACCTTTTTTCAAAACTGCTAATCTGAATGCCTTAAATAAGTAATATCGCATAGAGAACCAGACAGATATGCAGGACTGTCTGGAAACAGAACGCTTCAACATCTTTATATAGAAGTCTAGATAGACTAAAATAATAAAATTCATTTGAGTTGCTGGGAAAGGAAAAAAAAAATACCATATATCTCAAATTACTAGTAAGAAATTTCCCTTCCACATACCAATCTTCTCCAAAGGTAGTACAAATTACATCTTTGCATCTTATCACATTTCTCAAGTTAAAAACATTTCAATTACTCATATGTCTAAGAGAGTATCAAATTAATATTACCTTAGATGAATATTAACAGTTAGGCTTAAAGACAAGAAAACTGTGGCATTTGGGCCTATATCAAGTGTAACAGCATAAAATCTTAGTATTAATGCTTGATCTCATTTACTTACAAGTTTAATTTCTTTTTTTAGTTTAGTTTATTTTCTCTGATACACTTTTTAAAGTGTAACTACCACATGTAGATTCATATAGTGCTCAACTAACCCATTGTGGAGTCAGAACAGTGTTATATGACTGGGTTTACTTAAAACTACTGTACAGACACGCTAATATTTGAAAGTCCAAACACACCTATTCTTGGATGAAATAACACAGATCTCATTGTCTGCATAAACAAAGTGATTTAAAGAATCATCCCGAATACAAATTTACCCTGTGGAAAAAAAAAAATCAAAGACCCTTCACCAAAGCAAATAAACTGGGGGCATTTTCTGAGCAGACTGTGAACCTCTGTAACAGATGCAAACAAATGCATGTGGCAAGGTGGGCCCTTTATTCCCACTCTTGTTAGTTTTGGAATATAATCTCTGTTTTCACAAGAGCTGCACAATGTGCCCTTACAGCCCCACTGTCAAAACCCTCCTCTCTAGACTTTGGACCAAAAAGTAAAACCAACAAAGGCCGCACACGAGCGACATTCTGCTGGTTCTCTCTCGGCCTCTCGCCCAACAGCAAAAACACAAAGACACCACACACATACACTGTCACATACACTGAATGCAAAGGCGCACAGGAATAATTACGCATGCAGGGTTAGAATACCACCCGTTCCCATCCAAAAAAAGTACAAAGCCGGCTAACTTTAACTTTCACTATACAAGGGGTCACTTTCACAGGTTTTAAAATAGAGGATGGTTTAGCCATCAGCTCCTTGCTTTGCAAACACCCGGTTATGTTTATGATGCAACTAATGGCTGAAAAATGTAAGCACTCTCTGTGTGTGTGTGTGTGTGTGTGTGTGTGTGTGTGTGAGAGAGAGAGAGAAAACTGCTCATGAACGTTACACTCAAAGCATTGAGGTCAAGCGCTGCCCGCACATGTGGACACAGATGTAAACACACAAACATGACGGCAGACCCACACGGTCCGGGCCACGTGGACCAGCTCGCACAGGCACTGTTCGGGACGGAAAGCGGCCCCGTTACAGGCGAATATCATCGCTGCCTGCTGTCGCAGGCCCGGGCTCGGGTGCACGTCGCAGATTCCGTTAAAAATACCCACCGCTGCCCCAGTGCCCCATTTGCCGCGCCATATATGGCGAAGTTGACATCGGGATTCGGCGCTCGGCGACCCGCGTCCACCTGTCAGCCACTGCGCATGTGCACCAGCCCACCGCTCATTCAGAAACACAAAGCGAGGGGGGGCAAAGTGATTGAGAAGATTGAAATAAGTTTTTTTTTTTGTATGTTTGTTTTAATCGCTTAAACAGAGCCTTGCGATACTTCTGCCACAGCCCATATATCAGCGGCCTCCTCCATGTCGACTCGCTTGAACCGCTGAGCGGCCCCGCGACGAGGCGCCGCAGCGTCGAGCGCGTCCACAAAGCAAAGAAGGGGACAACAATAGACAAGCGGGGGCTCCAGATGGTTCAGCCCGGCGGGCTGCGGTGCTGCAGGTCCGGCAGCCGTGCGCACACCGCACCGCGCCGCTTCGCTCCTCTTTTGTGCCTTCCCCCCCCGGCCTCTTCCTCAAGAAAATGGTAGCTAAACAAAATCCACGCCGCCGAGTTTCCGGGACAAAAATGCCGAGAGCAGCGCAGACGACCCCAGGCGAAGCGGCAGGAGAGAACAAATACAAGCGAAACAATAAAAAAAAAAATACTCACCTTCTGAATTCTTTTCAACGCCATTGCTGGTTTGCTATATTATACGCGGCTCGGTAAAACTGTGTATATTTAGTCTCTATAAAGTAATATGCGCCGCTCTCCAACTATTTTTTTGTCTTCCGGTCTTGAAATCCCAGATTTAACGTAAGTGTTTTATAAGATTAAACTGCCGTCCGCTCGCCAGCTCGCGTTCTCTCATTCGCTCCTCTCTTGCCGGTGACACCAGCATCCAGCACCGCTACACAGCAGGGACCAGAAACCGCGAGACTATGACGTCAGAGCCGGCGGCTCGCACTGCACCAAAGGATTTGTAGTTCGTAGGAGCCAATCAAAGAAATTGGCCTCAAACCCCCTTTGCACGAGTTTGACTCCTTTTTAATAAGTTTGCTTCATGATCCCCCCCCCCCAGTGACATCCAACCATCAACATGGAAAAGATTCACATTTTGTGCAGAATGGAGGGTGGTACACATACATTTTCTAAGAGTTTATGATTTGCATGCATAGGGACTTTGTGGGCACCTTGTATTTACACAGCAGAAAGTGAGGTTTCATTTCACAGTAAGACACTCCTTTTCAGGCCAAATTATTGTCTTATAATGGAGATCCCATGTACAGTATTTCCTATGAACTGCTATGCTGTAGATGGAAAAGTAGGCTTATATAAGTACTGATGCATTGGTTTGGGCTGTTGCTTCAGTCCTGATGTGAGTCTCACTCATACCGTAGTATTTATAATGGAAACAGATGCCAGGGGTTTTCAACCAGTGTGACCTTCAGGATTTTACCTTTTTATTCATAATTTACTCATTATTTCTTAGAAGGCAAATACACTGGCAGCCATTAGCATAAACATAGACACACATTAATGTTTGAGACATCCCTAAAGAACCTCTTGTCATTTTAAATGAGGACTGCTTACCCTCATTTATTTATTAACCTGTTATTATTGGTATTATTATTAGTGTTATAAACAGGTCGCTGTGAAATAAATAATGAAAATCCTCAACAATATTGAAAGAATAAAAACAAGTTACTACAGGATGCAGTAAATGAATAGACAGGACAAAGGTGTAGTTGCAATACATAGAAGTAAATTAAATGAAAAATCTGAAAGGGAGACAGAGAAATGCCTTCCTTAAATCTCAAATTAAAAAAATCTTAAAACTTATTTTTGTTTTGCAGGCTGTCTATGGAGCTTGTTCATCTAACAAAAAAGGTAGTTTTCCAAATATTTGCTATAATATTGACTTTTCTTTAAAAATAAAACCAGCTTAAACACACTTTATTTTATTATTAAACTTTAGTTCCTGCAGCCATTCAATGCATAACAGAATACTCCAAGACTCTGCTGGGTATCACTGCTAAACCTTTAAACAAGCAAAATGTTGTACGTTTTAATTGTTGGTTTGTTCTCTAAACACCTGTATCAAAGATTTTGAAGCTCGGTGCCATCCTCGGTACCACTCTGGGTCCTTCTCTGCCACACATGAAAGTTAGGACAGGACTGATGGAAGCTGATGCTTGGTGCTCCAGGCTGTACTCAAGATCAAAGGCGTAAAAGAATTGTAAAATGGCTTTTACCTACACTGAAAGCAAACGCGCATTTCCTCTTACCTACAGCTCCTTGAAGGATCTTAATAATGCTGCGTGTCTTTGAAATAAGATGGTGCTTCTTTTTGGTGACAGTCGGCATGTTCTGGCAGCCATGGCTCTCTCAACATTGTTTAATTAAAACATAGTATTTGAATGACAGTTTTTAGAATATGTACACTTGAAATCCAGTTTCATCAATAAATATTCAAATATTTATTGCTGGTCACTGACTCTGAATTGCTCCAGTAAAAATTATCCAATTGTATAAATTAGTAAACCACTGCAACTAACTTAGTATACAAACATAGGATTGTATGCTGTTTGGGAAAAATGCATAATAATAGTGGAAAAAATAATAGCATTAATATTGCTACAACTAGTACTACTAATAATAATAATGATGGCATTAATACTACTACTACTACTACTACTACTACTACTACTACTACTAATAATAATAATAATAATAATAATAATAATAATAATAATAATAATAATAATAATAATAATAATAAAGCTCTACAAATTTAAGCAACAAAAGTTGTATTGGATAAAGCAATTTCTGTATTTTGTAATTATTGTGCTTATCTCACAGTTTTATCAAGAACACACAGTTCAGCACCTTTCTTGAGTAGAGACAACGACTGTGTCACCTAGCGTTGCCCAGGTAAAAAAGAAGAAAGGTGAAAGTGCAGATAGTAGTAATACTTCATACAGCCTCAAAACTGGCTTTACCCCAGCTGCGTTTAGTATGTAAGCATTATTAGTGCTGCTGGACAGGTGGATGCTGTAGAAAGCAAAATAGACAGGTGGAAAGGTGGCAAGAAAAAAAAAACAAAATGTGCATCGCCAGACTTGACTGTGTCTATTATATGCTAATTTCTTTCTATTTTTATATTTTAACTTCACCCCTTCTGTTTGCCAGGTCAGATCTTCCACCAACCCATCACCTCTCCTTCTAGTCCACTCTGTTCTTCATTTGTTGTCCTGTTAACACATTAGCGCAGAACTGCCTGCAGGCGTACTTCACTAGTGTGTGTGTGTGTGTGTGTACATAAAATAGACAGACAAACAGACTGAGTTTTTGAAATGTAGAAATGAGTACTCCTGCCTCAGCTGTGGTGTGAGGAAAGTTTTATGGACAGCAGGTAGGCCTATTGGCCCACCTTTGAATTTTTAATTTTTTTTTTATTTAGAAAGAAAATGTGGTGCTGTTATATCTTTTGACACATAACCATAACATAAATTGCCTTAAATCAAACTTCTGGATGGGAATTATTTCTGCTGTTTTGTATACCAGTATAGAATTTTCTTCAGAAATGCCTCGTATAACAACAGAGATAATAATTTTAATATAAAACGTCAAGAACTGACTCCTTTTTGTTTTTTCATCTTTCAAATTCAGTTTACTTTGAGGTACCTGCCGGGATGAAGTATTTCACAGTCAGACATGGGTACAAATCAGGAGCGAGATGTCTGGCAACGTGCAGCAGTGCTGTCATTTAGCATCGGTTTGGGCTGTTGCTTCAGTCCTAATGTGAGTCTCCCTCATACCGTAGTATTCAACACTGAACCCAGCACAAATACCCTGCTAGATACCTGATTAATAATAACAAAGGTGGCCAGTGTTGAATTGCATTTAAGCAACTTGGTTACTTATGTTACTTCTTAAGAAAATGTGCTTTCATAGAAATTTTTGCTATCAGTGCTTTTTACTCTCATGAAGGAAAACGTAGCTTTTCCTCACTACTTTTTTGCCACCCTGTTTTCCTTCCCTTCAAATTTTTCCCCCATTTTACATTTTTACAAAATGTGTAGAACCAATTGAGTGACTTTTACTACTTTTATGAGCCATCGATAATAAAATATTAGGCTATGAGGAGTCATATATCACATATGTCACATATGATGGTTACATAGGTGTTTTCATAGGCTGGGAGCACATTATTTATTTTTCTTTATATAAAATAATGACAAATGGGCATTCAGTATTAAAATTTGGAATCAGACACCTTCTTGGGGTCAAATTAGATTTTGAAATAGAGGGATTACATTTATCTGGCTAGTCTAGCTATCTTTTTCAAATTTTATTAGGACAGCAAATGTTATTCCTTGAAAAAAATCTCTGCATACATTTTTTTCAAGAGTTTACACAGCATTTTGTTCTGTATATTGAACTTAGTACCATTGCAGCTGCTTCAGAATTTTTTAAATCCAAATGTGAATCAAAGTAACTTGATAATTTGGCCTTTTTAATTTTTTTTAAAATTGTTGATCAAGTACAATTTTGGACAATTAAATTTTACCTGATAATTTTTGAATAATAATTTATGGGGATGAAGATGGGGCAGTCTCCTGAGTGGGCCTAGCCTGTCAAATTAAAAGCAGCATTGCAGAGTAATAAACTGAATAATAACATTACAAACTACAGCATAATAATAATAATAATAATAATAATAATAATAATAATAATAATAATAATAATAATCTGACTCAACAAATGGTCAAAAGTGTGAAGAAGTTAGAGGGCAAGGTGGCTCAGCATATAGTGTTGTCACCTCGCACAATCTGGGGTTGCTCAGGTATGCTTTCATATCCAGTTCAGGCCGTGTGAGTCTCCAGGTTCTCCTGGTGTCCGTGTGGGTTTGCTGCAGGTGCTCTGGTTTCCTCCCACACTCCAAAGACAGGCGTTTCAGGTTAATCGGTCACTCTAAATTGGCAACAGATGTAAAGCAATTCTCTGCTTGTTCCACAAGATGTCGCTGTTACATTGTAATAATAATTTTGCATCGGTTGTGCTAACGATTATGTACCAAAACCATTATCTAAATTTAATTTTACAGAAAATTTGCTTTAGATGTTCAAGTTGCAGAACATTTTTTTCTTTGTGTCTATTAACCTCAGTTGCCGTTTGTCTATTTGTATTTTTTTGTACAGAGCTTTGTTTCTGAAGCCACCAACTTGACATTCAGTACTGTAGTGCTTCCCACCTCAGTGAGGATTCTGCATGGTCAAGATCATTAAATTCCACAAAAAGGCCAATTAGTATATTGAAAACTTCTGCAAAAGGGTTTGAAATTTGCACTTAGTTTCATTACAAACAGTTACATCACGCACAGAACATAGAGGAAGCATGTGGTGTGAACCTGCACCTCATGTGCTGAATGCAACCAACTTAAGGTTCTGCTCTAAAAAACCCACGATGGATTTCTAGCTGGAAAGGACAGGAGCCAGGAGCTTTTACAGCTCACATATACATCAGCCCTGTTTTTGGTATTTTACACTAGAACAGAAGGACAAGAGCAATGGATGACAGGGATGACTTACAAATGCTTGGGGTAAAGACCTGAACTGGAAAGGGTGTTGCAGGAGTGATGGAAGGTTGTGCTTCTGAGACAAAAAAAAAAAACACCATTGTCGTCGCGAGGCCAAGTGGTGACCACAGCAAGCAGTTGTGATAAGTTCACAGATAAAAAAATAAATTGTAAAATGTGTACAAAGTCAAAATGTTAACGTTAACGAAAAATTATACATGACACACATATACGCACACATGATGCTGCACATGGTAGTGAAGTAAGGGTAATAAAGTTGTAATCTATAATGTGAGGAAATCAGTCTGCACCCAGCTAACGTTATAACTATTTTTTTGCTCCTCCAAAAATCCTTGCAGTTTCTTAACCCGTGTTTAACATTTTTATCTACACTAATTTTAATGGTATTCCCTTGTTTGCCATGGCTCCCTTATCAACTGTGCTTTCAGTGAGATGCATTCATTAGGTAATACTTATTTCAAATAATGTCTTCAGCAATTTACCTCTGCAAAAGGACGTCTGTGGTTTCTTCATGGCAACACAACCTTCCTGTTAAAGAAAGCCTATTAGGTAATAACCCGAATTCATGAGAAGAGGAGTCTGCATTTTTAGCCTTGCACGGCATTTTCAGTTTAGCTCCGCCAAGCACCGCATCCACAGAGCAGCGGATTGTGCCCACGTACCCAGGCATTGTAAGGGCAGATTCATTTGTTAGTCAGCTGTGTGCTCCAATTTCTGCCTGGTCTTATCTGGTGAACGTTCATGAGCTTCGCTTTATATGTCTTAAATAAGGGTGGAAAAAGAGCTGCCATTATTTTAGCGAGACCACATGAATGAGCGGTAGTGTTCCTGCTCCTTAAATGGCCGATTCAATGTCAGGTCGAGGATCCCCTTGTCAGTGTGACACTGAGACGGCGCATTTTCTTTGCAAGACCTACAGATTCCTTCAGATAATATCGTATTGTGTGCTCATCCCGGTGCTGTCAATGACCCTATTGTCCTACGGGCTCAACCCGTAATCAGATTCACCCAGAGATAGAGGAGGCCGCAGCAGCATGGGACTCGAGTACCGAGTCTGTTGCTCGGTGAGGCCTCTTACAGCAGCCGCAGTTCACACAATCCCACTTTCTTCTCCACCATCTTCATCATTAACACTTTTCCTTCCTTACATGTACGTGTCTATCTGATAGTTTTCTCCAAAGCAGCTTAAAATAATAACCCTCTCGCCGAGATTTACCCCTTTATACAACTAAGATAAGATACTGTATCAACAAGGACACCAAAGGCAGCAGCTCTAACCGCTGCTTCCCCTGCTGCTCAGGTCCTCAACCTGAGATTGAGTTATAATGCCACCTCTTTTTAAACAATTTTTTTGGTGTCCCTAACCTTAAGTTGTGATGTAAATGATGTGTGCATGTTGGTGTATAGGGCAGCATGATATTCAGAGCAATTGCTCTTGAACTTGAGGGACCCAGGTTCAGACCCCCACCTCCTGCTGTAGTACCCTTGAGCAAAGTGGGAACCGAAAAATGTCATCAAGTCATTACCGACTCCAGGGCAACCACTGGCGTGGTTTTCAAGGTAAGGAGGAACAGACGTGGTTTGCCTTTACCGTCTTCTGGCATATTCTTTGCTTAAAGGGTTGCAGACACAGAGGAGAACCTGCAAAGCCCACGCACATCCCTGAGCTGGACTTGAACTCCATATCAGGCAAGCAGCCCAGGAGCTGTGAGGCACCAGCTTAGCCCACTATAAACCACTAAACCTCTACAGCTACCTTAACCCCATAAGTCACTTTGGAGAAAAACAATATAAATTTCACTTGTTGTGACAAACTAACTTTTTAAGCATTTCAGGTTAAGCGCATCTTTCGAACGTACAGCAGGAGTCTATGTTTCGGAATTCTAGCTGGAGACCATTTGAAACCTCTTAAAATTTTTCGCATTCAAGTGCTGCCACACAGCAGCCGTTCAGCAAACAAATAAATACGCGTCTCCTTGTCGAAATATTCCCGTCACAGCCTAGGCCGTGTTGCTCCAACCGCGGTTCGTGAAACTGTGTCACAGTTGCACCATGATATCAGCATCACCAGAGGGCTCCATACATCAACTCCACTGCATCGTGGCCGCCCAGTTGAAAACTATACGATTTCGGGCTTAACCCTGCGGGCGGAAAGCGACACTCGCTGGAAGTTTGGGACGTTTTACAAATGCGCTGAAGGGCTTCCCTTATTTCTTGTGTGTTTTGTTTTTTTAGGTGAAGGTATTTACTTCCGCTGCGCCAGGACTCTGTCCCACGGGGCCCGGCACAGAGATACGTGCATGTAATGAAGTGGGTATCACTAAATGCAACAGTCGCCATACATTGAGAAGAGAGGATCTCAGCCCTCAGGCTGGACAGCGGGCTGTAACCAGAGTTGTCTCCTTCACCTCCTTCCTCATACCGGTGGCACAAACATAACCGGAAAATGACTCCTCCGTCCCACCCCGCTGCCAGACCGCCGTGACCTCCTGCACTCCAGGTGGTTAATGTCCTTGTCCCTGTGTCAGATGATGCCGTCCGGCATCACGAAAACCACAGCGCTGTTTCACGCGCACCGAGATCCGCCGTGGCTGAGTCTTCCTGTCCCGCGAACAGTAAAGACTGTGTGCGTCCGGATCTCACGGTCCCACCAGGACGTTCCTGTCATTCCGGGCCTGGGTTTCGGCAACGCTGACGGCAAAGGGCCCTCTGCACGTCTTTGTCCGCATGTGTTCACAATCATTTGCAATCGGTGCTGCTGACGTGTTCGGATTATCCTATTAAAGCAGTTAGACAGACCCCGCTCAGAGCACCCGGCCCTTCGAGGGGCTCTGTGCTCTTACCCACTGGGCCGATCTCTGCTGAGGTTTGTGTACGTTTCAAAGCGCCATTGTTTCACTTAACAGAGACATTTTTGTACACGTCCTATACTGATGTGCTTTATTTGATTATACACTCACAACTGTGTGCAGCCAATTTTCATGGGGTCGGACAGTCGGTCCACAATCCCGAGCCCCCCCCCCCCCCCCCCCGGGTAATGAAAAGGCCGCCTTATCCTGAGCGCAAACACTGTTTTATGGCCCATTTCCTTCACTGTGATTTAATTGTGTTTGTCAACATTATTGGTCAACTGACAAGACCCACTGCCATCCACAACTGACCGTCCCTGGTATGGTTCTCCGGCTGGCCCGCTCTTGCAGAACTACCCCTTTCGATCCTCCACGTGCACACGTTCGTCTGCGTTTGGTTTTCGCTGTCAGATACGTATGTGCCGAAAAATACGTCTGAAATGTCTGTAGGGGGACGCTGAAAAAACGCAAGCCGTATGAAGATGAAGCCGTGTGGGGGAAAAAAAAGAAGCGGAATAAGGCAAGAGTTTAAAAAAAAAAAAAACACTTTTTTTAGAATTAAACAAAACAGTAAAACAAAAAATATTGAGAATTCGGTTATCGGTTATGTTGTGAATTCATTGACTGAAATATTAAAGGAACAAAATGTTTGCTCAAATGATGAGCTCTGTAGGTGCTCGTACGGCGGGACATTTGTTCACATGTGAAATTCACCCCTGGGTGGGGCCACCCCAGAGGCAGGGCTCGGCGTTTCACTCAGGTGCCACCGCCTCGGCTCGGGTGATCTTCAGCAATAAGAGAAAGGAAAAGGTGACCTTCTGTCTCATCTCCCAAATTCGGCCTTTCTTACACGCACATCCTGCTTTCCAGCGTTCCTTTGTTAGCTGCTCCCAGTCTCTCTTGCTGCCAAAAGCTCTGCTTTCCAAGACAAAACACTTGTGGTTCAGTTGTTTGACTAAACACTTGAGTCTATATAATCTGCATATTGCACTACAATGAAGTTGAATGCAGCTTTAGAGTTCAGACCACTGTGATTTATTCAGTTTTGTTTGAAGCCAACCCAACTTGCAGAGTGAGGGAATAGAGGACCGAGAACAGGGCCGCAACCCCGATTCCTTCTAGGCAGGGACATTGAGATGTGTGTGCTGGTACGCACGCACAGCAATAGGCGTCCCTAACTGTTCCCGGAGAGCAACTGGCAAAAACACGCGCGCTGCTTACGTCGCACGACGGTGCTGTGCCGAAAGGCCTTTTTCTAAAGGCAGTCTCCAAAATAGGACGTTAAACCACAAGGTGACCAACGACTGTCGTGGTTTGGAGCTGGACACATGCTGATGCGTCCACGTGAGCTACAGTTCTAAACATCCTGCACTAAAGCTTAGATGACTGTGATGATGGCTTCAGCACGGTGTGTATATAATCTGTTGACAAAAACTACATATTATTTCATACTGATACTTTGCTGCTGCCAACCCACTGCGAGTTTAAACACACAAAGCAGAAGTTCACACAAAGTTCAGTACAGCTGTACTATACATTAATACAGAACTACTTCTCCACATCTAGGAGCCCCAGTTTTTCCAAAAAGGGAGATAATTGGTAAAATTTCTCAGAATTATAGCATTGTGCCACGATTTTGAGGCACGATCACTACTTTTTCAAAGTGATAGAAATGTGCTGCTTTTCTGTTTTTAAATGTTGAGTGTATTTTGTGTTCTCAGGTTACCTGTTCTGTGCTTGTGTATCTGTAGGCCTTAGATATTATAATGTCTCCCATTCATGGCACATGATCTTATTTAAAAAGAGCAAATAAGTTTTTGGCAGAACATTAACTTATTATTGTTCATTAGTCTTGCCTCACAGTATAGATACTGTAGACTTATACCACTTAAATGCTACACTTGTTTACTGGCTTGTGAATGAAAAGGGAAACAAACAGTCACTTGGGGTTTGTTACTCAGCGACGTTGTGGCATGGAATCGACCGCAGGTCCTCTTTGCAGGAACTTGGCACTGTCCTGTCATGAAGTGTCCCACCAATTCACATTCATCTGTTAGAGGTGGAAACAACTGTCAGTTGTTCTGTGGAGCTCATGGGTAACTGTCCTTATACCATACATGTGCTATTATTATTATTATTATTATTATTATTATTATTATTATTATTATTATTATTATTATTATTATTATTATTATTATTATTATTATGTTACACTCCTCTCCATAGTCATCCTCTCCAGAGTGTAGTTTCATAACCTAGCATGCACGGATTCCAGGATAGACTCTGGGCCTCCAGGACCCTGATCAAGGTAATGCAGCTAAGGATAACAGACAGATAGATTTTCACCTTATTATGCCTCACCTTATTATGCCTCTTACATTGCTTTACTATTTGGGACATTTTTACTGGAGCAATTCTGGCTACTGAGTACCAAGCTCAAAGGTGCTGCAGCTCAAAGGTGGGATCTGAACCTGCGGGTCCAAGCACTACACCAGCTGCTGAAGGCAGAGCTCACGATTTTACCCTTTCTTAGGCTGCCAACAAATTTTCACAGATCAGTTCATTGAGAAGATGATCGTGAACTAAAACTGTCTTTCTCCGCCATGCTGACATTAATTCTTCCAGTAGGTATGTTTTGTGAGTGGAATGTGAACCATTTCTGAGCTTCAGTGATGTTATCTGGCCCCGTAATTGGCCTTCTTATTGCTTAACATGCTTGCACCCAAACCGTACCGAATTCTGCACAGGCTTGGCCCTTTGTTTTCTTCCCTCTGCTGCGCTCATTCCCACGCTCTACACTTTTTGCAGCATTTTCTGAAAGCTGTTGCTATTATTTCGCACTCTTACATCAATTTTTCTCTCTGATGTCCATTTGTTGGTGACTGACTGTTTAAGCGGGTTGCGTTTTATGCTCCGCTCAAATATTTATCGAAGTAATTCAGACAAGCACAAGAGCGATATAGTAACAACACCTCTGGCATTTGATCCTCCCATCCTCTGGTTACATGTTTGTGAAATATTTGTTTTACCTGGCGCGGAATTCATTGCACATAGGAAAATATATACGAAACGCTTTGACTACAGTTATTATCCACTTACACGCCAATAAAACTTTTCCAGCATAATGATCACTAGATGAAGGCGGGAGCCTGGGGGAAAGCTGTGCTACAGAATGAATAGGCAGGCAGAGCTTTAAGCAACTAAAAACATGTTCACAACTGAGTTTCCTTTGCGCCAAACAAAAAAAGATGCCAGATTTATTGCTCAGTGGCTGCAAACAACACTTGGTGACCCCAATTCTACGGGAAACCTAGTTCAGCCAAACAGCTTCCCAAAACACTGCAGACTTAACCACATGAGGAATCTCACATCCACACAGCCCAGTTTGTGGAGCTTTCTATTGACATTAACATGTGTGTTAAACCAGGCCTTTATATGCTCCTCCTGTGGTATCTAGGACCAGGATGTTTCTGGTGCCCATGGCTCTGCCTGCTGGGATGGAGTGATCCAATAAACCCATTGGCACAGCTCAGGTGGCACTGCCAGTGCACAACAGCATGCTGGCCACCCCCCGTGCATCCCACAGTGTGCACATGTGGACAAACAGAGGGATGGCACCCGCCTCAGAGCTAGGCCGGCTTGGCCAAGAGTGCCCAGCAGCAAACTTAGAATAACTAATGCCTTTTTTAAATCCCTGAATTATTTTAGCATGCTGGTGACCAGCAAATATTGGCTTGGAATCTAGATCTGTGAGGTTCTGGATTCTGGAAAAGACTATCCGATATACAGATATACATTGGCATGGCATAACTTGTTCTGATACGTAACAAGCTGTATAAAAGGGAATAGGAGTAGAAACTATTAAAAAAGTTGCATTAATATCTTCTAAGAAATAATCAGATTTTAGACTGACTCGAGGGGTTACGAAGGGATGAGGTGGAGCAGAGGGCTAAGCTGGTGCCTTACAGCTCCTGGGCTGCTTGTCTGATGTGGGGTTCAGGTTCAGCTCAGAGGTGTGTGGGGTTTGCAGGTTGTCTTCTGTGTTTGCACCTCTCTAAGGAAAACAAGCTGCTTCTGTTTCTCCTTATATTGAAAACCATGCCAAGTCTCAGTAATAACTGTATAGCACCTTCCAGTTCTAAAATGCAGGTTATAAAAAAACTGAAAGGACCCTGTGTTATACTGCAGTCAGTAAACTGTTATTTTGCACTTGTTCCTGTCTTTTCAACCATAGTAGACAGGCTAAGTGAGATGTTTTTTGATCAAATGAATGATCTTAACTCTCCACATGGACGTTTATTTCAGATCTCCTATACACAAGGCACAATCTATGTGGCACAGAATAGCAAATAGGCTGATTCTCAAGATCTGTTTAAAGGAGGCTTTAATGAAGTTCCTGGATCAATAAAATACCAGCAAGTGGAGTAGCATGACTGACCCCCTTCCCCCCTCCTCCCACCACCACCATAAACTTAAGCTTTGTCTTTAGTTTGCCTGCCGCTAGCCAGAATGATAAACACGCAGGGAAGATGTTCTGCATTTAAAGTGCTGGAGGCAGAAGCAAGGGCAGCCACAAGCAGACGGGCTCACAGTTTAGCCAGGTGAAGCTGACAGAAGCCCTGGCTGGGGACACCACAGCCTTAGAGGACAACATAATATGTCTGCCTTTGAACTGGATCTCGTGCACCATTTCACCTGGATTCGGCGACAGCAGAAATCTGTAATAACACTCGGGCATCGGCCCAAAACTGAATTCTGTTAACAGCCTGGAAAGGCAGGTTTGTAGCATCGCTTTACATCACAACACCAGTTAACATTGTTCACGGGCATTTTTATGCCACCTATTGGCGCAAAATCCCAGACTTCCCTAATTTTACTCCACTGAAGCTGCTCTTCTTAGCTTGGCACATTTGCATTTCCACCTGTTGCTGGCAAACACTTAGACATCATTGTTCACCTTCCCATCCCATTGTTTACAAATTGCCACAAAGAGTTTGTGCAGCAGGTGGCACAGTGGCTGGAAGACCCAAGTTTGATACCTGGCTCCTGTTGTAGTACAGTTACGCAAAATAATACGTTTAAATTTCCCCAGGTACAATTACTCTAATGTATAAATGGGTAGATCATTGCAAGCAGGTTAATATTATAAGTTGCTTTGGAGAATAGCATCCGCCAACTAGATAGATAGATAGATAGATAGATAGATAGATAGATAGATATTGCTGTTATGGTGAAAGGCAATCGGTTCTGTTTTACAGCAGTGAAAGCTAGAGAATTCTGTGACTGAAAGGTCTCAACAGTCGTGATGTGATTTTGTTTGTGGGCAGTGAAATGGTCAAAGCTGTGAAAAGTAAAGGTGTGAAGTCACAGTGTATCAAAGTTGTTTAGGATAGCGGAATCTGCTGGAGAGAAAAGTGAAAAAATGTGATTTAAAAGTGGATGGGACTCAGTTTTGATCACCTTGGCATCTTTCCTCCCTGTTTGTTAAGCTTTTTTTTAAAATAAATCTTGTAGTTTGGAACAGCGTGAATTCTTCCAGCACAATGAAGCATGGTTACACAATGCGTATACGGACCGCAGCTCGGAATCTGTGAGCGCTCAGCTCGGATGGTTAATTTGGTAAAAGCGGAGGAGGCTGCTTGCCGATTTTAGCAGAGCGTCTCAGGGCTTTATATGTCAAAGATTATGTTGTAATTTGACATATTATTCTTCAGCACATAAAACGTGGTAAGTAATGGTGACAAATGCTGATAAAACTATTGCTAAAACCCTGGTTGGTTTTTTATAGCGGCTTAACTCTCTTCATTGATGTTCCTGTAGAATAAAAACATCACAAAATGGAATGAAATTGGTGCCTGCCAGAGAATACCAAACAGGGCAGAACAAAGGTTACTTCATGTCTGACAGTAATCTTTTGGGATAAGAGAATGGATTTAATTAGCAGTACCTGGTAGCTCTTTATCAAATGTTATTCCTTGAGTTGTACCTTTGTTTTGACTCATGAGCATTAGCATGGAGCTGCCTTTGAAGCTGTGTACTGTGCCTTTAAGAAGGTGATGAAAATATTTCACGCAATTTATTACACCGGAAAGTGATTACCGTCGCATAGATAGTCACACCATAGTTTTTTAAAGTTTTATTTTTATTATTTATTTTTGATTTTATTAAAAAACGTGTTACTTCATGGCCTTCCGAGGCCCATCCACGGACCACCAAGCGGTCAGAGGGCAATTTGTATTTTAAAGACATAAATGTCAGAGTAAAAGGGAACTGTGCTCTTTGACAAGTCAAACAGGGCTGGCTTTAGAAACTTTTCCACATCTTGTTGGTCAAACAAAGAAACCCACTATCCCCTGAAAGAACAGCATCAGCAGGTCCGTGATGGAGGCCATTGTGCAGCCAATTAGACTGACCAGCCCCCTTTCCCTCTTCCAAATGTATGTATGGGTCCCATGCTGGTTTTTAGCCAACCCAAACTCATGTTCTCCTCCCAGCTCCCAGCAGGACTTCGTGCAGACCTGAGATTGTGAACCACGGGAAGGGTCTGCTTTCAGAAACCCAGCATTCTGTTATACTGTATAACATGAACAGAAACTGAAATTAAAATCAAATGCAGTCAAGAGGGCCAAACGTGCAGTTTGTGTCAAGATCACACGAATATGCACCTGTCAGGTGGTACTGCAGCGATTTTGGACAGAAGATTGTACGTTTCCTAAGTGCTTTGGGTCAAACTTCATGCCATTGTAGATAATATGCACCACACAACAAAATGGTACTCCTTGTATTGTGTGTTTATGCAGTGCAAATATGCTGACAGATACCAGTTATCACCAAGTTTGATTAGATATCAGCAGGTACCCGAAAGACAAACATCTGTCCTCCGCGAGGAGATGGCAAGAAACACAGAAAGCCCTAGAGCTGTGATTCACACTCCTCTGTTAGACTGAGGCCAGCATGCATTGATGGTTCAGCCACACATTAATGAATAAGCCAGAAAAAGACTTTGGAAATAGTGAGTCAACACTTATTCAACCGTAACCTGCACTCATTACGTGCCTTTATTGTCCATTTGAGCTTAGCTTTCCTTTATTTCTCATCATCTATTCACCTGTCATAAAACTCGCTGTATAGTTTAAAAAGGAGTAACTTTATGAGAGTAACAACACCTTCCAGCATTACACAGTTTGCAATTTTTATTTACTGCTTATGGAAATCCCAGCCTAAGTGCAACTGTTTTATTTGTTATATAAATCTTATTTCTGTTAATGCAAACAGTATTCGATATCTTACTTCTTCCAATAGGGTATTTATCAACTGCTTATAATTCATACACTCGAGCAAGCGGAATAAAAATGCACTTTATTTTTTACTTTGTGTACAAAAGAAGAGGCTCTGCATTGACTGTGTCCTTGAAGTCCGGAATAGACGAGCGGAGCGCTTTGTGCTTTATTTAATAAAAACAACAAAAGGAGCGCAGGGCCGCTACGCGCTGTGAATCAGTCACAGCGAATGGGCCTTGCCGAGCTGCACCGTCGTGCAGGAACGCGTGTACAAGGAGTCCTTCCAGCTTATTGCTTAAATGGGCTTTTTTTTTCCCACGGATGTTGTGTTTTAAGGAGCTCAGGATAGAGAGTATGGATTGGAGTACTTTGGGATGAGGGCTTCATGAACAGTTTTAATCCTAGGGTTAGGTCCTGTCAGCTGTGGTGTATCCTGGGCCATTGTTGGGGGAGTGTCTGTGTGTGTGTGTGTGTGTGTGTGTGTGTGTGTGTGTGTGTGTGTGTGTGTGTGTGTGTGTGTGTGTGTGTGTGGTGGGAGGGGAAGAGATATGAATGCTGTCCAGTTGGCTCCTAATGATTCCAAGTTTAGGTACCACTCACATCCTTTAGAGCACAGGAGTACAACAGCAGTACAACCGATAACAGAGCACCCAGCTCGGTGCACAGCTCCAAACCATTTTTTGTGTTCTTCACCAGGTTGCTGGAAGATGCGACAAATGCATATAATATATAAAAAAAGTATTTTTTGATGATCCATTGGTCAAATTTTGAAAGTTACTGTAGTTGTGTTTGATATGTCAGTATCATTATTTTAATGTAAGATGTCTGTCTTGAATTATATTGACAACCTGCATTTATAGCAACTCTTTGCATGAAGCCAGTTAATAATAAAAAGTACCAGATGGCACAATAAGGCACTAAACTGCGGAATAAATCAGCTTCAAGTACGATCAGCTGCTTCCGGAACCACGCAAAGTTTTAATGAATGAATGAATAAAAGAAAATGTTTGTGGTAAGAGGGTTTAAATGTAATTGTGATGATCTAGTGTGGTGCACATACACCTTGTCACACAGTTTATTTGTATTTTATTCTATTATTATGTATTTTATTGTTTTCTATCTATCTATCTATCTATCTATCTATCTATCTATCTATCTATCTATTAATCTATCTATCTATTACTGTTGTTTAATTATTTATTGTTATTGGATTTATTCTTATTTTTATTCATGCATCTTTTGCACATGTATGTGTGCTTGTATTTATGTACATGGAGCGCCATTTGAAACCAAAGCTAAATTCCCTGTATGTGTGCGCATACTTGGCCAATAAATCTGATTCTGATTCTGATTCTGGTTTCATCTGCTTTGTACTAATGGGACATTCTGATTTAAGAGTACTGTATTTCAGACTGAGGAACTAGAGCCCGAATTCAGGTGTACTGCAAGCTGCGTGAAACTAACTGCTTGTGGGTATGTGTGCATATTTATGTAACCGTGCAGCACAGAAATTTGCACATTATTGTTTGCCTGTGTACTGGTGGGTGAGTGTAGACATGTTTAGGCCCGCATGTGTGTTTTTGTCATTGGCAGCATGCGGTTTTGCAGGTTTGTGCTTGAGTGTGGAAAGTTATGTGTGCGTGTGCCCGCGACGGTGAGTTTCTGTGCCCGCACGTGTGTGTAAAAGTGTTCATGTGTGTGTGACCATGTGCATGTGTGCAGCAAGTAGGAGGAGGGTACAAAGAGCTGCAGCAGCTCACAATAAACAGTGTGTTTCCCAGGAGCCCCTCATGTTTCTGTTGTTGGCTGCACCGCCACACACTGGGAAATCGACCGGTCTCCATTGTCCAGGGATCAGGGGTCACAGGATGCTCCTAGGGGACTGAAGTGGGAGGTCAAGGGTGAGATGTGCATCATGATAAAGAGGCTTGGCCAGGGGGAAGGAAAAAAACATTCAAACGTGTTTCTTTTCTTCCGTGTCATTCTGTCTTTCACTGCTCAACTGCTCTTCATTGAAGGGTTTTCACGGAGACTGAGAGGAGGAGATGGGGGGACGGCCGGGAAGCGCTCAGACCACAGCACAATGGCTGCCAAATTCATAATAAACTTCCTTATTGCCTATAGTTATTTCTTCACTTGTATAGGCCGCTTTGTTTTCTCCCTTGCTTTTCTTTGTACGTCTTTGTTATGTCTCACAAAAATGCTTCCACTTCCCTGGAAAGGTTGAGTCAATGTTTTCCCACAGGTGTTGTGTGCTGTCGGTTGGGTGAATTTGGGATAAATTCACCCAAATTTTTTGCGCCAGCGATATACCTTCTCTTAGAAGGAGAAGGAAGAGAACTTCTGAACAAAGCAACAACCCAAAAGGAAGGAGTAGCTCAGCTGCTGGAGCAGCCACGTCATCTGAGGGGACAAGGGAAAGACATGGCTCATAAACAGGAAAGTAACAAATATCTTTTTCCACCACAGTTTCAGGGCCTTGTGGTTGCTGCCGGCTCCATTTCTCGACCTGAAACATCTCCCCGTCCAGATCATTGATGCTATTTAAATCCATCCTAGCAGAATTACCTTCGATTTCACATATCAGTGTGGAATTTGTCATCTTTCACTACATGGCTACAGTCTGGTTGGCAAAGTTATGGCGATGAGTTATGCCCCAGCCCAGTTTAGCAGTTTGTCATGTGCAGAAGTTTACGGGCTCATTCCTACCCTCCCCTAAAATATTCATATCATCTAGAGGTTGCTCATACTCTTGAGAAAGACAAGCGTGATAAGAATGGTCTGATAAGGACTTTCCCTACACACAGCCTTACAATAGCCTTACAATAGCCACTGTTAGAGACATATTGGCAGCCCTGTGGGCTGTGAACCAGTGCAGTTGGACACTGGTCAGCACTGTGGTAGCAGCTGGCATAGTGGTTAAAGCTTTCATCTCTAAACTCAGAATATCCAGGAGCTCGATCCCCCATTGGATTACCCTTGAGAAAGGTGCTAAGCCTGAATTGGTCCAGTTAAAATGACCCAGCTTCACAAATGCATAAATAATTGTAGCTGAACATTTAAAGTCACTTTGGAAAAAAGAGTCAGATGACTAAAAGGATGAAATGTGAATGTAACACTAACTGGCAGCCATGTGTGACTTGCATAGGGGGTTGGCGCCTGCATCCTTCACGATACCCCCAGAAGGAGGATTAGGGGCGTGCTGGGTACACTGGTTAGACTTGTCTTCAAATAGGACACTGCTGGGTGTGGGTGTCTGCGTGTGCGTCTGAGGGGACAAAAGTGGAATTTTAAGTGGAGAACACTATTTCCACCCTGGTGCTGGATAGAAAGTATTTCTTACACCTTTTATCTACAGAAACACAGATACTGTGTTGTCTTCATACTTATATTTCTTTTAAATGCTTTGTTTAAATAGCAGTGCCACTTGTAGCAGCTGGCTTCAGTTTCCAAGACAGTTTGTTAACATTAATCAAAACAATAATGTAAATTATTGGCTAATTCAGTGCAAAAACCTTACTGTATAGTCAATGCCATTGAGAAATTTATATGGTAAACTACCAGGTTAGTTTAAATACCGTGTTGGCCTGAATATACGACCATCCTGATCATAAGATGACCCCCTCTTTGGAAAAAGGTTTGTCTAGCATTATATTTTATCTTTAGAAAAAATATTAGCACTTTTAAGACTTAAGTCTTTTGGGTTCGCCATCTTCGCATGCAACATTC
The DNA here is from genome assembly GCA_018136845.1 of Heterotis niloticus. Lineage (NCBI taxonomy): Eukaryota > Metazoa > Chordata > Actinopteri > Osteoglossiformes > Osteoglossidae > Heterotis > Heterotis niloticus. The sequence continues at coordinate 8,606,775 of CM030890.1, forward strand.
TGTAAATGAATATTTCTTGGCTGCTTGAGAGATGTTTGACACCTCTGCCTCATGGGTCACCTTTATCTTAAAATTGGCATCACAACTCCTCCTCAGTTCTTCATTAATTTCTCTTAACTTTGAGCTACTTTTTTTCCGGATCATCTGGAGGTTTCGCCATCTTTCACACTTGCTTGCTCCAGCTGATCATTTCTGTGGATAACTGATGCCAGTGGATAAGTGATGCCACCTACTGGTGTTTAATATGATCTTTGTAGGTCTAACCATCAAATATAAGACGACCCCATCTTTTTCTGTCCGCAATTCCCAGAAAAAATACTGTCTTATATTTGGGCCAACACAGCAATACAGTTTAATAGATACTTTTCAGCATTATTCATATACTTATTTGACATTAATTTGCTGGGAATGCCATTCTATTTCACCTGCATAGTTAATGACAATAATATGGGACACCAGCCAAGACAGGCCAATGAATGCAGAATTATTCCGTTTTGCATGAAGGTAATTCATCTTGTTTCCTTTTATTGTGTATAAGTATATATAGAAGTCAAAATGTTTGGCTTCATGTCTTTTGTACATTTATCCTCCATTCAACTGGCAGATAGACCTTCTTGCTCCAGGGTTCTTGTATGCTTAATCTGAAGACATTTGGTATGTTAAATACGTCCTCATAACCTGGAGGGGACAGGATAAGTTTGCACGCTGTTCTCCGGAACCTTCTCCGAGGTGCATCTATCTTTTTTATGACACCAGGTCTGCAGCTGTGCAGAGTATTCCAGATGTGGTCGGATTCTGGCATCACCACTCATCTCCTGGTGTCTTGTATTGGCCCGTGCTCCACAGCTGTGGGTCGCACGACCCTGGTCGCATGACATGGCTGTACATTGTTCTCTGCTATGTTGAATTGGACTCTGGACAAAGTTACACCAACGTGCTTAACTTCCTTCGTTTTTATTCACACACATTTTAGGAAATGTCTTTATGTAAGACAGTCCTTTATGGAACTGAGCCCTGGAAGTAAACCTGAAACTTTGAGGTATCCTATTGTAAAACACAGGGTAGGCAACATTTTGAGGGTTTAATGCTCAATTGTGCCTTTGATGAAAATAAAGAAGTATTTGTCAGTAAAGTGACAGTGTTTGATTTATACACCTCGAATGTTCCAGGATGCTTAACCTCCACCCTGTCCTGCTGTAATGGTGCCAGACAATAATCCAACATGAGAAGTGGTGAGCAGGATGGGGGGGGGGGGGTTTTAAGGTAACAGCTGGAAATGGTTTTCAGGACTGTTGAAAGTTTGTTTTTATATCAAGTAGAAGGAAGCGGATCTTGCAGTAGAGCACATTTTGGTTGCAGCAAATTGCGGCAGCGAGCTGCTCTGTTTGGGCCTTCTTTGCTGTTGAGGAGGACTGTTCTCCGGTTTGGTTGCTGCTCGAAGCAGAAAAAGCGCAGGCTTTTGTTGCTACTGACTGTGCCGGTGCCATCAGCATTAATTCCTTAAACGTGCACGTAATGGCATATTATCTGGTGCGATCGCTGAGGTCCCCGTGGCACCGATACTCCCGATACTCCGGCACACTTCGGCCCCTCCCGGTTCATTCCCCACTGCGCGGTATTTCTCCCCATAAGTTCGGACCCTCATTTCTGCCTCCCCTCTGCCCGGTGGGGTGTCTCTCGCTCGCTCGCTCTCCCCCTTTTCTCACTCCTTCCTTTATGACCAAATAAATCTGGCTGCTGCCAAAGAGCAGAAAAACACAGGATTAAAATTCCCCTTTCGCTGCGTCTTCAGGAGTCCAGCTGCACGGCGCTGTTTGTCTTCGGAGCCCGGTGCAGCTGCACGGAGCCCCATGTTATTGGGAGAAGTAGGCCAGCACTCCACAGAAATAAATTGTTTTCATTGGCAAGCCCAAGTCCTTTCGCCATGTGATAATTGCGCGGCTAAAAAAACCCCCAAAAAAACAAAAAAACAAAGCAAAAAAAACGTTCTTGTGCACATAATCTTGTACCCCACCTGAAAAAACTGTTATGAGGCAGTTGTGCTTCAGAAGTGGCATTTGTGGGTGGTGGCAATTTCCTCATTTTTTGTATTATGTCTTGGCGAGTTCCATGGTGAAACACCAAAGGTGAAATTGTAGTACTGGGATTTTTTTGTTTCCGGATTATTGCAATGGCGAACACAGCAGGTAGCAGGTAGCAAGGTCCTCAGGGATCTGGTCAGGCCACCTAATGTCTACAACTTCCCTGAAGGGACAGACAATGGCAAAACAGTTGAGCTTCCCAGCTCGAGGCACCGTGAATTAGAATAACTAGAGAATATAAATTATTATATTACATACTTTTATTATATTACTAGGTGTATATATGTATGTATATATCTATACACATATATAGTTTATAGATATGTGTGCCAAAACAGGCAATTTTGCCTTTTTGGGCAAAGCTCTTGGAATCATTGTGAAAGGAAATAGTGGCGAGATCGAAGTTGTGGATTTTTTTTTTATTGTGCCAGTGTTTCCTTTTAAAACCCAGTCGTCAGCAACATTATGCCAGCACATAACTGCTGAAATACAAAGAGGCCAAACTCACCATTCACCGTTTACACTGGGAAAATTTAAGTAGCCTTTGGTATTTTTCCATGTGACATAAAATGTCCTAGATGTACAATTCACACTAATTCTCTGAACAAAGCTTTTATTCTTCAGGCTGGAAACACACAGAGAGCGATACAATCTTCGACTGGGCATGAGCAGAATGTTTTTCTTCCCCTTCCTATAAGTGTATTTCTACCAGTGGTTAGGAGAAATCTCGGAAATAATGCTAAGCCGCAATATTCGCAGCCTTTGTCCTCCTCCACAGCCAGGATGAATGCACTGTGGTAGACACAACGTAGAGTCTCCTAGGCCTGAGCCGAAGGGTTAAGTTGTGCTGTAATTTTATAGCCCCAGCTTTCGGGCACAAACACAAAAAAGTGACAGCTTTCAGGCACAGCTCTTTACTACACTGAGCGACTGCACACTGGAAAGAAGTAATTCTGTGCAGAAAATAAGTAGTAAAAACAGGGAACTACTGGACTGTCTGCTCCAGACTGATCTGGAGGAAAGCCTCTCGCAGGCGTGCCAGGAACTTGTGGTGCAGTTTCCCAAGGCCAGGGAAAGGAAATAGAAACACTGCATCCCCCTGACCTTCTCGCTAGTTCTACATGACCTCTGTACAAGCCCCACAAGGGGATCCTGTCTTTATCTGTAAAACAGACCTCTTACAGCCCGAATTCCTGCGACAAGACGAGGGGGGAAAGCAGCCGCGCGAACCAAGCCGGTCCTCTGCTGAGAAAGATTCAGTGAGCCGTGTGCACCGGACGCTCGCGATATTTCATCTTTGAGAAAATCGCATTTTAATTGTGGGCTGCTGGGAACTTTGGCCCGTGAAACCTACGCTACACGTGATCCTCTGGCTGAAGGCCTCTAACATGTTGTTGCAATAATAGGTGCAGAAATAATCATCGATAAAAATCCTAATAATAACGCAATGCACTAATACCTTAAGTAGTGCGTAAGGTACATTCTTGAGCAATGCAGCGCTTTTGGAAATGAGGGTCTTTAATGCAGAATGTTGCTTAAATGGAGCTTGAAAACTGCATGCACAGCATAATGCAAAATATGCTGTAGCAAATAAACACAGAAAGTTGTCTGTTTCATGGATAAGAAATATAAAATCCTCAAAAATATTCTTATGTGTGGTCTCTTATTATTATTATAAAATATGGTCTCTTATTATTATTATTATTATTATTATTATTATTATTATTATTATTGAGAGAGGTGTCACGTAAGAGCACTGTAGCAGGTGAGGCTAATCGAGGTATTATTGCACCGTCTGCCACAGTTCACCTGACCAGGCAGATGAGCTTCCATTGTTCACAACGCAGGGAAGGGGGTACTCCTGTGGCCCAAGGAACAGGAGCTCCCGCTTGCCTTGAGCGCAGCAGAGAGCTGCATGGAGTCTGCAGCACAGATCTGCCATTTCTTCAATAATCTCATGCAACAATCGGGAACACGGCGGTGGATTCACACAGGGCCCACAGAGAGCTCAACAAAGGGCCGATTCTTCTCATCGGGGCGAAGCTATGGGAAACGATGGGCTTGCCAGCACCGATAAGTCACTGCAGGGTCGGGTTACCTCCAGCTGTCTCCGGCGATGCATGCTGATGTGCAGGGTGTGCGGTTTTTTAGACGTGCACGCAGGAGCGGTCATGTGCGCGACGCTACAGCTGAAATCCGCTGGACGTGCTAAATAAGGCCAATGGGCCTGTGCACTTGTGCAGGTCTTACATCACACCAATGGACTTCGAAGCACTTCACAGACAGGCCCCAGCTGAGTAAACACTGTCCATGCACGAGGGGCTTCACCATGATGGATGAGTCTAACCGGATCAGAATGTTGCAGTGACGGCGAGGTAGCAGACCTAACTGGAGAGGGCAGTCGGGCTTTGACACAACGCCCCCCAGTACGACAGACCATAAAGCAAAATCAGAACGGTTTTCTTTGCAGAAAATTCCCACAATTGACATTTGGGACATTCCTCGGCATTCCATCGACAATGCGGCATTTTTATTTGGGTCTTGTGTGACATTACAGGCTGTCCTGTTGTGATTCTCATCCCACCCAACATGTTTACCCAGAAGCTGTTACTGCGACTGGATTTGATTTGCTTCTCTGTGCTTGTGAACGGCGTCAAACCTCTGCGACCCAAGCGCAGGCGTCATGTAGGTGCTCTCCTGCAGTTCCCCGAAGGTCACATTGCGTCCATTAACATTTCCCCTTTATGCTGTGTTTGAACAAGCCGTGTTACCCCGATGTCCCGCAAACAGCCGTGGCAGTCCAGCTCGGAAATAAATTTCAGACGGGGCAGGTCAGCTCAGGCCAGGCCGGGCACTTGACTTCTGAGGAGGAAGAGCATGAGACGGAACATCAATAATAAAACCTTTTTAAAGAGGCTTTGAGAGGATGGCAATGGGCGTAAATCAGCCATTGTTCACTGGAAGCCCCAGTCCTTGTTTTTCTAATGACCCTCATAAATTTAAGCGCCACAATAAAGACCAGACAGCTCGACCATCAGTTTACGGTGAGAAGTTCACCGACAGTAACATTGGGAAGCTGAAGCTGAAAACAGACTTTGAAGAAGACTGACACGTATTCTTTACTGTACAAGCTGGGAAGCGCGATACTTAGGTGTCACCGTCTCGCCGCGGAACAAGAACCCAGGTGTTTGCTGAGTCACTCGGTCACACAGCGATGAGAAAATGGGCGTAAACCCATGCAACGGACACAGTCTGAACGGAAACACCTGCAGACGGGTACCTTATTTGCTTTATTTGCTGATGCACACCCCTCCATGTGGTCGGGATAACACGAACGTGCAATTTCGACTAAATAAGAACCCGGGGCTGTTTTGCTGGAATTTTCCATTCTCTTTTTGACGTCTGCCGGAGGCAAAAAAATCACGCACGTTATCCGATAACAGTGGCATTAAAAGTACAACTGAGTAAGAGGGTCGGGGAAAGTCCGTTTGTCGTCCTTCGCATGGTAGCGTTGCACAGAGATGTTGGAATAAATAGATCGAAGAAAGTCGAAGCAGTCGAAGCAACCCCAATAATTTGCAGACTGTGTCACTTGCGCACAACGCAACTTAAGTTGGACAGCTTTTCCATGGATCCTAGTACCTTCTGTACGGAGGTTTCCACATGGCCCCGCAGCTCATATTAGCCCGGATGAACTTTTGCCTTTTCGTGTTAATTCCCACGTTTCTTTTTCAACATTTTACCTTCTTGGAACTAATTCAACACTCAAAGTTTTATTTCCACAATATCACAAAGCAGCCTGAATGTATGTGCGCGCACCGAAAAACAGGTTTGCCCATGTGTAGACTCTTAGGTACTATTTAAGGCTCCGGAATAAATAGATGAGGAAGTTCGTCTTCCTGGCAATGCATTTTAATTGGGGGGCTCTGAACAGGTTAATTTGAGATGCATGTTGATAATCTTAGCAAGGACAAAAACACAAGCGACTCACTCAAATAAGGACAAACAGGGTTATTTGGAAAACAGGCGCGGCACGGGGCTACGAAGCGCAGCATTAACATAACCTAAATACAGATGAGTGCCTCTCTCTGTCCATTTGGGAAATATGAGCATCTTTTCAAGAGGATCCACACTCACAAGGAGAGTGCATCTGCCAGCCTTTGAAGTTGGCAAAAATAATGGTTCTTAAAAGCATCTACCATATAATGGAGACCCAAGGCAGGTAGTTCAATCAAAACTCATGTGCACTTGTGAGCAAGTGTGCAGATTGACAATGGAAGATGCCCTGATATATAGATTTTCAAACATAAATAAAAAAAAATGAAGAGAAAGGCTATCAGTATATATTTTACATCCGTCTTCTTCATCGCTTTTTAATTTTAGGCCTTTGAGGTTATACAGTAACTATTGATGTTGTCAATCCTTAATGAATATGTGAGCATATAGCAGCAACAGACATTTTATGTGTGTGCTGTACATACATGGTGCTTGGAATGAAGCTTTTGTGCGTAAGGAGTATCCGCAATACAAGGATTGTGTATATTCTGAATTGTGAGCAGAACAAAGGTGAGCAATGGTAATAAAAGGAGGAAGGAATGAAGGGGCTTCTGTTTCTTCTGTCTCTTTGAATTGTAAGAACACACAAGCAGTGTCGATCGTGATATAAATAAACGCTACAGTAACATAGCAATAAAATGTGCTACTTCTGTAAACTATTTATTTATGCTATCTGTACTTTTAAAATTTGAAAATATTTTACTTTTCTATATCGGATTTCTGTAAACATCTGTAACCCTTTTGCCAGGATGAAAATATTACTGTATCTTGGGTGCTATACAAAATGATATGTCCACATACCTATAATACAGTTTATACTGCATTTAGCACCACACAGTTGGTATGTGTATTAAAAATTTGTGGTAAAAATGGATGGCAGAAAATGATTGAATGGCTAAATATGACTCACATCTGAGGTTCATTTAGTCAAATATCTGATAATATTAAAAAGAACAGCAACATTATTATTATTATTATTATTATTATTATTATTATTATCATTATACTTTTTTTGTCTATGTAAACATTATAGATGTATTTTTTTGGTCAATTTATTATACAAATTTGTTTCAAAGGTTGTACATGTTTACTGACTTATTTTAGTGCTTTGGCCTATATTGATTTTTGGTGTTTAGTGTTTGTGCTGATGAAATATGCCTCTTTTTTGATTTTTGAAAAAGGCATATAATTAAGTATATAATTTATATATCATTTAACCTTTTTAACAATGGTTCTGTTTTCCTAAAATTAACAGGGTAATATAGGATATTCACTTTAATTCACTTTAAGCGGCAATAATATATTTTTACAGCAAAAAATGATATGTTAGAGCTATATTATACATACAGCACATGAAGTAGAGATAAAAAGTACAAAACAAAGGTTCAAGACCCAGGAACTTGACTGCTCTCATTCATTAATGTTTTAAGGCGCTGGGTCTACAAAAGTCTCCAGTATTTCACTGCAGAATTCCTCACTGCATTTGTAGGAAGAAAGCTCAGAGCAGAATACTTATTATCTTGTGGAATAAAAACAAACTTTGATTTGGTTAACAAAAAAATAAATAAATTTTTTAAAAAATCACAAATGTACATAACTGCTGTAATGTGCACACAATCTACAAAATGCTTATCCTGGAGAGGAAAAAGAGTGAAAAATTAATAAAAAAAAAAAAAAAAACTAAAAATAAATAACTGTGAAAAATGTATAAACACAGTTTATTGTTGAGGCCTTGAATTATGAGTTGTCAGAAGAAACGCAATACTTGCACTGTACTGTACCGCAGGGAAATTTGGTTTTGACGTTACATAATACCCAAACGCTCACCCTTCCAAGATATTTTCTTTAGCAATATACGTGATCTCTCTAAGGCACATAAAAGCACTCAGCTGCATTTTGTGTGCATGTATTAATGTTATTTGTCATGTTGGATGTCGTGAGGTTGACGTGCAATCTGACTCAAATGCAAAGCAGCTTTGAAGCTCACAACGTAGCGCAACAATACGGATAAAACATAAAACAGAAGACAGAAATGAAGAGGATCACTTAAGGTTGAACAACGGTATATTCTCGATCCCAGGAGGTGGGGGACGAAGGGTGAAGCCAGGCGCAGCTTGCCAGGTTCTTCTCAGTCCGCACACAGGACACGTGGACGAGGCGGGCGTGCGATGCCTCCACCTTTCACGCGTCGGAGCTGAAGAAAACGCTGCACGATCTTGCAGGACGCACGCAGGCGATCTGTTCACAAACAAAACGGCCGCATTTAAGACACGAATCCTCGCTCCAGCAGCGAAGACGCAGTAACAAAGCGGAGGATTCAATTAACTCCGAACCGAGCATCGCATCCCGACAAAACAAAAATAAAGGAAAACTTGGCACAACATGAAGGAGCAACCTTGAATTCTGTAACACAGGGATGCATAGGAACATGTTTGACAGTGCTCAGTGTGCACACACATAAACACGCACGCACACACACACTCTTCAGTACAATGAAATAATAGACTCAAAGTCACGTATTCAGCAGTCGGAGCCAAGAGAGCGACTTCAAAGCGGGCAGAGGCCGGGATGACACCCTCTGAATAAATTTGTTGGCCACCAGTCGATCTGCCCTCGGGCTAAGATTGTGGCTGTCCGCTTCTCCTGACCCCTCTTCAGCAGGCAGTTAGAGGAATCTGGCGCTAACAAGGGCGAGGGAGAGGCAAAGCCTGGACCAGAAAGAAAACCGAAAACCCGAAGCCGAGAGGCAGGAAGATCAAGGATAGATGAAGGTAAATAATAAAAATGCTACGTTCTGGAGTTGGACATCATCCGGGCAAATTTTCTCAGATTCTAACCGTTAATTTATGACGCCCTCTTATTGCATAAGACTTCAAGTTCAACGCAGCTCCTGTTTATTCAGTAGATGCCACTTTTACGGACCTGTACAGAAATTTAGGGGCTCGTTCGGTTCAGAAAGATTATTTTCCAGATGTCACCTAAGAAGGACGCACCAGGTTCTGAAATCTGTTTTATTTGTACGCTGCAGGCAAACTTTTGTTCCGGCACAATGAGTTTTGCTAAAACTGAAGTTGGCAGCTTGCAGATTAAATGCACTCGACTCGTAAATACGGCACGTTTTGTCCGCGCCGGCCTACGTCTACTCTCAAGCATGTTTGTAATTGTGTTTTGTGCGCGTGCTCCTGCACACCAAATCCATTTGTGAATCAGTCCATGTCGCGCACACAGTAGCAAGGGCGCCCCCCACACCGGAGGCCTCATCGATGGAGGAGCATGGATTCACACAAATTGCCACCTGGGTCCCTTAGTCTCCTGCTCAGGTGGGGCTGCGATCTATCATTTATGGAGCACCGTCAATTACACGCGACTGTTCTTGGGTGATTATTGAAAGTTTGACTTGGTAAATTATACATCGGAGTCGGAGTCTCCTGCGAGAGTCGAAGTAATGATGTCATCTGGGACGCTCGCTCATCCTCGTGCGCCGTGTTAGGTTGTGTCATGTTGCCCGTTCTGATGCATGCGAAGGAAATATTCCTCTCTCCTTCGGCATTATCCTTCCCGCCACCTTCGCTTACAGTCGTGGGCGGAACGTAAGAAAGAGCCCCGACGAAAGACACGCAAAACGGTTGAGAGACATTCGGCTTGGAAATGTGACAAACACATAGCATCGCGAGTCAGGTCTGGATCGTCGGCTACCCCCTTTTTGGTGTCCCGGCTAAGGTGTTTGTCTAAGGCTTGTATCGGCGCTGGTGTATTTTGTCAGCTGGGAGGGATAATATCATCCAGGGATGCATCGCTATCACAGACATTACTCAGCCCTTGTCATACATTTAAAGCACCAAATAGTGTGGATATTACACAATGCAGTGTAGAAGTATATTGTCTGTGGCAGTGCGTCACATTTTGGCAGACAACGTAATGCAGGTGAATAAATATCGCGAGGACGGAGCTGGAAAATCAGAGACCACACAAGCGGGTCAGAAGCGCGATGCATCCAGATTTTGAATGAAAGGTGTGAAATGTATGGAACAGATGTTATTCCACCGCCTTTCACATCATTAATGTGCTCCCCTTTTACAAACTGTATGTTCATTTTTGCATTTTACTTTTACTATTATATAGGGCTCAGGGGTGTCAGCTTCCTCCTAAATTTAGTGAATTGCATGCACGGTTGGCCTTGTGGGAATATTAAGAAATGTGCAAATAAATTTAATTGACACAAGAGTATAATCTAGTTTATCATTGTTTTATTATGCCTCAAGAAAACTGAATAAATTGATTTTTTTTTTTTTTTGCCATGTGCTTTTTAGCAAATGCCAGCAATTCATTCGGAGAGCAGCACCTGCTGTCACCCATAATTCGTGCAATATGTTGACTGCGGTGCATCGAGAGCAGCCGGGCATTATGGGTAACCTGAGCGGCAACTCCTCAAACCCGAAAATCTAGAGAGTACTCATATATTAATACAGCGCTTCCACACAGCAGTATCGAGTACTGCGGTCTTACATTTGAACAAATAAATATATTAATTAATAGCTTTTCAAATATCTGCTGCTTACAGGGTAAAAATTCGGCAAATTCTTTCAGGTTTGTAGCTACGCCGAGGTTTTATTGTTGTGGAAAATTGCATATACGGTCCCAAGTTCGGTGTATTTACATGGACACAAAAAGAGACGCGCGCAGACACACTCACACATGGGAGAAAGGGTCCTAATGAGGCCCATGGAGACCATACAGGATTGTCAGTCAAGCCACAGCTCGCTGACACGTGGTCGACAACATCAATAAGAGATTTTTTTTATATACTGAAGGGAGCCTGTCAGATTTCATGAGCGTGGAGACGGACTGGAGATCCAGGGAGCTGGAGCAAGAGCGTTCAAGAGAGGCAGCAAGACTGTCGTGGTGGGGGACTAAGGAGGGGGTGAAGGAGAGAGGGAGCTTGATTGAAAGAGATGAAAAGAGGGAAGGAGTGCGAGGCGCGGGGAGGAAGATGAAGCGGGAGAGCGCAAGCGAGAAAGAGCTGGGTGGTGGGCAAATGGAAGAAGGGAGGTGGGAGTGTGGCAACAAACAGGCAAACAGAAATAACATTATCCTCAGGCTCCCAATGAGCTCTCTGTTGGCCTGCCCCTCTGTGATGCTCTGGAGATGGACCCATTTCATCATGAGGGCCGTTCTCACTGGAAGCCTTTCACACTGCACACCAGAATGCCTTTCATTCCAGCAGAATGGCTCAACAGACTTCTTTCAACAGATCTCCACTGTGGCAAGAACATTTATCAATACATGAACTGAACTGCTCGGGGTAACTTAAATCGTAACATAATCCAGCACCCCCTCAAATATGCTGGACTCAACAAAGACATTTTTGACAAGTGAGGTCTTGAACCAGTTGATGGAGCTTTGGCAAGTGTATAAGTAACCATTTTGCAGGGACATGGAAATGTCTTGAGGAGATTTTCTTCAGTCAGAGAAAACTGAAGTCATGTTCTTGTTTGCTAGCGTTGGTTAACTTTTTCGTTCACACGACAACGTGCAAGCGCACAAGGATAAAATCGGTTAAATCTTGTCATGCCACAAGATCAGATACATGTGAGGTAAGAACAGGTTATGCAAATGTTTTCAGAGGAGCACAAAAATTCAGCTCACATTGTGCACCTTCTCAAGGGTATAAAAGATGGGACCTTCCTGACACCTGACCTGACAACTTTAAGCTCTTTTAATCTGTGCTCCTCAGTTAAACACTACCTGCTCACCTTAACACTTCTAATAAACTACAACGGGTTCAGCTGTGTCAGTCTGACAAGCGAGAACTTCTGGTTTTCATCTGGTACTTTATAATCATCACCTTTATACTTTCGCTCTTATTCATACAGTTGGGGTCTGAGGAAAGGGCCTGGGTACAAAAACGTGCCTTTGGCCCTCGTACCTGCCTGCCGTCAAAGTCGGCACAGTGCAAATTGTGACACGCTCTGTGGGATTTGGCTCAAATACTGTAAAAGTCATCATACAAAGAAATAAAATCCCCAAAGGATGTATTAATGTAGATCTATACATGGATTCACTCAAGGAAGGCCACATACATAATGAGCGTATACAAGTACAGCACGAGGGCTCCTGGGTTGCATTTTTGTTGCTGAAAAAGTAGGGTATGAAGAGTGGCAGGTGATACAATATTCATGCACTGTGACACATATTCTCCTAATAGTAATGATTAGAGGGAATGCCTGGTTTTTCTCCTTCTTCGTCTTCACCTCCTTGACTTTGGATTGATAGATCCATGGCAGGTTGTTATGGCAATGTTTCTGGTATCTGTGTGTATGTGTGTGTACAGTGGTGATGGGTGGGGGTATTCACAACAACAGTACCGCTATTCTTCCCCCTTTGCCTTTGATCTGACAAAAAGACGACACGTGACATTAACCGTTTGCGCACCTTCGCGATGATGCCTTCCTCTCTCGCAGAGAAGCATCCACGAGGCAGGTGGAGAAAGAGGCGTCTCTCGTCTCAAGCGTCTCTGACGCTAGTAAATGCTTTGAAGATTCTCGCACTCTTTAACCCCCCAAAGACACTTGGGTCCCTGTGGATGGAACAGGCGGGGCCCCTGCATGTGCCAATCGCTTAGAAAGAGGCCACACCCACCCCTGGTGTAGAATCAAGGCCAAAACTGATGTTTGCAGACTTTCCTGTCTGCAGGTAGCTGTTACTTCAGTTGCTGCCGTGTGTTTTACACTCAGATGCTTTCAGCGGTTTTGCATAAGGAAACCTGTGCCATCTGTTTGCCGATTTCGTTTCCCGTAGTGAGAAAAGCAGACCTCACCAGCCGTGATTCCAAATGGCCATGGCACAGAATTCACGAACCTGATAATAAGATGGTTTTCTCAGGAGGGCTGGGCTACTTTCAGATCCAAGCTCTCTTGCACTCCCCACCAAAAACATACACGGGTGCAGATTAGATATTCAGTGTAACTAAGTCCAGCCCAGAGTGATGTACTCTAACACACAGGATATGGTCAAGATTCTATGTGCCATGCATTGAGGTGCAGGTGAGGGAAATAAGCATGAAGCACAATAAAATGAGTTAAACCTAGGCTATGCTTCATAAATCTATGAGGTCCTGTAGATAAAACAGCATTACAAAAAAGCCCCCCCCCCCAATTATGTATCCCGCAAGATAAGATGAGTCCTCAAAGGCAGAACAATTTGTTAAATATTTGATCTGATTTCATGTAGGCTTTGGCAGGATTTGTGTTTGCAGAATGTGTATTATTCAGGGTAATACTAAATTCCGTCAATACTTTTGATTAACAAATTTGTTTTCTAATAATAGGACTGCAGTGCAACTATTTGCAGCTGCAAAAAAACCCCAAAAAAATCCCTTTACATTTTAAAATGTTTGCTACTGAAAGACTAAATCACATCTTATCTATAGAAGTCATGAGGTTATCAATAGTCAATATTGCCCCTGCTGCACGGTCTTGTTAAAAACCTGCAAACAGTTTACACCTCAGTGAGATGGAAGTTACATCAATTATGTGAGATATCCATTGGTGTCCCATTTTGATTGCTATATCACTAAAACTTGTACAGTTATATTTATATATGGATACACATATTGCATTGATCAGTGTGCTATCAGTGCATATTAAAAGGAGAAAGACAGGTATGGGTGGCAGGGAGGGAGAGAGGATGGTTGGGCTGATCGGTGTCAGTCATGATGTTTGTCCACAGCTGACAGGAGAGGAAATGTGGAGTGAAATTCCCCCTTTACAGATAATCAGAGTCAACATGTCAATAATTTATCGTTCATACGATTTAATATATCAGCACCTGAATAATTAATCTCCTACTGTGCATCTTGTTCTGTAATACCCTCAACCTACCTCCCTCACAACACACACACACACACACACACACACACTTATTTCAAACAGAAACAAGGATAAAAGATAAAAGCATAAAACAATTTTACCATCTGACATGTACCGAGTACATTTGTATTACAGCAGCAGTGATTTCATCCAGCTGAGCAATATAATTCTCACTCCATCTCAAAAGTGAGTTAAACACATCATAATAAATGAATTTGACCTGAAACAAAATATAGTTCATTTTACATGATTTTATTTCATGTTGCTGCCACCTAAACCATTTCTATTTCAATGTGTAATATGTGCCTAATTTCTTTTTTTATTTTCGGTTCAAGTTTTACTGGAGGTTTTCTGCTAATGGTGACAGCCATTAAGATTGTGAGAATTTTCTCAGGAACATCCTCTCCGGTTCTCCGACTCTAATATTTGTAAACTGAATGTTAAATTTGCACAAACAGATAGTCATGCACGTAAGTATGAACTTTAATTATACTGGTAACCACTTGCTGTAATAGGAGTTGAGCAAATACGGTACGTAAGACTGCATTACCAGCACATCAGCACTTTTTTATCTTGCCTCTGTAAGGAAAAAATTGCTGCCAGTCAGGGTTGTAGCCAAATTTTCTTCGCAACAGTCCTTTCGCCCCTTCACTAAATAAGCAAACAAATAAATACATTGAAATAATTGGTTTTGTACTTTACGTGTGCCAGTTCAAAATTCTTGCATATCTTTATTGTGCATCATATGTTACAAATAACAAAAATAACATTTTGTAAAACTGCATTTTACACATAGCATTTTAGAGACAACTTTGTTTAAAAAGGTTTTGTTTTTAGCAGAAGGTTTTGGATACTCGATTAATTATCAGATGCATTTTAAACCGCGCTGCTGTATTTTTCCAGGTAGAGTTTGTGTAAGAGTAGTCATACTGAATGAGATACTTGTACTGCATGGCCTGCCATTACAGCGGAGTTAATAACAACGTTATTTAAAGTATAGCCATTTGACAATATTATCTATAATCCTCTGGAGCAATATGAACATTTCTAGCAGCAATCAGTTACCAGTTTAGAGAACTGGGACATTGTTTGCTCATCCAGGGGCACTGCATCCTAAAATGGGGCGAATAAATAAATCCATGGGATGGATATGAAGTTCAGAGAAAAAAAAAAAAAAAATCATAGCCAGTAGTGGAGCTTTAAACTCGGAGAAGGCTGAAGAAAGCAGTCTTCTGTGGTGAGCGAGTGAAGGCAAGGAGAGCCTTGGGAACACGAGGCAGGTGTGATGCTCTTCGGAGCAGGGGGGAGCGGGGTACAGAATGATGATTCATTCCTCCGCTTCATGTCTCTGCAGCTCAAGAAAGCGGACTCCTCTCCCTTGTGCTGGAAGCCGATTCCCACCTTGCACACGTACTTTTTGACACGGATTCTCTCCCGGCCCTAAGAGCAGCGAGCGTGGTGGGGGGCCCTGAGATCCTGCCTCAGCTGGGTAGGGCGGGGGCTGGGGGTTGTGGGATTTAGTCCCCCAGCCGGCCTAAACCCCCTGCAAACAGACCTGCTTATCCCGCGTCTCACCACTTGCCCATTGTCCTGGGAGGCACCAACATGCAATTAACGTGGCAGCGTGTCATTAAGGCTCGATGCAAAGCCTGTCATTATCACACGACTGCTGGCAGCCCTGGGGGAGGGGGGCACTCTGGGGGCCCAAAGGGACCTGGAAGTGCCAGAGGTGCTTGGCACAACACAAATAAAAGTGAGAGGGCTTCTCAGACCCCCCCTCCCAATCCTCTGCAGGAAAGATGCCTGCGGAACTTTAAGTAGATGTTCTTTCGCTGCCTGTGTCACCCGTCATCCAACACTCTCCATGAAGGAGTTAATAATAAAAACTGGTAGGTGATACAGTCAGACTTTTTTTGACTTGTACTGCCTGTGACCCGACTGGGTTCTGTTCAGCTCCATCCTGGACCTAGCAGAGCATTGAAAAGTTAGGAACAGACTGAGGGCTCACCTAAAGAGTGTTCCCTGCTTTCCACTCCAGTATGGGCAGGTCTCTGTGTTACACCTCATTCCCAGACTGCCGTGCTGTGAGCGCAAGAAGAGAAGGAGCTCTGTGAAACACATGACATCAGTTACAGGCAAACAGCATCCCCCTGTTTACCTTTCAGCATTTTAACATTAACTTCTGCTTTCCGTCTTGAAGCATCAGGTCTTCTGGTTCCTCACACAGTAGTAAAAAGTGTGAGAAAAGTCTTACTGCAACTGGTGTTTTTGAACTGCTTCAAGGCAGCATTTAAAACTAATGATACACAATGAAAAGCGGATTAAAAAGAAAAAAATATTAAAAATGACTGAAATCACTAACAGCCTTTTTAATTTTCAAATCCCATGTGCAAAACATAATTTAAATAAGCAAAACATAAAACCAGCAGAAATAAAAACTCAGCTTGTGCTTTTGTAAATATTTGACTATTCAATCGATAATGCACTGCAGCAATAGAAAATGAAAATTATAAAAGTGACATAAAGAACAAAAATAATCTATTTAATTTCTGGGTAACACACAAAGGTAAGATGATAGATTATATACAAGCACAAAATACTGCAGGCCTTATATTTACAGGAGCAAATATTTTCCAAACATTTATGTTAAAAAAATATTGAAAAGGAGAAAAGGAGCTAGTTGAAAGCGTATAAACATTTTAGCCAGGTCTCCCAGTGTCCATCCTCCCCTTCCTCAGTGCGAGGAGTAAACATTGTGCCTAGAATGAGAAAGTAAGATGCCACTCGGCCCCAGTGTTTACCTTGAGCAGTGTTTTCACATAAATTACTGCAAAGTACAAAAATGCAGAAAAAGCCACAATTCACAAATAATAAATCAGCAAAAAGTCAGAAAAATTGTTCATTTTAATCTATGGTTAATTCCTTAGGAAATGTATAGATTTTATCTGCAACGAGACAGAATACAACTATGCAATGCATATCATCTATGCAACAAAATTTAAAAAGTGCACATTTTGACCATAGCAACAGTAGAAAGCAACACGATATGTGTTTATATTATGGTTATGACAGGAACTACAGTACAAAATATTATTCTGTATAAAAAGGTAAATCACTGTAAAGTTGACTTTATTACAATGCAAGTCGTTTGGGACAATAATAATAGTAGTATAATGAAATATAGAACTGTTGTTACAGCCGATCGAAACAAAAAGAAGGTTTGCAGGTATTACTTACCACCGTTTTAGCGCGAATGAGAGAGAGAGAGAGAGAGAGAGAGAGAGAGAGAGAGAGAGTGTGTGTGTGCGTGTGCGATCCCGCAAGGCGTCTCGTCCAGGCTGTTGCTTTAAGCAGCTCGTCGCTCGGTGATGAAGCCCGTGTCAGTTTTCAGCTCAGACTCCTCCTCTGCATTCTCGGCGACCCTCTTTCTTCCCTGGAGCCCCCCACGCACACACGCACACACCAACGTCTCGGCGCAGTTCTCCGGCCACCGATCGCCGCGCTGGAGGACCCGCACTACTTGCGACAGCGGAAGAACAACAGAAAACAAACAAACAGATAAACGTCTTTAGACTTCTGCTCGGACGTATTCTCTGCCAGAGGCTTACTTTGGAAACTGAGATACCGCCATAGTTCAACTTGCAGCAGAGAAAGAGCGGAACCCTGAGGAAACTTCGTCGGAGAAAACTTTGTGATGTGAACAGTGTGTGCGGGAGAGAGAGAGAGAGTGAGTGCGTGTGTGTGTGTGTGCGTGTTTTCCGCAACTTTCCGGGTCGAGATCTCAGTCTGCGGGCTGCAGCTTGCGCACGCACGTATGGATCTTAATGGGTGAATGCGGTGAGTCCGCAGCGCGTTCGCTCACCCCAGTCGCACCGAGCGCTACGCTCCCGCAAAGTGTTCGTGCGGGGCCCGAGACGTCACGCAGTTCACGGCTGACAACAGCGCTCCCACAGCGTTTGGTCTCCTTGCACTTTAACTTTAACCGCTGGATTATCGGACGCGTTCACGATGTTTTAAAGATGGCAACGGGGAGGTTTTCTACTGTGCGTTTCAACGTGACAGCTTGAAACAGTGACAGTCGGCGAGCCGCGTAAAGTTCTCGGATTGAGACTCGAGTTTTCCGAGTAAGAAAGGACGGCAAAGTTTTTCATTTCTTTTTTACTTTTTTTTTTTGTTCAAGCACCAACTGAGTGGATCGTACAAAGGACCACTTGTTCTCCGACGAAGTGTGTGTGAAGAGGGTTCGGGCCAAGCGACTCCGTGCAAAATGCCACAGCTGAACGGCGGCGGCGGCGATGATCTGGGCGCCAACGACGAGATGATCTCCTTCAAGGACGAGGGCGAGCAGGAGGAGAAGATCTCGGAGAGCGTGTCGGCCGACCGGGACCTGGACGAAGTGAAGTCGTCCCTGGTGAACGAGTCCGAGAACAACAGCAGCTCGTCCGACTCTGAGGTACGAGTGCGTGGCGCGCTCAAAACTTGCTCGCACGTACTTTCCGACTTTGGGCCAAAAGCAACTTCTTCTCCTGTTGTTTACTCTGTTCTCCCCGCGCCGTTCCTGTCTCTTTATGTCAGCAGGCTGAACGACGTCCTCAACCCCGACCGGACTCTGAAAGTTTTGAGAAAACCAGAGATTACTTCAGCGAAGGTAAACATACGTGGTTTTCGAAGCTAAGCTCGCTGTTAAAGCTGCTCATTGTTATTATTCATGCTTTTCCTCCTTTTGACATTGCTGTTTCTGTCACCCCAACCCCCCCACCACCTCTCCCTCCTTAAAGCGTTACGACGACAGCAAGATGGAGGCTTCTTTAAGAGTCCCCATTATCCCGGTTACCCCTTCCTGATGATCCCGGAGCTCACAAGCCCATACCTGTCCAACGGTTCCCTGTCGCCCAGCGCTCGCACCGTGAGTCCCCTGCACCCCCCCCCCCCAAACCCCACCCTGTCCCCAACTGTCCCCCATGCGACAGGCCACAGGTCCCCCACGCCACAGGTGCACGCGCCGCGTTCCTCCGAGCTGGGGGTCTGGGGGGCGCGAGGCCCCGTTGCCTTTCTCGCGACCGCCACTTAGGGTCACCGGGCTGTGGCGCGTTTGCTTCGGTGTCACTGCCGGCCGGCTACCTAAAATGCACTTTTCTGAGTTGAGGGGACAATTTTGTGTCGCTCGGTGATGCTCGGTGCAAAATTCAGTTCTGAGTGCTGCGCACGGTAAGGAGGGCCAGACGGACGTCTTTTTTTTGTTGCTATTTCTTGGTGTGAAATTGTTCCTGTGCCATTTTCAAGCCATTTGTGCGAGATATAGATGTATATGCATGCTGAGTGTACAGTTGGTGGAAATACTAGCATTATATTATTCTTATGCTGCTTTCCTGTTTGTGGGAGCAAAGTCTACATATAAACTGGATGTTGTTATTATTTTTGTTGTAATTTTCATAATAACGTTGAAATCTCTGCCCTGAGTATCTAAAGTTTTTGAATAGGCATCCCAATGGATCTACAAAGGTGATGCATTTTTATTTATTTATCTCTTGTCCGAAACGATTTACAACGTTTGCGCTACTTTACAATTATTTGCACGTTTAAACACCTTGGAAACTTTTATTCCTGGAGCAACTAAAAGGGGGTACCTTGCTTCAGGTATAACCGTAGGAGGTGGGATTCTATACCGTCTGAGTCCAGAGGCAACACCTCTAAGCACTAGGCAGGGCTCCACAGACAGGGACACGCACCCTAAAGATGCCCTGGTCTTTTCTCCCTTTTCCGCACTTCCTCCTTTGCCACTTTCAAGTTTAAAGCGTTCTGTAAATACTCCAGCCTCTTTGGAGTTGAGTAACTGCTGGTCATGCGCATGAAAAAGAATCAAAAATTGTTTATTTTGAAACACTTTGTACAGCAGGTATATGACGGAGCATGAAATTCCACAATCGTACATAAAGCCGTTGTTTTCAGATGACAGACCTGCGCACATAGGCTTTTTGACAACATCATTTAAAACATTACATTTTTCAGTGGGGGATCGGGTGCTGTAGTTAAATCCGAGATCGCAAAATGACTGACAGCGGATGCGCTGTATTGTGTGTGCAATGCCAAGATATGTTGGTACAGCGGAGTGAGTGAAAATCCTGAGATGAATGATGGTAGGGCAGCTTCTTCTGGCCTTTATCTCTCTAAAACTGTCCTTCAGCCTTTCTGCTACAAAACATCATAATTTATATCTGCGCTGGTGCTGACCAGGACATATTCTTCAGTGCTATGTGAGCTACATTTAATCATTTGATGAAGGACATGGCAGTTTGTTGTAAAATACTTCCACAAATGAATTTAAAAAGACCAATTTTAAAACGGGGAAGTCTTGCCTTGATTCAATGGTTTTTTTTTTTTTTTTTTTAATTTTTATTATTATTAAATGGACACCATAATTTGACATTTCAGCGTTTATTCTGCAGTTGCACCTGCCTTTTGGAATTCTTTGTTTTTATTCTGCAGTTTTACAAGTTACAGAAATTACTGGGAAAAAAGTGAACAGGGTTACTTCAGTAGACAAGTTGCAGTCGGCTAAAACAATGTTTAGTAGAAAGATATGAAATAAGGCTCGTAAGCTGCCTGTTAATTCGGTGCAAACAATGCTTTGCTTAAATAAAATTGAGCAGATATCGGAAGAAAAGAGCCTGAACTGCAGCATTGTTCCACAATCTTTTGTTATGTATTGTTTTTCACTCTCCTTCATATCCTGATTTCTCCTTGTAATGCTCGCGCTAAGTTTATTTAAAGCAAAATTTGGTTTTTGGCTGTCTTTGCAGGTTTCTTTTTTTAGGAAGAAAGCGGGTTCAGGGGTGTAAATATAAAATTTTATAATGTATTTTGCATCACTGGATGTGTTGGGAATGTCATAAAAAAAAAAACTGGTTTTTAACTGTACACCAAGAACTGTGATTTCCATTTGAGAGTGGAGCTTCTTTGTAATATTAGCTAATGGAATTATATTGTTTAAGTCCATTCCATCTCGCAATCCACCCTTTTTCCTCCCAAAAAAAAGCCAGCGATTTGATTGGAACCAGCCAAGCGTTAGACTGAAAAGCAAATGAGACCAGAATGACCTCCTCCTTCCCCCCACCCCAATACTTTTTCTGTCTCTCTCCACTGTCCCAAACCAAGTTGTCTTCCCGTGCACCCCCTCCATTCAATTAGAGAGGCGTTAGTCTGCCATTGTTATTTTAAGCAGGCAAATGATGGCTTCATTGGAGGTCCCCACTGGGGCTCATTAACTTAATGGCTAGTCTGTACATGGAAGGTGTGTATCTGTGAGTGGGATCCCTCTTTTGTTCCTATAAGTTATGGGAGATTTATGAAGATGGCACGTAACTTCATTTCAGAAGGTATTTTTGGATTTGCACTCCTTCTCCAAGCCTTAGAAGTCTTGTTGTCTTGCACGTTACACTGTTATCTTGAAACGTGCGATATTTTGTACTCGAAGAAAGTTTAATGGTGATTTGCAGACAAATTTCTTTCAAATTTGGCTTTGAGCTCTTTGAATGGCTCACTCGGGTTCTGTTGAATGCGGTTCTTTTGTGCAGACCGTATTTGCATAACTGGATATTATGTTTCTCCGTCATGAAGCAGCACAAATTAAATAAGCCAATTTCAAAAGTATATTTATTTTTTGATTTACAGAGCACTGTCTGCTTCACATGTCAAGGTTGTTTTGCTAAATTGGTTGACTAGTAACACTTTCATTGTCATTTCTTTACATGGACACACAGCTTTCCTGATAATTCACAGGAATAGAAAATGGACTTTGAAAGCAGCCATTTCGGCTTGTATAGAACAAACCGTGTAAATATTGTGTAAGGTCAAGGTTATCAAACTCCACTACTCCATTATTTTTCCTTCCAACGCCTAATGTAACTTACAGAATGCCTTGCTATTTTCAGTAACTTGTACATCTAGAGCAAATGTAAATTGAGCTTTTTTTCATACTGCCTAATGGAAAACATGATATTGAATTGCAGAAGTAGAGACTTTGTATCTTAGTAAAGGAAATAACATTTCAGTGAACTCTGTTATGATCCCACGGTGTTCTTCGGTGACCCTCGGCATAGCAGGGAGGAGTGAAGCACAAGCATTGTACGTGTTCCACTGGAATGGGAAAAGAGTACACATAGGAAAACTGGGCTGAAAAAGTTATCGAAACCGCACAACTGATGCAGCTTTGTGGAAGCTTGGATTTAAATGTTCAGTCTGCAGGCACTTTAGTGAACAATTTTTATAGACACAAATGGTGCTGATGATGGAATGGACTACATTTCTGCAAATGTTCTGCCTGGCTGCCTGTCAGCTGATCCTCCCAAGTGTCCCTGTAGAAAGACATAACAGTACAGTGGCTGGTTGACAAACTTTGGTCATTTACACAGGAGGTAAACTGTATCTTTCAGACAGGCAGAGTGAAAGTATTCACATTGTCTTCAGCTGAAAGATGTTCAGAAGTAAGCTTTCTGCATAAAAGGGTTTCATTTCCATGCTTTCCTTAGTTTATTAGTGCACAGTATTTTTGGGTAACCTTCATGTTGCCACCCTGATAAGTCCTTTCCTGCACCAAACATTGTTTTTATTGGTATATGTTGCATAAGGAATTGTTCTAGGCTGCTTGACATTATTCTGTACTTGGGAGCTCTGAGTGAGGTTTTCCAACTTTGAGGTGGTCACATGATGTGGAGGTTGAGCAATTCGACGGTGGGAACAAGTTTGGTGGTCTCTCAGCCCACTGCATTTTAATCCATGAAACAGGCAGAGAATGTGAATGGGGGTTGGCCTGAGGTGGCAGGGCAAAGTGCACAAGTTGTACTATTTAGCCAAGATAAATTATAACTTTTTTTTTTTTTGTTTTCATATAAAAATGTTAAATGAACAATAGTAGATATATTGTTTATTTTGCTAATATTCCTGTTTTAGTGACTAAAAACACAGGTTACAGATTGGAAAAGGTAAATGTTGTTTTTTTTCCCTAGTACATTTTTAAAAGACCCTGAATTCACATCTCCTTTGGGAGGAAAACAAAGGAAGACATAATAAACCTTGTCTTCCTTGGTATACAATAGCAAGGATACATATATTTAATATTTTATTGTATAGTTTTTTTAAAGCACCTCAGGAGGACAGAAGAAAAACAAATATTCATATTGCAAAACCAAAACAAGAAATGTTTACAGTGGCGTTCTCTCAAAATTAGAAATGTAAACAGAACCTCGAAGTAAATGTACTGTGAATCTGACCCCCCCCCCCCCCCCACTTCTTCATTTAGAAAGTGCGGTATGAGGACCGTTTGAGTATGGCAGTGTTAGTTGTTTTCTCTATAGAGAAAAGGAAAAGTGCAGAAATTCTCCACTGGGCGTAGGTGTGTTCATACAAAGACAGCTGTTGGTCCTTAAGAGCACAACCCTGTATTCTTCTTTATGTAACTGTAACGTTAGCATGTGACTAATTGTCAGTGAAAGATTGCTTTTTGCTCCCTAAAGTGATTACTGAATGTCTTAGGGTTGCTTTTGTTGAAAAACCCAGCCTTTCATCCACTGAGCTAAAGAACAAATCGGTCCTATTCCCTTCTCATCGGAATGATCCGTGTGGTTCAGATTCTGTTGTCCTTGATGCACAAGAGTAATGCTTGAAGCTGAAAGAGACTCCTATGGGATAGCACGTGTACTTTCGCTGTTATTTTAGTCATTCGGAAATATCGGAACGTGACTTTTTCGACACTTTGCCTGTTTGCGTGCGCATTACTAAAAGAGGTCTCAAAGTTTGAACATCGTAGTCACTCTATAGTTGTCACCTGCTGCTGATTGTGGGAAAGGAAAACACAGTTGCAGTTTACTGTAAACTGTCAGTTTCCACACCGGTGTGTCCATTGAGCTCAGTTGCCATTGGTGAATCGGGCCTCTCCGGGAAGAATACCACTGAAGGCCATTTGTTTGTGGAATGTGAAACTACAAAACAAAACATGGATCCTGTCAGAGGTGTCCAGGTAGAAGACAACTCTGAAAAACAGCACACCGTACAGGATTGTAATCATATGGGCTTCTTCCAAAGAAGCCAAACAGTGAGTAATATTGAATTGTGCGCCAAACTCTTATCATGGATTGCTCTTTGCTGCGGCTAGTCTTTGTCTCCCACAGGGTCCTTCTTAAAAAAACAAAAAAAAAAAAAACCAAATAGTCATTGAGGTTTGAGGAACTTCCTTTTGTGGTGTTCTTGTAAGGCTGCTGTCACTAGGTAGAAGACTTAAGCTGCATTTAATCCTGGGCTGTGAGGAAGAACATCAGGACATGTCAGAGGTTTTTGAGTTGTTTGAGATGTCAAGTGACAGGCTGCTATTTGGAAGTTGTTGACTAGTGCACTGGGGTGGAGATGCATCCCACAAAGCTACACCCTGTGGCCCTTCACACATTAAAGATCTAAATGGAAATCCATCTAAACAAAGTGGAATTGAGTGATAATATGGGAGCGCGGTCAATAGTGCATGAGGAGCAGTAAGATAGTAGCTCAAATGAACCCAGGTGACTTACACAAATACTGCTGTCATCAGGTACTTGTATCAGAAGGCCTCTCCCATGGTTCATATTAGATGGTGGATCCTGCTGGTAAGGATGTCAGGGGAGCACTGTAGAGGCATGAAGAGCGCACGCAACGGTGCTGTTTGAACTTGTCAGGTCATCATACATGTTGGCCCAATGCCTTTTCTTCACTGGGCTCACTTTTCTGCTGCTTTTAGTATTTTAAGGCTCCGGAGACAATGGAAAGTAAACAGCAGTATTGTTTCACAGCGTAATAGGGCCTCTCCTTGCATAAACAAACAGTGCACAGGAGAGCGGCCTTGTCAACAGGCAGGACCTTTTCCACACACTCAGCAGTTGGAGCTGGAGATGGGGGTGGGGTGGGGTGGGCAACTGGAGACCCCCCCCCCCCTTCTCACAGAGGGGACATTGTCCAGGTTTTTCACTCCGGCAACATAGCTCCAGTGTGAGACGGCAAAGGAAATCTTAAAGTTAGCGAGCGAAATGTTTTCCCAAATGCTAGTGTAAACAAATCTTACATATTTAAACAGGTTTATTGCTCTGTACAAAGTACTTTTTTAACTGTGTGCGCAAGTAATCGAAGTGGATTTAGCAGCATCAAATTATTTTTTAATCGCCTATAAATGTCATTCATGTAAAACGATAAGTTGCGATAAGTCATACCCTTTGTGTGATTTGTGGGCAATATGGAAAAACAGTGGGAGAACAGTTTGGAGAAAGAAAGGGAAGCGCAGTAAAAACGAAGAACTCGCTGCCGAGATGAAATAAGGACTTGGAGAGAGGTGTGCTAAGAACACAGCTGTCCACTCCAACACAGCACATTCTTTGTCTCGGATATGGGATAAAATGCTGAATGTGTTTGCGTGAAATATCTAAAAGCTTTTTGTTGCCTGCTCATTTTTTGCACAAAGTGTCATTAATCTGCAGTTGTGCCAAGTCTCAGAAACACAGGTGGTGTAGCAGTTAAGGATATGCACATGCAACCCGAAAGTTGGCGATTCAAACCCAATTTATTTTTCTTGCTGTTGTGTCACTGAGCAAAGTACGGGTCTGTGCTAATCTTGTAAAAATGCTCAGAGGTATAAATGGGTCAAATATTGTATGACTTTATTTTTGAAAGTGTCTGCTAGGCAATATGTTGATGGTAACTATAAAAGTGATAGATGTTGAGCGTTTTATTTTTGGCTCTTCTAGTACAGAGGTTGAAAAACTAAATATGTTGAAGGAAATTCATGTTTTCATGAGATCTGAAATTAAAAATGTAGTTGGGCTTTGCTCAGAAAAAGCAGGACTGTGCAATCCAAACAGGTGTTGGTAGAAATGTTTTATTCATCATCTGGACACGCAAGTCTTTATATGTGTTTGTGCACATGCGTCCAGTGATCAGCTCACGGCCACAAAAAATTCAATGGCTCAATCGGGACTTTGCAGTTCCTGCAGACTGTTTTGTCCTCCTGTTTTACATGTCTATTATCCATTGTTTGTAAATGTTGGTAACGTCTTTGAGCAACCTTGTCACTTCTGACTGGGTGCAGCAGCACTGCTGGCCATATCTGTTCAGGACTCATTAATGTGATTATACAAATAGCCCCTTAGTTGTTTTAGAACTTAACTTTAGCTTTTTTGGCACAGTGGGTTTGTAGTAGAAAACAGAAACACACAAAGTCCAGGTCTGATTTGTGGCCAGAATAAAAGGCGAGTGTGCAGTGGCACCGCAGTGGGGGCTTGCAGGTATAATGGCAAGTGATGGTTCAGTCCCCAGATTGGTGCTTTACTGTGTTTTTACAGTACCACAGTGTTTAATGTATGTTGAAAGTGTGTGCCAGTCTTGATCCCGACCTCCTCTCCACCCACACACCCCACCACCACAAGCCCCCATTTGGTCTCTGCGGACAGCAGGAGCTGGCGTCCATGCCTCCCACTAGCATACCCGCTCACTTGCCATTAGCGATTCTGTTTATAGCTCTCGCCGGCTTCTCCAGATCTGGCCCATCAGGAGCATCTCGGCACCCTTTTAGGAACGAACAGCCACCCCCCTCCACAGTTCAGATAAACACGCTCTGCCTGTGTACTGTGACTTCAGTGAATCCATTTGAAGTTGAAGATATGTGTGTATGTTTTCCTTTTTTTTTTTTTTTCTCTCTCTCTTTCTGTATGCTTCAGATAACTACATGTGCTTGGGAGTCAGTGTGGTGGGATGGAGCAAAGTTTTTGATTTGATATGTGTGATGGGATGCTAAGGGTGCACAAAGGGTCAGAGTTCTTCATCTGGCTCAGAGGAAAGATTAACATAGTTAGCATTATCTGCCAGTATCAGTCACGGCAGAACTGAAAATGACTTTATAAATGCTAAGGAGCGGCTGTGTTTAATCCTCCATTACTTTTCACACCCAGAGACCATCTATCACTAAGCTTGGGCAACAGGAGTTTCTGGGTGGAGTTGTTAATGTTGAAAGAGTCCATATATACAGTGTAGCTCTGCCACACAAACTGAAATGTCTGCTTTTCAATCCATGCTTCAGGGAAAGAAAGAAGCTTATTGTTGAGTTTAAAGTGAAAATGTACCGAGTTTGACATTGGCATTGGCAGAAAAATACTGTTCCTCCTTTCCAGAGACATAAATCCCATGTCCTGAAGCTTTTGTAAGACATCTGTCTTTATTTGACAGGTGTTCCTTGTAGATTGTCCTCATCCAATATCGCCATGGGAACAACTAACATTGCTAAAGGACTTGGGAATTATATAAACTGTCAATTTCGAGTTAACATGTATACTCCTGGTCTGTAAACATACTCAATAGGCGGACTACATACTAAATACAATTCAATCCAGACACAGAACAAAAATTGTATATACGGTCATTTATTATTATTATTTTTTTTTTAATCTGCACACAGCTTAAAAAAACTTTTGGTAGTACTCCATTTTTAAAGTGCCTATCACCTGTGTGCTCTTATTTTGTTTAATATCTAATCCAATAACAGAAGGTGCAACACACTTTTTAAGATTATGAAATAGTCTTGATTTCCAAACAGTTTACACTTTTTCCTTGTCAGATAAACAGGAACAAAGTCTAATTGGCAATGAAGGGATTGATTTTTTTTTTGGAACGAAACGGAATACCTTCCATTTGTGCAGTTAAGGAAGAGAAAGACAATGGCAAACTAGAAAAAAGTTTTCTTTTTGGTGAAATGTGACCTTCACCTGAGCAGCTGAGATGTTTTTGTGACTTAGTTTTGCATATAGTTCTGTACTACATCTATTTTCTTATATGACATGTTTTTCTGTGGATCTTTCACTCTGAAAAATTGGTCAGTGAGCCTACTAAAATTTATATTTGAATATACCTGGTCTATAACATGAGTTTTCACAGTGCTATTCCTAAATGTCTTGAAAAGTAAGTCAAGTTTAGCTTAACTCAAACTATTTTACTTTACAGTTCAATTTGGTTTCTGTTCATATGTGTTGTGATTTTGTTTTAACCTAACCTAGACCAGTGACTAAAGTCATCGTGTCCTTCAAAAGCACAGTTCATTACTACATTGCAAGTCCCAAGATTTTGCCATTTTAGAAAGAAGCAATTACATGTGTCTTGCATTAAGAGAGCTTCGTGAATGAGGATGTAGATGCAAGTTCTTTTTCAAGTTTATTTTCACAGTAGTTAGATGCAGACACATTTTCATAGTCTGCACAGATATAAGTGGGACATTAAGTTTGGTTCTGACGCTTTGGGAACGTGCGCCCAGGGGGCAAACACTGCTGTCTGACTGGAGGAGGCTGCATTCACCCACCTCCTGGCTGCTGAGCTTCTCTTACGCTTTAAAAACCAACAACTCACTTAAGACGAGCACTAAATGCTTCAGTCCGTGCTAATAAAACATGATTGTGAGGGGTGCACAGGAGAGGGAGAGACTAGAGTTTCATCAGTTTGGAATTCTCAACAGCTGTTTTTAGTTAAGGCCTTGCAGTCCCAGCTTCCTGGGGCTATAGCAGGGGAGATGGTGTGGAGTTCTTTCAGGGAGGGAGGGAGTGGGGTGTAAGTGTATGGATGCATAAGCTTGCTACCTTTTTCCAGTGTAGCCACCTTCCAGATTTTTGGGTTCACACCAGCGTGCAGTGCAAATCTGCGGTCTTGTTTTCAGCAATTCACAGATGAAGTTGCAGAGAGTGGTCCGATTGTACCGTGCATTAGATTAAGTGCACTGTATAGTAAATATAAACATCTGTATGTTGTGTCCACCAGAATCTTTTAAGATTCCATTATGGTATGAGCAGGATTTTTTTTGTGTACGTTTTTCTACGTTCAGACCAGTTGATTTTTTTTTTTTTTTTTTTCCCTCTTTTCTTTTCTTCCAAAAGATTAAATATTATACCATCTGGGTGAAGGCTGCCAAAAAGATTTTCAGACTCTCACAATATAAGTAAATCCATGCCTTCCCTCCCCAGACAAGGGTTAGTTGATATAGACTGAACAGCTGCTGTTCTTGTATGGCTTGTAAATCAGCCTTGCTCCTTTCAGCAGAATTGATTTTCACGATGGTCCCGTCACATACGTCTCCCCGCAAATGTCCCAGTGAACCCTGCATGCCATCACGTTAAGCAGAGGCCCCTGCTGCCCAAGAGCTCTTTGGGTTAAATCCACATTCTGCACCTGGTGGCATCATAGTATTTGACTTGGCCAGTATTTTTAAATCCCCGGTTGGGCTACTGACATTGGACCTTTTGAGAAAGTTACTTTACTTAGGTAAAGCATGTGCATGAATGAAAAAAGGAAATGTAAAAGCAACACGCTTTAGATACAAGTAGTTTTGTAAAGTACATCTTTAAAGGTGACACTTAATTTAACCATCAAGGCAAGGTGTAGTCAATAAGGTTGTAAAGACCCTCCTGAATGATTAAGCTCTATTGCCATGTAATGTGAGTGTTTGAGAAAGAATCTGAGTCGGTGCATTAAGAGCACTTTTCTTTTTTTTTGGTAAGCCTACTAGACCTACTAGACCCTTAAATGAGTGTCGAAGTCAGTACATAGCTGTTATAGCCTTAAATGCTTGCATCAAGCATTCGTGTAGTTAATTTCTGTGATAAAGGAATATTTTGGGAAACATTGCAGAGCGATAGTAGCTGCTGAGACTGTTAATTTGCTGAAGCCAGTGTGAAAAAGGAACATGAAATGTACTCATGGGCTCCCTTTTCAAAAATAAACATCTGCGGCATGTATTGACAGATTGTGTTTTGTGAAGACTGATACTTGTAAAAACATTGTTCGGTATTCTGCATCTAAGGAAGCTTCCACTGAGGAAAATTCTCTGCAGACAGCCCACAGTTGGACAACCCTGACCTGCCTTTGGCATGCATAAGTGAGGTATGATTTAACTGGGCCTTATTGATTATAAAATTGCACCGCATCACCTAGGCATTTGCTTCAGGTAGTCATATGCTCAAGGAGATCTTGAAATAACCTAAAATAACCCATTGAAAAAAGGCATAGTTGATGGGCACAAAAAAGGTTTTGTGGAACTCGCTCAGAAGCTGATCTGAAATTCTGCCAATTTGCACATAGCAATGGGCATTCCGACATCGCTGTCATACCTCAGGATAAGTGTCCTTAACCATTTGATCATATGGGTCACAAGTATTTGTGGAAATTAAAGTTTTATTCATGTGAAAGTAATGGCCCAGTTTCAGAGTAGTGTATACTGTTGCTTTGTAGAATTTTAAGGAAGACTTAAGAATAGGTGCCAAACTCGTGATGGGCTGCAGTGCATGCAGGTTTAGCTGCACCTGAGACAAGTTTGTGTTCGCTTTGATTGGACCAATTGTTGAATTAAGTGTACAGTTCAAATGACGTTGCACCAAAAGCTCAGTATCTGTAAGCTATGTTTAAGCTATGACCTATTTAATAGTTGAAGGCATAGGAATAAGATCACTGATTATTTGAAATAATGAATTTTATTATTATCTAAGCTAGAAAATATTTTGACAAAATGATTACACAAAAACAGTATTACTACTTTGCTGATTTTTTTTTTTTTTTTTAAACATGTTTCAGAATTTGTGATGAATTCAGTTGTTCATTTTTGAGTAAAATGGTTAAGTAATGGCTCTGCTGTACCAAAATATCCAGCATAACCTGCAGCCTGTGAGATACTGAGAGTCCTGGTGTGGTGCATCTTTTCTAAATGCCTATTAAAGCTCAAAATATTTTTCTTGTGCATTTGTGGAACTTAACCACTTGTGAAAGAACCAGTTGAGAGTCAGATTTAAAATATGAATTCTACATAATGATTGTTTTGCAAAGTTCCAGTTGGTACATGGGAGACCTGTTCACCTGTGAATGGTGAGCATCTGCAGATGAATGTTATCTGGAAGTAGTTCACACTGCGTTTCATTCACGTGTGGCCTCTCCGGTACAAAACGGGCAGAAACTGAAGGGGCCGTAAGAGGGGAAGGCAGATGCACTTTGACGGATGGTGAATTCCATACCTGTCAGTGGCAAGTTGGAGTAATCCCTCTTCCAAGTCCAATGGATGAAGCAAATGTGTTTTTTCAGGAGGAGACGGGTTTTACACTGCCCTTCTTAAAGGAGTAACAATACGCAGAGCTGCCATGTAAGGCTCCCTGAAGAAGAAGAAAAAAACAATTTTGAAACTTTTTTTAAAGATTGATCTAATCAAGTTTGTGTGATACACAGTTGGCATTGGAGAGCTTTTGTTGGGCTTTTCCGTGTGGTGGGGGGCTGAAGGGGGGGCCGGCCATTGGAAACCCCTGAAGCAGGCTGGGGGGCAGGCCCGTTTCTCGTGTGAAACGGGCAGGCTCTATAGCGGCTTTTGGGCCGAGTTGACCGGGCCTGTATGGATGCGTTGGCAGGGGGAACGTTGCCGATGAATAGGGTCTTTCACTTGCTCAGACTCTCCTGAAAGGCGGGACAAAGAGCCTGGGGGTAATGGCTTAGAGTTGCCCAGCTGAGCTCCGGAGTGCTTTCGCCCTTTCTCCTGCCTGGCCTTATTTAAATCCTACTGCGGGTTAGTCGTTGTGCAGACGGCCACACACTCGCCATACTCCTGCTCCTGCTCCTCCTCCTCCTCCTCCTCCTCCTCCTGTTTTTGTTTTATGCCTCATCCCTCACGTCTGCTCCTAAGGCCACTGCTGCTGGTAGAAAGGCCAGTTTGATTTCCACAGTCAGCAATTGTGCGTCCTCAGCAAGCACGTTCACATTTCCCCACCGACACTCACGAACACGCTGATGTCTGAAACGACTCAAAATATTTATTCGTGCATTTGCACGTGTTGTTTCTTTGGCATTTTTTCTCACCATATCTCCCTTTTCCCTCAGCATTATTACTCATATTATCTGGGGCTTAGTAAAAGCCCTTGTTTAACATGTATTAGCGCTCGCTTTCAGTGAGCCCCGCTCTCTTGTAGGTAATTACTGCAGGGCTTGCTGTCAGTTGGATGAAGTAATTCATGAGCTGAAATTTTTGTGTGCCTTAGGATAATGCGGAGCTGTTGGCAAATAAAAAGGATTAATGAGACTTTGACCCAAAATTAGCGGGTTTCTTCTCTCTTTCGGTTCACTTTCGAACCACTTCTTCCCAAAGAAGTGGAAAAACAATAAAAGTAGTAAAGCTTGTTACATGTTAATTGGTCAGTTGTTTCGTACAGACAGAACATCCAGATATGGTGTCCGGTTTCATATGTCACTCAAGGCTTTGTTTACCCCGAGGGTGAAGGGTCAGGGGTGAGGGCTCCGCGCCGGTTGGCTGCGTGAGCACCAAAGCTCAGATTCCTGGAGGCAATGGGTGATTCCCTGCATCCGTGGACCCTTTCCATATCCCCCTACAAGCCCTCCAGAATTCCCGGTGGTGGACGCAATAAAAAAAAAAAACAAAACGCATGCTATTTTGACTACCAACCCTTCAGTTAAACTGTTAACTGAAGGTTTACGTTACAGTTACTCGTACATGTAATGGGAATGCTTTATTTCTGTTTTTATGCTTTGCCTTCATTCATTGTGTTTCAGTCTGGCAGTTGCAAGTTGTTGGAAAAGAAGTGACAGAAGGCCAACTGCTGTCTAAACTGTTGCTGTAGAGTTTGTGCTGCTGTCTGCGCAGCAGCCGCTGCTGTTGGAGACAGGATTTTGTATTGCACGGGGGAAATATCTATTTAAATTTTGACACTTTGAGAATCATTGGTGTCTGCGATTGTTAATTTCGATGAGAACTTTAGACGTGCAGAAAGCACAAGTCTTCGTTTAATTTTTGTAAAATTTATTTCTCATCTTGTCAATAGCACCCATTATACATAGGTGTTACATACCTGTCGTTCCACTTGTTGATGTGCACACCTGTATGAAATGAAGCTTTGTTTTGCTTTTCTTCCACCCCTTTAGTCCCCACCCACAGTTTCGACATCGAAGAAAATCAGCTTATTTCGGGGTTTTTTTTTCCCCCTTGCAGTCTGGTTTATTATGCTGTTTCACAGAGTCCCAATTGCAGCTGCGTGGAGCGCAATCTGGATCGCATTAGCCCCAGTGCTGTGATTTATAAATTGTTTCTCAGGCCATAAATCCCTGCTGTAATTGTGCACCAAACCCCGCTCTCCCTTTCTCTCCTCCTCCTCCACACACACACGCGTGCATACACTAGCCGTTGCTAATTGTTTGCAGGAACAGTGACGGTGTGTTTTGAAGGTGCGTCTGTTTAAAATCTGCATGTATTCTCAGTCCTTTCCCCCACTTTGCGTAATCTGTCTCTGTGTTCTTGAACGGCAGGAAGGAGGTGAGAAAATGAGCCAGGTTCTGGAGATCATCTGCAAAGTTTGCGTTGCTCTCGTTGCTCTGAGTGGGTTCTGCTCCTGAAGGCTCTTCTCCCCTCCTCTGCATTCTTCAGCTCTCACTGTATAATTTGTTGGGGCCTCCTATAAACTCAATCCTTGGGAATCTGATATTTGCTGTACAGCCCCCACCCCTGTCACCACCACCACCCTGTCTTCCCCCACCTCGCTTTCCTCCAACAACTTTTTGTGGTCAAATATGCAGAGACTGTGGTATCCCCCCCCCCCCCCGTCAGCGCAGGGTAGCATTTGTTTGCTGCGAGTCCTTTGTGCGTTTGTGCCTGCGTGTTGCTGTCATCGTCTGCTTTGTGTCTTGTTGGACTTTCTTTGTTTTCTTTGTCCGGTTGTGTAAAAGCAGCTTGGTTTTATGACCTCATCGTGTGATCATGTTCTCCGACACAAAGATTCGGTTTTATTGCCTAGTGTAAATGTACTGCGACTGTACTGTTATGGTTTTCACATGTCACACACAACCTCCTCCTTATCAAAAGTAGGAGTTAACCGCCTGTGCTTGCAGCTACATGAACCCTTGTAGTTGCTGTTCAAGTTCTAGTGGTGGTCATATTGGGCTCAGCCCCCCCGCCAGTGCTCTCCGAGGGGGTATTCCTGCACATCTCCGTCCACCAAGGGAGGGGAGGACCCCGCATATGTTTCTTCAGCCTCATTGTTTTACTCTCAGGCTACGTAGTGAACCTTGAAGAGGTAGAGGACCCGCTGACCCCCCTGTCGATTTGCTCAACCTCTCATCCAAAGGCCAGTGACAGGATGGGGGTTGGGGATGGGGGGGGGATGGGTGGCATTTTGTGTGCTCTGGTTTTTGTTTACTTTTCAGGGGAGGGCCCCACTATTTCTTTGCACTGAATTGCTTATGTTCTTCGACTCTAGAGTGAGGCAATCTTAGCGCTTAGAATTTGGCGACTGTTATCCATGTACAAGTTTTCAGTCAAAAAAACATTTGATTTATTGTCTGACACTTGGCTGGGTCCCCTCTGAGAAGTCTGCACTGTTGCTCACTGTCTGTTCTAGCTTGCAGGAGTCAAAACTCCTGCTTTTGTTTTTGCTAACATGTAGATTTTCCGACGTGATGTCGAAACGAATCGTGGACATTCTCTTGAGGACCTGATACGAGTGTTTGAAGAATTAGATGGGTAGTGGGTGGTTGGGATTCAGTGTTATGTGCATGTTGTTGCAGCAGAGGGGGTTTAAGCAGTGAAGAAGGCTTTACCGTGACTCAGAAGTATACGTTGGATGTTGGAGTCTAAAACTGGATAGAGAACAGTGAGGGACTTTGGCCTGTTTGTGTTCTCAGCAAGAGGCATCTGTGGGCAGCTGTGTGTTATGGTGGGGGGCTAGAGGTGTGTGTGTGTGTGTGTGTGTGTGTGTGTGTGTGTGTGTGAGAGTGTGTGTGAGAGTGTGGTAGGGCAGGGGTGGTGTCAGAGACTGGGGGGGGGGGCACTAGAACACAATTGCTCCTCTGTTTTCACGAGACTGGTGGTATGTGAGAGCAGAAACAAATGTGTTCAATTCAAACCTTTTACTCTCTCAGGCTCTCCTGCCCCACCTACCACCCACCACTTTTTTTTTTTTTTTTTATATTAGTAAGATGACTTTTTCTTAGTGGTTTCGAGCCCTCCTGCTGCTCTTAGCCGAGGATAAAAAAAAAAAGGTAAGAATAAGTTAAAACTTTGTTCCCCTGATGTTTGTCTCATGTTAGCTGTGAATGACAAGCTTAGTCATACTGCTTCACACTATAAAGTTTGCTATGAAATTAAATAGTTTAGCTTTTTTGAGAAAGCTTACTTCTGATTCTGGCCCCTTTGTTTATACAAGTCATTATTGGAGTGTTTAGCTTGTTTTCTGATGGAAGTACTAAACTTTTCCTAGCCTGAGGCACACTTCAGCACACAGTGGTTTTTACCTGATAAAAATGTGCTGCTGTTCTCAGACTGCTTTACCGGTAATATGGTGGATTTTATTGATGGCTCATTTCACATTTATGTGGCCAAACCGTGTATGTGAGCTGTGCCCTGTGCACCCCAGAGGAAGCACTACCATCGTGGGGTGTGGCACTCTGTGTGCTGAGGATGTGTCAGGGGTAGCTCTGCAAATGCCTCCCTCCTCCTTAATCTCAGTCATCTGCTGAAGTTTACGCCTCACATCCAGCCAACCAATTCACGGAGAACCGCAGGCTCTGGAATTAATTACGGAGAGGTTTAAGGCCAAATGGCTATCAAATCCAAAATGAGCGAAGGTCTCTATTCCCAGAGTGTGTATAGACTGGTAACAGCGCAGGCTTTGCAGAAGCCAATGAACACTGTTGCCAGGCATGCTTTTAGGTGAGCTGATACCTGAAAGCTATGTGAGTTTATTTAGGTTGGTGTTGTTGATGTGGGTTCGAGCTTTACTCACCTCCCGCCCACCAGCAGACCCGAGCTGACTATCAAAATTGTAAGCAGATACCTATGTGCTCAAAACCACTTAAGTGACTCTTAATTGACTTAAGCAGTTTGCCTTTTCTTACTATGGGAAACTTTGCCTCATTGCCAGATGCCTCATTATTTACTGGTGGTTCTGATTATGTACAGTTTTATTTGACCCACTCTTGTGTTCTGTAGTACAATAGCTTTCTTATTCTTTGTTCCTGCAGGACATGTTTATAAATTATATTTAATGAAAGGATGCATTTATTCTGCTGTATAAATGATCCAGCAGGGTTGTTTCTCTCTCTTTTTTTTGAGTTGGCATTTGTGAGTACAAAGATATTTAACCTGAATGGTGACAGCAAAAATATCCCATCGCGTAGCTGGTCCCTGCTTAAAAATTAAATCAGGGATGTGAATAATAACAACCTGTTTTATAGTTCATTTAAAGCAGCTTGTCAATGCACTTTACAGCTAAAGCATTTGCGAATAAGCTTAGGGCGAAGATAGTTTTATATGTTTGTTTGTAACGTGTTTTGCATAGTTGCCTAAGTGCTGTAAAAAGCTGTGGTGAAACTGTGATTAAAATTTGTGATAAATTTACCAATCTTCAACCAATGAAGAACTTTATCAGTTTGCCAATGTTTTTATTACTCTATCGCTGTTAAGTAAAACCACGCAATAATGTGCCCTATGGTAATTCTGATATGACGCTATTGGTGGTCAGCTCCTCTTCTCCTGCTCCCTTTCTAGTCGTCAGTGTCGTCCTCTGATGATGTGACGAATTTACCGAAGATGGTCTACATTTGGTTAAAAATTTCCAGTACTTTTGCGTTGGCAGGGGGCTCCCTGGATCTGCACATATTTGTAAAGAGTTGTCTAACCATTGTGAGGGATTATAGGGGGATTGTGTGCCGTGTTGACTGTCGCACAGCTTTGTGGCAGGTTTGTTGTTGTGTTCTGTGAGTGCCAGTGTTTAAACATGCCCAAGAGAAAGAAAGCTTATGTTCCAATAGTGAAGTCTCTAGAGCCCTCTTTTCATAAGCCCACCACCAACAACATTGATTGTTATAGTATTCAAATAGTAATTTTATTTGTTCTTTTTGTCACGTGCACATTTTAAGTCGCAATAGTTACAGATCTAATAAATGAAAACATTTTTTCACATTTCTTTTTACACAGTAACTGGACAATGAACTGAAAATACTTTTTTTATGAACATTGCAATGAGGCAACCCTGCATTTTATACAATTTTTACTTTTTTTTTTTTTTTTTTTTTTGGACCCAACTTGCATTATGGAAGAGTTCTACTGTACTTTGAAGACAAACTTAAGGTTTTATCAGTATTGTAACTCTACCCATATTCCATGTACTCAACATTCTTAACAGAAATGACTGCTTAATTCAATGGAGTCATGCTGTGTAGAAGTATTTCTTGGATTACCTTCCAAAGGTGCTGGGAGATGGTGACTTTAAACAGATGTGGTGTATGTTGTGGGTGACTTTGTTGAGCCATTGAAGTTATTTGTAAGAAGTATTTGCTTAAGCACAGACCTTGTGGTGTAGTGTTTGACGTTTACAGATACAGAACTCAATTGGACTATTCATTACATCATGGGTAACCTGTTGGTTTATGGCCTCGGAGTGTTTTAGGAAGGCCTCTCCCTTGCCATCTCCTGTAAGCAGCCCTTCTCCCCCACTTTGGCCTTACTTCGTCTCGCTCTCTGTTTTGTGCTAATAATTCTTTTGTGCACATGTGAAGAGGCCTATGTGCTTGGCCTAAATAGGCCATGTTGCCATGGAAACCACACACTCTGGATGGCTGACCTTTGACCTCCCCCCTTTTTTCAAGTGTCTGAATGAGAGTGTAGGGGGAGCTCCAAGGTCATAATGGATGCCCAGCAAGCTGAAGGGGTGACCCTGTCACTCCCGTTTAACTTCATCCGTTTGTGTACTAATGGACACTTACAATGTGGTGCCCATTAGTGGGATGTAAGTGTCATCACAGGAGACAGAAGTGTGTAAATGTAACCCTGTGTGTAACCTGTGTGCTCTCTTGCTCGGCCTGGGATTGCAGCCTTTGTGTGGAGGTATACCTGTTTAAACATAGCTATTCAGTGTTTATCTGCAACACACCACCGTGCTTTCTGCTGCGTACTCACTCTTTGCGCTGAACGTCTGCTGGAATACAGTGTTGTGGGCCAGCCCATGCTTTTTGCACTGTGTTACGTCCATGGTCATAAAAAAGGTTAAGGTTACAGCTTTCAGATGTCTGGAATACATTTTTAGAATTATATCTGGGTTTAACAGGAGCATATTTTTGTCAAAATCTATTTTGCCAACTAGATTCCTGGAAATGCTTGGAAAAACATTAATATTGTTTTAAAGAATTGTTTCAATGTTTTGTTGTAGTTTGTATGTGTAATTTAAAAAAAAAAAAAAAAAAAACTGATTTATCAAAGTGAGGAGCACCCAGGCCTCAGCTTGGACTGGTAATTCTGTGCTGTAGTGTCATGGGAAGAGGCCAGTGCTCTGTGTCCAGCCCATCCTCATGTGAGGCTCTGATTCAGGTTCCAGATCAACAGTCATTGTTCCCGAGGGCTCAGTGGTCTGCTGTCATATTTGTTTTTTTTTTCTTTTTTTCCTCAGTCTTCTGTTTTCGATGGTTGAGGAGTATGGAGAACCATTAATGTAATGTGTATCGGTTAATAATTAATCTTTTTGTGGGTGGTAAAAGTGGCCTAACCTTTTTTATTTTATATTTACACTTTCTCATTTAGTAAATTGTTTTCTCCAAAATATCATCAGCCTGGTAAGGAAAAGTGCATTTCACAACAGACAAAAGTGGAGACATGTTTATGGAAACAGTTTTTCTGATGCCAAGTCAGTGATGCACATATGTTTCTCATGTTTCCTTTTTTTGTTACTGATTCAGGTGAGCATTTTTATTTGGCTGCGCATTTTTAAAATCTGTACTAAATTTCTGTCCGTTAACGCTAGCATTAATTTTTACGAATGGCCGAATGAGCACTTTTGTTCATTCCCCTGCAGGGATTAACAGTGACAGTTTCATTTTAGTCATCACTTTTGTTTTAATAGTACGGTTATAATTTCAGTTTTCGGTTATACAGCAGTAGAGAGACGAGACACGTCCACGTAACTCTTACCGCTCTGATTTCAAAGCGCTGAACGCAGAAAGTTTTGTTCTCGCGTGTCCGTGTCACACTGCCGTTGGGGTTCAGCTGCTTTCATTGCGAACTTCAAGGAGAAGGAATCCGCACGTGTCCAAACGGTCTGAAGAGCGACTCCGTCTCCTGGATTCAGTTATTTATTTGTGTTCATAATGATGACGGGAATGCAGCTTGCTTGGCTTCCTCCTCCTTCCCCCGGCCGTCTCCTTGCCAATTTATTACCAATTAGCTCTGCGAGGGCTATCGTTTGCTTAAGAATTGCGTTTTCAATTACCCTCAACACACACAAACAAAGAGGCTGAATTGAAACCTGGGGACTGGGGGGGAGCGGACACTTACTGGAATTGCGTGATAATTGTGTCTCCTGTACAACCCAACAAGAGGTGTCAATAGCTTGCATAAATGAGTGATATAAAACACTCGAGCAAGGAGAGGATTCTCAGCACCATTGTCTGGAGCTGCTGTTCATATGGTTAGAGGATAATTGACACCTCCACTTAAAGCAAGCTGTGTGGCCTGTTTGTTTTTCGCATGCGGACAAAGAGGAGCAGCGGGGAGGAGGATTATCCCCACTGTGGGTGATTGACATTATCTGCTAGGTCCACCCAGCTGAGACATTCTTTTGGGCCCCTTCTGGTGGAGGATATCACAGGGTTGTGTTTCTGAGTTGTCGAGGTCTTGCTCCTGGGGGAAAAAAAAAAAAAAAAACTGCTGTCTCAGGCTGCTGTATTTCACCTGCGGTTTGTATGAAAACAGTGTAAAAGACTTTGTTTTGTTCTCTGTCTTGGCTTGGATGTGGTACAACAAACTCCTTGTGTCCCACATAACTGCTGAATCCCGAAAATCGCTTGCCTCCACATCTTTTGCATCCATTTCCCTCCCAAACTCCTGAAACCTATGTAACTTAGTGCTCCAGCATTTTCTCCTTTTAACCTCTCTGCTTTCCTGTTGGTAGGTCACTTCAATAGGTACCTACTGCAATACGTATAGTGTGGCAATTGCATTTATT
This sequence comes from Heterotis niloticus, assembly GCA_018136845.1. Lineage (NCBI taxonomy): Eukaryota > Metazoa > Chordata > Actinopteri > Osteoglossiformes > Osteoglossidae > Heterotis > Heterotis niloticus. Next base: position 8,646,798 of record CM030890.1, read on the forward strand.
CTTTTGTTCAAAGCGGCTGACAGTTAACGCCAGTTAGTTATTTTCAGATTTACAGCTGGGTAATTTTTATTGCGCCACTTAAGGGTTCTATAGTGGTAGGTGGGACTCAAACAGGGGTCCTCGGAGTTTAAAGGCGGTAGCTCTAACTATTATACCAGCTGCCATGCCAACAACTGTATCGAACAAACCAGCTATGCTTTAATTGTGTGTATGTAAGCCAATAACCCAATGTTAGCTGTAAAATGTACTTTTGTTTACTCTGAGCTGTGTGTCTTTTTGTGGACAATGTGTAAATGTGAATAAACACAGGCAATATGGAAGAGGAGCTATAGGGTAGGCAGCACTTTCCCAACACCCACACTCAAACTTATTACGGAAGTAAAGTTTATTCCAAATTAGTGCGAAAGTTGTACGAGTTGTTCAGCCATTCTGGCAGTAGCTCTTACATACTTCAGCAACAAATGTCCCAACATCTGCCCCCTTCTGATGTCCCCCACTGCTGGGCGGTTTGGCCCCCTCACATTGCAACATGACAAAGATGCCTAGCCATATTTTCACTGTGCTCCATGAAAGAAATGAAACAATTAGAAGCAAGCGCTGGCAGTGAGCATGCCCCAGAGCATATGCTGCATTATCCCTTGTCCAAAAGCAGCGGGCCCCCTTTCTGCCTTTGGGAAACATTCTTTGGATAGTCTGCCACCTTTGTTTTGCACTTCCCTCGCCTTCACAGGACATGCAACTGATGTCCCTTTGGAGATCTGCAGCCTCACAGAGTTTGGATGACAATTAAAGTGTAATAAAATAGATCAGACTTTCCATTCTTTAGTTTGTTGCCTGCTTTATGACTTCCCCAGCAAACAGCACATGGTAGCGCAATACATCGGACTCGCTCTCTGCTCTACCGGCATCATGCCAGCCTACCTTGTTTGATGAGAACCAAGCTCAGCACATCTCCAACGTATGATACAACAGGCTTATCCTTTTAACGTCAACTACTGAACTTTTTATGCTAAAACTGTTTTAGACAGAACTATTCCTGTTTCTCTTTAAATAAATTGTTAAAGCCCGAATACCTTGTATTACTTTCTATTATCAGATCTTGTCCATCCCTTGGGGCTGTGACCCTTAAGATAAAAGAGTGGTCCCAGGAATGACATCGGTCTAAGTCCAGAAAAGCTCAATCCTCGGAGCAGCAAAAATACTGTGTCGCTCAAAAGGCTACTCTGATAAAAGGAAAAGTGTGCGTGTGTTTGTATATTCATTCAAGTAGTTTTTAATAAGTATATATAATTTTTTCCACTTGTTGGTTAGGAAATTTTTGCTGACTCTAATCGTTTGGAGTTGTATCCATCCTTTGCCTGCTTGAAGACAATTTAATAGAGCATGTCCTAACCACAAGCCAAATGTAGTCTGAATCTGCATCTTGAGAATGCAGCAAGCAGCACATTGATGGTTAAGGCCTTTTTTTTTTTTTTTTTTTTTCTCCAGCCTAGGGCTGGTAGGACTAGATACCAGTGTGAGGTTAATCCAGTTAACCGCTCAGCTCTGTCTGCCTGGTGTGTTGCTTTCTATGCTCAGATTTGCCCCGAAGGCTGAGACAGTAGGTGACAGTAGTAGACAGTGAGGTGATGTTGAGGAGACTGAGTAGATTTTCAAGAAAGGCAAGTGGATTTTTCCAATAAACAATACACTTAAATTTTTTAAAAAATTTTTCTTTATTTTAATAAGCCATAAGACCAAGTGAAAGTCTCAGAAGTACATTGGTGTTGCCAAAAAAGACGTACACATTCCCCGTTATGTACCGACCTTGATGCCTGTATTAAAAGTGTGAACACAGCGGATGGCAGAGGAGATCACTGGGCGCCCTGTTTAGCACCGTGTTTTCATTAGTCACGCGCCAGCATAACTGAGCAGAACTGCTCCTGCCACAAAGTGCTCATTGCAGCAGTCTGTGCTGTTGTCTGTTTTCCACAGGTGCTCTTAACCCTAGAACAGTGTTTTGGCAACACCGTGTGTCAACTGCCCTTGCAACGCCCACGTCGGTGTTGTTGTTTTCGTTGCTGTTGTTAAGTATGTACGAGATCCAGATGAGAGCTATTAGTGTCAGAAAAATCACAACTGGTCAGAGGACATTTTAAATTTTCAATGTAAAAACATCAGTCTAGCCAAACTACAGTTAATATTAATACTTTCCACATTAATAAAGTTGGTCACTTAAAAAGTAAAATAAAACATTTGCTTGTGATGCTTGTTAAAGGTATGATATCCATGACAGATTTGTAACATTTAGTTTGTACACTGGCACTGAAAAGGAAACTTCCCTAGGAATAGTAGCCTTTTGAATTGGAACTATGTAAAAGTAATGGAATAGCCTTGTCAGGTAGACTTAAACAGGCAAGCTTGCTATTCTTCAAGACTGAATTTGGTGTCCTGGGGAGAAAAATACGAAACATCTGGACAGTTAGAACAGATGTTCAATACCTGGGTTTAGAAGAAACAGTTTAATCTCTTGTTAAGGTTCCTGTGTTTAGTGGTAAATAGGCAAGTAGACCAGTAATATATGAACGTTTTTGTCATATTTTCACACACATATCACACAAGTAGGTGAAATAGTTGGTAACATTAAGACGTGGGGGGATTTTGGAACAGGAAGCATTGCCAAGTGGTTCATACTCTATGTGCATGTTTATACGTGCATATGTGTATATATACTTTATTTATTTATCCACGTCTCCTCCCAGCCCAACCCAACAAAACATATTGTGGAGCATCTGCTGCAAATATCATGATTTTAACACGATTCCAAAATGTCTCCTCCCTCCCCTCGGCCCCGGCTGTTTATCTTGGCTGCTTCTCTTCCGTGAGGAGCAGCACCCCAGCCCCTGTGCTCCCTAAGCTCTCCCACAGAGGATCCGTGAAGCAGAGGGTGGCAGCAGTTAGGGCATAGGGTACAGAGCAGGTGGTGTGCTGTGCGGTGGGGGTTTGGGTGGTTGGGGGGGTGTTTGTTTCCTGGTGTTTGTTGATTGAGCATGTTATTAATAATTAATAATACTTGGGCACTAGTCAGCTGTGCAAAAGTGGCAGACGCTGATATTTTTGGTTAGGATATGGGGGTAAGAAATTGTTCATACCGATGACCTCTCCGTCACTGGTACATTGATGTCCGTTCAGCAGCAACCTCAGCAAGGCAGGTGCAGTGAGGTAGTTTGAAGTGAACATGGTGAAAATAAAGTATATAAATTAAAATGACATGAATTCCAATATGTTCTCTGTTGGGATATGGCAGAGGGGCCAGGCCTTCCTTCTTCCAGCGGTCTTTTGGCCCCCAGCTGTCAGGAAACAATACCCTGAGTCTGCTCCGACAAACTCATTCCTGAAAACAGTTTTTTTTTTCTTCCCTGTGAAACCCCCCCACCACCACCACCACTTCGGCCATAATGTCTTTTCCATTTTTAACCCACAGTTATTCAGACTTCCTTCCTCGCAGTAAAGTCAGTGATGAATAAAGCATTAAAAACTTAAGAACTTAAGTCATTAGTTACTCTTGACAAACTTTTTTTTTTTAACAAAGTATCTTTATGTATTTCAGTTTTTCCTGTCACACTTTTTTTTTTTTTTTTTTGCATATTCTGTATCGTTTCTATGGAACTGTGTTCAGCAACATAACAAATACTGACCCTCCTTTGCTTAACTAGTTTGAATGTTTCCATTGAACAGAACCTGAGGCTGGATACACAGAAGTTTTTGGCAGTTGGAGGAGTTACTTAACCTTCCCCCTTGCAATTCCTGGATAGATTTTAGACCACAGTCACCTTGACTTGGACAAAAAGTTAAAGATGGTGAGGAAGTGAGTGAGTTGAAGAGTTGGACGTTGGTATTAATGGCACCATTTTACTTGAGCTTGTAACTGAGGGCCACAGTAGTGTTTGGAATTAGTTGGTAGGAGACTGCAAGACCCCTTCAGCAGACCAGCGCCAACAGAAACATGATCTAGATGAGATGTCAGAGCTTTAATGGAATGGAGTAGGAATATGTTATTCTGAAGAGACCTTTCTTGGCAGGATGGATATGTTCAGTATGTCCACTGATAAACCACACGATGTCCAACCGGTGGAGACTGGCTGAATCAGCCACTGAGTTGTGCACTTTGCTGCTAGAGGACGTGTTCTGGTCCAAAGAGAGCCAGACGACATGAACTTGGCATAGCGTGCTGTCCTGTGTGTGCTATGAGTTTGAGTTCTAATGCTGGAGAAATAGCTGGTCGGGAGTTCTTTGGCTCCCAGAGTGGCTGCTAAATCTGAATGCTTCTCTCAGACATGACACTGACTGTGGATATGCTTGTGTCTGTAACTTTGCATGCCTTTTAGTGTGTTTAAGCCTTTTCTACGGGGGGGATGTCAGTGCACATAAACATGATACCTGGTGTTTAACTGATACACAAAACAGATGTGTGAACTGTTTTGAGAGAGCAGAAGGGCTTTAGATATTCCAAATTTTTTTTTTGCATTAAAGTCCTCAGCATGCAGTCCACAGCATATAAACTCACTCTGAAAGTAAATCGAGAGGCTTCTTTGGTTACTTTTATGTGACTTTTGTTTCAGAGCATGCCCATCTTACCATTCACTTCTTTTAAAAAACGAAGTATGAAAAATATGGTTTGGGTCAAAAAGGTCAGTGCTATCCATCTGAGAGATCTTGCCTTAGGCCACACCCTCTTCCATGCACCCTCCCCCAGCTCCTTACTGTCCTCTCCCACTGTGAGATGGGACTTCCTTCCAGCTGTTGACCCTCCCCCCACCCAGGCCCTCCCCAATGTCCGGGCGATGGGCGCCCACAGCTGTGCACTTGCAGGGCTGCATTCCACAACCGGCCCCGATTTCACAGTCCTCACCAGTGGAGGCCATCGTTCCCCTGTTGCCCGTTCCCAGAGCACCCACGTTCTCTATAGGTGGCAGCGGCCTCGAAGTCACAGCTCTCTTCATTTCACCCTGGTTTACAGGCGTATTCCCTTACATGCTGTCAAAAACCCTTGCCTGAAAATAAAAACTCCAGCCGTACGACTGTCTCCCAAGCGTGATCCTTGTGCACTGAGATGTTTGAGGGCAGCTCTCTTAGACTTTCATGGCGAAAACACAAAATAGTTTGGCGTGGCTCTGAGAAGGGAGACTGATAGCTGTAAATGTTATGCTGCCTGACAGTGCGTGACCTGTAGAAGAATGGCCCTGTTAGGAAAACGGGTGTCTAAGTAATGTCATTTGTGCTCAGTCCATGTGAAGTGGCTGAACCAGTTCTGCACAAAGGATTGAATTTCACCCTATAAAGGGCTTAAGAATATGAGCAAAGCAAATGTTCACACAGTGAGCGTGTGTGCTTGCGTTTCTGCGTGAGAGAATGAGATGATGGTCCTCATGGAAAACGATGGGTGAACTATTATGTGGGATGCCATATTAAAATGGACAAGCTGAAAACCTAAAACGGTGAAGAACAAGCACATTATCTCTCTGACATCTTGAGTTTGGAGTCACTGCTGGCAGATTCAGCCATAAATAGATGCCTGGATAGTGGCAATGTTTCTGAATAGGATCTTGACTATTTCCACTTCCCCTTCCTCTTCTGTGCATTTTTTATTATGTTGCCGAATAGCATGTGACGATCCTTCCCATCTGGATCCGTTTTATGTTCATCAGAAAATGTTCTCCATCTCAATTGATCTATTTATTTATTTTTCTGCTGGTTCCGTTGATCCCATCGTAGTGTTTTGTCCCCTGTTGTCCTGCATGGTGCATTGTGCATCTCTTCTCATGGTGTTACCCCCCCCCCCCCTTCCCCTGGGTTACTCATTCCACTCCTCATTCCACAGTACCTGCAGATGAAATGGCCCCTGCTTGATGTTCCTGGGACAGCTGCACTCAAAGACTCCCGGTCACCCACCCCTGGACACCTAGTGAGTACACCTGCTCCCACCCATGACCATGCTGTCACTACCGCAGGGCTGTCCCTTCTTCATCATGCATTCAAAGCTGGGGTGACCTCACACTCTCATATTGTACTGAGTTAAACCAGTTGGGGACAATGTCCTCACCGGTGTCACGAATCAGAATGCCTTCGCTTCTGTCTTTAGTGATTGTTTATGTATGTAGTTTGTTCTCTCATTAATGAACAGTTAATCTTTATATCCTGCACTATTGACAGTGTGATCCTTGCAGCAAGACCTTTGTGTGTCTATGCACATCTGCAGGTGTTTGTGTCTTAAGTCATCACAGAATGTTACCCACCGTGACCCCAGTGTCTGCGAGATCTGGTTTAACCTGCTGAAGAGGTGTGTCGTGTAGAAAAGGAGTAGATAAACACCACGAAGAGTTTGGCTTTCAAAGACAGCGGAATAATAAGTGAGCCAAGAGAGAGGGATTACACGATAATCATATTTACATTAAATGTGCCCAGTGTGTTAAGCAGTTTTTAGTTCTTTGGTAGTGGTTGAGTGGTCGAGGAGTTGGTCCCGCCATTCACCGTTTGTACATCCCCGCATGCCGTATCTGACTTTTGGTATCAGCTGGCCTGTCAGGACACAGCGGTGTGCATTTATGGGAATGCAGACCTTCTCGTTTGCTCTTTTAGTCGCTCGCTTATGGTGGTAAAGCGAGCATTTGTCCGGGTCTCACGAGTGTAATGATGCATCTGACAAAGCGTTCATTGACAGCAAAGGAGGAAGTCTGGGTTAATTGACTTTTACTTGCCCAGGGGATTTTGGAGCTCCCTATTGAGTCACCTCAGCCTCAGCTGGAATCCAATTAGTTATTTTATCACAATAAATGCTAACCTCACAGCGACCTGCTTTGTACATTATGGCTTTTGCCCTCACTGTATATGACTCGCGGGAATTTCTTTTTCCTGGCTTGTTTTTGTTTTTTACTTACGCGTGCGTCCCTATAATGGGTCAGCAAAAGAGGCAAATTAGGCAGCTGGATAAATGGTAGTTCAGTTATAATGAAATGAATGGGATATTTGAACAGCGAACATTTGTACGCGCTCGGTGGCGGTCACATTTGCCTGGGAGGATGGAGACTGCAGTACAGGCCCAGTCTCTGCTCCAGGGAGTGCGGGGAGGAATGGCTGAGTCTGCTGGGATGCGGCATTGCTCTAATGAGAGCCGGGAAACGGGCGAGCAGGTGCGTAAGAGAGCACAAATGCTGGCCAGGAGCTACCTGATGAGCGCAACGGGAGGGGAGCTTACACATGGTGTCTGCCATGATGGATTCATACATTCGGGCTATAATTTGGATTGCAGTTGTTGTATAAATATTAAAGGTACGTTTTCTCATGTGCATATCCTGTAAGTCCAGGATTTCTTTTGTCTGCCATTACACTTGCACTGAGGTCAAACCTGTTTTGTTTTTTAATCACAGATTAATATTTTATTTAGGTCTGACCTTCGTAGTCACGTGAGGGTTAGCACAACACACGGTTGTCAGCGTGCAGCGTTGAGGGACCGGTCAGTAACCGAACCGCATTTTCGAGATCCTCTTCAGACCTGGAGTTACTCTTCATTAGTTTGTGATGGAGGCAAGAACCCTTTGCAGAGTTTATTTGCTTAACTTGAGTTTTTTTTTTTTTTTTTTTTTTTTTTGGTGTTCTTGTCCCCGTTGTTTATCGAGATGGGAAGATGGCCGCGGAACACAAGGCGGGGGGTGGGTGGGGGGTGGACAGGAGGGGGGCAGTGGATATGAAAGGCTTGTGGAAGTCTGTCCTGTCGCTGTGCAGATTGGGTCCATAAGGCCTGTATGCTAATTGGGGGAGCCAGCTCAGACCGAGGCGCTCAATTATTCAGGAGACAGGTTTGTTTAGCATTCTGCTGGCATGGCTCTGGGTGATGGGGAGGTGTTTTGCGGGGGAATTTGGTGAAAGTAAAGGAGCATAGGACTGTTGGAGACCCACCCCCTTATTTAAGCCCGGCATTCAGAGAGCGGGCTCCCAATGAATAAAACATCAAAGGCATTGCGAGGGCAGGTGATGCATTGTGGGAGAGTCAGCCTTGTCAGTCCATCAGTTGTGCCCGTGTTGGCCTCGCCAGTGCTGATGCAGTCTGGATGTTGGGGCGCTCCAGCACATCTGCTCTGTGCTAATAGAATGTTCAGACGGGACTAATCGAGCCGGATCGGCAGGAACTCCTTAGCAAGGTCGGATAGTTGCGGTCAGGCACGTACTCTGCTCGGCCATCTTCGCTAAGGCGTAACTTGGACGGCCTTCGTTGAGACTCAAGCTACGTTTATGTTGCCACAGACAAATAAATGTCCTCAGGTGTTTTTCTATCTGCCGTTACTGTGGGGGAACCTGGATGACCAATTGCTCAGCACATTTAGGTTACCAAACTGATCTATTTATCATTGTCACCTTTTTTTGTCAGCCCTTTCGTAGGTTTGCCGGGAAGGTTTTCAGCATGATGTGCTGAAAAGTGTATTTCTTTGTCTTTTAGCTTGGTTAATTCAGTATGTGTAAAGTGTCCGTTCTGTTCTCAGTAACTTCTGTGTATTGACAGGTTAACAATAAACGTAAGTGGGTCGGTCATTCGAGACAGTCATTTGCGGCATATGACCTGTGTTTTTCTCGGTCACTGCTCGCGCTGTGTCTTTTGTGTAGAACCTCTGGCTGTGCGTTACTCAGTTTCAGTGGACCATGGGGCCACAGGAAGGATGCAGAAACCTGTTGTCAGGAGATGCTGCGTGGATTTCCTGGGGACTCAATCCCTCATTCCTCACAGATAGGACTGTTGTGTTTAATAGCGCTTGAGTAGCAGTGCTCCTCCAGGCCTGTTTGCATGGCATAGCTAGTGAAGGATGACAGACTTGCTTGCAAGGATGACACGCTTGGTCTATGGGGTATGTGTCCGTGTACGGGAGTGACACCAGTGCTTGGTGTGTGTGAGAAGAAAGAAACAAACTGTCTGTCGTATCCCGGTGTGACGGAGATTTACATTTACCACATAACTACCGACAAGGAGGGTTGACTTCTTCGCGTATACAAACACAAAGAACCTGGAATCGGATCCCATCTCCTGCTGTAGGTCCTTTGATCAAAATACTTGCCCTCAACTCACATTAGTAAAAAGTACCCAGCTCTATATTTGGGTAAGTAGCTTAATACTGCAAGTTGCTTTGGAGAAAATGCTTCCACTAATTTAGTTAAATGTATAAATCTCTGTTCTTCTAGCTTATTAAACTAGATGACTTTACATAGTCTTTGCGTGGATCTGTTTGACAAACCCCCATCGCAATCCGCTTTAAAACATATATGTTGTTACTTTAGGTTTACTTGTTTTGAGATTGTTTATTGGAGAAATGTGTGATATTAGAACACTGTTGTGGCCTAATAAAGTCAAAGGATTCACACATTAGTGAAATGTGTTGGACAGGATGTGAATATGTTTTGCAATATTTTGAGCCGCAGCAGCTTTCCTCGTGCTCCAGCTTTGCTTAGACCCACATACTCTGGAGCCCTTTGGGACTGATCGGTGGAGGAGACTGGTGGCATAAATGGAGAAATGCTGAAAACTAAAGGCAAATTGTCTTCTGGTCTAAGGGTCAAGAGAATTTAATGAGGATCACAAAAAGGGTTTTGTAATCCACTTAATAGAAAAACAACAGTCCTGAAATTTGTTCAATGAGCAGTACAGATACTTGGCACTTTGCTGTAGCAATTTTGTGGCTATCCTATTTATTTATTTATTTGCTTGAATACCACACAATAACTGCTCTCAGTGTACAGTGAATATGTAACAGAATATCCATGGCCTACAGCCAGAGGTAGAAAAAGAGCTGGAATTGTGCTGACTTTTGCATTAAGGTAGCAGAAAAGAAAACAGTTGCCATTCGAATGCGTGCAATTGTTCCATGATGAGTCACCTGCAGTGACCTATGGAGGCTGAATGATAGGACATGGCTTGTCCTGTGAGAGGTTGAGGAATGACTGTCAAGTCCACATGACCCACTTGTAGGTACTAAAGACGCGATCAGTCCACTTCTGTATCCGCTTCCTGTTGAAGTTGACAAACACAGCTTCGGTTTCTCCGGCATGCCGCGCATTCTTTTTCAGGCGTTTCTCCGGAGCTGGGAGGGCCATCTTCATCACCCCCGCTCACATAGACCGGTCCGTGAAGCTGAAAGGCACACAAAGCTCTCTGGGTTATTCAGTTTGTTCTGAGCTTCTCATACCCACGGGCTGTTTGCCTAGTAATTCAGTTCAGATGTGGGAAATCCAAAAACATGTTTGCTTAAATGAAATCCACTCTCCACCCACATTTGCCAAGGAGCATGCTTTTCTTAGCTGTGCTCCGAGTTTGACGACCTGGTGTGACGCTGGCACCTTGGCCTTCGTTGGGGAGGGGAGGGGGGCTCAACAAATACACTCCTTGTTTATATGATGGAGTTGCAGCTTTTTGTTATTTCTGCTGCCATCGTGCAATGTTGTCCGCTTCGGAATAACAGCACCCAAGCGTCTTGTAATTCTTCAAAGTTTCTGCACGCTTTTAGGCCTCCAGCCTCAGTGTGGACAACTTTATACGCTGGACATCTATACGCATTCAATACACACATTCCATTTTCACAATGGAAGCTTTTCAAGTGGCTCAGTCATGTCCCAGAGTTTGAATTTCTCCCATTTTTGTTTGTAAGAAGTTCCATGTTTTTGCCCCATAACCTCCTTCTAGGGTAGCTGCTTCTGTCCATTGTACTGTTTTGTGAGTGTGCCCTCCTCCGGTAGGGGAATGTCATTTTGATGCATGCATTGGAGCATGTGTGACTGCGGGAAGTGCATGCTGCTCCGTTAACTGAGACAATCGTGTATTAGCCTGGTTGTGGTGTCGGAGTTGCATGATCTCACAGGCTGCCTGGTTTCCGGAGGCGTGGGCTGGCCTGCTGATGGCCTCTTCTATACCAAGCTGTGGTCATTCCTTCCATCCCACCCCTGTCCATGTTGACTTTGTGGTTGTAAACCACTTTTTTACATCATGACTATTATTACTTTCATTGTTGACACATCAACTTCTTAACTCAAGTGTTGTCACAAGTATGAAATTCTGTTACTTATCGTTTAAAATAAAACTGAGGTCTCAAACATGCTTTGAAAAGGGGTAAGTTGGTAATCCTTATTGTGGCAACAGTAGTGTGGAAGGAGGGTAATTCTTGCCCCATGATGGAGGAGAACATTGAAACACAGATGGACCGCATAGCATCTGTTATCTTACATGGGATCCATCAACAGCGCAGCGACAGGCTCGATGGCCTCATAGCCTTGCTCTCCTCCTTGGTCCCCCCCCATCCTTCTTGATCTGCTTTTGGCAGTGGGATCTCGCTGGCACCGTGCACAAGCTGGCCGTGCGTGTTGGAGCACAGGCTTACAAAACGGGGAGCGTCCCTGGCAAGCGCCCGGCTGGCCCCAGCATTAGGCATGCTGCACTGCCGCTCACTGCTGCGTTTGCCCCTGTGCTGCGTGTGGCTGGACATGGCATTGCTCCTACTTCTTCTGCACTGGGTTGTCAGTGATCACCACCACGTGTCCTCTTGTAAATGTTCTCATGGTGTAAACTGCAAAATTCTTGATTTGATGCATGTAATAACCCTTCAAATGGACGGGACAGGTGGTAGAGTATTAGTTGGACTTGCCTCTTCAGGATTCTGAAGTTCCCGGTTCAAATTCCACCTCCTGCTGTAGTGCCTGTGAGCAAGGCGGTTGTGCTCAACTGCTCCAGTAAAAAATTGTCCAGCTGTCCAGAAAGGTAAATCATAGTAAGTACCAAACATCGCATGTGGCTTTGAAGAGAGGCGTCTGCTACATAAATAAAAGTGAATGTTATGGGAAGCAAGCATTTATATATTCTTCGTTTCCTTAAACATTTGACTTTCTGCACATATTATATTCCTTGTGATGGATAGATGTATACAACCTGGTTGAAAATTATCTCGCTGCCAAATGCCAGCATTTGATTTACCAAGCTTCTAAATCAGTTTGGTGTTAACACGCCAATAGTGCAGTCCAACATATTAATTATTGAGCAGCGCTATTTCCAATTCTTACTGAAGTGCTGCCTAAACCATGCTGGATCACAAGTCTCGGTGCCGAAACTGGAGTGATGCGGCATCTATAATGCAGCCTGCATCCTTACCTTCACAGGACACAAGTCCCCTTAGCGAAGCTCCTGAGCCCAGCCGAGGCTGTGAGCGTTGTCCCCTCTTGTGGATCCGTGTGGACGGTCCTTCCTAGACCCTGTGGTTCTCTCCCGAACACCCTTAAATGACTGCCAGTGAACAGTTTCCTCAAAATCACTACGCTTATTATCAAAAGCAAACAAGACTTTGTGGAAGCAGGACTAAGTTTGGAGTGGGTTAAACAAAAAAATTCTAATACTAAACAAATGGAAATGGAGTGAAGTGGCAGGAGGAGCATGCCAGAGTCTTGGAACAATTTACATGGCGTGAAAAGAGAGCCCATGTGGCTCAATGCAGACCTTGTTCCTTTGCAAAGCGCAGTGGTTGGGGGCAAGGTCAGGCACCCTGAGTGGGGGTGCTGGAGGAACAGACCTCCCTTCTCTTTTCGTCTCCTGTATGTCAGCCGTGGCCAACAAGCGCACCATTGAGCCGGTCCGGCCCGGGGGAAATAGCGGCACTCCTGACCGCTGCCTAATGAAAGGAGAGATGCTGGTTATTGTTACCGTGCTCCTTACGGCAGGCAGGTCTGTGGACTGTGCTCAGGTCTGGCCGGGGGACTTGCGGTCTGGTCTTGTTTGTCTAGAAAATCTTATGTGGTCAGTCCTGAGCAGTCAGTTGCCCTGGTCACACGTGCTAGGCTCCCCCCCCCCCCGCTGTAGTCTCCAGCCAAGGGGCAGCGCTGAGGACCAGTCGCTGCACCTCCAGTCTACTCATTGCACAAAGGGGTTTTCAGTGACAAAGTACAAAATCTAATCACAGGATGCTAAAATGGACCAGGACCCTCTGATGACATGAAAACTAAAGAGGAAGTGGACTCTGCGCCTAATTTGTCTTTGGACTCTCTCTGTGTACTCTCTCTGTGCTCTTTTTAAATAGTCACTTCTGGAGTGAACAAGCCGTTCTCTCCTCTAGTAATAGGCATTAATGGTCTTGGCAGGCTTCTGACGTCTTCAGATGTTCCTTGGTAGCTGTCCAGGCTGCATTATAAGGCACGCTGGCCATGTTGTTTATCGGAGACGACTGCTGTCATGATGGGCCCTGTTTCAGACTTGTGGTTGTGGGTGTTTTGGGCACATCTTTAGTCCTGCAAGTTTTACACCCTTTTAAGAGGTCTGGGCCACACATGTGCAAAAGGCCAAATGCTCACATACAGAATACTATGCTGTTTTTTTTTTTTTTTTTTTAAATGGTTTTGATATGAAGTGTCGACTGTGACAGCTGTAGATGAAAGCATTTTTGTGTATAAAGTTTAGCTGTCAAACCGGTCATCTTGATAGGCTCCTGGTTGAAACCCTGCTGTCCTTTTTTTGCCCCTCTGTCAAGCAGTCCAACAAGGTCCCAGTGGTGCAGCATGCTCACCATGTGCACCCGTTGACACCACTCATCACCTATAGCAATGAACACTTCTCCCCGGGGACCCCACCTGCGCACCTCTCACCAGAGATACTGGACCCAAAGACAGGTAAGCACTTCTTATTCCCCTCCAAATCCCATTTCTTCTGATTTGACAGTAACGGCAATCTGTCCCCCTTCCCTGCAGGCATCCCACGGACACCCCACCCGTCAGAACTCTCACCCTACTATCCTCTCTCGCCCGGGGCAGTTGGACAGATTGCCCATCCCCTGGGCTGGCTGGTCCCACAGTAAGTCATCTTGTCTTCCTCATTGCCCCAAGGCAGGGCTGTTGAATGGCCTCCTGCACATTTGACCCATGCAACCACAGGTCATTCCAGAAGGAGTGGCTGTGTACTCTGCTTGAAGGGAGAAACCCAACGCAATCCATTCGTGTGTATACTGCACACATCTGCCTCTTCCTCATTGTGAAGATGAATGGATGTTCCGGCTGATGAAAAGCAGATCGATCTTCAGTTAATATGCAGCGATTCCCTTGAAACATGTTTAATCGCCAAACACTCAGAAATCGTGAGGTGTAGTGCTTTGATGTTGCACTTGAATTCTTTGCTAGTCGATTGTAGATGATGCACCTACAAGCCTGTAATGGGGCGGGAGGTGGGGGTTGGCAAGGTAGTATTGCCACCCAAAAAAAGTGAACTGTGTGCCTTCTGCACCCTCCCACCCACTGGAGCTGGGTGTTCCTGGAGCAATGTGATAATGGTTTTCTGTGTTCTGCTCCATTCCAGACAGGGCCAACCCATGTACTCCATACCCCCAGGTGGGTTTAGGCACCCATACCCAGCCCTCGCAATGAATGCCTCCATGTCCAGGTGAGTGTGCCAGCCAGGATACCCTGCAGTGCGTGTATTTATGGATAGGATTGTAAGATGGTGCACTTTGTTGCCCTGAGAGCCTCTCCACCACATTACCTCTCGACTTCAGTTTTGGTGCTTTTGCAGCTTATGTACTTAATCCAAACGGTTATGCATGTCCTTAGCCCATCAGTTTCGAGATCGCACAAGTAACACCAGCTGTAGCGTCAAGAGGAGACCGTGGGATGCTGTGCTTCGGGGTGCACCTTCTTGCCTGGACACTTGCAGTAACAGATCTTCCTTCTGCCACTGGGTCAGTCAGGAAATGGGACTTCTTGTCTTGTTATGACCGGAGAAGGTTCCAGGACTTGGATTCACAAGAAAATTGACTCTGTCCTTGATTATAGAAGTGGAAAGCCTCCTGTTCTGAACTGCCTCTGGCCAGTGAATAGCACTGCAGCATGTATGAGGATGAAAGACTTGCTCTATCGATAGCGCGGAATCAAGCCTTATACAAACCGACACCTCCCATCTAAATGAACTCTCTGTGCTACTGCGAAAAGTAAAAAACGAAGACTTTTGTATCGGGCCTCTCGGTGCAAGCGGGCCATTAAATATTAACTGCAGACTTTAAATGACCAATTGTGGGTGCTTGTATATGCAGCGCATGCAGATGTGTAAATCAAATTTAGCCCCCCCCCCGCCCCCCCAACTGGCAGCAAAGGCGATCAGTTTTCCCTAAACCCCAAACACAGATGTGTGTTCCGTTCGAGCGGTGTTCCCGTGCCATGCCGGAGCACAATTCCCACCACCAGTCGCCCGTGTATTGCCCGCATTCAACTCCCTGTGTTCAAAGGGGAACGTCGGAAGGAAAGGGGGGATGGGGAGAAAGTGGCTGCTCTCCTTTTCCACTCACATGGGGGGGGTGGAAGCTGCTTCTCATCTCCCAATGGAGCCAGAACAGCCCTGTCAGCCTGTTCCCAGCTTCAAAACAAATCATTTTAAAAGCTTTAATTGATCATAATTGCACATTTTTACATTTTTCTTTCCCTCTTGAAACTCAGTCGCGAGAGTGATTATATTCGTTTTTTCCCCCCGTTGTTGTTGTTGATTCATGTTCCTCTCTGCGTGGGATTCTTTGTAAGAGCAGCTGCTTCCATTTTAATGAGAAATGCGTCGTTTCCCTGCTTTTGATTCAGGAATTAATCCGAGCAGAGAGAGAAAGGGCCGCCATTGTGCTCTGGGTCTCTGTGAGGTAGCTGCCCACAACTCGATCTCATTCCCCGATTCGCATTCTAGTTGCAGACAGTCTTTTTCTTCCTTTGAAGGAACAGCATGTAAGGCAGCGTGCGAGTTGTCAGTTTTTTTTTTTTTTTTTTTTTTTTTTTTTTTTGTCCAAGTGGAGAAAAAGTTGCCTGGGAGCCAGAGACCCTGATGTATTTAGCATCCAACAAACCAGCCTTCATTTACTATTCTGTTTTACACCAATATTTATCTTTACAGTATAGGCAGATGGTACTTTTTTCCTCTATACCAGCTATTTGATAATAACCCAGCAAACAGGATCCGCTGGAGACTTAAACTGAAATAGGATTTGTGAATGTGCTACGGGGGGGTAGATTTTTTTCTGCTTTATATGACAAAACTCCATCGAGTTGATGATGGAAATTGTCCAGAGGTTTTTCCCTATGTTGAGTGCAGAAAACACATCCTACAGCATGAAGTCAGGACAAGACCACTGGGTTCAGGTGTTGGGCAGGGTTGTATTGCTACAGTAACTGTACATTTCCTCGTTTTGAAGTAATTTTGGCTTTTTTAAAACAAATGTTCTTTATTAGGACCTAATGTGCAACAACGAATGGAACGTTGTTTTGCTTTGGTTGTCTTCAAGCAGTCTGTCGGCAGGCCGCCTTAACCAAACTGGGGACTACAAAGTCTTTTGCTGAGCAGACGAGCAAGACTCGAGTGCATCGTTTGGATGTCACTGGTGCCGCTTTGTGAGTTTTAAAAAATGCTCATTGTTTTCTCTTGAGTTCTAATGATGGAGAACAGTTTTTATCCTTTTTCTGCAGCCTGGTGTCCAGTCGCTTTCCGCCACACATGGTACCTCACCACCCCCATGGTCTGCACCAGACAGGCATCCCTCACCCTGCTATTGTGTCGCCCGCAATCAAGCAGGAACCCAACACGGACAGCGTGGGTTCCTCCGCGCACTCGTAAGCGCTCCCCTCTCCTTCCCACATCCTCACGTACGCGTGATTTGGTTGCAGCAGATGCAATTTCCTACGATTTTTCCGATTTTCCTGAGATGTCAAAAATGCTGGTCACATCAGAGTATGAGAGGATTCCTCAGCGAAGTAACACACCGTCTGAGGAATTAATGGGCCATGTTGCCGGTTGCTTTCAAACAGGAAATCTCCGGGGCCTTTGAAGAAGGAGGAAGACAAGAAGCCACACATTAAGAAGCCGCTCAATGCCTTCATGCTCTACATGAAGGAGATGCGGGCAAAGGTGGTTGCTGAGTGCACGCTGAAGGAGAGTGCTGCCATCAACCAAATCTTGGGCAGGAGGGTGAGCAACATAGACTTCAGCCACCGGCTGACTGCAGCGATCTTCTATTTTGTCGTGACATGCTGCGTGAGTGTTTACATTTGTTCATAGCAGTGGTCTGTGAGTCAGTCTGGCTTTTTGGGTTTACAGTGGCACTCTCTGTCACGAGAAGAGCAGGCCAAGTATTATGAGCTGGCAAGGAAAGAGCGGCAACTGCACTCTCAGCTCTATCCAGGCTGGTCGGCTCGAGACAACTATGTGAGTACTCCTCTTGACCTGCACCATGCATTAGATAGGGTACGTTAAGTATATGTGTAAACATGCTGTCTCCGGTACCAGATGCGGTGTGTATCATGATAGACTGGCATGTTTCAGTAATATTAAAGCATTGAATAATGTGACAACCTGTTTCCCTTTTGGATGTATTGTATTTACCGCCTGTTTTTCCTTTTGCAGGGGAAAAGGAAAAAGAGGAAGCGAGACAACAAAACAGACTCTGCACCAGAAGGTAGTTCTCCTTGGTTCTTGCCAGAAGGAATCTATTACCCTTATCTACTGGACTGCATATGGAAGCACTGTACTAGGGGTCTCCGAAAGAGAGCGCTTGTTTGCTATCTGAGGAATTAGTTTGTTGCTTTGCTGTACAGGCTTTCCTCGAGTAACAAGCACATTTTCTTGAATGTGTGCTCATAAGGAGAATTCTTGTAAGAGGAACTCGATTGCTGTTAGCTTAAAATGGGCTAAAATATATTCGTGCTTAAGCCGCAAAGGCTGCCCTCGTTTTTCATACCGCACATCAACGCAGAAGTTGTAATCGATATCTTAGTCTAAATCATCAGGACTGCTCTGGACACCTCAGAATCCAGGCTTAAGCCCCACATATTCAGAATAATTTACACAAATCAAACAAATATCGGTCGTTTTCTTTTTCTGTCCTCTTTTCCATATCCCTCTCGTTTGCTTTAAATTCTGTTCTTGTGTGGCATAGAGGCACCCGCAGCTAACATGGCTTTGAATCTGGTTCGGTCTGCACGGGGGTTTGCGTGCTGTCTTGCTGTGAGTTTCCTCCTCATGCTGTGGTTTGCTCCTGCAGTCTGAAGACACGTTTGTCCAATGGATGGTTATAAGGTAGCCCGGTGTCCGGTCCGGCGCATCTCCCGGCTCGCACACCCCATTTCGGCTCTCGGCGCTCATCCCCTGCATTGGACCACTTGATTTTCTTTTGATTTTTAAATTAAAGAGCTTTGAGAGGCTGCTTTTAAAATATGCCTTATAAGGGTTGCTTTTTGAACGCTACTCAATGCAGTGCTTGGAATGTAATAATTATAATCCCTTTTAACACCTTTTTGCTGAGTGATTGTGAAAGTATCATTTGCAATAAAAGAATAGTAAATCAAAACCCTCATTTGTAAGGATATTGCCTTTCAAGCGAATTATATACACTTTATCATTTCGAACTGTAGGCAAGGGCTACATTTTTCTTTTTGGTTTCCAAGACTTTTTTCTTATCATTATAACGGATGACAAAGAGACATTGTTTTCCATGCTGCTTGCGTACAGTATGTGGGCACACGCCTGTGAGGAAAATTAACATGTGCAGAAGAAGAAGCCACACCCTGTGTGGGAGAGATGGACCGATCATCTTACGTGGTGTTTGGCATCACCAAACCACATGTTTTGGATCGAAATTTCTATTCTAATAAGTCGTCTCTCGCCAGTACGTAGGTCCTTCCGCCAGTAAGATGGAATTTTTGCAAAAGGAAGCTCCGTTACGCGAGGGAAGCCTGTACTTGTCAGACGTATGATGAATGTGGCTGGGCTTTGGACGTGCCTGGAATCATGCTGTATTTACCTTTCTGGTTCCTCCCCTGCATTGCACATCACTGCTAACCCCTTTCTCCTCCTCTGTGCTTTGACAAGCAGCGTATGAGGTTCAGTGCTAACGGTGAAGGTATGTGTGCTGCACTGTGTCTCTCGGGCAAAGTGGTGGGCAGAGCCCCGGCGTTAGGCTGCCCTTTGTTACCTGGCTCCTACAAGGACATACAGACTGACTTCGGTGCTCGTTTTAATTGGCAGAGGTTTCCTACGATTCCTGGTGTGCATTCATTTAAGCCTTCGAGTAGTAGATTTAAATAACGTTGTTGCATATTACAAAATAGTTTGTTGATATAGTGTTAGACGTGAAATACCCGGAGGTTTTCTTTTTTCCGTTTGTCTCATTACACCGTTTAACTTGCATGGCTCGAATGGCTTATTTGTTTTTGAACTTTGCTTTTTGAACGCATGAAAGAATATCGAAAATAAAAACGCGTATAAAGCGGTGAACGTTTGGGGGAAACTACTCGGAAAGGACAAAAATCCTATTTTTACGCAGATGGATTGGTTAGAATAACCAAGCAGATTCAGCAGAAATAAACATGTTATGCACTTGGTTAGAGGGGAGAAAAAAAGCTTTACGTCAAGGATCATACTGACTCATTCAACCTTAAGTAACCAAGTCTCTGTTGGCTGGCACTCTAAGAGTCAACAGGAGTGCGGTCAGAATCTTTTTCAGCCTTGTTTGTCACAGTTTACGTATGCCTGGCATAGATTAATGTGTGCGTACTTAGACGCATTGCAATTGTCAAGAGTTTAACAGCTGGAATGTCGTCTGGTTTGTGAAATGGTGTGTTGATCCAAACATCTTCCCATCCATCTGTTTGTGAAATCAAAATAGTGTCCACGCTGACAGAGCTCTCATCTTGCATCGAAGCGCTGCTTAATACGTGTTGACAGGCTGCACATTTGTGTCAAGTCCATGTTTACTGTAATCCTCGTGTGCTGGTGTTCACGTCAGTGACTTTGCATTGAATTTTTTTACTCTTTATGGTGTTCTGTTTATGTAACGTCTAGATATGCTGGCATGTATGGGGTTGTTTGCAAATTTGTACCTGTGTTACCAACTTGGTGTACAGTTGTTTGGTGATTCTCTTCACTGTAATGAGAGGCTCTCCTGTCTTTCCAGACTTCTCTTCACGGAGCAAAAAGCAGTGTGTGCAATACCTGCCATCTGAGAAGATGTGCGACAGCCCTGCATCCTCCCACGGCAGCATGCTGGACTCCCCGGCCACGCCCTCCGCCGCACTGGCGTCTCCGGCGGCGCCTGCCGCCACTCACTCCGAGCAGGCCCAGCCCCTGTCCCTCACCACCAAGCCCGAGAGCCGGCCTCACCACCCCTTTCCTTTGCCGGGCAAGCCCTCCGCATCTTCATCCTCCTCGTCCAGCTCCTCTACCTCATCTTCTTCATCTTCCACTGCATCCTCTTCCACACAAGCCAGCATTTCTCTGCCCGTCGGCAGCGCGAGCAGCCATTCGGCGCCTCTTCTGTCTCGTCCGATCCCGTTTACTTCCTTGCATCCCTCCATGCTCTCCCCACCTACCTCTTTCCACCAGGCAGCCCTTAATTCCCATCACGCTTTGTTTCAATCACAACCCCTGTCCTTGGTTACCAAATCAGCTGAGTAAATCAAATCAAATTGCTTTTCTTTTTATTATGCTGTATATTGCTTTTTAACTTTTTATAGATATTAGACTTTTTTAATGATGAAAAGGAAAATATTGGTCAATATTTGACCACCACTTTTTTTTTTCTGCTTCTCTGTATGAAACAATTGTATTTTTTGTAAAGTTTAATGCAGACATGGTTTCTTTTTCAACTCAGTTATTCCAGTGTCTTACTTGTATAAAAGAACAAATGTATAAAGGTTTCTTTAAAAAAGTAAAAAAAAAAATAAAAAATAAAAAAAAAAACTTTTTTAGTTATGAATTCATCATTAATGTTAGTTAAAAATTTCCAGTACTGGCTGTTTCCTTTTATTCTCTGCAGTTACTCCTTACTTTGCCCTGTTGTGAGTGTTTCACATTTGAGATAAATAAATAAACCTTTAAGTGTTTTCATATAAGCAGACACCTTGTTTGTTTTTTGTCTATGGGGTTCTAGCTGTGATCTGTGTCAGGGTTGCTAAAGCCCAGTGGTCGCTGAACTTGCTCAATGCTGAAAATTTTCCTCCAAGCTTTGTAATGTTTCCTTATTAAAAAAATAAATAAATATATATATATATAAAATCACACACACACTGCCCATATACCCACTGGTCACGTGTGGCCATATGTGCAGTACATATACTTTTAAAAGTGTGTGACCTTATCAGTTTATTCGGCTACATGTCAAAGGGCTTTGCTTTTGCAATTTTGGAAACAAATCAGTTTTAAATGCTCAAATTAAACTGAGTGAAAGAAAATTCTTTGTAGCATTACAAAGGGAAGTTTGGGCTCAGTTTTGTCCCAATTCTCCTAGCTGCGCTCCCAGCCTTGAGTGCGGTTCACAAAAAAGCCGACATTTTAAAATAAAATCAATAAAGATTAAAGCTTGGGTTTTGTATTCAAAAAAAAAAAGTTGGTGACGCTTCAGCGGCCCAGCTTTGCTCTGTCTGAATCGCTACCTGAATTTGTTCTGCAAAAGCTTAAAAAGGGATTTAATAAAAATGGCAAATTTGCAAACATCGCCAAAAATCTTATCCGACAAGGCAGTCTGGGAGAATAAAAACTTTTCATGGATCTGAGTTTTAGGTTGCGTATGAAAAATTAAGGTGTGATATTTATTGCTGGGATTGATGTTGCGGTTGCACTGCAGTTATTACGCGGGTATAAAAATAATCCTGTTTTAGTTTTGTTTTTGCGTGCAGCCTTCCTTTAGCACGAGTTTATTTTCCTGTTTTGCAGACTCTTATCCGCAGCCGTTGGCAGAGGTGCGCGTGCACCATTCGGTGCCGCCTGTAGTTCCAGCGACAGAATTTAGGTTAATTGCGTTTCGAGGTGGTGCAGCAGTCATCGGTGTCCTGGGAACAACACAGAGCTGTTAAAAATTTTAGCCACTGTTATCCATGTCCAGATGTGGGAGGAACCCCCCCCCCCACAGGTTGTCAGCATAAAATCGGAGGAATTAAGAGCTGTTGGTCAGTGTTTTTCTATTTTCTAACCCTCACATACAAACTAGCTGCAACTTTTGGGTGACCCCTGCCACTTACATTGCCCCCCAATTAATTTGTTTGTTTTCCTCCACACTTACATGGGATTTATTAAAACACGACTGTCAACAGAAACGCAACAACTTCTATTTAAAATGTTAATTTTTATCGACCCATTAATTCATTCTTCCTACCTTCCGGTGTTTTTCGCTGTCGCTGGAATTTTTACACGGTCATTAACGTGGCCTCCTTTTTGTCGTAAAAAAAAAAAAAAAAATGAAATATTGATGGGCAATCTTAAAATCCTGCGATTTAGCTCAGTATGTGGTTTCCTCTTTAAAAGGTGGCGGTGAGGAGGTGGTGGTGGTAGTAGTAGTGGTGGTGGTGGTGGAGGGGGGCGTTGGGAACGATTACAGCTCAATCTTTATAGGAGGAATTTTATCAAACCGCGCTGGAAACTAAAAATCTGTGCCAGGATATGAAAAACTTGAGGCCAAAAATAAATGCAAATAAAAAAATAATAGACATCTGTTTCTTCCTGGAATGCAGAGTTCCCAAACAACGACAAAAAGGAGGTCAACCGCGCACCCCCCCTCCGACGCACTTCCCCTTTCGGTCCTTCTTCTCCCTCGGTTTTATTGCATCTTTATTTGCCGTTTGGCACGCCGTGCAGGCTTTAATTAACTCGGAGGTAATGGTAGGTAAGCCCCGGGGACCTCATTAGGCAATTCAATTACCGAAAAACACACAAGGTGGGTTGCAGTGCTCTGTGGCTTTGGGGACAAGGACTACTGCCAGGGACAGACCAATTAGCCTCTAGCCGGGGGACCGGGCTGCGAGTGACAGCAGCGATCCTGCGCCCATGCTGACGGGAGAGGCCCGTGCAAAAAAAAAAGACCTCGATCCACCTGACAAAGATATTTTAAGTGAAATGGAAAAATCTGGAAGCGCAGGCCTTTCGATAAACAAGGAACAGCGTGTATGGTTGCGTATGGTTGTGTTTGCGTATGGTTCCTTTTCTTTTTTAAAAAAATTATTTGTCTGAAAAAACTACCCATTCGCGTCAGGTTAAGGTTGGGGGAGCGAGGGAGTTTACCTTGACTTCCGGGCTTCGCGTCACAGAGGCCGCGGGTGAACTTTCGCGGGTCGCCGGACCGGGGCGGCTTTGCGGAAGGTCCTGCGGCGTGAGAAGGGAAGCTCGGAAGCGCTGCGCTCCGCTGCCAGAACGGCGAGGCCTCGAGGATGAGTTTACCTCGCGAGTGCGGGAAATGGGGAAGCGATGCGGATGTTTGAAGTTGAAGTAAACGCGAATGAAGGCGGAGGGGCGGCTTCGGAGGCTGGGATGTTTTGGACGCGGGTTCAAATACCGCTGGGCCGGTGCGGCGCCCGCGTGTTCTACACCTGGCTTCCCCCGCAGTCCGAAGATGTGCGTTCCGGGTTACTCCGTCGCTTCGAGTTGCCCGTAACGTGGGACCGCGCGAGGCCGACATCCCATCCAGGCCATGCTTTTCGCGGCCCGCTGCCCAGTTGTTCCGCAACAGACTCGAGGCGGGCATGACCCCGACTGAGATAAAGCAGGCAACCCTAAGCAAACTTGCAAACAAAGCTTCTGGAAGCTTCCATCACGAAGAAATCGGCCGCGGACGGGAGCCGCTTTAGCTGTTAACAAGCGCGGGGTGAGGAGAACGGCATTTTTCGGGCATTTTTCCACCTCGTCGGTGCTTCGTTTCCCACGAAACAGCCCTCGTTTCCCAAAGGTAAACTTCAGCGGAGCCGAGCGCGTTTTCCAGGAGAAAGAAGCTCGTCAGCAGGTCGGCTGTGGGCGCGCTGGCTAACCTTCAACTTTCACACAAACTGATAGGCACTGGGAGACGTGTTTTTGCCCTGCGGTGAGATACAGAGCTGTCAGTCTTGCGAGTGTTATTATTATTATTATTTTCTTTCTTTCTTTCTGCCTCACACCCAACCACCGCTTCAGACCCGCATTACGGGCGCGCCCGCTCCGCCGCCGTCCCGTCAGCCAAATTAAAGGTAATGAGTTGTCAGGCAGCGGCGGGCGCGCCCCCGACGCCGGGCGCGCTCCAGTAACGAATTCGCGCCGTTAGAAACACACCTGAAAATCCCCGGGGCGCCCCCCTGCGGCGCGAGTGGGAAGCGCCTTTCAGCCGGCGTCCGCGTTCAGGCGACCGCCGCCGCCAGCATTGGGGCGCAACCCCGCCGAGCATTAACGGTAATACTTTTGCCCCCCCCATCCCCCATCCCCCAGCCGCGCCGCTGTACGTTCAGATCCAAAAGCTAAGCAGAAGAAGACGTGAGGAAGGGACGCGCTCGTCCGCCCGGCTTCCCTGCTTCCAGCACCTTCGATTAGACATCTGCTCGGTAAGCGCGGGGTCAGGTTTCATGAATGCTAATTTTGCTCATTAAATTCTTGCACTTCGCTCGATGGGCTTCTTTTTTCGGGTCCTCCTTTGATCATGCATTCGAGCCAGGTTAACCCTGTCATGGTCGGGACCCAACACACACGCGGCACATTTCACTGCGTGGTGTACTTGGTATTACTGTGCATGTGACAAATACAATTCTTTGATTCTTCACACCCACACACCATTTCATTTCATTGGCATGATTATTTTTGATACACTAGTAGTGCCAAAGCAACGAACAGTTGCATAGTAATTTGTATTATTATTATTATTATTACTACTACTAGTAGTATTAGTAATACTACTATTATTATTGCATTTATTGATGTATTTTGAATATACAGCATAACAAAAACAATACTAATAAAAACAAAAAGTGTAAAAAGCAAATACCTCAACTACTACTCACAATAAGTTTGTGTGTGTGTGTGTGTGTGTGTGTGTGTGTGTGTGCGTGTGTGCAGTCTCTCTTCAGTCCCTTCTTATGGCTGCCCTGTACCCGCTTCTCCAGCAGCTTTGCCCACCTCTCGGTCTGCTGACCAGGTGAGGTACCAGGTGGTGCTCTCTCGGGCTTCGGGTCATGGTCGTATTTTCTTTACACGGTAGACTTACAGTCAGGAGAAGTTTCAAAGTTTATTTAAAATGGGAGCTTTGGCTTTAAGCTGATTTGCCCCGCAGTGTTGGGTATTAATTTATCAGCTATTAATCCAGCTTTTATTGCAGCAGAGTGGTAGTAACAATTTGTGGGTGAGAAAAAAATATTAGCACTGCTGCCCAAAGGGATGTTGGGGGTGTTTGACTGACTTGACCTCTGGGGTACTGGATCCCCACCCCCCACTGCCCCACCCTCACCCCATGTTACACTTACACATGGTTATATGGACTAAAGTCTCATAAAATGTGCAGAGCTGAGCACTCGCGGATGGAGACCCCGGTCGGGTGGACAGGCCAGGTTTACTCAAGCACTCGGAGTCACGTCCTGGAGCTGAGTCGTGGCTTTTTGACAAAAACATGTTTACCTGCGCTTTAAATTCACTTGCTTCAGATTTATTAATCACACTAAATAAACAATTTTTAACAAGTGCAGATGTGTGATGTTGGAGCATCTAGCATGCGCGTACACACACACACACACACACACACAAATAGCAATGGTTGAGGTGCAGCCTTTTGACCCAGTTGGGGACCCTGTCAGGTACAGGAAATGTCAGCAATAAATCCCACACACGGAGTTACACACGATGCTAAAGGATGGGGGGTGGATGCTTATTTGACCGTCGGAGTTAAGGTCACACCTAAGTTTTGACCCCAGTGTTACTTTGCCTCCAACTACAACTAGAGGCCCTCCTATGCTGTAAGAGTTGATGGGGTAAAATGTACAAAATCTTTAACCACCTTTGCAGTAAACTGCTGACTAAGGGAAAAAAAGGCTACATTTTAAGCACAGTTCCCTTACACAGATTAAGGTTAAAAAAAAGTTTTAAGCGAATGCTGGATTAGGTTATTTGTGGTTTTTAATTAATTTATTTATAAAAATTGTTAAATATAAACTAATACTGGACAAAGCAATGTGGAGAATTGAACATTAATTCCAAGCCTAAATAAGCCCAAAGAAAAAGGACGGATTTGGCCTCTGCGTGTAGAGCAACGGGAAAACAGGTCGCTCCGTTGCCATGGCAGTTAATCCCTAATTTGCCATAACCTGCAACTTACTTACCTTCTTACATAAAATCACACAATCTTCCTTGGTTAACTACAAACATTGGCGTTGCATTTAACTACGCCGATGTGAAATTTACGGCGCCGACACAGATGCACGCGGGCCTCCTCCGGCAACCGGTTGCCGTGACGATAAGTGGGAAGCGGAAGTCGGGAAGGGATTGCCTTTCTGGAAAAAGTGTGCGGGGACAAAGCGAGCACTGCGTGGTGCGGCGACAGCGCGGCGCGTCGGAGACAATTGCGGCGAGGTGCCGCTTGGTGGCCATTGTTGCTACAACGCTCCCGCTAGCTGCAGGATGCTGCAAATGTCACGGCGGTTCCAGCGGATCTGCCATTCTCCCGCTGTCCCGCCGCGAGATTAATTGATTGTTTCCCCTCTTGTTCTCATTGAGTCTGACAACTCTCAGCTGGCGGCTCTGCGGAGACAGGTAATTCTGACTGTGAGCAAAAGCCCCTTTAATATATTATTTACAACCATTTGACCTTAAAGAAGGCAATGCAAATAGGCCTCAAGGAAGATGGGGAACGTTTGGCTTCTTAAATGTCAAATAGCGTAATTACAACTCATTTATTATTAGGACTCCGCAGGTTCCCGGTTTCCAGCGCAGATGTGGGGGGGGGGCAAAAAACACCCATAATTAACATCTGCTTAATTACCCCGCGTTTCCGAATCTTAAGTCAAGCAAGCTAGACGTCTCGGAGAGGTGCGGATGAGCTGAGACGTTGGGTACGGATTGCCGAAATGTGTTTGTCAGGGATGCGCTCGCGCGTCAAGAGTGTCGCTCGCTCGCGGGCCGGAAACCGGGCGCAGGGCGAGCGAGCGGGTTTGGGATGTCCTCGGACCCACGCTCTGATGTGCGCCCGTTCCGGGGGACGGTGGCTGCCAGGGGAGTGCGTCCAACTTCCCAGGCTCCTCTTTGGTGTGGTATGTGACAGTGATAAGAGACAGGGGTTGAAAGTACACAAACTCACAAGACAGAAAAACAGATTAAAGGGCTGGAGAGGCATGAAGAGACTATTTTTTACGTTCTGGGATTAAAACTTAAACAGACATCTGTTAGCGCGCAGAGCGGTAGCAGCTCGCTGCGCTACTTTGAAATGATGCTGCTGGGCAGCGTTCGGAGGTATCCGATCACGAAAGAGCGCCGTGTCGGTGGGGGACCCTGCTTGTTGGCCTTTGCTCTTCAGCCACCGCAAGGTCCACGCAGCAGGGAAAAATGAAGTGCCAGGGTAGGACAAAGGGTTAAAGACGAGAATTTTCCAGAATTTTTGTTACGATCGTTGCGATTTTGATCTCCTTCACTCCCCCTTGCTGAATCCTGCAGCGCGACAGCACTGAAATTTTAATGCAGTAGCCGTTTGAAGCTGGGATGAAGAGATGAACCCAAGAGTTCTTCTCGACTACGCGATGCCGCATGCCTGTACGCTGGAAAAGGGAGGGACTAATTTTAGGACCCTGTAACCCAAAAATGGATTTTTACCGCACAAAATACAAGCTTTATTTACATCACAAGTTTTTCGGTGATGTTAAATACCAGAACATCTTTTTTGCGCTCTGAAGCGCTCTCCTGTCTTCCCCCCTCGTCTTTCTCCATCAGCTCCCTGTATCGCTGCTCATGAAGGTTAAGACCCTGGCTGTGGCCTACGAGATTGTCAGAGGATCTGCGCCCCAAAACCTGCAGGACCTGATCGCTCATTACTCCCCAGGCAGACGGTTTTGAAATCGGAAGCCTGAACTTCTCTGCTTTGCCTTCCTCTTTCCCTCAGAACTACCAAATCCCTCTCCGCATTCAAGAAGGGTCTCTTTTTCACGCGCTTCATTCCGGATGTCACGACACACTTTGGTTTTCTCTGAGATGCAAGAAAGCGACTACGGAACGAAGACATGTAAACGCGGCTCGGTGACCGTCGCCACGCCTAAATAGACGGTCACGCACATCCGAAACTGTTCCGAGTCACTTCACCGCCATATGACATCAGCGTAACTTTAAACCTTTTAATCTCAGCCGTGCTATCAAGAAAGTGGCAGAGTGGAAAAGAGCATCATTGTAAACAGCAGAACAATCGGTTTAGGTCACAGTGGCCAACTGAAATTACACTTAATAACATCCCTACTTAGGAGCTGGCAAAGCCAACTGAGTCAAAGTGGCTAAGAATGGCGTCACATTAAATTCGGAGAGAGCCGTGGTAGGTTCGCTCGAGCAATTTGCACCCGGCAGCGCCGGGTGAGACGGACTGCTCGGTCTGGAGGTTCGGCACGAGCATAAGACTGGCAGCCGTGC